>CM059601.1:61812500-62455000 GCA_030412105.1 Cyclura pinguis
GACTTTTAAACATTCTTTAAAATTGAAATTGACTAGAAGTTTATTTCTGTTTTACCTTTTCTGTAAAAAAGCTTTTTTTTTTTTACTAAACCAAGATTTGCAAGTCTTGCTTTAGAGGTGATTTGCTATGTCTGAAGAATTTTGTGGTTGACAGTTCTCATTTTTTGACCAAACATTTTTTCTTGTGGTCATGAGACTTGAGGGGAAACAACAACAACAACAACAAAACAAAAACAACAAAAGATAGCGCGCCCCCACCTCATGGAGCCCATAGGCTCTGTGTTGCTCAGTACTGAATTAAGCTACTCGAAAATTTTCTTTTCTTCTTTCTCAGTTTCAAAAGGATTATGGCCTTTTCCATATAATGTGTTATAACAACAATTATGTAGTTATTATACATTGCATTTCGAAGGCTTTTGATACCTTTCTTCAAAATGATACTTAAGTTATAAGGAAATTGTGTCATCCTACTGCTCAGACAACTGCATTTTCTTGCTGGAAGAATTAGCTCTTTCCCTCTCAGCTTGTGTATGAGTACAGAAACGTACTTATTAGGTAAATAGTGATACTTTTAGTGATGAGATGCCCCTTCCAAATATTTAAGAATTCTAATTTATTTTTTATTTTTCTGCTGGTTGAGACAGATCTCTTTTTCTCCACTACGTACTTCGTTATTCTCTTTCTAACTTTATTTTTTTTAAAGTTAAGCACTAATAAATTTTTCACCTCTGCTGCAGCAGTGACTGTTATTATGTTAATTGCTTCTTGGCACAATATTTTTCAAATACAATTCTCTAGCACTGGAAAACGCATTTATTCACCAAAATATTTTTAGTTACACATGTACCAAGCAGGTGCAGAGATACCTACTCTTGACAAGACTTGCTTCTCATTAGATATTGATTGATTCTGCAAATAGAGCATGGGATTTTTTCAAAAAATTATTGTTTGGAAAGCTTGGATCTCTTGTACTGATTTAGGGTGTTTGTCGACTTCCAAATTTAGTTTATAACTAGAGATGCTTGAGATTACATTACTCTGTGTTTTGAAGTGCAACTCACCTGTCTGTACTTCCCATAATAAAGTGTGGATTGGAAGGCAATTATCCTTCAGGTTTCACACTTCTCCAGATGTTATAATGCAGTTCTAGTTCCAAAAACATTAAAATGTACATTTAGAATTTAAAGAGGAAGGATATTGAAAAATGCATAGTTTGTCCAAAAATAGGCTAAAATGCCCATTTTCCTATTAATTTTTGTGCAAGAAAAAAATAATATGATTAATTGCACTTTGAATGAGCATATGTGAAACATACCAAAATTAGACTGATCTGCCTATTCCTATGTCTTATCCTTAAAATATTTTTCCCTAGTTTAATGCCCTGGATGCAACTAGATGGGGACTACCTCTACTTATCCCAGGCAGAAGACATTCAAGTTTATTGGCTCCACCCCAAGGGCACCAGCTTGCAGCGCTGTCTTCAGGCAGTCTTCTCTGGACACCAGGAGGACGTGTGCCGCTTTGTGCTTGCTAATGGCCATATTGTCAGCGGAGGAGGGTAAGCTCTTTGTTGTAGAGAAAAGGGGTGGAAAATGATGGTGACTGAGCCATCAGGCAATAGTTTATAGGTGCACTTGAATGAGAGCTGGAAAAATGGTCTCCTAGAGCTTCCATATTACATGATTTCCTTTTATTTTAGCGGATTGTTGTTTGGGGATCACTAGGTAAACCAATCTTTGTGGGTGGGACTGTGTGTATATGCAGAAAATGTGGCTGAAAGTTTAGTTTCCTGAGTATTTAAGCTTTAAAAAAAACTCTAAAAAGGGTAGGTTTAATGGCTGCAGTTATATGTTTGAAGGGGAGAAGCAATGCCTGCTGAAATCTAATGAGACCAGAGAGGTGACAGAAACAGATTTCAAGTGCTTTGGAGGAGCTCTATAGCTTCTTATCTCCTCCTGTTATGACCCAAAACAGAATAATTTATGCAAAACAGCAAAAACATGGAATCAATGATACAAAACTAACAAAACATTCTGCAGATTTGCTCAGTTTGTGTAATTTATGCAGGTAACAGAATTGTGCTTTCCTTGGCACAGAATATGGATTGTCAGAGCCCAGGATGCATTTTTTTAAAACCAAAAAGTATACAGAGACCTTCCCATGTTCATCTCATTGCAAGAAAAGACCTGTCCAACCATATACATGTGTTCTATTCATTTGCCTGCATGTGATGTTTGTAACCCCGCTGCCAAAACATAACTTTTAGGACAAATCTGTAAATGTTTTGTGTCCTGTATAGTATTCACTGACAAATTAAATATATAATGTGCATTATAGTTGAATAAATGTTCCTCAGATAATTGTATCTTTGACATGAATGAGAATAAACAGCAAGTGTAGTCTGTGAATGAGTTGTTGTCATGGCTGTGGCTAGGGTTTCTCAAAGCTTATTAGCTTCTATTCATTTGTAGAGGTCAGGTATCTGAGAAAAGTAAATTACAGCTCTACAACTTTATTGTATTTTATCAGTACATAAAGTAGCACAGAGGTAGGCAATTGTAGCCTTCCAGATGTTGTACTGGAACTTGCATCAGCAAATTGGTAAAGCCAGTGTGAATGGTGCTAGCAGCTGCAATCTAACAACATCTTGAGGACCACAGTTGCCTGTCCGTGTGGCCCAAAGTTATGTGAAGTGAAATTCAGTAACTTGGCTCCTGGTGTTAGAGGGTAAGTATTCTGTTTGGATATCACATATGGCTTGGGTCCAGGTTATCTCCCTTTATGAGCCCAGTAGAGCTAAGACACTGTCTGGAAAGGGCCTTCTCTATCCCATCACCTTCTCAGGCTTGCTTGGTGGGAACAAAGGAAAGGAACTTCTTAGTGTCTGCTCCCACCAAAAAGGCCCTCTCCATAGGGAGGCCAGGGTGGCCTTGTCCTTACTCTCTTTCTGTCACCACTCAAAACATTTTTATGCTGTCAGGCTTTTACGAACTGACTGGGTTTGGGCTTTTAATGCTGTGTGGTGCTGCTCTTAAGTTTGGTATATAGTCTTTTAGTGAATTTTAATATTTTTAATGTGTGATGGTTTAACTTTATAAATTGTTTAATTGCTTTTTAAATCTTATACTTTTATTAATGTTTTTTATATTTTTAAAATTTGTATTGTTTTAAATGTGTTGTTAGTTGCCTTGAGTCCCATTATTGGGAAAAGGGCAGCATATGAATAAATGAAATCAATAATAGTAATAATAACAATAATAAGAATAAGAATAAGAAGAAGAAGAAGAAGAAGATACTATGCCAGAGTCCACTTTTTTACCTGAGGGTTTGTTTTTCAGAGACGGCGTTATTGTTCTCCATAAACTGAATGACTCTGTCAGCTTCAAGTTCTTGGGGCATGAACAGGAAGTGAACTGTGTGGATTGCCAAGGGAGCATTGTTGTGAGTGGTTCCCGGGACAGAACAGCAAAGGTGAGATTATATGTCTTGTTTCACATCTATGCCTGCAGTTGGGGTACATATGCATATAAAGAAATACAGAAGTTGAGCGAGGTGAGTAGCAGTCTCATTCCAGGTTAACCTGTAAAGTAGAACAAAAAACCATTCAGTTACATTTCTGCCAAATTCTGGATTGTTTAAACTCTGTCTCATACCACATATATCAAATATTTATGTATTTATTTTATATCCTATGTCCCTTCCAACTTGGGACCCAAGCTGGTTCCCAGTGTAGATTAAAACAATTTATCACAGGGCCCTCTGTCTGAAATAAATTAAGTATACTCCTGTTGTACAAATGTGATATACTCATGTATAAGCTGACCTCATATATAGGTTGAGGACAGGTTTTGGGGCCAAAAATTAAGGATTTTAATATGATCTGTGGATAAGCTGAAAGTCATTCTGCAGAGAGGGGCTTTTTAATGAAAGTTATAGTAAATATTAACTCTTATCAAAAGAGGAACCATCACTTTCCCTGTGTGATGGAAGGCACGATCTTAGTCCATCTAGGGAGAGCCTAAAAGAACCACTGACCCCCTCTAATCTTTCAGGGGAAGTGCCAAAAAGCCACTGCTGCTAATGCTGTCATTTTCCCACCAAGGCATTCAAAAAGCATCGACCTCGGCTCTACTCTCTCCACCTTGGCACCACTTGTGGCCTCAAAAAGGCCCAAGCATTGCCACGGTGTAGAGGGTGGGGGATCAATGCTTCTTTTCGATTCTCCTGAGATGGACTAAGCTCTTGCCTTTTGCCACTCTCAGAGAAGGGTTCCATTCCTTTTTTTTATTTTAAATGAGAGTTAAGGTATAGTACTTACATTGATCTGTGAATAAGTTGACCCAATTTTTTTGTGTCAATTGTTTTGACTAAAATTTGTAGACTTATAGATGAATATTCACAGTAGGCTGTCTGAGGTTTAAGGAAAACCAAAGTCGAGATACAGAGTCCTAATGGCACTGTACTTTAAGGTGACTAGCCATAACCAATAGTTCTTTAGCTAAAAAGACTGTTAGTCAGGAACCTGTGGAGGAGTACAACTTTTCTTTGGCAAGGTTTTTCCTCTTTCTTGTAAGATTCTTGATAGTTTGCTGTTAACTGGAATGCCTCAGACTCTGAAGTTCTGCTCAGGCATTCATCTGAGCTGGTGGGAGGCTAAATGGGTGGTGGGAATGTGGGCATGCAAACTGTGCTCCAAATGTCCACGTGTATCCCGAAGCATCAGATACCTTCATATGTTGAGTATAAAGGTTTGCAGAGAGGTTTGTAACCATGTTTGGTTGAATGTGGTTATAGACCTCTCATTGTAGGGAAGCCTGCTAGGGAAACAGTTAATTGTTTGCAGTACTTGGTGAAAAGTCTCTCGGTTGCTTCTTTAATACAGGTGATAAGCTGTGTTTTCAGGCCATAACTATTCACATAATGCTGAAAGATTGTTCATAGGCGATGATCCAGGCTAATAGAAGCCCATGACTTTTACATGCTGAGGAAAAGTTGAAGGAATATGCATGCTTAGCTTAGAGCTATAGTTTTCACAGTATGGGGCAGGTTTTCCTAGAGTGGCATAGAGCAGTGTTTCTCAACCTTTTTTCTGACCATGGCCGCCTTCCGACCTTGCTTCCTTCCTGTGGCCCCCCGTCCTACTGGTAGAAAGGTAGATATTTAAATGTTTTGTTTGTAATTAGAACATGTTTTATTTATAATTTTTATAATTTATACAAAATACAATTACAGAAAAATTTGTACTTTAAGTATTTCTCAATCAATGTGACCCTTGTGCTTGATGACCAGAAACAAGCTTTTTTTATATCCAGTTCTATTGCTGTGAGGGATAACCAAAGATTACCTTTGTCCATTATGTTAAGGCGATTCCGTGTTAGGCTGAGTAAATAATTCACATGACTGAAACCTGATTCTACCAAATATAAAGTAGGCAATGCCATGAAAAACAATTTTGCTTTATGCCAAAGCTGTGGAAACTTTTTAGATATTGTACTCTTTCTCCAAAAATGGTGTTTTTCTTGACTGAAAGTTACTTTGGCTGCAAAGTATGTGTGGCGATCCATCTGCTGGGAAGCATGGTCACTTCTCTGTTCCCTCTACTTCTCTGTTTTTTGTTTTCTTCACTTCTCTGTTTTCTTTTTTCTTTTTTTCTTCTTCTTGGTCACTCCTCTGTTGTTTTCTTCACTTCTCACTTCCCTCTGTGGTCCCCTAGTCTGGTGCCATAGCTCCCCCTTTATGTGATTTTCACCTGTGGCCCCCTTGGAATATCCTGTGGGCCCCAGGGGGCCATATGGCCCCCAGTTGAGGAATGCTGGCATAGAGAGATGCAAGGTTCTCTTAGACAGTTGATATATGATTCAGCTCAGCAGTAAACTGGAGATCTACTCCTTCCCAAAGGTGTTTATACACACACCTAGTAGTTGGGTTAACAATGCTGTGGGATTGTGGGAGGACAATTTATTTTTATATGCATGGGTATTTTTGGGAGTTTGTTTGTGTGTCTCAGGCCATCAAAGAAGACATAGAGAAGAGAGAGATTTATTGTATTAAATCTCATACTATCACGCTTGGAACAAAAGGGCCTTCTGGTACTGAGGATTGAGTACTAGAAGTAGTCCAACTGCAGGGAATGCTCCTAGCCTCTTCCATTCATCATCCTATTGCCCTCCCTAGTCTTTGTTCATGGAGAAGGGATGTCTACAGGGCTACTCTGTAGAGAACTAGAACCTTCTACACATAATAGTTTTCTTCTAACCAGCAAGAAGAAGTAATCTTCATTGACACATTCCTCATGGGGCACTGACCAAAGGGAAAACTTTTTTTTTTGTTGCAAAAGGTTATTTCATTTGTTCATTGTAATTTACTTAAAACATAATCACTATTAACCATGGTATCTTCAGATTATTTTTTTAAACTATAATTTGAATATTTGGTGGATCTAAGGAACAGCAAATAATTCTAAAAGTAGAAGCATTGAAAGATGAAATACACTGTGTGTCACTAGGAAAGACTGGATGTTTTTACATTTTGACTTTGAAATGCATTGTTTTAAGATGAAACATTTTTGTGTAAATTACTTTTACTTCTGCGAGAAAATGCGCAGTCATTTGTAAGGAAATAAATTTTTTACTGGTGAATATCTTGACAATATCTCCTTATAGGTTGTTGCTTATAGAAAGAATTCTGTGTTCCTTCCAGTATAGCAGATGGTACTGTATAAGCAAACTGGATGTAATGCTTTATTCAGAATACTGCAAAATGGGCATTTGATAACAGTGGTTCATCAGATTTCTTCAGGAGGTCATAAAGATGTTACAATTTTTATTTAAGCAGTGTGGAATACTCCTTTTTAAAGACATCTGCTTTGATTGCTTTTTCTTGGTAACTTTCAGTAGACCATCACTGATCAGTTTTTGTGGTCAAAGAAGGTGGCCCATGTTGCCTGGCTTGAGGTCAGGGCGGCAAGACTAGCTGTTTGGAATGCTGTCACAGAAAAGTATCTTGTAACAGTTTATGAACAAAGACCTGTGTTAGCAGTTGTTCTTATGCTGAAGTTGGCTCTTACACCAAAGGCCTAGCTGGGCAAGGAGAAGCATATCTGAAAAGGAATAACCAAAATTACAGTGTATTCATTTGGTAGGCAATACCTAGGTGTTCTTAAATGTGGATGCCTTTTTTCCCTTCCCAGTAGAAAGTAGATAGTGGATTTAAATTACTGTGTATTTTTCCTAATTAAGATATTGATTTTTTTTAGAAAAAAAATCATATAAATTTACTTTTTGTATTCAAGAGCAGTAACATTTCAAAGTGCCTGGATCGATTCTGAATTAAGATTAAGGAGTGTAAAGCTCAGGATTTTCTTCCATTGGGTTGGCAGTGGGAGGGAGGTGAGATTTGGTCTAGACAGTCTCTCTCAGTTCCATATCAGATGAAAATTATTCACACTTTCTGTACCACACTATAGGAACTTATTGGTTCTTTTTCTCCTATACTCCTGTCCCAGCTCCAAGTTTTGCTACTTACCTATGTAGAAAAGCAGCTACAGGCTTCTCCCACTTTTCTGACAGGCTAGGGAGCAAAGCACTGTCAGAAAACGCAATTGGTTGAAAAGTGGAATCCTTGTACTGTAGTATAGGGAGCATGAAGGACTTAAGGAGGCTCACTTGTTACCATCCTTGCCTGCACTGCTGGCAAAGTATCCCAGCTAGCTTAGCACCTTTTTTTTCTCTTCTCTCAGTTTGCTTTGCAAGCAGCATATGCGGGCAAATGGTTTTAAGTGAGCCTCTGTTAGACAAGAAGAACTTATGAAAGAGCAGAACCCTGCTGAATGAATGGAACTCATCCTTAATTTGGAAGTGTCAAAAGAGCAAGTCATCAGATAACAGGGCTTCAGAGGGCAGAGGCTTCTTACACTGCATTTATATATGTTCTCAACTTTGTGCTTCCTAAAAAATAAAACTGTGTCGTTTGGAAGTGTTCTTCTATTGATGAATATTTCTTTGGAAATGTTCTTTTAAAGATCTTGGTGCAAAGACAATAGTTTTGTATTTCTTATGGTTACTACAGTGTTAATGGAAATTATAAAACATTATGGAATCTGATCCCACAGATATAACAATGGAAACAAGCTTGGTTAAGTTCTTTGATACATCCAAGGAACTGTGTTTTAAGAGTGGGAGCTTATTTTGTTTCTCAGTCCATACAGTGGGATTTTGCTCTCTTAGAGCACTATTTTTTTTAAGGTAAATGCTATTTTTGACTTTCTGGCTAAGAAAATTGCTCAGTTCTTGATTTTTAAACCATTGCTCAGTCTTCCATAATGGGGATTCTGTGACGATCAAGCATAGCTGCCCTGCCATTGGGAGCTCTGGAGACATCTCATGACCTTGAGAGCAAACTGCTCAATGTCCGAAGGAAATTCTGTTTTTCATTGTGTGTATTTTTGCTGCTTAAAAAAAACAACAACCAACCCCCCCCCCCCAAAAAAAAAAAACAGAAGTGGAATCTGGTTCACCTAATGCTTTTCTAGCCTGATCCTTATAAGCAAGGAATTGCTTTTATTTTTACCAAGTGACATTTTCCTTGTGTTGACTTCTAGCTGGAAGGGAATCCCTAGTAGGTCTCTAATGGGAACTATAAGTGCATTGGGTGCTTTGGAGGGATAGTGAGTGTTGATTAGGACTGAGCTTTGAGTAGCTGCTAATGCACATTCCTCATTGATAGGCACTAGATAGCATGCTCCCAGCAATATTTTTAACCTGTATGAGATAGGGGTGCATTAAAAGAGCTCAGCTTTTCTGCTGCTTTTGCTGACACAAGGTGCCAAATTCCCCACTGACATTGAATAGCCTGCAATCCTGAGCATTATCAACAAACAAACAAATACAACCCTGCCAGCTTTGAATTCCCTAAGTCACTGGGGGATAATTGTGGAGAGAAAACTTGAAGCTTTAGTCTTGGGATCCAGTAAATGAGAGATCAGTTTGTGGGACAGGGATGAAAGAAGCACTGAAATCTCAAAAGATTTCAGGAGCTCAAAGGTATTCACTAGCTGAGTAACAAGTTTATGAAAGCTCACAAACAAGCTGCTTCAGATTAGTAATAAACAAGGTTATTAATTGCTACCATGGTATAAACATGCAGTAAGAAGTTATATGAATATTTTAGCAGTTAGTACAAAAAGATATACTGGATATAAATGTTCCATTCTCCATCTAGTACTTTAGTGGAATAGAATACTGTGGAAAAAAGCATTAAGAGCATACAATGACCCTTAGAGTCAAGATAGAATAAGAGTTTGTTTCGGCATGCGCAACCTCACTATAATCTGAGGAGATATATTTCAAGTGAACATCCTATGCCTCCAAAGCCTGAACTAGGACTGATCAAGGCAGACACTGATACTTATCTTTTGTATTCTTCTTGTTGTTAATAAAGTCTTTGCCCTGAAACACCACAATCAAAATATTGCGGTCGGATGTAAAACATAGGCACACTCTGGTAATATCAAGTTGTACCTGATAGGTGTGATTGGGAAGGTTTATTTCCAAATGCAGCTTTCTTTCCCTCTCTCCTTTTAGGTTTGGTCCCTGTCACCAGGTAGAGCTGGGCAGTGCCTGCACACAATAGAGACTGAAGATCGTGTCTGGTCTGTTGCCATTAGTCCATTATCAAGGTAACAAAAATTTTAAAACTGTACTTGAACATGTCATGTTTACTCCTGGTTTTCCTGATTTGTAAAGCTGGCTATCATTAAGACTATGGAAGATATTTAAAACTTGATGTCAACTCATTAATTTTCTTACCTCCAACCCTTATTTGCTCAAATGGAGTCAGTTATGCAGAGAGAGTGTGTGTATTAGTTGAAGAATGTCTAGGTTTTCTGGAATTTTGAGGGTTTTCTTTTCTCTTTCCCTTGTGGATCTGGACAGGAGAACTAGATTAACACCAAAAAAATTGATTTGAAAACTCTGATAAAATGGAGCTGCCAAGGAAAGTTGATATAGTCTCATGTATTCTCTCCCTCTTCAGGTCATGTGCTAATGTATATGATTGCTCATGTGTAAGGAAAAAAAATCCAGTGAATGAAAGAAAGTGAAAGCTTCGGCCACAGCAAAATGTACATGTACTAGTTCCAAAAATAATTCTAAAAAAAAAAAAACTAATTACAGTTTTATGAAATACCTTTATAGTTGGAAGAGAATTTTGAAGTCTTTCATTCAGTCCAAGGGAGAAATCCATGGAAGACTTATGGATTGGGAGAAATATGTGATCCTTTTGATATAGTGTGCTCATATCTGAAAGCTGTTATAACAATGAGAACCAAGATTTTAACTGAGCTTGTTTTCATCACGGTTGACCTCTGACTAACATAGTTCCAAAATTATTGTAAAAGTGGTACTGTATTGATAGGATGTTACATATGTACCTGTTTTCTTTGAGAGACTTACTCAGCTTAGGGTCAGACGTCTCTCAACACTTGAAGCAAAAACAGAGTAGATTATATTGTACACACTGTATTGACACTTACTGTTTAGTTTTGTTTCAGAGAGCCTCTTTTACAGATGATATAAAACCCAAGAGGCAGCTCTGCGTTCTTTGAAGCTGCTTCTAAATAAGCATTCATTTTCTCTTGGAATGCTGATTTAAGTCTCTAAAATGCTTAGGAATGTATTTTGGGTTCCTTAGAAATGTAACAATTCTGGAAATTTTGGAGTCTTAGGAGAAAAAAAAATCAATCTTTGCCAAGATTTTTGTTTGTTTGCTTGCTTGTTTGGAAACAAATGGAATTTTTCAGAAAAATGGGGAGAAATGCATGATTTGCACTCCTGAGAAATTGAAAAGTCACTTTGTTCCTTTAGGAACCTAGATTGCATTAGGTTTGGCATAAAACTGTCATGTTTGATATATTGAAGAACAGTGTTTCAGAAAATTATTACAGATAGTGTTTATTTCTTTAAAAATGTTTTTCCCTCTAAAAATGAAGCTATAGTGTCCTGAATTGTAGGGAACACTAGAACTATAAGGAACTTCTTCATTCTTGCCAGTTTATGAGGAGCACATAAAAAACAAACCTAAAGAAACAAAAGAAATAATATTTGTAAAAGAAGGTAAATTACTTTGTTTCCTCTAGTCTTTCACAGTACCAAGCATACATAAAACACACATAAAACACAGAAATGGGAAAAGAAAATCAAGACCAGGAATTGCAGTGGCATGCGATAGCTTACTTTTATCTTAGTTGGACCAATACTAATGACTTTTAGACTGCTTTTTCAGAGTTCTTCCCCTTGGGCTTTGGAAAGTATGTAGTGGATGTGGCGATGTGACTAGGGGAGCCTTTGTTTAGCACACTGTTTTGTCCTCCTAAGTGATGACCTGCAGGGTTGGCCTCTTGTCAGAACACTGACTTCTCTCCCTGGAGTGAACACACTCTCTGTCACAATATTTACCTAGTGTTTTTTTGCCCCTACTGGGTGATAAATGGAAGCTTGCAGAGTGCCTTCTCCATCAGCATCCTCAGGTTTGGATCACTTGCTTGTTTTATGATGTTGATCCCACTGTATCTCTCCTTCTTCCCCAACCTCAAGTATTAGAACCGATTAGCCACATCATTAATTCTTCAATTTGATGGCTGATATAGTGAGACCTGAAGCATGTGCTGACCTTCTAGAACCTTGCTCCTTAACATATTAATGATGGTAGAAGTTAATTAAAATTCCACAGAGTGAAGGTGTCAGCTAACCTATAAACCTGTCACTTCCAAGAAAATGTCACTGCCATCCTAGAAGAAATTGTTTGAGGGCAAGAGGGGGCATTACTAGTGCAGGGTGAGATTTTCCACCCACATCCAGTTAAATGGATTGTTTGGTCTCTCTGGGCAGAGTTAGGTTCACAGTGGCTCAATATCTTTAATGCCTTAGTTGGTTTTAGAGTTTTTATTTCTCCTTTGCTCTGAGTACACACATTTAGGAGGCTAAATTATTGCCTAACTTATGGAGTAGAGCACCACTATTAATTAATAATTGTTAGCAAACTGGCACCTGAAATATGCTGTATGTTTGGTGCACCTGGATTTTCTTTTATGACTTTCTAGGCATTGTGGATTAGATGACAATATTTTAGTAACTCTGTTCAAGTACGGCACCTACTACTGATGCACAGCTAGTATAAAAGCAGAAAAATGTCCATAAATCCTAAAAATGGAAACACATCCTGAAGTCACAAGAACGTGGGACTTAATGCCAGCTTTACTGGAACCAAGGTTGTCTCTCCACATCTATGAAGCAGATAATTAAGAATTCAGTGCAGGTAAAGATCCAGGTGGTGGCTGTGCCCTTGACCTTCCAAGTCACATGCTGGCTGCTTTTGACTTGCCCCTCTGGTTTGCTGATGATAACCTACTATCTAATTGATGGCAGGATACATTCTTCTGATCTCTGGGCTAATCTGTTAAGGCTGTCTTATGTCATGGCAAGGTTGCTGTATCCAGTGAGTAGCTGTAGATGTTCTTCTAATCTCTTGTAGCCTTAAAATCTATGCCATTGCTAGCTTCATAATGTCAGTATGGTGATAGGATTGTTTCTACCTGCTTCTTTTGCCTCTCCAATGTGGGAACTGAAGTGGTGTTTGTTATCTTAAGGGAGGTTTAACTTGTCACTGATGGTGGCAAATGCACTGTCAAGATCCCAGTTTGATTTGCAGGACCTGGGTTTAGTTTGCAGTACTGACTTCTCAGAATGGACCTATGGAATCTTGTTGACTTGTCCCCAGTAGAGCATTGCTGAGTAGCTTTTCCTCTGAAAACAGCAATGCAGATTTTTCTCAGCTTGATTTTCTTTCTTCCTTCCTTCCTTCCTCTCCCTTTCTCTTTTATGATGGGAGCCAGATAGTTATATTCAGCTGTTTGCTTGAAGCTTTATATTTTTTGACACAATAGAATATTGCAGGGTCTGAAATACTTCATAATATTGATTCTGTATTTTGGGGGCAGAGGAGGGAGATCATTCAAGTACATGCTATCTAATTATAGTTACAAATTGTGTATAGTGTAGAGATGTTAGAGCAAAAGATTGTCGGAGGTTGTAGGAAGGTTATAAACAAGAGACCAGCCCTTTGAGAAACTTCTCTCTAACAGAAAGTTAGCTATATTGGCAAATTTTCCTTTAATTTAGTTCTACATTTGGGTGGTAGCAGGTGGGGGAACGAAGGATTTTAATTATTTCCAAGATTCCTGAGAAGTGAGATGAGAAACTTGTCTTTCATACCATTTAGACAGTGAAGGAGAATGACCCTTGGTTAGTTTCTCCTGTCACATTGATTACATTTCATGGGTCCTGCAGTCGTAGGACTTCAGGTTTCCATTTCCAGTCAGTGATCTTTCTCCTCCATTTTTCAAACTTCCAAGGGAAGGGATGGAGAAGGTAATTTTTCTGGGCCATGGCCACTGTTTACTTTTGCTTGGCTGTGCAGTGTGCCTTTGTTTTTCCACCTTTGATCAGTGTCCTGCCAACAGATAATTTGGCAATTGCATCCCAGGGTGGAAGTGTGGAGTTAATGTTAAAATTAGTTTAAAAAAAAAACCTTCACTGGCTGATGAAGCAGGAATAGCAGGAGGGGAGGGGACAGGGGCCATAAATTCAAGTGCTGTAGTATCTGCTTCTTGCAAAAAAATATAACCCTCTGATGTTTCCACTGCACTTTCATTAACATTTAAATTAAGGGTTTGTTTTCCAGTGACCAAGCCTTTCATAGCCTGACTCGTGCAAGGCTGCCTTACTAGTCAGCTGCAATAGTAATCACTGGTGTGGGTTTTTTATCTTTTTTTTTTTCTGAGGGCACTAAACTGTCAAATGTTCAAAGAGAATCCGCAACAGACCTGCACAGGTACCTAACCTGTAGGATGCTAACTTCTTTCCTACAATTAGAGTGTTGCCCATGTTCCTTTAAAAAAAAAAAGAAACCTAAGTTCAGTTCCTCTTCAAAGACTTGTTTGGGGCCCCTTTGTTATGTGATTGCCTCAGGTGTAACCAGCACTGATCACCCCTCACTCTTTAAACAAGAGCTTGTGGGGATGAACAGTGTGTATGGAAAGTGAGAAAACCATCTGTAAGATTACTCAACAGTGCTGTCAGTATTTGTCCCACTTCTGCCTATGAGTGGTGTTACTCCAAATTCTGTGTTAAGATTGTAGTGCAAGTGAACTTTTATGTGGTGAATAATATATTAAAATGAGCTAAACAAATGAATGAGGGTATTTATTTATTTATTTTTTATCCCACCCTTCACCCAGTATGAGTATTGCAGTTTAATGTGTGTAAAAGACTGAAAACCAAAGGCTGTTCAGTCAAAAGTTCTTAATTTTTACATGTCCTTTAGGCATCTAAGAACGATTTCACATGTTATAATTGAAGCTATTGCATATTTAAAAGGTCAGAAGTTGATGTGTAGGAGAAAACTGAACTGGTTATTTGCAGCAAAAATATGTTAGAAATATACTAAAAGAACCACATACTAAAGTTTCAATTTGTAGATGAATCTAGTGAAACATGTGAAACAACTCCAAAAGATCTGGCATGTCAGTACTGTATGAAGCTCCTACATGCCGTCCTTATTTCCCTTGCAGGCTTTGTGTCCATCTAATACTTATAGTCCTCTAAAGCACCATCAGTTAATGAGTAGTGTCATGTGGCCACACTGTTTTGGTAACCCACATGTTGTATCAGTTCCAGGAAACCTGATCAGAAGTACAGACACTTACAGTAACAAGGAGGTGAAAGCTGCCAGCCTGTGTCTCTGCAGGTGCTGGCTGGATTGAATTGCAGAGATGCCATTAAAACTATCCTGGCTGGTGATTAATGTAGGGCACGGAGCACACACATTCTTATTTTGGCACTACAAAAACATCTTCTGAAAGCCAGATTGGCCTCTGAGTCTCAGGATTTTCTTGCTCTTTTCATACTGGCAGCGACTTGTCTGTCTTGAGTCTTGCTGACGATTTTTTTGCTTTCTTTGGCCTTGTTGTGGTTGCATAACGTTTCTGTAGAACCCTTAGCAATGGTAAACTGGACCTAGGTCATATAAAAGGCTAGTCTGTATAAATTTTCCAAGGTAACCGCAGTCCCTTCCAGGTAAATGTACAGATAGGAATGGCCCACTAACACCATAGGGGGCCAGTGAGGTGGGCTTCTGCTATGGGCTCCCTCAACCATGTAACTAGCTAGCCAGCCCTACTCCTGAGAAAAGCAATATTGTAGTAAGGCTACTCCATTGTATTTGTAGGATGTTCCAGCTTTCCCTAAGTGGGTTATAAAGCTCCAATGAATCTTTGATTAGATGCAGGTTAAAATTTTCTACATTGTGACCTTAATAAGTGGGGATGATTGGCAGGCAGGCTTGGCAGAAGGGGCCGCCAGTCCCTTTCATCTCCTGTAGTGTTGCTTTGGGCCAATGGACTCAGCATATTTTCCCTGTTGTTCCTGCTTTGAAAACAGCCTGGTATCTCTACTAGGTACCTGTGACATGGGGGTCTTGATTGGGGTCTCATAAAGGGCCTTGCCAGTGTGTCTAAAGGCCAAGAAGACAAAAGCGATCAGTGGGTGGGGGTCTCAGCTGACCGCCAAAGAAGGAGGGAAGGGTCCAGGAGTCAGTGAAGGGAGAAGCAGCCCCTGTTGGGAGCTCTTCAAGAGGGGAGGGGGAGAGGAGTGGCCCATTTTTGTCCCAAACTCATCAAGCACATCTGCAGAATTGTCCCAGCTGCTGCCTCCCAGTTTCAAAAGAAAATGATCGTTTGATAAACCGGCCTGATTTACCGCTTTCTCACAAGGGAGGGAGGCCCACCTTTGACCTCTATGATTTCACATCAGACCCAGCTTTTCTTTTCCCTTCCAGTTCTTGGAGAAACTTTGAAATGCATCCCTTGCTTTCTCTATGTGTCCCTTTACTCTTTTCTACCCCCCTTTCCTCTTGCTTTGTTTTTTGGGGGTGGGATGCAGTGGCAAGGGAGAACAGGCACACGGCTTTGGACTTTAGGCAAGTAATTAGTAAAATCTTCCAGCAACACAATAAACCCACAGCACCCATCCTGTATATTCCCATGATTTACTTGCTTGTGGGCATCTGAAAGAACAGGTGGCATTATTTCTGCTGCGTATCTTGGGCTGGCAACCTCAACGTCTCTGTCCCTGCTAGCCATAGGGATGTACATGAATATATTAAAATATTTTCACACAATGCATGCGTTTTCCAGTGGGGAAGTCCATTTCTTGGATGAAAGGCGGTGGGCCCCACTGGAACGCTTGTTCCCACTCGGGTGCTTATTCACATGGACTAGATAGAAAAGAGCGTGTGAGTGTATGGGTAGATTTTCTCTGAAAAGAGCAAACCTTTGTGTTTTTCTGCCTACTCCTCATGATTTTGGGAGAGATGTGTGTGGGGATTGGGTAATGGGTAATTTTCATTATTTTGATTATTTTCCTTTTGAGGGCATATCTTCCTTCCACAAAGATAGTTCTGCATTTCAGCAAATCATCATGTGGTGGGTAGAACTGGCTTGTACTGAGGTACATGATTATATAATGGAGTGGGATTTTAAATGCTTGATTATTGTGTTAGATCAGCACACTTAATAGGAGAGGAAATCTACTCAGAGGTTTCCATTCTCAGCATAAGTGTGCACAGAGGCACTTGTAAGTATGCATAAAAGATCTATGAACATACAAAAATTGTGCAGATGAATTGGTTGCTATAACAATTAAAACACATCTGTTTCTAACTAGATTGAGCATTTGAGCTACCCAGGAGCTGAATCAAAAACCCAGAGTCTGCTTATGATACAAAGCAGTTGTAAACTTAAAGATTTCTCTGATTCTCTCAGTGTATGTAAGGACATTAAGCCACATCATATCCTTTGAGGCTCGGTCACAATTTCTGGGAACTTTCCAAGGGCCATTTGTTGCTGGTCTGAACATCATTTCCCCATTATATGTAGAGTAAATATCCGTGATGCTTGGTTGACAAGCCTACTGAATCTTCCATTATTTGCACAATAGTTCATTTACTGATTGAATTGATAACAGTTGATCTAAAAAGAATCATACTCCACCTTAATTGTAATAAAGCTTGTCTTTCTTTTTGGTCAGATGGACTTTTTCAGATGTAATGCTTAATTGTAGTTTGACACTATGTTTAACTGTGGCTTGGCATTATGTGAATTAGCCTCAGGATTGCACCTGCTCCTTTCTGTTCTGTAGTGGCCACAAGGAAGGGGCTGTTAACATCCAGTTCCACTTTTGAGTGAACCAGGTTTGCTGTTACTTTCAGATTAGAGGTATGGCACAGTAGATGACCCAGGGTGAAAATAAGGTTTATGAATCCTGTTTTATTCGATAGCCAGAATTTAAAAGAACAGGAGTTTTCCCAGTCTGCTTAGATTAGTGGAAGTAGATATTTCTGATCTTTCAAATCTAATGTACAGTCTTTATGTAAGACATGCTGAAAATAATTTGTTAAATAAAATCAAATAATGTTGGAATGGAAATATTTGCAATTAGCTCTAGTAAATTCCTGAGTGAATTCAGTTATTTACCTGAATTAGGAATTCCCCTAGAAAGGGTTCTCAGCTGTGACAGAGCAATAATTTGAACTAAGCCTTCCTTGTCTGTTCCATTTTAAATTCTTGCCATGTTGCATTGCTCCCGAGGCTTTTGCTGACTGGAAAGAAACATTATGGAGGCAAGAAAGTCCAGTGGCACAGCACCATGTTTTTCTTTCTGTGGACTTTGAAAAGAAGCACTTCCGCAGAAAGTAAAATAGAAACTTCCGAATAACCGTATAGATGTGGTTTCCTTTTCACTACATCTCTGTATAGGCTCCAGAAAAGCAAATGCCTTTGAACCTGGCCCAGGACTTGCCTCTATGGAAGATAAGCACATATGCCCAAGAAGGCTGATGGGCTTTCTTAACCCTGGGAAATCCACTCTAGGGTTAGGATACTATCATGTTCATCCCTTATTTAACCAAGGCAAGATATTTCGATCCCTCAGTGTCAACTTTTGTTGCGGAATCCACATAGAACAGGACCTACACTGTGGCATTTTCACCATAAACAACTACGATACTTCAAATTTCATCGACTTCACATATGCTTTTTTAATGACTACTACAACAAATCGAGAGAACAAAAATTGCACCAACAGATCTTTTTCTTTTTGCCAGTAGGGTACTTTTTAAGAATCCCAGTCAGTGTAACATAATTGTGACCAAATTATATCCTGTGGTATTTTTCAGCAGCCTATGATGTAGAGATACAGGAGGGATATATTCTGGTTGTCAGTAGTTTGGTCTTATTAAGGGGAGAGAGTTATAATCCTCATTGGGCTCATAAATCACAACAAATATACTTAAAACCCTGACCCTAACTACATTTCTAAAACTAATTACTTTAGTATGTTTAAATTCTCATTGGAGTCAACCACTCATGTAAGTTTTTTAAATTTCTTGTTAAATAATCCCACTGGATGACTGATCAGGCAGATCTAGTATCTGCCATATCTTCTTGCATTCTGGGAATTTTACATTTCTTCTTAATCTATTTTTAAAATAATTCATACTGTAGTGAAGAATTGAAACAGTATCAACAGTTCTTCAAAAGTTTAAAAAATTATTTGGATCTGGACAGGACTTCCAGTGGTTGCAAAGTATAGCTACATGTTTTTGTATATGTGTGTCTCATTTACATTAAATATCCTTTTTGGCCATATACCTCCAATTTGTATGCTGACCTTGATACTTCAGTCTTTGAAAAATAGGGACATAAATGCTTGAAACCATAGATCTTCAAAGGCAGTTAAATTGGGCTAAATAGATTATTGCAGTCTATTTTGAATATAGAATTTAGGGTTTCTTTTTCCCCAACATTTGATTATTTGAGGGAGTAGAATATAGATTCCATACATTGATTAATATCATCCAAAACACAAAATGATATGAATAGTTCAAAGTTAGGCCTTAGCAGGATTAAGATCTTAGCATAGATGTATATATGTCACAGTGAAGAAAACTTGACTTTTACCTGAAGGAAAGAGAGCTCTATGAAACTTCAGAAGCATCTGCTTTTTCACCATTAGGGATGCTCAACTGAAGTGTGTTGCCTTCCCTAATTTGGCAAGTATGCTTCCAGTGTGACAAAATTGTACCACCATCGTCATCATCATCGATTATATTCTTCCAGTTTTCCTGCTTGCTCTCCCCTCTGCTCCTCCACCAGTCAAGAAAAAATAGCTTTGGTTTTTGTTTAGCACAGAGGTTAGAAAGGTTGCAGGGGGCACATAGCCCACTCATAGGGGTGTCTTGTCAGAGCACAGCATGAAGGGCACAAACAGATCATAACCTTTAAATGAAAATGCAATGGAGGGAAGAGATGAAAGCATTGAAACAAATTAGATACATCTATAGGGGGTGCTCAAGTGGAGAAAATTAGCATTTCTTCCTAATTGGAGTGCAGGGCATTCCATTACAGGGATTCATTACCAAGGGGAGAAGGTACTGGGCCTCTTCACAGAATGCCTTTAAAAAACCTCTTTCTGGCTTACATATTTATAAGTGTTTAAAAATAATGATTCAGGAGCTGGACAGTTGGCATCTGTCATCCTGTGTCCTTAAGGATATTAATTTCTTGGTTATTTCAATCTTCTGCAATAACGGAAAGGGGATGTTTCCATTCACACTTATGCAGAAAGAGTGAATGGATTGGTCCATTTCTGATCCATATCAGTTTTTCACTTATTTCAGTCATAAATCTGTTCTGTCCCATATTCTGCAAGACTTGTGCATGCGTGTGTGTGTGTGTGTGTTTGTATATGCGTATATATATGTATATTTAAATGAAAATGTGCATTATATTGTATGCATTATCTCTTAAAATTTGTTTTGGTTTGCAAAATGCGTGGCAAAATTTGAGGACATGTGCCGTCCTATCTTCCAATCTGAATATTAATTTTAGAAGGGAAATTAGGTCAGCTTGCTTAAAAATTCAGATGAAAGAAAATTCTCTAGCATCCCTTATTTGTACTAAATCACACTTGAGGAACAGGTGAAGAAAAGTAAATGGCATTTTAACACATAGGAAGTAGTAGGTATGAAAATGCTTGTTGCCAAACTACTATGTGTTTAGAAGCATCTTGGATCTTGAGTCTGTCTAAATAACAGAAACTTTTTCTGAAGACTGTTTAAGTGATTTATAGGAAATATCCATCAGGCTATTATGCAAAGGTGGAACAACTCATTAGTGGAACTGGATTAATTTTTAGCCTTCGTATTAAAATTGGAATGGGTGGTCTGCAAGGGACCTAGGGACCACCAAAACGGCCTTAGAGACTTATGATTCCCATTCCTATGCTAGAAGATTGTCTGTTGTGTCTGAGAAAGGTAAGAATGAGCAGCAGTGGGCGTAAGGCCTTTATGTTCCCATTCCTTCTTCTCTTCCAGCAAAGCTGCAAAAAGAGAGGTCAGAACCTTTCAGATCTATTTCGGCTCACTGTGCTTAAGGTATCACTTGAATCCTAAACTGTGGTTAATGTTATCTATGGTTTATTTAAGTAAACTGCCTTCATAGCCAATGGTTTCAAGTTGAGTTGCTTAACCCAACCATAATTTATATTAAACACTGGATTTTGGCCTGAACAACCTGCAGATAATCTAAAACAGATGTGAAAGCTTTTGAATTTCTCCTTGCAACCATGCCACAGGAAGATGAAGCAGCACACAAGTGATCATGGCTTGTACCTGTCATGCTAAACTAAAGTTTGGGGTAGGTTGAATAACCTACTACCCTTCAGGTGTTTTGTACATCAAGTACCACAAAACCTCACCATTCACCATGTCGGCTAGGTTTTATGGGGGTTTTAGTATGAAACCTCTGGATAGGTGGCAGGTTGCCTACCAGTAGTCTAGAGTGACATCCAAACTTTGTATTTAGAACCAGCAGCAGCAACAAAAATTATTTAACATAAATGCATCTAATAGTTTTAGTGTGCAGTGTTCCATTTTACCATTGACTGGCTTACAATGTTGGAAAAACATCTGAAAAAAATCATTTTTTGCTTCCATCTTGATGGTGTCCTGCTTATTTTAATGCCTGTTTTATGCTCTGAGTAGACATCCAAATGGATGTTCTGTTCCAATCTGTGGGATTGTTGGTAATGGGACTGTACAGGTTACTTTGATGTGATTTAAACAATGCGGATGGTGTCCAACTCCTCTTTTATTTCTAAAGGGTGAAAGCCAACATCCATTTGCATTTCCCCTGAAATTGTGCTCCCCATTTAAAACAACCTGCAGTGGAGGTAAATTTTAGAGGGTTGATAAAAGTTTGTGAAGAATTTCTATATTCTGCTTCTGTTTGACCACATTGAAGCACAAGCCCAGTAATAGTCACATAAGGATTGCTTCTTATATAGGATGTTGGAACAGTATATCAACATGATGTTTGGTTCTAATTTAAATAAGTTTTGTAGCACAATGTTTACATGTTTAATATGTGAAACAGGAAGTCCTCAAATCTTAGTACTAAAGGAGTACCTCTTCCGTACCTACCATTCTGAGGATTGAGGTCCATTGAAAGGGCCCTCCTCTGTGTCCCACCAGCAAGGCCAATACACTGTGTTGGGACATGGGAGAAGTCTCAGATGCAGCACCTCCAATTGTGGAATTTTGCAGGCCCAATTGATGCTAAAACTGATTTCACTTGGGTGCCAAGTGAGTACTTGGCTGTTTGTCAAGGCGTTTAGGTCTCCCTGATTCCTTTCAAATGCTGATGTACATAGTATTTTTTAAAAATTAATCCTTTCTACTTGTTTTAACTCATTCTGTTTAGTATGTTTTAGTATATGTAAATTATTTTTCTAGTTTTAAACTGTTTTAAGTTACTTGTTTTAATTTTACTTGTAAAATGCCCTGAGAACTTTTTTTTTATATCGGTCATGGTAGAAATATTTTATAAACAAACAAATAAATAAAAACGTACCTTGGTTGTGACCTTGCTTGGTGGACTTTACTACCTTATCTAAGTCCACCTAGCAAGGTCACAACTGAGGTAAGTTTTGAATTTTTTGTTTGTTTTCTTAAAATATTTTTTCCAATGTTACATAGATAATATTGGCCTACCATAGAGGATGGTTACAAGAATTGCTAAGAGTATACAAATGTATACAAGGTCTTCTACAAATTCAAAAAGCCTAAATAAATATGAAGAATCAATCAGTTCAAAACACCTATAGGGTGGTGGGCCAGTAGTCCGGAATATAATAAAAATAGTGATAAAACATTATTGTTTAAAATCAAATAGAGCAGTGTCTGTTGGTGGACTTCTCTTGGTGGAATGTCAGAATGTACTAGAACCTGAAGGAAGGACAGTCTCCCTCCCTTCTCCAGCCCAAAATGTGTTGCCAAAAAAGCCCTAGAGTGCTGAGAAATCCTCCAAAGGCAGTTTTCAGGTGTTATAGAGTGCTGCAGGAGAGGATGGATGGTAAGAGAATGAAGTCTGATTGCAATTGGCAGCACAACACTGGATTAAACCTGTAATTCAAAATGACTGGGATATCAGGCAAAATAAGCAGTTTGTAGAATGCCCAAGCAAGCAAAATGTACTTCCAGTTGTCAGCAGAAGCTCTCCACACTGTGAGCCCACCTGATCTCAAGGGGAAGACTATTCCACTTGGAGAATGCCACAACAGAGATCATCAAGTTCTTTTTAATGGATTCTATATTGTATATATGGTTTCTCTACCTTCACTGAGCTTTATTCCAAACACTCTAGTCCAAAATGGTGGGATTTCCCATATTGTGATGTGGTCATCACTGCACACACATAAGAGTGTAGCTCCTGTCCTGTCCTTTATCTTCACAAGATTTTTTTTTTAAGGATTGGGTTTTATGTAGCATTTGTGATGGTCATTGAATGAATGTGCATGTCCAAATAGATATCTTTCAACATTTTCATTGTCCTGTATGTTACCCTTTCCCCCATTCCATAAAAGCTGGCAGTAGCTGTGTGTCTCAAGTTTTTTCAACTGCTGGAGGAAAGTTACATGGAATGAAGTCTGTTCCATGGTTGGTGGACACGGACTGCTAATTGGAGGGAGAGACCCCATTTCCTCTTGGGAGTACAGGCTGGACAGAGGTGACAGGAGTTAGAGATTTATTAGTACATGGTTGGGGGGCTTTAAAACTAGCACCAGCGGCTTGTTTTCTTCAGAAGAGAAGGCAGGAACCAGTGCCTGCTGCTCCTCCCCTATTCCAGAAAAAGGAGTGAAGAAAGAAAAGGGGATAATTGGAAGGAGCAGCTTGTTTGAACATAATCGCAAGACTGCTTTTAATTCTCAGTCTCTTGTATTTTGAGACTGATTCTGAAATTTCAAAGTGAAGGGCACCTCTTTGGTGTCACACCTGTTGCTTGCATTGTAAGATTGCAGGTAACCTGTCTGTCTGTCATGTGTGTGTCCAAATCTTCTGGCTGTATTAGTTACTGTGGAATTGAAGCAGGCCATTCTCTTACCCTCCCTTCCTCTTTTCACCCTTAGAAAGGAAAAAGTTGTGGCACACCAGCCTTGTGCTTTTGACTCTGAAATCCTTTTGCTACATGCAGACTAGTTAAATATAAGATACTCTTTCTCTCAGTTTTACTTCTGTTAAGCATCCCTTCCTCCTTCTCCACTACTCAAGTAAAACTTGTTCAGAGTACTTTAGGATTTGTTGTAAATAATTTGTTCAAAGTACTTTAGGAACTTGAACAACTCCCTTAATCGTTGTATACATTTAGCTGTTAGATTTATATCTTGCCCTTTTTCTACAATAGAAACCAAGCAATGTCCATGGTGTTTGCAAGCACAGACAGACTTGTTTGACTTCAGTAAAGTTGTGCCATCATGTACTTTCAGGTCATCCTTGTAGTGGTGTGTTGCTACTCATTGTACTGCAATTTAGGCTACTTGTTGGAAGACTATCAAATTCTGCATCAGAAAATCCAAAGATCCAAAAGAGATTTGTCAGCATGGATTTAATGGTGCTGCATAATGTATTTTGTTGCCAAGATTCAGGCACTGAGGAAATTTTACTTATGATTGACCACTGGAATGAGTACAAATGCATCGTGGCATGCATCACAAAACCTTTTAGTTTTGTAGTGTTAATCATAATTTTCTTTAAACCTGTTGCAAAGGAACTCCCTTTTACTTTTTGTGTCATACATACTTAGATTTTACAAGAAGCAGATATCAACAAAATAGTCAGCCCCCCATATGTATGGATTTAACCACCCATGGCTTGAAAATATTGGGGAAAAAAATCCAGAAAGCAAACTTCGATTTTGCCATTTTATATAATGGATACCATTTTACTACATTATTGTACATAATGGGCACTGAACATCCATGAATTTTGGTATCCACAGGGGGTCCTGGAACCAAATTCTAGCAGATACTAAAGGACCACTGTACTGAATCTGTCTTTCCCTTGAGTGACACTGTGCAGTAAGGACAGAATTTTGTTCCTGCCTAGTGTAATACAACCTGAATATTCTGGATGTAGGAAAGATAGCATTTGGGAGGGGTTGCTAATACGCCAGAGGACAGGATCAAAATTCAAAATGATCTGGACAGATTGGAGAGCTGGGCCAAGGCTAACAAAATGAAATTCAACAGAGAGAAATGTAAGGTCCTACACTTAGGTAGGAATAATGGAATGCAGAAATATAGGATGGGGGACACGTGGCTTCATAGCAGTATGTGTGAAAGAGATCTAGGAGTCTTAATAGACCACAAGCTGAACATGAATCAGCAGTGTGATGCGGCAGCCAAGAAAGCCAGTGCAATTCTCGGCTGCATCAATAGGAGTATGGTGTCTAGATCGAGGGAGGTACTGGTACCACTCTACTCTGCTTTGGTTAGACCTCATCTTGAATACTGTGTCCAGTTCTGGGCACCCCAATTCAAGAAGGACATGGTCAAGCTGGAGCAGGTCCAGAGGAGGGCAACCAAAATGGTGAGGGGCCTGGAAGCCATGCCCTATGAGGATAGACTTAGAGAGCTGGGTATGTTTAGTCTGCAGAAGAGAAGGTTAAGAGGGGACATGATAGCCATGTTTAAATATTTGAAGCGATACCATGTAGAGGAGGGGGTGGGCTTGTTTTCTGCTGCTCCAGAGACCAGAACAAGGAGCAATGGCTTCAAGCTGCAGGAAAGGAGATTCCACCTGAACCTCAGGAAGAACTTCCTGACGGTCAGAGCTGTCCGGCAGTGGAATATGCTGCCTCGGAGTGTGGTGGAGTCTCCTTCTTTGGAGGTTTTTAAGCAGAGGCTGGATGGCCATCTGTCAGGAGTGCTTTGAGGGTGTTCCTGCATGGCAGGGGGTTGGACTGGATGGCCCGTGTGGTCTCTTCCAACTCTACATTTCTATGATTCTATGATTGGAAATACGTTATTGTGGGAAAATGATTGGCAAGACCACGCTGCTGGAACTGCTTTGAAGGTTGAGCATTGCTTTAAGAATGGGTCCAGTCCTTTTAATTTTTTAAAATACCCATCCAAAGTGGCAATTCCCACTACACGTGTTAACAAATGTTGCACTGGTGCAGTAGCAGGCCAGGATGTTGTGACTTTGAGGAAAAATGCTTCAATAGTGGCTTCATGCCTGACCCAAACATTCACAGCTTCATCCTACACAGGACATCTTTATCTGTCTGCATTGTAAAAACAGCTAAAAAACAAACAACTCCCCCAACCTCTTACTCAGCAAAGAAATGCTTAGTGCAATCAAAATTTCAGCTGTTATTTCATGAAAGGTGTTTAATGCATGACAGTATTTACCAGCATGGTTTAGTGGCTTGAATGTTGGACTAGGACTCTAGAGCCACAGTTCAATTTCCTTCTCAGGCATGTTAACCCACTCAGTGACCTTGGGTAAGTCACACTCTCTGAGCCTCAGAGGAAGACAAAGGCAACCCTTCCCAACAAATCTTGCCAAGAAAATCCTGTGATAGGGTCTCCATAAATCAGAAATGACTTGAAGATACACCATAACAACAGAAATGAAAGAGAGAGGGATTCTTAGATGTAAAATTAAAAAACAGAATTTACCTTTTAGTCTGGAGTGGAAAAACATATGTTTGACCAAATATAACTGACAGAGCTACGCATTTAAAACCTACTCCATTGGAGAGGCTAAAATAATATTTATAGTTTGTGGATGGGAAATTCTGAAAAATGTTAGGGACTAAATAACATTAAACATTTGGATCTCATTCATCTTTGCTTTTTCCGCCTTCTGTTTTGTTAAAATGAACCTAGGGAAACAGCACTTTCTAATTCAAGGGTACTCTTGCATCCTGGTATTTTTCTTTGTGTATAGGAATAATTCACGGCTACCTTATGCTTTTGCTTTTACCTTTCTATGTGGAGAGATTGTGTAGAAAAAAACACTGTAATGTGTTAGAACATAGGGTTTTTTTTCTTACAACTCGCATATAAGTTTAAGTTTGCTATTGCCAAACTTATATACCTGTGTGGTTTTAGTAATTAGGACTTTAGATGAGATAAAGCTATTTTGAACTTTCCTGTTGCTAAAGAGAATGCAGTGAATTCTGCTCTGTGTCTCTATAAAACTAAAACAGTGGGCTTAAATGTTGCATGGAGCAGAGGTTTGGGGTATGTTGACCATGTCAGGGTTAGACACCTGTCAGAATTATTTTTAAGAGCCCTGTTGGGGCCACCTAAAAATATGTTATCTACTGTGGTCAGATTACTGAAGAACGTTGTGGTATTGGTTTAAAGTACAACAGATAATTAACCATGCTACCTAAAAATGTCTGATTGAACAGTGAAGTATCTATTAAAAATTGGGCGTGCCATACTCTTTAGTCTGTGATTAAATATGCTCTGTCTTCTCCAAACATAAGTTTTCCAGCAGATACAGAGACAAATATCACCAAAAGAGCTGTAGTGGAAGTTGTTACTAACAAAAATCTACACTGTGTTCTTGTATCTACAAGTGCACTGTTGTAGTTCAAACTCAAAGAGGCCTATGATCAAGTAAATTACTTCATAGAATTGACATTTACGCAACTTCTGAAAGCTTTTTCAGAGACTTGGCTAAGTGTGATAGATTCTACTTTCGGAGATGGGAGACTGTATGGTATCCCAATGCATGAGCATTTTTTGTCTTGATGGTTGTTGTGAACCAGAGAACCTTGCTCATTATATTTTGCACTGCCCTGTATGGAATGACCTATGAGAAGGGTGTTCTTTTTATTTTACATCTTTAACTTCTCATAAGAGCCTGTTGGACAGGATTTTCTGTCTCTTAGTAGACAATGATTAATGCATGACTTGATTTATAGTTTGCTCTGCTGTTGCTGTCAAGAAGATCAGAAGGAGATAAATGACAGAAATAATTACCAACTATAATGGGGATGAGTTTACTAGATTATTTTAATAGTCTTATCTTATATGTATTATGTTTATATCTTTTCAGTATTATGCCTTTTTGAGTGTACGTGTTTGTTATCCTTTTTGGCCAAAAATAAAAAACATTTGATGATACAATAGTGGTTATGCTATCTACTGACCATACCATATATCTACTGACTTTTAGGTGTTTCGTTTGCTTTAAGTGGCTGAGTGACTGCTAAATGTTTAGTTAGTGGGGAGTGTCCATAAAATGGGAAGAAATGGCTAGCTCGATATCACTGATGGAGTCATCCTGTCAATAGGAATCAGGGCATTAGTCTGTTTGCATTAGCCAGCTATATACAGGTCTATGTGTACTTTGTACCAAGGAAAACCAGCTCAATACAAATAAAGTTAAATCTGTATCTTTATGCATTTTGCATAAATGATTTTGTTTTTAGCATAGAGAGTTTTCAAATAATTTTAAAAAGTAAGGTTTAGTGTGGCAAAATAGTTGGAGTTGGGTAATGGAGAGAGAGAATTTATGGCCATTGATGACTGTTATAGCAGTTGGAAAAGAAGGGATTGAAACCAAGAGGAAAGGAATCAAAGTTGTGCAAAGCACTTGCGATTTCTGAATTTTTCAGTTTATCTTTGTAGCCATGAGTAGCAGAAACAATTCAGAACTGGGAATCTTGGGATGCCTAATGATTTGCCATGTCATTTTTTTCTGTTTCTTGTTAGCTTTAAATCAGTATGCTGGATTCATATCTCTGGCATATGCTAGACATAGTGGGAGATATCCAAATTGGGCTGTCTCAATTCATATTTTCATTTGGAGCACCTGGTCGTGTTCTTTCACAAGATAAATCTACTTGTGGGTGGGATTGTTCTTTTGAAATTGTCAACATTTTGTGTTGACAATTTCATTGCAAGCAGACAGCTTTAACAACAAGGTGATAAAATTTTTGATCAGGCTGATTTTGCCTACAATTACTTTGTCCTACGTTCTAGGACTTAAACACTGCTTCAGAAGGTCTAAGTAATTAATGTATCTTCATGAAGAACAGACTTCTCAGCATAGTTGTGCTTCGTTCCTTTTAATCTTGGGGGATGGAGGGTGGGGAGAAGGAAAGGCCAAAAGAGGGTGCATTTCTATAGTAGTGCCTCTGCTTTGGCCTTTGCTGAGAGAACTGTCTATCTAAAGTTGCTGCGTCTCTTCACTTCCCTCTTCAGTAGATTGGACCCCCCAAGAAGCTTTTGGCTGCATGTATGTCTAGGTCTGCCGTTCCCTCATGGGACATGGTCTCTTGGCAAAGTCTCACCACTGAGCAATGGGGATTGAAAGAACCTTGGCTAATTATGCTAGACTCGAAATTACCACTTTGCCGTGTGCTCCTGCTGCTGAGTCTGTTTGTTCATGGGCTGTGTTTAGTTGGAACAAAGCCTCTTCCCCTGCAGAGTGAGTCCAAGTGTGAAGCTACAGGTAGGAGCTTAAAATAAAGAGGTAATTACCAATGTCTTCAGGTGAAAGCCCTGCTAAACCTCAATAGCCCAGTGTAGCCTGGGGGGTATAGGGGAGAATCCCCTTCCCCAAATGAGCGATTCCCACCAGGCAATTAAAGGAAAATAATTTCTCCCAGTGAAGGAGTTAGCGAGCTGCTGCTGAGAAATTGTGGCTTTTTTCTTGCCCTTGTTTGTTGCTGGATGAGGAAACAAAATGCCTTCATTGAGGAGGGAGGGATGCTTCCCACATCTGTACCCCATTACACCACTGCTTTTTAAGTGCTTGAATGTACCTAGTGGGGAGCTGAGGAAGGAAAGAACAAGTAACAAAAAGGAATCGCTGGAGCTTTACACCTGAACAAGCTTTGAAAAATTTGACAATGCCATTCATAACCTCTTATAAGGTGTGTGTGCAGGGGAAGGGAAATGGGAGCCATCTAAGCTGTGGAACAGGAATTGTGTTCTTTGTCCACTAACACTGAAGCCTGAACAACCCACATTCCCCTCTCCTGTCTACTGAGTAGCTCCTGGAACTGTGTTATATGCTGTTGGAAGAAAAGGATTTTCTGTGTGACATACCAAGTCCTATCTAAGGGGAGAAGCTAATATGTGTTCCTCCTTTTGTATGAGGTTTATCATTAAGCAGAGAACATTGCAGTCCCTCCCAGTTTTATCCAGATTATTTCTGTCTGGTAAGTTTGCCATTCAAATTTTGGATGGAGAGTTATTTTTCTTTGGAACCAATTAAAAAACTAGGGACAGTTCAACTTTATACTTAAGACTGCAGCAAAACCCCTCCTTTAGAGAAAACACTGCTCCCATACTTTTCAAAAACTGAAGCAAGCAGAGGGATGCAAGAGAATTACTTTAAAACATAGTAAGCTTGAATGTTCCATGATACATACTAAGAGATACTAAACTGTTAATATTTATTTTTTAAAAATCTTGTTGAATCATTTTTGCAAAGCAGAATTCTACCATTGGTCTTCATTTCAGTATCTGTGCTTTAGCTTATTTGTTTACTGATTTGTTCAGAGCAATCCACCAGCACATTTGTGTGCTGTTTCGTCATCCTAAGATAACTGTGTTCATAACTACAGCAATTTTGCCATCTTAATTCCTATACTGGTACATGCCATTAAAGTTTACATTAGTGCTATAAGAATTGTGCATGAGCCACAGATTCAGCCATATCCCCTCTCCTCCTCCTGCAGTGCAGCCACGTGAAGCTGACTGAAAGAACTTGCTTTCATTTTAAACTAGAGTTTGCAATTTCATCCAAACCAGAATACACTTTGGTTAGTTTAAATTAACTACAGTTTACCTGCATGAGTGTAGATTACATACAGCTTCTCAATCTAGGTTATTCAGGTAAACGTCTTTAAAAATAATAGCAGTTCCTATTTTCAGCAAACTGCAGTTAATTTAAAACAGAAATGTATGCAACTGATATTATTGTGACTACACTTGAGACGAAAATCCTTTTTGAGAGCAGGACACTAAACAATGGGTTGATGCTGTACCTAAACCAGGTTAGTATCTGAACACAAGCCTGCCAACAAACCATGACTTAATTGAAACTGGTGAATAGAATGGAAGCTATGATTTAGACTTGTTAAAAACTGGTTTGTAAACATATTTTTGTTAATTATTGTTGCATCTAAATTCATAACCATGATGAATACATTAGGACCATTGCTTTCTGTCAGGAGATTGCTTCACCATGGAAATGAGAGTGAATTTTTGAACAGATGGCGAACAAAAACAGATAGGCTCCTTAAAACTATAGGTTGCTTGCCTGTCAAGAAGCTCAAATTATAGTGTAGTTTGTGTTATGTGTGAGTTCAGCGTCTCTTTTACACAGAAGATCTGAACTTCAGGGTTAGAATGAATTTGTGTGGAAAAAGAATCCTTCAACTGAAGGTTAAGTGTGAGAGTGCTGTACAGTTAACTGTGATTTATCCATATCTTTTTTTTTTCTTTTTCTTTCTGGTGACTGGATCATGGCTTTCCAGCCGCAGTCTATGATTCTTTTATCTGTTCTTTTTTTAAAGTCATAACTTCAGCAGGCATTTGCACATATATTGCACTAGACTGTGTATGGCCAATTTGTCCTGGTTTTCCGCCCCATTTGTGTTATATCACTGCATAGCATTCAAATCTGGTCTCAGAGTTGAATGCTTGAGTCTTCAAGATACTGGTTAAAAGCCTAGTCTCATGATAGTCTTCTCATCTACTCATTCCCTGGAAATTAGTTCTAAATATTTTCCTTTACCGAGTATGAGGTTGGATTCATTTGTACAACAAACCTTCTACAGTTTGTAATAACTTATGTCTAAGGGGAAAAAATCTGTAAAAGAGACATTTCTAGGATTGTGGTGATATAAAAATGACAGTGTTTATGTATGCTCCCTTTGCAGACTTTCTCAAGACTTAAACTTAGCCAGTCTGGGAACGGTAAAGCAGACTCATGGAAAAGGTACTGGGTGCGTTCTCATGACACAGCAAGCCAGGGATCCAAGGGAACCCTAGTTGTTGTGAACAAACAGTGTGCTGGTGCTTTGTTCCATATCCATTGTTCCATATCTTATTTATTGTCTTGTTTTTTGCCAAAAAACCAGAGAAGGAAGCTAAGAACAAACCCTGAATTCTTCCTTTTGGTTTGTTGAGAGGGAAGAAACTAGAGAAGGAAGGAGATGACATGATAAGCCAACTGAGGAGTACAGTTGTGTGGGTTTTTTTTTTAAATCACCGCTTCTGAGAATAACTGCACCAGCATGCTGCTTTTTAATTGCAAACCAGGGCACTCACAAGTCTCTGGTTTGATGCATGATGTGCATGCATCACTAGATTGGATCAAATATATCACTAAACCATGGTTTAGTGCTGTGTGAACTTGTGTGTGTGTGTGTGTGTGTGTGTGTAAAGATTAGTAGTGAACTGAACCTCACTATTATGTTTGAAACAGGCAAACAGTGCTTTGCCATTTGTAGCAGGACCAACAGATGCAGAAAAGGAGGTAGTAGCTGAGTGCATCACTTATTCATGTAACATCAAATCTTGATTTGGCATTACAACTGAAATAAATTCCTGTCTAGCCCCTGCCACAGGAATATTAGAAAAGACTGGCGCAATATAGACAGCTGGATACATTGGGCTCTTTGAAGCATACTGAACTTTTTTGGTTTCATGGCTGTGCTGCAGATGTTAAATTTAAAAGTGTACTCTGGAGCTAGCAATGACAATGACAGATTCCACTGCATCTAATTATCTGAGTATGTAACTTATGTCATATCTGTTCAACATATAGATATCCTGTTTCCTCTTCTGTGACAGTGCTTCTTAAGCTATCTGAGGTGGGAAACTGTAAGAGCATTTTTCTCCCCAGTGTGTCAGGGACCAGCACCATATGTATGCTCGTTGACTCCAACTGTTTCTTTTCTAATAACTTTCCAGGGACTAGTGGCTGATGGCTTGTGGATCAACAATAGTCCATGGACCAACATTTTGTATAGCACTGATTTGTGGAATGCAGAATTCAGCAAGCCTGATTCATTGCAGTGGAGATAATAGTGGTTAGGTCTGCTCAAACACAAACAGGCAAGAAATAGTTAGGAGATACAGTGTAGAAATTGTAATTTAGAAATAGCTGAATGAAAAAAGTTTAAATGTTCCAGATGTACTCATGGGTTTCTGCTAGACATTTTTTAAAAAAAATCAGGTTAGTAGATAGGTAGAATATGAAAAGTAATTTACTTCTGAGGAGTGTTTGGAAAATATATTTCTTTCTTTGGGTTATGTTTTATATTCAGCAAACAGTTTTTGGCCCAGTGGAAAATGTGTACTTTGAAACTTGTGAAGGCTTGTGAATACATTTTCTGAATCTGATTGTCTTTATTTTGTTTAAGACAGGATTAGACAAATAGGGCCTGATAGTCCTACAGCACCCTGAAAAAATGTTCTAAATTTGTAGAACTCAGTCCTAACAATAGGTGTTTGAGCAGCAAACATGTGAGATTCTTCCCCATCCTAACTCCCAGTCTCCAAAATGTTTGGGTGGGTGACAGCTTGTACATCCAAGTGGTTGGTGTGTGTGCCAGAGATTGAAGATTATGATCTGGACTAATAACCCATACTTGAAACACCAAAGCAACTAGAGTCTGGTCTGCAATCAGTCTTCAGTGTGTGGCATCCCCTTTCTAACCCTGTCTTTAGAATTATGGCTTTCTCCACACCTCACAATGCACTCCTCAGTATGAAATGCAAATAACCACTTCCCAAGGGCCAGTTTTCCAACTAGGGTGGGAGGCAGCACGTATATGAATTATTGGTATCCTTCTTTGCCTCTGTTGTTGGTACTCCCTGCCATTTCCTTCTGGGAGAGGGAATACTGTAAATCCTGGAAACAGACTCTATCTCTTGCCCAGCATTTGTTCTCTCTTTATGTTGAATGTGTCTGTCATTGCACCTGGAGGGACCAGGCAAAGTTCCTTCTGTAACTCTTCTGTGTACAATTTATGATGCATGCCTGAAGAGCAGTTTGCTCTCAGGCTGGTTGTAATCTAAGAAAATAGCACCATAGTGGTATGTATAAAGACTTATAAAGAACTGTACCTTATAAGATCATTGCCCAAAATTCTACTAATGCGATGTGCTTTACTATTAGTCTGCTGTATATGCTAACAAATTAGCCTACAAATTATGGGGATGTAAATTTAAATAGTGGGCCAATATAGTAAAGTAGTGTGAGATTGGACTGCAACCATGGAGAACCAGGGTTCAGCCCCACTCAGCCACGGAAACCCACTGTGAGACCTTGGGTGCATCATACTCTCAGCCCCAGAAAATCCCATGATAGGCTCATCTTAGGGTCACAGTAAATCAGAAACAATTTGAAGGCATACAACAACAACAACAACAACAACAACAGGTTTAAAGGGCATATTGGGTTTTGCTAGATAGAGTAGAAACTGTATTTTGAGGTCTGGGGGCCATTACTAAAGCTTGCACAGAGACATTATTACACAGAAAGAAAGAGCAAAGTCAAGGGAAAGTAACGTGTAACTTTCAAAATGATGTTGCACAGTAACTCTTCTCTACTCTAACTAGCATAGCCATTGGGATGATGAAAAGATGACGGAAGTTGCAGTCTAACAGTGTCTGGAGGTCTACAAAATACTGCAAAATCTAAACTTCACAAAACAGCGATATCTTTATTGACTAACCAAAATGCTCCAAATCACTGGCTCCTTCAATGGGCAGAGATTTTGTCCCTTGAGGTTCCCTTTAAGTTCTCAAAGGAAGTTACTTTTCTGTTGCTAATGCAGTTGAAATTTTATTGCCTATCTTTTATTGCCCTTTGTCCCTAGTCCTCAAATGGGCAAAAAAAGGAAATGGCTTCTGTCTGCACTGAGATCCCTCCAAACCACTTTAACTGACAAAAGAAGTAACATCTGAGACAATATGTAGACCTGTGACTTTAACATCATCACTTTTCTTCTCCTGTATGATTTTTAACATCTTTACCTGATGAAGCCAAAGCCAATAAAGCTTTGAAAACTTGCATGATGTGTTTTGTGCCTTTTGATTGGCTAGTAAAAGTATTGCTGTTTTGTGGGTTTTGGATTTTATGGTATTTTGCTGCTTGGTCAACAGAGCTAATCTGAGTATGTTTCCTGGAGATCTAGAAGTTGCCAATTCCTGAACTAAGAAGTCTGAGTAGTTGAATTGAGGCATGTTAGCAAGACATCCGGGAGAGAAAATTTGGAACAACAGTGAGCTGATCTGAGACCAAGTGCTATAGGCACAGCTTTAAAGAATACCAAACAAAACTGGGGAAGAAATAAGGATAGAAGAAAATCACAAAGATAGCCATTCTAGTTGCAGTTTGACCATAATTTTATTAGGACCAATATTTTTAATAAAACCTGCCAAAATGTCACAAAAGTGTGCAAGCTTTCCATTTCTTCAGAATTCTTCCTCAGGCTGGGTGGTGCGAAAAACAGAGAATGGGAGAAGAAACAGAAGAATTCAAAATTTTACCAGGTACTACACTCATATTAAGATGTGTGCTATTGATCTTTAAAGCCTTAAGTGGTATGATCCCAGGCTATCTTAAGCAAGCAACTTCTACCATAATGCATCATCCTGCACAACAGGTTCTTCAGTTATCTTTGGCCATTTCTGCCCTATACTGTTATAGTGCTATTATTCCACTTTCAACATCCAGTGGAATTCTGAGATTTGTAGTTTACTGAGGCCAGGGAGCTCTCTGGCTGAGAACTCTAAATGCCCCTCCCCTAAACTGCAAACCCCAACATTCCATAGGATATTGAAGTGGAATAATAGCACTATAACAATGTAGTGCGGAAATGACCGTTGTCAGAAATGAGGTTGATGTCTGGTAGAAGTAGGGTTATCTTGGTGGTGCTTAGAATAGTGTATGTGCTGTTTTCTATAACTCGCTAAATATGGCAGGTTTTTTTTTACCAATGTGTAGGATGATGTTTCTCAGGAGAGAAGAACATTTTTTCACTATCCGGTCACCTTTTGGTATACATGTTCAGTTGGAAATGTTTCATGATGTAGACCCTGCTTGAGACCATCTGCTCACCTCTCTCTTGTTCTTTGCTGTGTTGCTACTGTTGGGGGCCCTCCTCCCATCACTTGCCAGCAGGGGGGACGCTACAAGTTTGTGTGACCTTAGCACTAAATTCAGACTGCTGGAGTTACCTTCTATAATGATGTCAACTGATTAGGTTAGTGGGGCTGGTGGCAGCCACGATAAGACGTGACATGTTCTAATGATTTGCTTTAGCAGGGGCACAGGAGCAGTGAGGAGGAAGAGGCAGGAAAGGCAGGGGGCCACAGGTGCCGACAAAGACTTTGACCTTTGCTGCTATAATATCAGTGTTTCACAGGCCAGGCGGTTCGGTAACCCACTTCCAGACCATCAAAAATTGATTTAATTGCAATTTTCCCCCCAATTCAGAGCACTGGAGCTTGACTAATTGGAGTAATAGAGAGTAATAAGGCTCTGATTAAAAAAAAGCTTTCCTCTGCCTCCTTTTGTATCCTGTGTCATTGCCTGTCAGAGGTCAGGGAACCTGCATATTCTATTAGGCTGAGTTGCCTTCATTTGGACAAATTAGTTTACCCAACAGTAATTAAAATGCCAGTGTGGGTCGGGAAGAGCTGAATGCAGTTGATGGGCACATTGGTGAAGGATTTGACAGCTTTGGTGGCCGCCCTTGCTAGAGCGTGTCGGTGCGGGCTTGAAGCTGCACAAGTTTGGGTCTACGTGGCAAACTCAGCTCGGAGGTTGAAAGAGGCTCAGGCAAAACTGTCCTTCTTCTGGTCTCTCATCTCTGTGTGCTCAGTCCCTCTTCTTGTTTCTTTATGACACTTGGTTCATGCCTCTCCCATGCCCAGACTTATTGTCCCCAAAAGGCTGCCCTCAGCCCCTTTGGCTGTAGCCGCCCATTTCCCAGCTGCAGGGTTCTTGCTAAGTAATAGCTTCTTTGTTTCTTGGTTCAATGATTCTTCATATAGAATAATTCCCAAAGTGGAACAACAACATCCAGTTTAAAAGGTGTGGGATGGAGGACAGAGACTGAAACTTTCATGTGTCATTCAGATTCTCAGAGCAGTGTAGAACCTAGAGGAAACTCTTGGTTTATACGTTGGGGGAAATGTGGAAAGAAAACCCTTGAAAACATAGCATGGGAAGTCCTTGTTCTGAACAAAGGAGCAACCTGTAGATGGCCTAGATGTTTGAATATCAAGTGTAATATCTCCTCTGAACACATTATATTATGGGTAGTTAGCTTTAAATCCATTTTGATCAGTGATGGAGTAACTGTGTGGTAGTTTCAAACATGTGGATAATCCTTTGCTTGACAAGACTTTTACACACTGAATTGAGTTGTTTTTGTGCCACTTCAAAGCCACCTGTATGTGGGATTGCAGAATAGTCTGGTTCAGTATAGGGCAGCTGCTTCATGTGAATAGACTGGCACAAGAAGGGAATCATCATACCCATGGAGTTTGTCTGCCTCACTGCTTACTACAGAGGTGGGGCTGCAAATCTCTCCAGCCCTTTCCAGGCAGATCATGGGAGCTGAAGCGCAACATATCATCAGGACCAAACTGCCCCATGCCTGGGCTAGAACATGTTAATGTAACAACCCCATTTACCTTTATGGTAAATGATGAAAATATGTTTCCTGCTCTACTGGCAAGTTCTTTATAGTTTCATTGCACTGTACAATAGAACTGTTGTTGCTGTTCACCTTAAAGTCGTTTCCAATTTATGGTGACCCTAAGTCAAGTCTATCACAGGGTTTTCTGGATCCGAGAGTATGTGACAACAGCACAAATACAAATACAAACAATGCAAATACAATACAAACAACAACCATACGTATTCTGTGAACAGGTCCAAGTTACACACATTAAAGCCACACAAATTCTGAGCTTAGAATTGAGTGTGAAAGTTGAAGGATATGTTATATATTTTCTTTGCATGATTCTTTTCCAGTAGTTAGATTTGCAAAAGATCTGGAGTTCATTAGCATGTTTTGGGAGTATAGTGAGAGACTGATGAGCCAATGGGGACAAGGAATAGTATCCAACTTAGGAATATGACAACACATGCTAATCAGTTCTAAATCCTTTGAAAATCAGATTATTGAACAAAGAATCACCAAGCCTTTTCTGCTAACTGTTGCCAACTATTTGGTCTTGAAATATATTTTTAAAAGGAACCGAAAATGTGGGTTTTTTGTAACGTTGAATGTGGAGTTCATGTGCAATCCTTTTTACTCTCAACATCAGTACTAAAGAATCTTGTTAATTGTCCATGTAGTAATGCTTTTTCCATTCTCCACCTGTTTACTCACTTTACACATGTTACCTTATTCCGTTCCTTACTACAGTCCTGCAGGATATCAGTCATTCCTGTTGTCTTTGTATGGCACATGGATGTGGCTTACCAAAGACATAGGTGATATTCACCTTGTCCCTTTTGCATTTAAGCCAACTGCATGTTCTTTAACTTAATGTATATTGTCTTTGTTTTATTTGGAAGGTGTGTTGCTTGCAGTCAGTGTCCTAGCTAGCTTGTGTGAAACCATCTAGGGAGTTTGTGACAGAGGCAGGGTTTGAACATATGCAATTACACATGGAAGCAATAGTGTAATTTCTACTGGAGAAAAAAACTTGCTATATTTGAAGAATTGACTAGAATGGAATACTTCTTTGTGTTGACACTGCCACTCTTTCTACAAGGAGAGGTTTCTGAGTTGTAGAATCCTTCTAAGCAATAGCCTATTTACAACTGTATTTCATTTGCAGAAAGCTTTGATACTGTAGTCATAAAAACAGAAGCATCTGAGCGTTAAATTATCTCCCACATAAAGTTGTAACCTCTTTTTCCATTTGAGTTTTGTGCTTTAAATTCCTTCCATCAGGAGAGTTTTCCACTTCTTCATTACAAAACAGAGTGTTGGAGGCGCTTTTCCTTCTCAGGAATGATGTTTCAGAAATTTGAAACTATAAGTATCCCCTTTATGTGGCAGAACAATAGCAGCAAAGTCATCATGTTAGAGTTGAAAGGGCATAAAGGGACTTCACTCTCTTTGCCCTCAACATCTGAAATATTCCAATTATGAGAGCTACCAATCCTCTTCTGCAGTAGGATGGCAGGGTAAATTGGTGGGTCAGGATCTGTGTAGCTGGAGGGAAGCTGTGCTAAACTAAGAAGCAATTTGGAAGTTGACTGTAGAGAAGTTTCTAATCCCTACCACAGACTGGTTTGGAGGCTGTACAGGCAGAATGGCAGGGATTAGTGGTGATGGTCTCCACCCACCTCTCCCTTTCCATTGACGTACCTTGATGCTAATTTAGACCTGTGCAGCCTCTAGAAGGATGCTGCATACCTTCTTCTGAAGGACATGCTGTGTGTCTGTGTAGAGTGAGAGAGAAGGAGGGGCAGGGGGAGAAAGAGAGAGAGAAATCTTAAAAACCCAATTGCCCACTTCAGTGATTTCCAAGCTGCTATTATGTTTCTAACCACGGTAATTGGCTTTACCATTTATTAATGGCTTATGGCAAAGGCGGGGAGGATGGAGACAAAACCCAGCACCTACCTTTGTAGTTTTGGGCTCTGTTGACTGCAAGACTGCTTGCTGACTTGGGAGTCAATTGATGTGCCGCTCTGTACTTAAGAGTTTGTTGGTGTTCTGACCTCTCATCCTTGATAGCCCATGAGGTGTGGAAGTAGAGCCTTGTGTTTGGCATCTAGTAGGGGACTTGGGCCTCCAGTTTGCTTGGTCAAGAGAACATATTGCTGGCTGATGCACAAAAAGCAGTCTCTGTGCTGGTGTTTAAACTGGCACCACTGACCATAAAGAACGCGTTATGTTAAAAAGCCTTGTTTTGAGCTCTTCTACAATGACTATATGAGATACAGCCTTTGTTTACAAAGGGAAGAAAAGGTTAGTTCAACCTTCTCTAACCTGGGGTTCACCTAGTTTGGACAACATGTATTTGAACTATAATTCCCATCATCTCCTGCTAGCATGGCCAGTGTATCTGGATTACGCTCATTTGAATAAAGCTTTAGTGGTATTTCTAGATTGACATTAAATGCCCTGTAATTACACAGAGGCCTCTCTCACAAACTCTCAGGTGTGTGCTGGTATAAATCCTATGTAGGCAATATGGACCAGCAGAAACAATGCCACAAACTGGAGAAGTGTTTGGGTAAAGGATGTATGTAAAGGGTGGGTAGTCTTGAAGTGGATTTTGCAAGCAAATGCTCTGTTGCCATTTATCCTAAAGAAAAAAACTTAGGGAGCGGAGTCAGTCTGGCCTTGTCATCATACTGTGCACATTGTTTTTCTATTTACTCTATGTGCATGTATGTATATGCCTTCAAGTCACCTGTCAACTTATGGAGACCCCAGTGAATTTCATAGGGTTTTCTTATGCAATGAATACTCAGAGGTGATTTTGCCAGTTCCTTCCTCTGAAATATGGCCTACAGTCCTGGCATTCCTTGGCAGTTTCCTATCCAAGTACTAACCAGGGCTGACCTTGCCTAGTTTCCAAAATCAGACAGGATCTGGTGCCCTTGGGACCTATGCTTGCATGATTTGTCCTAGTGTTTGCTCTAGACCAGGTGTCAACAGACCACATGCTCCAGTGCCTCAACTTGGATTGTAACACCAACATGTAGACTACTTTAGTTTGTATGCTTTTGCTTTTAACTGTTGTGTTGTCAAGGCATGGAATCTCTGCGCACTGGATCTCTTAAAAGCCTCTGCATCTGTCCTCTGTGTAATCAATTGCTTTATTAACTCTACAAAACATGAGCCTAATTGTTTTTTTCTTCCTTGACAGTTCATTTGTGACAGGAACAGCATGCTGTGGACATACTTCACCTCTGAGAATCTGGGATTTGGGGAGGTAAGAGATTCAGACAGCTTTGGTAGTGGTGAACAGAAATATCTGCCTGTTGATTGAATTCCTCTAGAAATTGTATGATTATAGTTGGAAGTTAATGTTAACCAATAACATAGAAATAGATCAGACCTCAAGTCATCCTGTTTAGCTCTGGGCACTGGATGCAAAAAGTGAATCCTAAGTTATTGATGATTATGCAGTTTTTAATACAGCCACCCAGTGTATTTGAATTAAATTGTTCACATAACCAGTTCTTCATAATTTGGGCATATTTCCTAAATTTTGACCCAAGTCTTGAGTCTAGTTGTGCCTTCACAACTTAAACCTGTTACCTCTTCTGTTCTAATGGCAAGAAATGTCAGTTGATCTTAACTGACTTTTTCTTCTTGCTAGAGAGCAGGTAATCTAATGTTATTGGATTTATTTTTTTTCTTGGTAGTTATTTGCCCTTTTGATATCTGTGGAAACCTCAGAACTCTATTAGTCATTCACACCAATAACATGCCAACGTGATATAAATCAAGGCAAACCAACGTTCTGAAAAAGGCTGGCAATAAAAAGGCCTTTTTACCTGGCATTAAAAATAGCTCCAAGTAACCTTCCTTTGGCACAAGATACCAAAAATGGGGTCACAGATAAAAAGGCCCTCTTGCTCATCACCACTCACTTTACTTCCAGTGGGAGCACTTGGAAGAGGGCCTCAGGCACTGTTTTTTTCAGGCAGGTCCATGTCAGTCTTGCAATATAAGACATTTTGCAGCTTTGTAAGATGAGACCAACACTTTGAACTGTTGCTTAGAAATTTGAACTGTTGCTTAGGAAGAGACAGGGGGGCAGTGTGGCTCTTTGAAAGCTGTTATGATGTTTTTGATATGTCCAGGCCCAGCCTATAACAGTGTTGCTGCATTTTATTGTATTTTGCAATAACTACAGTTTTTGAACAGTACTGAAAGGGTGCTCCATGCACAATGCCTTATGATAGCTTACCAGGATGGATAAATGTGTCCAGGTCTCTCTGTCCAAGAGAGGCTGCATCGGACGCTCTTGCTTAGCCAATGTAAGGTAGTTCATGCCACAGGAGCCTCCAAAGTCAAGGCACCAAAATTAATCAGACCCTAGGCTATTGTTGCCATTTTTCTTTTACATATAAAGACAGTCATCTGGGTTCAGAATTCTCTGGGCATCAGAGACAAGGCTAGCTGAGGGATCATCGCAAGGGACATGCTTCATATATAACGCTGTTGCCCAGGGATTCTATCAGAAGAGAAACTCTCAAGTGATGCTCATATTCCTATTTTATAAAATCGTTTCCTCTGTAGCTCATAATAGATCGATTTTTATTTCCCTGAGATAAATGCAGGGAACATTTTGTAGGGCCCTTTGTTGTACCCAGAATCAAATGTATGTATTTCTGATAAGGTCTGAAGTTCTTTGCTCCAAATTTGACTAATAGGTTAGTGCAAAATTCCCTAAGTATTTTCAGTTAATAAATTCCCAGCTGCCAATCTTGATTTGACTCAGCTATAGTAGTTCCCCTTTTCCACTTACTTAACTGTTGGAATGTTGTGTCCTCCTATCTGTTCTTCTGTTCCATGGCTACTGAAACACAAAGCTGTTGGTATAGTTTTTTCAGGCAGTGATCCAAATTTTTCTCTCCTAAAGTTGAACTATTTAACCTACAAGCACCAACTTGTAGTTCACATCTACATTTGATGCCTCTACTATACTTTTTTGGTTGTTGTAATGTGTTGTTATTGGATGCTTTAAATTTTAACAAATGAATAATTTGAGAGCTTGAGGGTTTCCCCATTGTTTCAGATGTGTTTATTAGCCTATTGTGTTAGATAAAGTGGGATGTGTGGGTTGGAACCTAGTTTGACCCTCATTAGTAATCAGAACTTTCTCAGACTTTGGACAAGTTGTTATCTTTTTACATAATTCTTGGTTTATATTCCCCTTCCCTGTCAGGATGAAAGTACTCAATGTTGAATATAACATTTTGCAGCAGTATGCCTATATAAAGTTGTATAACAGGTGATCTGTTTTACATGTGCTATAATGGTATTACATGTAATGTAGTTCCTGTATTTTGACTGAAGGAAGAATGTTATTCAACTTGGATTCCATGCACACCCACCCACCCCTCCTTGTCCGTGAACTTGTCCTAGGTTTCCTCAAATAGAAGTAAATATCAAGAGCAAATGGGGAGTGGTTCTGACACCTTTTCTGCCTTTCCTAAGGAAGCCTCCACAGATAATAAAGCTATGTAGAAAATAGGATTAAGGTAATGAACTGGCAGGATGGAGTTTGATCTTTCAATAAGGCAAAAGCCTGACTGACAGGCAGAGCTAAATCCTGGAATCATCTGGCCAATGGGATGCTACCTCCAGTGGTTGCTGGGTGTCACGGATTCCTCCCTTTTCCGCTTCTTGTAGTGGAATGCAATGGCTGCCCTCTTAGGCCTCACAAATGAGAAGGAACGGAAGTGGCCCAATTTGAGTGTTTCTCATACATGTTAATTGGAAGTTTGTAGCTGATGCAGCACCTTCTCCTCAGACATGATAGCGGGGAATATATGGCATTTGCAAAAGAAAGGCTCAAAAGTGTGTGTGTCTGTGTGTAACAAGCTTTTCCTTGTTACTCTGTTGCTTCCTCCAGCCAATGGATGGATGGATGGGTGCATGCATGCATGGATGTGGAGGGAGAGAGGGACAGAGATAGTGCATTTGTGCATTCTGCATTCTCTTCTCAGTCCATCATTGTAGCATTCACACTGTCCAAAAGAATCACTACTGAGAATAACTGAAAACTTTTACCTCATACGGATTTCAAACCACTTATTGTATTCTAGAATATGATACACTCTAGCAAGGGAACAATTGGTCATTTTGTGTGCATACCCTCATTATAAGAGATAACACAGGAGTGTGCAAAAGCTTATGCATGATCAGAAACAGTAGAGAATTCTACCTATTGGTTTCTTTATTTTGAAACCTTTAAACCAAAGTTGATTTTTGTGTGGCCTGGCTTACAGTGCTGGGACCTGTATTTTATTTTAGAAGCAGCTCCAAGTAGCATAACACATCCTTGCTGTAAAAGTAGCTTGGACCAGCAAGTTGCTGTTTACTTGCTTTGATTAGGTTCCAGCCTTCTCTGCTCTCTCAGGTTTGCTGAGGACAGGCCTTAGAATACCTTTGGGTGCTTGGTCAGTGTGATCCTGATGCAGAACCTTAGAAGAAATCCAGAGACTGTGACCAGATGCACAGGCACATTCCAGACCCCCCATCTCATCCCAGGGTTGGGTCTCGCATCCTTAGTCTCTTGCTTCTTCCTATGTAGGGTCAAATGTTGGTGTTACAAGCGTTAAATAGATTCTGCAGGCTTACTAATTCTGTGATTCCTTTTGTTGGCCAATTTTCAACAGAACTTTGGTGGTCCTTTAGGTGCTGTTTTTCCAGAGACATGTTGAGCTCTCTGTCCTTCTGATCCGTTGGTTCAGTAAAGTGGAACATGTTACAAAATTGCACCAAACGTGCAGCTTCTGTTTGTGGCCTGTTTGGTTGGTGGTGGCATGACCTTTGCTTTTTCCTGACCCTGTGCTTCTAACACTTTGGATGTGTGAAAAGCTATGCTGTAATGTTTGAACACCAAACACCATAGCTTCTTGAGGGAGGCTAGATGGCTTGCACCCTTAGGGGGATGGGAAACAGATGCTGTTGCTGAAAGTTACTATTTAGGTTGCTGTGCCCTTTACCACTTTTGAAGAAATGTTGCAGCTTAATGCATTGTACCCACACTAAGCTATGCTTCAACTCAGCCTTGCTTTTCTCGGTCATTGCTTTGCCACCGACATGCTTATAAAACCTGTGCCGTTGAGACTAAGTATTGGGAACACAAAATGTCTTCCAAAGCAAAACAATCTAGAAAGACCACTCATCAGCTAACCCCCCCTCAAAAAAAAAAGCTGAAAAGAAATCTAATAAGAAGCATGCATGATGATCCACAAACTTTGGGTACTTTCTCATAGCAGTGTTACTTAACAATGTAACATTTTTCATACTGCTCACAATTGGTTCATGGATCTTACTGCACAAGATATACACAGCAATATATTGGAAATCTCAAAAAAAAGAAGAATGGTAGAAATAATGAAAAAGTGTTCTTCTGCAAGATATTTTTGAAATGTAAATGTGAAAAGAGATTTAAAAATGAAGGATGTAGAGTGGATGTACATGCATACACACCTGCATGCATGGTTTGTTTATTCTATTTCGCATTTTGAATATGGAAAGGTTCCTCTGGACTATAACTCCTAGAATCTTTTCAGCCAGCATTGGCCATGAATATTTGGCTGGATGGACCTTTCGTCTGATCTCTTTTTTTAAAAAATGTTTTTTATTAATTTTAAACAAGACAAACAGTCCAAACAAACAAGCATATAAAAATCAGGTGAAAGGAATAAATGATTACGAAGTTGCTAAATCATCTGATCTCTTAAGGTTTTTCTTATGTTCCAACATGTACCTTGACCCCATAACTCAACAGAATCCTGTGATCACAAGTCTTTTAGCTATGTATATTATCATAAATCAACTATATTAAGATAAATAGTAATTTTCTCCCCCCTTTCTAAATAATCTGTTTGTTAAAAGTACTGGTGACAGCTTTTTTAAAAAAAGAACCCTCTAATTTTTCCTCTTTAGTTTTTGACTTCTTAACTCTTTGAAATTGGCTTCATGCCATCTCTGACACCAAACAAACACCTTTGCCTTCCCTGACTTCTTATCCTTTTATAGCAACAGATGTTGAAATTTTGTATCCCTTTTATCTGCCCCTCTTTAACCTCTTCCTGTAATTAGGTTCCCCTTGTTAGCAGTACAAAGTGGGTTGGTCCACTGCATACCCTGCCTTTTGAGCCATTGTGTCTGAACACATGCGGTTTTGGGATGTTTGGAAAAGTCCCTTCCCCCATAGGTAGTAGTAGTGGGCGGATGGACAAGGATTGCAGCTTTTTTTTCTTTTTTTGGATCTTCATTTATCTTTACCACAGGAGAAAGAAAGGAAGAAGAGGGATGGGAAACATATATGTAGGCAAAGCCACAGACCTTCCCATGTCACTCACATCTGTTTCTTTCCTTGTAGCTTTTCTGACTTCATCAGGTGCTTTTGGCAGGTCCCTTTTGCTGTCGTCAGGGAGCTTGTACAGTTCCCGTAGGCAGTGAAGAGATATGTATGTGCAAAGCATATCTCTGCATGTTTGGCTTGAAGCAAAATGTCAGGTGAAATTTTGAGTCCCTTGTCACGAGCATTTTACGTATTAGAATTGAGCAGGACACAGGACATACAACATTAACATGTTGAATGCACGAAACTACAATTGGTTTGCCATGTTACAGAAGCAAAGACTGTGCAAATGTCTTGCCTTAGAGATAGTCACACATTACACTGTATATATGATGACCTTGTATGTACACATGTTCACATGATTGTGGGGATCTCTGTACCTGTGTTTGTTTCTGATTTGAACCTGCCTACAAAAAAATAATATCTTGAAAATGTGTCAGTGGTGGAACATGTGTGTTTTTCCGTGGAGAGATGTGTAAGTTCCACTGCAGAGGAAGATGTGTATGTGAGCCCTTTACATACAAAAGTTGAAAGCATGAAAATAGGATGTAGGAATTGCATATTTTGTTACCACAAGTTGTAACATGTGAAGCTGCTCTTAGGAAAGCTCCTAGTGTAGGCTGTATAAGACTACTCTTGTGTGTGTGTGTGTGTGTGCGTGTGTGTGCGCGCATGCACAAGCATGTAAACAAAAAAGTTCACTTTCATCTTTCTGACTCCCCCTCCCCCACCATAGTATAGGGTTGACTTTTTAGGACTCAGCAGCTGACCTTTACCAGCCTTTATTGATGGAAATGTAGACCTTTGGAAACTTTTGTATGATTCTGCTAAAGTTTAACACCTATTTTTTGGTATTACATAGTATCCCTAAGATGAGAACCTCTGGTACATGTTTGCAGACTTACTATATATTAAGCTCTCTGTGTGTTATTCTGCTGAAGCCATATTTTCTCATGAACCAGTATTGCAGGTAAAGAATGGCTGGAGTGTAGAAAGGATTGACCTTCTTGTGATCAATAGAAAAGCAAACCAGATGGGCGTACTGTCACATTCCAGAGGGTTGTTTGTACGCAAGATGTAGTGCTTTCCTTTGACATTCCAAATGGTGTACTCCTTGTTTTGATTTATTCGTTTCCCAAAGGTACTTTTTTTTGTGCTATGATAAAACTGATTTTTAAAGTAAAATGAGGTGATATTATACTGTTTGTGTTTTTCCTAGCTGTGAAGTATAATTTTTTGGAGGGGTGTGTCTGATGCCATATGCAGTGATGAAGTGACTGTGGGTATCTCCCCACTTCATTGGGCCCTCTGTCCCTTTCTCTCTGTTTGAGATTATGATCCCTAGTGGCATCACAGGAGCAATTTATTCTGATGTACTGTGGTGGGTGATAACATGGTGACAGGAGGGCCCCTGGCACGAGGGCCCTCCTATGATTCACAGCTCATTTCATCTACAATCCTCACTTTTTTTTTTTGAAGTGAATCCTCACTTCAGAAAACAGAATAGTCTTAAAGCAGGAGATACAACAGAAAGCAGATTTTGAAAATCATGCCATCAAATGTTGAAATGTGGGCATTTAAATTTGTATTCTACAAATTCCTAAACATAAAGGAGTTAAGTTCTGTGTGGTAGTGGCAGATCAAGAAGTCAGTATCATGGTAGTCTTTCCCTTTCCTCTACAAAACATACCCAATACAGTTGATCTGGAAATTCCTAGACCTATTGATCTAGTAAAGAAGCAAAAGCAAGAATAATAGTGACTTCTGCGTCATGGCACTCAGCCATATTTCCTCTCCATATTTTACTGTCCCCTTATTGATTAGCAATTCCCCTTTTCTCTAAGAAGTACCTTCACCTTTACTTCTCCATAAGCAGGAAGCAAGAACAAAGAGAGAGAGCGGTGAGAGATCTTGTATTGACCTGGATGCAACCAGGGAGCAGAGAATGAAGGACATGCATATTGTAGGAAAAAAGTTGCCAATTGTTATGGATCGTATGTAGCAAGACTTTGGAATGCAGTTGTGAAAAGAAGGTTTATTGTGTTTAGGGTAACAATGCATCAGAAATCACCTTTCATTTATAGACTGCTTAAACCTTGCTAAGCTGATCCATGGCACTAGAACTTCTAGGCTAGATAATTGCAATGGACTCTACATGTGGTTTTCCTTCAGGATGACCTGAAAGCTTCATCTGGTGCAAAATGGTGCTGCATGGTTTTTGCTGGAAAGCATGTGTATATTCAACCCGTTCAGGTCCAAGTGCAACTGGTTGCTAATTTGCTTCTGAGTAGTTTTACAGTGCTGGATGTAACCTTCAAAACTTTGTGTGGTCTGTAGCTCATATACTTCAAGGATACTTGATGGCCCTATGAGTCTTGCCAGATGAGCTTAAATGATCAGGTGCCATTGTAGGCACCAGATTTGTGGCAGGTTTGAATGTCAGCTTCTCAGATCAGGGCTTTTTTAGTGGCTTTCCCAAAACTTTAGAATCTGCATGTGGAAGAGTCAAGGTAACTTGTATTTTAGCTATCATTTCAAAAGTATAGAAAGACCTAACTTTACCCTAAAATTTTTTATCCTAGTCTTTGTTTCTTTGATTTGTATTAGGTTTGATATTTATACTTCGTATTGGCCCTGATTTTAATGTATCCTTTTTGTTGTGTTTGATGTAGAATGTTTTTGATCAGAAAAGCCGTTATAAAATATCTTAATAAATAACCATTAATCATTCCTGTACAGGTTTTGTTTGTAGGATTCTTTAGGAAAAAATGGGATGATTCCATTCTTATTTTTTACTTCTTTTACTTTGACTCCTGTTTTTTTTTCCTGTTGTAAACCAACAGGTAGAAACTGATTTGACTAACTTGTTGAGTGTGGTGCCTATACCTATATGTTATAATATTTAACTGTTATAGATAATTAGTGATAAAATGTTGAGTATTATAGACGGCTCAGATACAAAGATATAGATGGCTGAGAGCAGCATCACCAACATGGAATACCTATTCAGAGAGGATAGTTATTGATTTTTAACTCTATCTTTTAAATTAGTAAATAAAGTAATGTGTTAGCCATACTAATTGACCAGTTGCTTTAATCCATGGAGATATATGCATGACTGCCTGAAAAGGCCTCACTTTGGGATATAGCTTAAAATATGATAAGTAATGTAGAAATAGAATAAACAGCAGAGGTGGTGGTGGATAATGATGATACTGACAGTTTTTGGGTGCCAAATCTGTAGTGTGCAATTTATACCTCACTTTCAACCATCTTTCTTTGCAACTAGGTTTTTTTGATTTCCAGTGTTACAATCACAATCTCAGTGTGTTCGGACGGCACTTAATATTTGCCTATCAGTAGCTCTTGGGAGTTGTTCTTAAAGAGATACAAGAGCAGCATTTACCTTTAGATCTCTCTTGAACTCATGATTTCTGACCATTTTTTTCCCCTCTCTACTTTGTATCTCTGTCTCATCCAAGGAAAATCTTCCAGTATGAGTGATTGGAAGCACTTCCATTCTCATGAGTTTCATGCTCATGACGTATAAGGTATTTTTATTTTCCTTTAGGTGGCAAAAGAATCAAAAGAGGCTATAAAGAATAAGAGTATGTAAAAAATTTGGGATGGACTTGCACACACACAAACACACACCACTCCCTCCCTTCATTTGGGGTGGCTCATTTAAACAGATGGCTTTGTTTTGATTTGGAATCTCCATTTTTCTTTTTCTTTGTTTCTCCCCCCTCCCAACTTTTTTTTGTCTGATGGCCGAAGGAGACCTCCAAAGTGCTGTCTGTTCAAAAAGAAGCTATACAGTGGCTTATTCCCACACAACTCCCCGCCGTTTTGCCTTACTGCCCCCCCAGTTTGTGCGAACGTCCCCCACCTTCAAGACATTCTTCACATTCTTTGCAGAGAAAAGGGGTTAAACGTCTGAATTTGGGGGTCACCATGTTATACAAATTGCAATCTAATCGTTTTTACAAGAACACACGTGTGCTAAGAAAAAGAGCCCTGAACAAGAAAGACAAGGAGACAGACAGCTTGCTTTGTCCTTTCTGCTCTGAATGTTTTGTGCTATTGTCATATTGCCGTGTCTCTCTCCCTTCTTTGCCTCTGGGAGGGAGAGTTGGTTTGATAGTTAAATTGGCCCGTAAAGCAGAAGGGCTTGGTGCCATTTCTGTTTGTTTTCCCAAATAAAAGCCCCAGAGGGGTCTCTTTTGCAGTGTTGTGGATTTATTTGAGGAAACTGCCTTTTTCCCATAGCTAGCATGTCAGTTTATCCTCTGAACTTAACCTTACGACAACCCGGATAACAAAAAACTGCCAGGGTCCCAGCTCCAGGAAAGGTAAAGAAATTGTATCTCTTTATTGGGCCCTTTAAAGTGTGTGTGGGCTAATTCAGAGTCACCAGAAGAAAAGAGGGCCAAGCTTTCTCCCATCCCCGCCACTACTGCTGCTATCATTGCCACCCCAGCTGAAGCTAAAAGCGCTCATAGTTCCAGCTGGCATAAGGAGCACTATAAGTGAGGTGCTGTCCAGACCTAATTAAAAAAAAAAAGCAGTCACAAGAAACTAATTATTGTTGTACCCCAGAGTGCTTTTCATTCTAGTTTGTTTACAGATAGCCTAGGAATAATTGTTAATTCTTTATGGATAAACTCTCAGCTGTGAGTTCATCAAAGCAATAGACTGGTTACACATTCTGATTTGACACTGCTGTTATGTGTTGCATTCCTGTCTTGTATTAGATCACTGTAAATAAAACCTGAAACCCTGGGATGGGTGCCATGTGACCATAGTGCAGTTCTGTATGGCACATGGGTTTTGATGGTATTTTGCGAATTTTAGCTGTATTTTTTAAATAACAGTGTTAGGCATCTTTGTCTTTATATTCTCAAAAGCACTGTGGATTTAATTCTGGTTAAAATTAAGCAGCAGGTAGACTAGTATTAAAATTCTGTACTGCTGCTAGATTAGTTTAAGTTGTGGCTCCTGTACTGTAGACTGTTCTTATATTGTTGGGACACAGTGTACAGCAGCCAAAAGCCTAAGCTGTACTGTTTTACCTAATCTTAGGAGTTTTATGTCTTTGAGTAAGTAGGAATCATCAGAATGGAGTAAATATTAACCTCTGCAGAAAGGTTAAATGTTAGTTAATTTTTTTCCAGCCAGTGTAGATGATTACATTTGGATGATATGCATGTCTGAAATCTTGAGTATCTTCATTGTAATATGTATAGATATGATAAAATAGAGGCATGTGTGATTTTCAAGCAAGATCAGCTTAGGACAATGGAGTTCAGAGCCAACCAGCTTCCCAAATGAAACCTTAACATGGGAGAACTGTGTTGAAGTTGACTCCCTTGTCAAATTAGTTTAAGTCTCAAAAATTCTTCTAAAATTTTAAATTCTTTGGAAGGACACAGAAAGAGGAATTAATTAACAAATTGCAGAAGAGAGAAGAATGGACCAATAACATATTTCTACTGTGCTAGAAGCTGTGACTGTTTTGGCAGTCAAAAGGCGATGAAGGGAAAAGATGCAGATCAAATAAACCTTCTTCCCAGTGACCCTCAAAATGTTTGCAAGGGAGAAAGTGGTACTTCTCCAAAATGTCTGCTAAACTTCATGAATGTCCACTTGTCTCTGAAAACACACTTTGCCATTTGTTTCTCTAGGTCATGCTGAAGGCTGCCTTTCTGGGTAGGGAAAGAATAACCATTCTCGCTATTTGGCTGCAGCCTATCAAAAACAGTAGCAGAATATTTAATTTCATCTGATTTCATGTCCGATGCACCTATTGCAGAGCATTTTGCCCCAGAAAAATTCCTGCCTAAATTAGTTTAGCTTTAAACTACCCAAATACTCTTTATGATCTTGGCTGGGTTCCGACTTGGAGTAATGAAGTACACTTTGAAGCCTGGATCCAGATACGAAGCCTAGGTCATTTCCACACGAGACTGTTACAGCACTATGATTCCACTTTCAACATCCTATGGAATCCTGGGGTTTACAGTTTCGGGAGGGGGTGGATGGATGGCCCCTACCTAAACTGTAAACCCCAGGATTCCATAAGATGTTGAAAGTGGAATAATAGGACTATAACAGTCTAGTGCGGAAATGGCCTATAAATATTTGTGGGAGCCAGCATGGTGCGTTAGTTTGAGTGTTGGGGCCACAGCACTGGGAGACCAGGGTTTCGAATCCCCGTTTGGCCTTGGGAACCCACTGAATGACACTGGGCAAATTGCACTCTCTCAACCTCAGAGGAAAAGAATTGCAAAAAGCCTCTGAACAAATTCTGCCAAGAAAGCCCCATGATAGGGTTGTCTTACGGTCGCCATAAGTCAGAAATGACTCAAAGGCAAACAGCAACAACAACAGTATTTGCAAATAAAGAAACAGTATCAGTTAGGGTGGTACTTTTTAATCAGAGTTTCTTGGAAATCTTGTGTTCCATGAGTATCACGCAGAATTTCTATGAAATTTTAAACTTTCTGTGTCAGGTGCTCTTCTCCTGTTTCTCATGCTGGCCAGTAAGAATGGAGTTTCAACATGTAATACATAACTAACCCAGTCTGGTCTGCCCCCCCCCCCCGGAACTGCAAACCCCCGGATTCCATAGGATGTTGAAAGTGGAATCATAGCGCTATAACAGTCTTGTGTGGAAATGACCCTAGTTAGGAAGCTCTCTGTTCATTTGAATCTGTTTTGGCTTTTTCGCCTTGACTGTGCCACTGATTTCCCAATATGGTGAGTGAAGTTTAGGTTTTCAATGTTATTTCATGCCATTTGGCAGAATAGAAGAGCTGCTAACAGTATCACTTCTCCCAAATGACTGTGTGTATTTAGAACTCAAACTGTTCAGCAGGAAGCATTCGCTTTAGGACAATGATGACTATGCCTCTTGGAAGAGGCATGTGTACTATCAAGAGATGCAGGAGTCCCTTTTTAGTTGAAGAAGGGCAATATTGATTAGAACCATATAACTTTTTCTAGTATTGTAACAGAAAAGCCTTTCAGTGCACGGTATGTAGTGATGTGAATCCCAGATTTCTGGGTGACAGTCACATTAGGTTGTGATAGTCAAGTCAGACTTGCTTCTTATCTTGCCATAGTTTGTAGAGCTGGGTGAGGAAGGTGTGGTAGTAGAATAAGTTAATTGTTTGAGTCAGTGTAAATATTGCTGCAGCTATCTTACCTATGGAAATAACTGCTCACATGAATGATCTGCTCTCATGAATAGTAATGAATAGACCCATTCACACAAGTAGATATTTCTATGAGTAGACAAGCCACAGTAATGTCTGGACTGGTTCCTACATCCTGGATTTTTTTTTTACCCTAGAATATCTCAATTGTGTCAGTGTGTTATAATGGTTTGTGTGTTAGACTGAGACTCCAAGAGAGTAGGGTTCAAATCCCTACACACCCATGAAAACCTACTGGGTGACCTTGGGCAAGTTACACTCTCTCAGAGTTACAGAAAGGCAATAGCAAACCTCCCCTGAATAAATTTGCAACAAAAACCTTACAAGGGGCTGAGGTGGCTGGATGGCCCATAACTACTGCTGCTGCTACTACTACTATTACTTACAACTACTAGGGGAATGAAACGCCAAACTCCTTTCTTTGTTTTCTCCCATTTCATATGATCTACTATGTATACTTCTTCCCATTATTTTAATTCCCTCTTTCTCGGCAGGCTTCATTTTTTGGTGATCCCCACTGTTTCTAAATTGAGAATTCCATCTGTTCTCTAAATGGGACTACAACAAAACCATAGTTCCCTTACATCTTCTCTGACTTGTGATAACATTGTACATAAAGATGCTGGTTTTTTTTAAAACTGTATCTTTTTGTATATAGACCTATTAAACTTTTCAGACTATTCTACCATGTATCTGATAAAGTGGGCTCAACGTATGAAAGCTACACATATACATAGTAATTTTATTTCAGGGAGGATGTTTGCTGCTGTGGTATATAGCCACCACATCTGAAATAATTTTGTACATTAATGGGAGGGCTCAGGGGGTTGAGTCTAAGCAGTTTAGTGTAAACAGTCTCAATCTGCCAGCACATTTTGATTTTATCCTTTCCATACTAGAAGGTAGGTGAGGTGCGATGGAAGCCTTGTATCTCAGACACAAGAGACAATGAGTGGGTGATTAGTAAATGTAGCAGTTGTAAGTGGCAGAGATCTCATGTCAGGATAAAAGGTGAGATGGCAAGTTGCTTTGACTTAGTTACAGAATTAGAGCTCAGTTGCACACTCTGGGTTCTCCCTAGAAATGGGGGTGTGGTTATTAATTGGGAAAGTAGTTTCTTTGGTGTCAGAAATGCTTCTAGATTGAAATGCCTTTTGTACTTTTCCCCATAATGCACCATGTAAATGACTTGGAGTAGGCTGCAATGTAACTGTAGCTCCCTGTAGATCATCTCCAGATTATAAACTGTCATAAACAACTACTGAAAAGTTCTGGCAGTAGTAATTCAGTTTGGGGGCTGGTTATATGGGAGAGTTCCTTCTTCCTTACCGGCTCATTTGGCCTTCAAGTTTATTTTAGAAGCCCTCCGGGTGGTGCCACAGCAACCTGAGATCCTCTTCACACTTACACAGAGCCAGAACATTTAGCATAGTGATATGCACCATGCAGGAGTAAGAATGAAACAGCCTCTTGATGTTGATGGATTACGTATCCGAGCATCCAGTAACATTGGCTGTGCTGGCTAGAGTTGCTGGGAACTACACTATGTCAAGAGTCTTCCCTCTAGTATCAGACCTGTGACAACAGTTTTTATTTTCTGCTGTATGTTTAAGACTTGCCTATTTTTGCAAGACTTCCTGGTTTAATTCACTTTCAGCATTTGTTTTGTGAAAAATATAAATCTTAATTTGTGTTTTTACTATTGTATGTCTCATTCTTGCTCTGTACAACTCCAAAATTTTCAGATGTAAGTAGTCTATGGCCATTTCTGCACTAGACTGTTATAGTGCTGTTATTCCACTTTCAACATCCTATGGAATCCTGGGGTTTGCAGTTTAGGGAGGGGGTGGATGGACGGCCCCTCCCTAAACTGCAAACTCCTGGATTCCATAGGATGTTGAAAGTGGAATAATAGGACTATAACAGTCTAGTGCGGAAATGGCCTATAAATATTTGTGGGAGCCAGCATGGTGTGTTAGTTTGAGTGTTGGGGCCACAGCACTGGGAGACCAGGGTTTCAAATCCCCGTTTGGCCTTGGGAGCCCACTGAATGACACTGGGCAAATTGCACTCTCTCAACCTCAGAGGAAAAGAATTGCAAAAAGCCTCTGAACAAATTCTGCCAAGAAAGCCCCATGATAGGGTCGTCTTACAGTCGCCATAAGTCAGAAATGACTCAAAGGCAAACAGCAACAACAACAGTATTTGCAAATAAAGAAACAGTATCAGTTAGGGTGGTACTTTTTAATCAGAGTTTCTTGGAAATCTTGTGTTCCATGAGTATCACGCAGAATTTCTATGAAGTTTTAAACTTTCTGTGTCAGGTGCTCTTCTGTTTCTCATGCTGGCCAGTGAGAATGGAGTTTCAACATGTAATACATAACTAACCTAGTCTGGTCTCATGGCACATTTCGCCAAGTCCCCAAATTAATGAACTCTCTCACAATTATATCTGTCACAATTTTTCATTATCCAATTATCCTTAATAGTAATACTATTTTAAGTTTTAATTATTAATTAGTACACTTTGTTGCCTTTCAATTATGTAAGTGCTGAGTGAATTAGCTTATAACTATTGTCTACAATGTATCTTTTTCACTATATGAGGGATGTGCAGAGAAGGGGCTGATGTCCCAGAAGGTGTCATGGCATGCCCCACCAGTTGAAAACCACTATATTGTCATCACCAGCACACTGTACGATGGAGGTTTAGATTCAGGATTCATGGTACACTGTTTCTTATCAAACTGCCACTTTGTCTCCCTTTGTTCAGATGAGGTGGTATTTGGATGGGGTGCTGCACCAAGAAAGCCATTAATGTATCAGAAGCTCTGCAGATTCTCCCCCAACCCATTAAAATTTCCAAAACTTCTACTTACTTGTTTACTTATTTATTGTGGACTGGGACGTCTGGCTTTACTTTAAAGCTTAACAGATAACTTTACTTTCTAAATATAATTAGATGGAGTGCTTGATTCCCAACACATGTTCCATTATTAAAATACAGAATTCCAGACACTGGAACATATTTTCCCTGCTAAATCCTGTTTGTGTGAGGAGTATTTGATTGGCATGACCTCTGACATGTTTGGACTAATGCATATTCTGCCTGCTTGATTTTCCTTGGCCCTGTTCCACCTGTCTTTCCTGAAGATAGCTAAGCCACCTCATCGATATTTGCTGGCCAGCCATCTGTTGGAAATGGTGGTAATATTAATCCTTTACACACTATGTTCGGAGTACTAGGTCATTATTCTGTCATGCTTGGAAAAACCTATAGGGCAGCTAACAGATCTTAGAGTGACTTCCCAAAAGATGATTGTGTAAATTTGTGGCAGAGAAGAAATTTGAAATAAGTATACTAGATTGTTACAAAGAATAGACACTGTTGACTTACAGGTGGGACAGGAGATTATTATACTAAATGCCAGATACATTTTACCTTCAATGTGAGCAGAAGTACTGTGGGGTTGTACCATGACATGTCTTACAGAAGCCAGAATGTTGGGTTGTTACCCACCTTTGAAATACACATGGTTATTCTCTGGTCTGTTTTATCATTCCTCCATCCCTCTCATTAATGCCCCTGAAAAGTCCTTCATGTGGGGCACTTTTCCTAAAAAGTGTTTTTCTGTGAGAAAATGCATCAATCTGAAATCATTTGAGAAGGTTTTTTGCATGATTACATATTTGGGGAATCTAATTTTCTGGAGGTTGCTTCATGTAGTAAGAAACTGCATGTTGTACAGATCCACTGTTATCAATTTTTACCATCATATTGGGGCTTGGGAAAAGACAACAGATTTCTATGGAGTGTCTTCACACAAATGAATCACTACACAAAGTAGCCTGCATGCGTATTGTGTTAGAGCACCCATGATTTGTGTGAAACTGTTTGTAGGGGATACCTAGGATATGTAAGGGTTCATTGTGTCCCGGTGCCCTTGCTCTCTCACTCTCTAGGCTGGGCAGACTTTAAGCCCACAGAATTGACCTAATTTTTCTCCTGAAGCTTTTGCTCATCCAATTCCTAGTCCAAATCCAGTTGCTAGTGCTACTTGAATCAATCCATTCAATCAACAGAAGTTACAAAAGATCCACCAGCAGGGATCAGGTGCAAATCAAATGAGAGATGCTTCCTTTTTTTTCAGTATGAAAATCAATCTCTCAGAAATATCTGCACCTCATTTTCTTCTTTTCAGCCTTATAATTGCAGCAGTTATTTGTTGCTATTGTTCTTAAATAATTGATAATTACAAATCCTTACTGATTTATCAAGTTGTCCACAGTTCTATCAGTAGATTCCAGTCTACCTTAGATTCCAGTCTACCTGTCCATTGCTCCAGTTGTTTAGGGTTTTGCAAATCTTACTTTTTTTTAAATAGCAGAAGTGACCTGAAGACTAAATTTCTCTGCATATGAGAATAGGTTGGCATCGTCAAGTTGAAAGTTACATCAAATTGCTTTAATAAATTGCATCAAATAGCTTTAATAAAATTTTCTTTCAGGTATGGCACTATCCAGAATGGATCAACACTTTTAATTGTCCTTTTTATCTTGTTTGTCTTCCGTATATTAGTCAATACTGAATTCTTTGGTATAGTTTTACTGCTCTTTGCCTCCTCTCCTCCCCACTCATGGATAACTTGTAGCTAGTCTTTGTACTTGGCAGATATGTAGGATACAAATTAATCCTGCATAGTCTCCCTCTACTCTTACCTTCTTTCCTTGACTTCTGTATTTGCTGGTGTGTAAGACTCACATTTTTCCTGAAGAATACTGTTTGAAAATGGGATGTGTCTTATGCACTGGCAAATAGTATTTGCCAGTGTATAGATGGGGTGTGTCCTATTCATGGGTGCATCTTATACGCCGGCAAATATGGTAACTAGGTTTCTTACTTGCATAGAATGGGTGGGAAACCTGTGGTATTTTAGCAGCATCAATGGACATTGGCTGTGCTAGCTGGGGATGTGTGTGTGTGTGTTTGTGCCTTCAAATTGCCTGTTGACTTGTGGTGACCCCATGAATTTCATAGGATATTCTTAGGCAAGGAGTACTCAGAGGTGATTTTGTCAGTTTCTTCCTTTGAACTAAAGCTACAGGACCTGGTATTCATTGAACTACAGGACCTGGTATTCATTGGTGGCCTCCCATCCAAGTACTAACCAGTACACACTCTGCTTGCCTTCCTGTATCAGGTGGGATCTGGGTGCCTAAGGTTATGAGAGCTGAAATCCAACATCTGGAGGCATCTTTATCAATGATTAACTATCAGGTCTTGTCTGCATTTGTAAATACTTTGAGTAGTTTGTTTTTCTTTTCTTTTTTTGATATATACTTTGGAAATATTCTTTATTGGAGTATATAATAGAAGACATATTCTCCTGGCAGTCAGGCATGATGCAGAAAGCAGTTTTTAACACAGCCGTCTGAGTCATACAGCTGCAGTAATATCACTCTATCTGGAGCAGTTTGAACAGGCAGGAAAAACACTGTCCACATGTTCCTGTGCAAAACTTTTTAAAAAAATCGATCTTTCATTGTTCCTTTGGTTCAGGTGTTGTAGATAACTGAGATTTCAGGACTAGATTAGGAAACATGGTAAAATCAGGAGAATTTCCATCTTAGGAAAACCAAATCTAAATGTGCCCAATCTAGCCCCCATCTCAGCTGAGGCAGACAGCACTATGTGTATGCAGACCCAGCCAGGATCATTAAGCACGACACCTGCAGCTTCTATTGCTTCCAGCCTCTTCTCTAAACCACTACATTTTTAAGGGCTTAATATTTTTTTCTCAGTAAGAGTCCTAGGCGAGTTACTAGGCATTGGGAGTTTAGCCTCTCACTCCTGTTCTGATCCTATAAATATCTTCCTTTCTGATACATTCTTTTCTTCCAAGGGTTAATGTTTTAAGAGTTTGTCCAGCAATTCCTGCTTTGAGAAGCACAATGTAAGTGCAATAACACAACACCCCTGGATTCAGGTTTTGGGGGCAGTGGGAGGGATGAGGATTAATTCCTGCACTTGATGTTAAAGCTTGTCCGAGAGGTTTGCCTTGGGGGGAGCATTGCTAGGGCCGACTGGTCTTGTTAAATGGTTGCTAAGGCCCTGGCATTGCAGCCCGATGGAGTGGCCCACAGTCACGGTCACGGAGGGAATTACACAGCCACAAAGAAATTGTTATTCTCCGTAATCTGCTCTTTGGAGAGTGACTGGGGGAGATAGGCCGGCCCCAGCATGCCGCCAGTGCTGTGATCATGGAAGCGTGTTGGCTCTGGCGAGCAGGGCAGGGCTCACCTTCTGATCTGGGGGACATCAGTGCTGCTGGTGCTAATCTGCTTTCTCAGCAATTTTGCTCCTCTGACACAACGGTGTTTACTTGTTTGAACATCTCCTGGGACTCTATTTTGCCTATTGTGTGGTCTTTATCCCCCCCACCCCCATGGGGCTTTAGCCCAGATTACAGATGGAATTAAGGCCTCTGGCTCGGGTGCCCCAGAAAGACTGATACGGGATCAAGGAGCAGAAAGTAACAAAATAACTGGAAGGCAGGGGAGGTGCTAGTTGCTTTAGGGAGTGGAGGCTGTATTGTCCCATGAAGCGAGAGCCAATGCAATAGTCTGAAAAGCAGGCGTTCAGTGCTTTGTGTCCAGTTTTGATTAGACCGTTAGGGAGGAAGAGAAGGGCTGGGAACATGTGGGTCTTTAGTGGCTGAATGGGCTTCATTGGCTGCTGTTGTCTGAGTGGTAGTGAGAACTGTGGCAGCCTGGCTTTCTCTTGTAAGGAAGGTGCGGGGGGAGGACAGATGGGGCACATTGGCCCTCAATTAGGAGCGCGTATTAATTAATCAAAGAACCCTGTGCTAGACAGACCTTGTACTTGTAATGAAGGACAGAACTACTCAGCTGTTTTTATTCAGAGTCTCTTATTCCTTAGGTCCATTTGCTTTTCATGCTCATTTGGTCCTCATTCTTTTTTTTCCCCCGTAGGGTTGCATTCTTGTTCCCTGCGTGTATTCTCTATAGCAAGATGTGCACAACGTTTCTGATGCATCCTGAGCCATATCCTGTGTCAGCTGGGTTATGGCGGTGGCAGAGGTTGCACCCAATCACACATGTGCATGTATTGAGACACATGCACATATAAAACTTTCCCATGCACAGACATTTCTGCAGGCTCCCATCTCTCAGAAATTTTCATTGAGATCACTGTTGCAGGTAGCAGAGGGTAAGCAGTGATCTAGTAAAGTTGAACAGTGTCTCTCCTCAAACACTGTGGAGAAAAGTGGGTGAGGTCCCACTAGCTTCTAGAGCCACACAGGAAATCGGTAATGGACTCGGGTTGTAAACCCCTACCCTCTAGGACAACCTATTTATGACATTATTATAGGGAATTAATCTCTTTTCATTTATGTAATTAACACTGTTTTGTTCTTAAATACATTTTGGAGAATGGGTTTGGAAAGCAACTTGATGAGATGGGATATCTCTGAAAGCAACTTTACGTACTTGTTCTGGAGATATGTTGTGCCACACTGAATCCAAAAGAGAAGAAGTCTTAAAGAATGACGTGCCTCTGAAGTTTCTCTTCAGTATTGTGGAGAAGCTTCCTAAGAATCTAATTGGCTGGGAGATATTTCTCAGGAGAAGAGTTGGCTTTTCAATCCTTTAGAGCAGGATGGCATCAGAAACCAAGGGAAACACGTTGCAGTTGCATGGCAACAAACATCTTTTTCCCATCACATATATATATATGTGCAACAAGGAAAGCTGTAGTTAATCCTGACTCCTTAACATGTTCACTGTTCAGATTCATATGCTTCCAAATGCTTTCTGTAGAATATATCCCTTTGCTGCTTTTCTCCAAAGTCTACTGTGGGAAGGGATAGATGGGTGTGTGTGGGAGTGTTTGTATGAGTGAGTAAGTGGGTGAGTGGTTGTAGGGATGTGTGTATGTGTGAGAGACAGAGGATGAGAGAGATCTTCATTTTAAAAAATCGCTTCTCAGCTTTTGAAGTTTTGAGTCAACTTCAAGGTATAACATGGGATTATAGTGACTGGGTACTTCCTGTCTTGCTGTGCTGGTATTTGTAGACAACAAGAAATATTTAGCAAAGTGATCCCTTAGTTTGGGACTTGCGACCACATTTAAAATATTGAACATCTTGGATGTCATCACAAAATGGTTATGAAGGGCTCTGATGGTAGGGATGGCTTGTCCCAAAACACCCTTGCCCAGATGGGAAACTGATGAGCCTGGAAAAAAGGCAGTTTGCTCTAGAATCCAAGTAAAAGACAGAAGTGGCATTTGAGTTCTAAAACACAAATACGCTCTTTTGAATGAAAACAATGTTTTACTCTAACATTCATTTAAAAAAAAAGATGATTCAGAGAAAGAAGTTACGTAGCTAGCAAAGATAAAAGGGAACAGAAATAGAATTATTATCCTGAATGCAGTTCAGTGAGTTGTGCGCAGGGACAAAGAGAACTGCAGTTGGCCCTCTACCTTTGCAGATTTCACTTTCACAGATTTTATTATTTGCAAGTTTCTCCAACCCTTTCCTCTTCACCTCAGGTACTTCTTTTCTGAATTTTTGTTTATTAAAAGTTCTTTCATCCTTGGCAAAGATTATTTTCTGGTACAGTTATGTAGCTTGCTGTTCAACAGTAGTCCTCCATCCCATGGATGCCACATGATGTTAAAGCTACATGTAGCAGCAGATTACTCAGAAAACAATATATGTAGCCCAAAGAGAGAACTGTACTCCATCCAAATGTATTTATCCCTTCTTCACATTTGTGAGTTGCTCTAAAGCCACAAAATACTATCCAGCTTACCTTTTGTTGCTTCTATACCTAGTGCATAATCTAAACTTAATCTCCAAGTGAGCTAATCTAAGGAGAATTTAAGAATGCATGAGTTCTGATTAGGACTCAAAACTTTTTTTGACTGGACACAGAGTGACCTATGTTTGGTCTGTCCAACAGCATTTTTCTTGACTAATCTCATCTGAGAGTAGAACATCAAAGAAGTAGCCTCATATGATACAGAGTGGTGTACAGATAATTCAGTACCCTAATGTAATTTCTTGTCGGGTTGTCCTTTCAGCGGGCATCTGGTCACCTGCCTTGGAACAGATTTCCACCGAGGAGCTGGAGTCTTGGATGTGTTCTATGAAACACCTTCCACTTTGCTCTCCTGTGGGTATGATACCTACATCCGTTACTGGGACCTAAGGACAAGCACAAGGTTAGTCTTGGAATTTGCTTGCTCTTTTACATTGATTGGGAAAACTCTTGTTGCTAGCTTTGTTGAGTGCCTTTTTAAAATAATTAATACTGGTCACAAGGGCTTGTGAAGAATATCACAAAACTTTGTCATGTGACATTACTTTTTCTTCTCCCTATAAAGGGAATGTGTCAAAAAATGGGAAGAACCACATGATAGTGCCCTGTACTGTATTAGGAGTGATGGAAATCACATGATTGCAAGTGGCTCCTCTTATTATGGCGTGGTGCGTCTTTGGGATAAACGGCAAACTAGATGCTTGCAGGTAAGGCACCATTCCTTATGTTCTCAGATGTTAAAAAATGAACTATACCAAGTTGTATACAGGGAGTAACCAATGTGGGCATGTGTGCAACTTCTGCTTAGTTGCAGTCACTCCATGTAAACAGATATTGATGGCCATGGATTTGGGTAGACATTAAGCTCAAATACCCACTCTGTTATGAAGCTTACCATGTGGCATTGTGCAAGTTACTATGCCCAGTCTACTTCATAAATTTAAGTTTGATGTGAAAATAAGAGTTAATGGAGAGCCACAGTGAGCTCAAGAAAGATGTGATAAAAATGTTAAATTGCCACCATCCATCTTTTCTTTAGAGCCAAAACAAGTTTTCAAATTAATTTTACTGTTCGGAGTGCTAGGGCAGGAAGTTCTGTGATTTCATGAAACCAAGTGGTGACAGCAGATAGCTGTCCATGAGGACCTAATAGAAAAGCTTTGTGTCTGGTCCTGTTCCTAGGATACATATATGTCAGGGTGAGGAACCCCTGACTTTCTAGGTGTTTTGGACTACAGCTCCCAGTCTTTTGCCATTGGCCATGACAGGTGCGGCTAATTGACATTGACAGTCAAAATATCTGAGGAGCTAAAGGCATTGCACCTCTCATCTATATAGCAGTGATTTATCAAGCTGTTGATGATATCTTGAACTAGTCTTGCTGAGGAAAAAAACCTGGTAATGCTATTATCCCATCATTATGATCATAAATGCAGATTTACAGAACTGAGTGAAATGTGTATAACATAGATGCCATTTTATAATTGTCTCAGACTGCTGAGTGGGTTAAATGATTTAACTAGCAAAATCTTTCATTACTTTGCAGAGTTTCTCCTTGTCATCTCCTGTTAGTAGTCCTGTTTATTGTCTACGCTTCAGCACTACTCATCTCTATGCCACCCTGGCAACTGCATTGTATGGCCTTGATTTTACCACCTCCTGACAGAGTTTGCCCTGGACTTGCAGATCTGACACCCAGCTCAGGGAGTATGAAGAATAAATAATGTCTTTGAGACAACAAGCAGGCTGAAAGTCACAAAGTGCTAAGGAGAGCCCTGTGTAGAGAAATACACTTGCCTTCTGGTTTCATTAAAAGTCTGCTACCAGCTATTTTATTTTGTACATCCTGGGGTTCTGTTCTCTATTTAATTCCTGTGAAAACATCATTCAGTAAAATTGAAGATGTGTGCGTTCTTTTTTTGGTATCCACATAGATTACATTTGAGCACCTGTGTGCTGTAAGTCCCACTTTATTCATGTGCTGGTGTTAAGTTTAGGAGGAAGTACGCGGACAGTGAAATGGAGAATATCCTTTTACTTCTGCTTTACTGACACTCATCACTGCCTCATAAATGAACGGTGTGTTTTAAGACTAAAGCCTTACTTGGCTTTTGTGTAAGTTGTACCAAATTTAAAAGCTACTGTCTGACAGTTTATAGAATGCTTCTTTGGACTGATACAGTAATGTCAATGTGCTGAATAAATTGTGAAAGTGGAGAGCATTAAGTTTGGTCATTTGAGTCCCCTGGATTTCAAAACCATTAGCGAAACAGTGACAAAACATTTGAATGGATGCCAGTATTCAAATACCATGATTTTTTTACCCACTATTCAAAATATGTGAGCCTCAGGCAACTGTGGTAAAAATGGAACTCCCTCTATATATGCTGACAAAGTAAAACTGTGTCATACAGCGTAGGCTGGGAATGGTATTAAGTATCTAAAATTAGCCCTTAAGAATCAGACCAATGAATGAGCTCCTCACTGGTAAACAGTACAATTCCTAGTCCCACATACCCAAAGAATAGAGTGGACTGTCTTGGAAGAGGTAGTCAGAATACCAATCATGCCCCACTTCAATATTTTGTCATAGCTTTCACTTCTTTATCCTGTTTCCTATTATTAAACAGTATAGCTGCAAGTTCTGTGTAACATAATGAATGACTGTGCTTGTTGAATTGGGTGGGAAAGCACCAAATGCATCTGAAACTTTTAGATACTGTGGTGCCTGGCAGCATAAAGATGGGGAAGCACACCTTCTGCTTATTTAAGTCTGTTCCTTTTTTTTGTTATGCTAGCTACTAAGTCACATAGGAAGCTCTGGGATGGAGGAAAAATAATTCTAGTAGACTAGGCAAGCAGGCAGATTATATATGCTTATATTTTTCCATGTATATGGGACAGGAAAACTTACAAAGAATCAAATATATATTTTAAAAAAAGAGAACAGCACAGAATGTAGTATAAATAATAGTATGTTATGAGAAGTAAAAATAATGAGGCTTCAGAATATACTTCTTGAGGGCCACAAGGGGTAAGAGTAAAAACTGTCATGCTTTGTATCAAATGTGTGGTTTGGGGGCATATGCAAGAAAACTCGAGTATTTAAATCTCTTTAAGCAATTCAAAGGTAATACCAGAAACACCTAAGATGTGTGTCAAGTTTCTGCTTGACTCTTGCTTGAACATCAACTTTGCTCTGACATTAAGGAGTAGTTGTGGCTCATCTCTGTGTAAGGTGTCCTCACATCCCTGAGGTTTGTCAGATTGCAATCAAACTTGACAAATACTAAGTTTTTATACCTTTAAGTAAATCTCATATAAGGGTACTTGTGGTAATATGAGAGCATTTTGCTCACCAAGAAGTGTAGGAAGCAAATTTGCAAAGGTCTTGGCTCTTAAGAAACTGTCCCTTTTCACATGAGTGGAGTGTCAGTAGGCTGCTGGTGAGGTCTAAAGCATTTAGTAGTGTTCTTAGAGAATATATTAACAAAATTCACCAAATAATTTCCAGACAAATTATTCTCCATCCAACACGTTTAACAAATACTAAAAGTAGCAAAATATGTACAGAAAAAACATTCCACAATGATTGACTATTGTGTCTTGCATTCTCCATCTCCATCATTCGCTGCCTTGATCTTCTTTAGCTCCTTCTGCAGCTCTTCCTCTGCAGCCAAAATTTCCACTGGCTTCTGATACTATGGAAGAGAAAAATTACTGAAATCTACCTCTGTCACAAACAGGAATATCACTTAGTACTTAAAGCAGGGAAAACCAACATAAAAAGCACAGGGACTGCCATGAAGTTCTGTCACACACATTGTCTTTTTTTAACACCTTAAGCTAACGTATAGTGGTATGAGTGTTGGATTTGGAGTCTGGTTGACCAGGGTTCAAATCCTCACTCAGCCATGGAAACCAACTGAATGATCTTGAGCAAATCACTCAGCCTTACAAGAAAGCAGTGGCAAAACCTCCTCCAGATGAATCTTGCCAAGAAAACTGTATTATAAGGTTATCATAAGTCAGAGATGACTTCAAGGCACAGGACAATAAAATTCATACCAATACAATGGTAGGAATTTTGACCTCCATATTTTGAACTGCAACTTCCAGCAGATACTTGGCTAGCTCTATAGTGTATCCAGTTTAACATATGTTATTATTATTTCTGTAGTCTTACAATGTGTCTTTAATTTTAACCATGGACTGTATAATATTGCATTTGCAAACTGCAGATTTGACTTACTGTTTGCTTACTGTTAGACTTGTTGTATTCCCCCCTTCCATTCTTGGGTTCTGGATTTCACACAAAAACCCACAGCTTCAGGACAGATTTCAAAAAGGTAATTAATAGTGGGGATTAGGAGATGTATGCAGTCTATGAAGTTCTGTAGTTCAAGCACTGAAGTAGAAATAGCAGTGGTATGTGATGTATTTTTCCTTCCATCCTTACTGAGCTCCAGGCAGAATACCCACTTTCCCAAGTCAGTTCCTACCTGCCCACTATAGTACACTACACACACGACAGTATACTACATAGCACACTATATATTGTTATTGTTGCGTACCTTCAGGTTGTTTCCAACGTATGACCCTAAAGTGAACCATCAGATTTTATGGGGCTGAGTGTGTGTGACAGGCCCAAGGTCACCCAATGGGTTTCCATGGCCAAGCAAGGAACCAGTCTCCAGCGTCCTAGTCCAATGCTCAAACCACTACACCACACTGGCTCGCCACACAATATATAGGGCACTCTATAGTACACCAAGAATATTCTGCTGCTCCTGAAAATCCTTTGGGGTCTTTGTGAGCCATTTCCTCTCCTCTGTCTTTTTGGTGAGAGACATTTCATTGATTTCTATCACTACTATCTGGGTTTTATCAAACTAACCTGATGAAATCACTCAGCCTACCTTTACATACTTCCTTGACAGCAAGACTTAAATCAGGAGAGAACTGCCAGATGTTTTGGACTTCAACTCCTAGCAGCGTTGTCAATCGGAAAGGGTGTACATTGGGAAGATGCACCCTACTCCTGCCAATATCAGCTCTCCACAGCACCTTGGCATCTACTGGTCCTAGATTTGCCTCATCCAGGTTTCTCCTTAGCAGTGACAGCTCATATTTTGTTACTTGCATATGCATTTTTCCTTTATGTGTATGTCCCTTTTTTGGGTGCTACAGAGGTTCATCTTCTTCCTTTGTAGCACCCAAAGTACCCCCTCACCTGTGATTTACTTGAAGCCCCTCTTCCACTGGACATGGTTGCTTTGTGGAACTTGGGCAGGATCAGTCACTATGGTTATGACTCCACAGCCAGATGTGAAATGATTGCAGCAGCACTAAGAACTCAAGAATCCCAGTGGATCTCAGCCCTGACGTAATCATTTTGCATCAGTGCCTGCTTCTCCTGCCCATATCTCATAATGCATGAATTGGCTAAGGGGGTGATATATGGTTCAGCCTTGTGCAGATCTGAATGCAGAACTACTATACTACACTGAGTCATGCAGGATTACAGCTGACTTGTGCCTAAATCCTCTGAAATAAAGCCCTTTCTTCCATCTACAATCATAGAATCCAGTACTGATGGCCCAGTACTGATGTCATTCATAACCACCCTTCAATTTGAAGCATCCCAGATTGGGTGGGGTGAGGTACTTAGAGTAGAGCAACCAGAAAAAAGTGAAGTCCAAATGGCTGCATCCTGGTCTGCATGTTATTGAAGTTACAAAGAAGAAAAGGCAAACAGATGAACAATGATTCAGAGTTACAGAGTCGTCATCAGAACCATCTTATTCAGTGATTTTGGCTCTATTATTATCTATGGTGGATTCTCTGGAATCACCAGTACCATAAGGATTGCCTCTTCTACCACTGCTCTTCCAGGCTACTATCTGTCTTCTGGAAGAATATACAGGCAATATTAAACCAACAGTTCCATGTCACTTCCATTGTTGTGAAGATCAAGGAGAAGTCACCAGAATTCACGAAGGTTGAACATTGCCACAGTTTTCTTATAGAAGAATGCTTTGATCTTTGGCATGCACTATTTTATATTGGCCAATGGATTCCTGTTGCTTCAGGTTTCCATCCTATTTATTGGACAGTGATTCCCATGCAACCTATATCTCATTCTCAGGACATCATCTGTCTAGCAGATCATCTGCCATAACCTTCATTGCACCTATGTTTGCTATATCCAAACCACATAAATACATACCTTTCCAAGTACAGACAATACTGACTACAGCTTTGACATCAACCCTAACTCCCTCAGTATTTCTGTTTATGCTCCATTCTCTCTCAGCCCCACAGGGTCCCAGATACCAACACATAATATGCCTGTACTTGTACTATCATTGACAGTCACTGACTCCTCTAATTCCTACCTGTTTATAAAATATCACAAACATGTTCTCATTACTTCTACTGTTGTCGACCACTGTTTTGACATCAGTATACCCAGACCTGATCCTGTCAAGATTGTCTTTCACCTTGAAGCCAATCTTGTCAATTTTAATTCCAACATCTCTGACCATGGTGGCTGCACATCTTTGAAAACTAGGTTTGGCTCTATTTCTATACATAGACAGCTCATAGTTGCCTGCTCTTATCCTTTCCTGGAATGTGATCTGCCCACATCTGATGACGTCAAAATTTCCAGAAATCTTTCATTTCTACAACAATGCCCATTTGGAAGCAGTACCAGGATGACTCCATCTTCTCTGGGCATGCATTTCTCAGTGACTGGACAAGACCATTAGTGTGTTTTTCTTTTCTGCCACTCACGTTAATAATGGCCATAATTCAGAATGAGAATGCATTCTCACTATCCCTTGGTGGTCTTGCCATGCATGGTTCATTACTGTTTCTCATGCAGAGGTAACTGTTCTTCCAGCTTCTTTCTTACACAGACGTCTTCACATCGAACAAGAGAGAATTGTTTCAACTTGATCTGGAAAAGCTTCATTCAAGACCATGATCAATTTACCTGGGCTCTGCTTTAATCAAAAGATCCTCAAAATGTCCTCAAAACCAGGAAGTTGGTCATATGCTTTCCTACCAGGCCAAATGGGCAAAATCTGCTCCCATCCTTGCCCCACAAGCCATTCACCTGATAGATTGTGATGTCAGCTATGTCCTGGTACTTAAACTGTTGATATATCAGGTAAAGCTCTATTTAGGTATGACTCCTGAAAAATAGTGTTCCTTCAGGTAATACTCATTTTTTGGTAAATACAGGGGATGTAAATAATAGCCAGTGTGGGGTAGCGGTCTGAGTGTTAAGACCACAGCCCTGGAGACCAGGGTTCAATTCCCAGTTTGGCCATGGAAACCCACTGGGTGACCTTAGGCACATCACACACTCTCAATCCCAGGAAACTCTGCGGTGGGTTTGTCTTAGGTCACCATAAATCTGAAAAAAGTTGAAGGCACACAACAGCATATACTATTCACTTTGTATTATTACAAATATTCCAAGAAATACTTTCCACACAAAGCTTTTTATGGTTTAAACATAACACTTACACCAAATATGTTCAATCATTACTTTACTTAGACCACTGGAAACTTTTCCAGCAAATTTTCCAGTTCTGCTTTTTCTGGAAAACACACATCACTGGATAGTATCCTCTTTACTATTCTGGTATCAATCCTACTCCAGTAAGTGAGCTTGCTACCCTCCCATGTACTTATCACAGAAACAACTAAGGAGGACAGGCTGCTTGCATATAACTGCTCTTTTCTTCTTTGTGGTCTCTGGGACTCACACAAATGGGTCATCTGCACCTGTGCAGTGCGCCTTTCAGAACCTTCTAGAGCCCTAGAACTAGTTTTTTGGTGGTAACCCCTCCCCCTGCCCCTGAGGCTATATAAGGCGTCTTCCCGCCAAAGTCCTCAGTTCCTTTTTGTCTCTCATGGCAGCAGCACCATTAGGAGCCTCTTTTGGAATTTTCTTGGCTAACAATTTCATCGGTCTGATCTTCAGCTTACAGTTTTGGTCTACAGTTTGTCTTAGTGCTTTGGTATTGGTACTTCTATCTCTCGTTCTTGATCTCTTGCTTCCTCGATACTTCGACTGTCTTTGTCCACCGGCTTTGTTCTGGTTTATGGCCTCAGCAGCATTCTACAAATGCTGCTCAACCCGCAGTGGTAAAATTCCTGACAGAGACAGCCATTCTAAGTGCCTCCTCTGTTTGGACAAAACCCGTAATGTGGGTCCCTCTCTCACTGTCAACTGTTTACACCTCAGACAAGACAGAACAGAGCAGCTAGACCTACGGCCTTACTTTGGGAGAGAGCTCTCAGCGTGACCAACATGGCATCGAAACTGAAGTCACAGGCTTCGGCTTCGGCCTCTAAGCCTGCAAGAAGGATAGTGTCTAAGCCCCCTCCCATGGCGTCATTTTCTCCTGCCAGACCTCCTTCTGAACATTTGGGCTTGGGGGAGTCTTGTCGAGACCATCCTTCCTTGACACCTGCTGCCGCACTGGTGGCTACCCCTCCCTCAACCTCGGGGGGTACTGGTCATCGCTTTGTTACCATCTACACCTGGTTGCTTGATCTCCCACAAGTTGTCCAACAAGAAAAAGAAGAAGAAATTGAGGGATGCCCTTCCTTCATGCTCTCCAACTGAGAGGCTTGAGCAGTACACTTTGCCTTCTCAAGACATTGTGGTCCTGTCTGACTCCCGTGGGTTCAGCCAGGGAAACTACCACTGCTACTCAGAAAGAGGCCTCACCACTGGAATAAGGACCTGTTTCCTCTCCAGGCACAGCCAATTCTAGGGCCGTGCCCAATAGCGAAATCATCAGGGAGTGAGGTTACTGCCAAAATGCTAGTTCTAGGGTTCTAGAATGTTCCGAAAGGTGCACTGAGCAGGCGCAGATGACCCATATGTGTGAGTTCACAGATGACCACTTGAACTCCAATTACAGGTAAGCAACCTGTCTTTCTGAGTGGTGATTTTTGAACTTGCACATTCTATCCTCCCAACTGCTATGGATGCCCCATGTTACACTGTTCCACTGCAGTGGCAGACTAGGAACTGAGCAAGGACAGAAGGAGCAGCACTCTTGTGAAGACACATTAAGAAATGGGAAGACAGCATTGCTGCCCCACATTTGGCCAGCCCTAGCATGTCCTGAACAAGGCCTAGCACAGATGAACAAGGCCTACCACAAACCCCATCTGCATGAGCACACAGACTGCCACTCAAAGAACTACAGTGACAGGTAGACAATATGCCTTTTTTTTACAAAGCCAGCACTGCCAAAAGAATGCTGGGAGATGTGGCATGTTAATACTGACAGTTCAGCCTTGTGGGTACTTACCGTGATGATCAAAGTGTTGTTGGCATGCGTGAAGCTCAGAGCAGTGCTATCCAAGGGCAATTGGAACCTGTCTAGGTCAGTAATGGAGAACTTCTTATAATACCTGAAGGCAAGCATGAGAGAGAATGTGAGAGTAAGACCAAATTTCCTGCAACTTCCTGCACTAACAGGAGTGCTTAGTTTACAAGGACTTGATTCTACCAAAAAACAAAACAAACAAAAAATCATAATGTATAAGTCAAAGAAAATTATGAAAAAAAAAGGTTATAATCTATAATGCTATCTTTGGCATAACTGCTAAGCATTTTCCAACCAGATTTAATTGACTGAAATAATATTTTGATATACAGTGGCGCCTTGACTTTTGTGAGAGTTTGGGCCACAGAACTCTTATGAAAATTTAAAAAAAACAACCCTAGTGAGTGCTCCTCCTTCCATTTCCTTCTGGGGCTTCCCCCCTCCCATTCCCTTACACTATGCCTGGGTGGGTGCGCCTTCCTTCTCTGCATCCAGGCAAAATGGGAGGGGGCAGCACCTGCAGGCAGAGAATGTGTGCTTGCCCCTCCCTTCCATTCTCTTGCCTATCACCCATGCATGCTGCCTTCTTTCTGCATTCCTGCCTGGGCAAAGGCAGGTGAATGGAGGGGAAAACACCCCTGCCCCCTCTGTTCTCCTGCCTGTTGCCCACGTGCACTGTCTTCTTTCTGAGTGCCCACCTGGGTGAAAGGCAAGCTTGCCTTTTGCTGTGGTACAGAGAAGGAAGGCAGTATGTCTGGGGAAAAGGCCAGGGAATAGGAGCGGGGGAGGCAAGTAGGCACCTCACAAATAATCAAATTTACGAAGGTCAAACCTGTAAACGAGGAGGGAGGACTGTAATTAAAGTAGAAATGGGCAACTGCTGAAGGGGCCAATGTTCACCATGTTTTGGGCTGAAAATGAAAGCCAGAAGTGACCAGAAACCACTTGCACACTTCCTGGGGATTTGGCTGGCGTTAGGCCAGGTCTGTGGTTCTGTGGAGGCAGGGTGTTGAATGAGAAGTTTCTGTGTTTGGGGCTAATTTAGAAAAAAAATCTCCTAAAATTTTCTTTTAAAATTTTCAGGTGGTTATAGGGTCCATCATAAGTTGAAGCCAACCTTGACTGCAAATAACATCAACAAATCCTGAGTTTGAGAGGGACACAGAAAAAGAGTCAAAGGTGCACATGGCACACTTTCCTGAATTAAAAGATGCCCCTGGCCAACTGGGCAACAGATTTTATATAACTGCACGTAAAAACCACAGAAGTATTTCCTGCTGTGTGGCACAAAGGGGGCTCCTTTTAAGAGATGTTGCCTGCTGCAACAAGTGTTCATCATCTGAAAATGAGAAAAGTATAGTTCTCATATGCATGTTTGGTTGTTTTATTCTGATCAAGCAGCTAAAGTTTATACTGTCATTAGACATTCAGTTTCTTAGTCAGGTGATAGCTGCCTTTTCCAAACTTGATTTTAAGATGCTTGGTAAATGATTCAGTCCTTTGGTTCACAAAGCACAAAGGTAGCAAGGCACCTCCAACAACTTGAACACCCTCTTATTGTAGGTCACCTTGAATCTGGACCCTCCCTCATCCTCCCCCGCCTGCTCCCCCCTCCCTCACACACACACTCACACTCACACACACACAGTTGTTTCATTCACCAGTCAGTTGTTTGAACTGTCTTATCTTCTTCCAACCACAACTTAACCATGATGGAAAAACATTATTCTTATTTCTCCCCTCTAGTACTGCCGTCATTTACCACCCCCACCCCCACCTTTGTTACTTTGAACTCTTCTCTTGTGAAATTCCCTCCACCACTGACATGTTTCTGGTGCTACAAAGTGAACAGGAGAATTTATTTCCTGGTGTCAGACCCATGAGCAATCCTTCTCCATTAAGCTGGTTTTGCTGAGAGGATGACTGCTTGAACTACTTTTGCACAAAACATGAACCCTTTATTTTCTAAGCCTTAACGAAAATGCATACAAAGGCCATCCAGCCCTGGCTGCCTTCCTTGCTAGGGAGGAATGTTACCGCAGGGCTTGGAGCTTTCTGCGTGTATTTGGGAAAGGTGGCAGACATGGATAATAATGGGGGTGTCAAAGGTTAAACAGCAAAGATTAGATGAACACAAAGACATGTTAAGGAAGTGTTAACTTCTTACTGATTGAGACAATAAAAAAGCAGGTCCCCCCCCCACCAAAGCCCAGTGTTTCAAAGAGCCTAGAGAGCCCTCACTGGGAACACCAACTTTGCCCCCCAACCCTTCCCCAGGGCTGGAACAGTGGGAAAATACCTGGTCTAGTCTCCAACTAAAATCTGTGAAAGATCAAAGGAAAACAGATCTGCCGCTTTGCCCCCTCCCAGTGTAACGTTAACTGCTACCTCTCCCTACAATAATTGAATCTGCTGTGGCCACAGAGGCTTTGCCTGTTTGTTTGGAAAGTTTGCCTTAATGGATTTGTTTTACAGCAAGAGGGCTGGAGCAAATCCCACTTGAGCAGCCTTTTGCTCTGACTGGAGGGGTCAACAATGAATGAGTTGGAGTGGCCAGCAATATTTTCTTTTAAGGTCCCTTCAGGCAGCTCTGTTCTAGCAGGGCTCCTGTAACTTGAACAGACGCATCTCAGACATTCAGTAGGTTCAAATCTATCTGTCATCACATCTCAAAGAGGGGGACGCTTCATCTGTTGAGCTGCTGCCTGCCATACAGCTGTTAAAGGCATTAGGGCATCCCCTCTTTGCCCCAAAAGTGTTAACTGTATTCCCACAGGGCTCTGCTTAAATGCAGGCAAGGAACCATTATTTACTATGGCTATAAGAACTGGCACAGGCTGTAAGAGTGGTTATACCTAGCCTAAACAAAGGTGTAGTTTTGTTAGAAGGACAGAACAATTGTACACAAGGCCACATAGACACTTGCAGCATCTCTCCCCTGGCTCTAAGAGTTACAAAATATTCAAGAAAATCTAAAGTAACTTCACCCTATCCCTTTCTGGCTACTTAAGGCAGTCTCTCAGTATTACCAATAAAGAGTTACGATAATGTCATACCATATGACAAAAGTAGAAAAATCAAAATTATAAGTTAAAGAGAATGGCAGAACGCCACAATGGCACCCATCTTCAATTCTAGAAACTTTGGAAAAATGAAGAACTTTTCCAGCATTCTAAAAATCAGAGATGTCATGGCCCGGTAGGATTTGCTGGAGATGAAATTCCACAAGTAAGGTGCCTCAAAAGAGAGGCTAGTCAATCTCACTTTTGAAAATAGCTGTTTTTAGAGCAGGTGCTCTGTTAAGAGATTTCAAGCTACAGAGAGGCAAGGATGCAACCTTTTCAGTTCAAGATGTGGGTGCTTCTTTTATACTTCTATTAATGCATTGCATATTAAAATGAAGTAGGGATGTGATACCACTCACCCACCCACCTCAAAAAAGAAAAAAATGAAAATTGAAATAAAATTTAAAAACAGATTATGCAATATTTTTAGAATGAATAAATTGTTCAAGGCGATGTGTTCACATGTTTTACTCCCCCAAAATTATTTCTAAAAACCATATAATGGGAGGACTTGTATGAAAGATGATATACAGTATCTGATTATTAGCTGGTCTTCCAACTGCTGATCTTGGTATCCCTTTCTCACTTCTTTTTATGAGAAAAAATGCTTTTGTCTACTTAACACTATGGATGATAAGAGGAAACAATTTGTTCTATTTTACTAATTGTTTTACTAATGTTGATGGTTTCTTCCGCTTTTGTTTTTTTGCCTGCTCCTGGTAAAGTGACAAAACCAAAGGCTCCTTACACTCTAGGACCTTTTAACTTGATTTGTAACAAAATAAAACAAAACATTTAAAAATAATAAAAAATAATAAAGTTTTTAACCATTGTTGAGTGAAATGTAGTTTCAATATACCAAACAACATAATTTTATGCCAGATAAAACTGTATAATTGTATTATATATATAATGCATTTTATGTTTCTAAAGTAACAGGGATTTTCAATCTGTAAAGGAGGTCAATGTCATCTTTTTTCAATTTTGCATGACATTTCCCTTTTTCCCCACAAACACCCTGGCTTGCATCCTGCATTATATTCTTTGTATTCAGCTATGCTGCATGTTCATGATGGTGGTACTTTTGCCACAATCATAAATGGCCCCTGATGTTTAACCCATCTTAAACACCAGGGAGCTGTTCTAAATGATGAAGCTCTACAGTACAGTTGAACTGGGCACTTCAAGATGACATGGTTAGCTCTCCCACCCACAAGCTGATTATCGCACCACAGTTCAGGAGTAGCAGGGGGCTGGCTGCATCATCCTTAAGCACCCCACTCAACCACACCCTTGACTTCGTCACTCAGAATGGCTCCCTGGAGTTTAACTTGAGCATCAAGGGTCAATTCTTTAGCTCATCTGTAACTACAAATGTGATATTGACTCGTGGCCCATAGATTTTTTCCCCCATGGCTTCAAAATTTCTGGAAATTTTGCATCTCTTGAGAGCAATTATCCATGCACACAATAACAGAAAGCCCATTTTAGATACTCCCACTGTTTTGTTGCCTCATCTTTCTATTCTTAATGGAACCGCCAATGCAAAAGCTACAATGATTTCCCTGCAGAAACCATGAAAATTGGAATATTTTGTAGAATATCATGTGCCAGACTACTGTTGTTTAAGCTTAGAACTGCTTTTCAGATCACACATCCTATTTTGAGACCATTAGGAGCAGCTCAGGGCAACAACTCATCTAAAACAGTAGCCAACTAGGATAGGCCCCTTAGTTTTTGCAGAAGCTCAACTTCATTTCCTCTCATTTATGAAAGAAATGAGTAATATCTGCTTTACAAGACCTGTTTGACTACATTTGGGATTTTTAATGCATATCCCATAAGTTTTAAAATAAACAGCTGAAATTGGCATCCATAGGAGATGATGATAGTAAAGGACAAAGCATGGCAAAACTATGCTTCCACACAATCTTAGCTTTCCTATATTTTCTTTGCAGCTAGATATAAAGTTAAGTATCTCTGAAAAGTTTGCCCACATTCTCTGGAAAAAGAACTGGTTCAAGGAACTATCCTACTCTTACTTGTAAGGTAAGATTACTGATACTCAGCTCTTTTCCTCCCTTATTCATTGCTGATCTTTTCAGGACCACCTTCTAAACAGGTGACAAATTTCCAAGTTCTGTGAAGAGTTACGTTATCTTAAGCCCAATGGTTAAAATGGGTACCACCATGCTCAAGTCTGCACAAGACTGAGTTGTGTCATAAGAAGGAGCTCTACTGGATCTGTCCAAAGCCAGACCAACATCTTGTTTCCAGCGTCAGCCAGCAGCCCACAAGCAAGACACAAAGAAAAGAGCTCTCTCATTCTTTGCCTAGTACTCAAAGAGAGACTGCTTTTGAATACAGAGATTCCATTTGCCTATCATGTCTAATAACTATTGATAGAACTATCCTCTATGAATGTGTCTAATCCCCTTTGAAAGCTACCTAAGCCAGTGCCCATCAACTCATTTTGTGGCAGCAAATTCCACAAGTTATTTATGTGTTGTGCAAAGAAGTACTTTCTTTTTGTGTGTTCTGAAATCTACTACTAATCAATTTCATTGGGTGACTGATCCTGAATTCTAGTGTTACGGGACTCACTATGAGATTCTGTAAAAAGCAGGGATATTCAAGTGCTGCTCAAATCAACAAGTACTTAAGCATCTCCATACTGATGAAGAAGGAGCCAAGAGCAGCAGGAACCTGATCCTGCACCTGCCAATGGCAGTCTGAAGGAAAGATGCTAAGTGGAAGGGCCCACAGGGTTAATGTAGTCTGGCCTTCATTGTGAAGTGTTTGACAAGTCCTGACTACATCCCTGGTTCTTTACTGTCACTGATTAATAGTACTCTTTGCCCTCAGAAGAACTTTAGCAAGCCATAACTTAAATAGCGAAACAGAAAAAAAACAGCTCTTTGCCAACAGCACCACCTCTAGGCAATCACCAGGGATAACACAAAAATAGGTTAGGAGCCACAAATGAAAGTGAAATACCATGTCAGTATATTTCTCCCAACTGCATAATCAACAATTGCAAGTATGGAATAAAACATTGTTTCAGCTGTAACTCAATATTGTTAACTAGGAAGGGGACAAGTTGTAGAATTTTTGAAATAAACAGTGTACATGTTATCTCCAGATTCTGGAATTTATCTAAGTCTCCAAAGTGCATCAACCTCATCCCACCCTCAGTGAATCGTGCTTACTGACTTCTTATTTGTCGTCCGCACTACACAGCAGCGTTGATCCTTGTCCACTGAAACACTGTATACATCTTTAGGATATGGTAGGTTTCGGATCCGCCACTGGAAACTGCTCTTAGTGTCTTTTCTCATAAAGACAGGCTAGAGAAAATATACACATTCAGTCACTCTCATTCCATTCTGGTGGAGTAGACAGTAAGTGTATATAAGCGTTCTTAAAATAGATAAATGAGGATTCCTGGTTTTCCCCACATAGGTTATTGGCCATATTACATAGACTTCAGTTATGGTATTGAAGCTAAACTCCAAAATCCAAAATAGGACTGTATCTTTATTGGATGAACTCAAGATCAAAAAATAGCATACAACCTTTTGAGTTCTACAGAACTCTTCATCAAGCAAAGTGGCAAACACCAAAAGAAAAGGGAAGGGATGTGAATGACTTGTATTTAAACCATGGAATCTGCATTTAGTCTCATGATGGAATGCAGGAGTTTCTTTGGCTTTAGCTCCCCCTACACACAATGTTGGTATTTTTCTGTGTTTATATTTCTGCACACTGACATCATTTGAAGGCAGCCAGAGTTCAAACCAGGTTACCCAAATGAAACTCTGGTGCTGAATGGGGAGGAAGAAAGCTGGAAAGGGAGAAAAAGAGGCAAAGTAAAAGAGACGTCATGGAGGAGAAACAAAACTGTTCTCTCACAGAGATGAAAACAATCCATTCCACAAAAGATGGCAGTCAATATGTTGATTCCTAGTCCCAGGCACTGTCAAAATAAAGTTCGAGCAGATCTTGCTAGGCCAACCCCATAGACAAGAGCTGTAGGTTTTAAGGAAAGGCCAGAGCTGAGTATTAGAGCACAAGCCTTATATGCAGGAGGTTCCAGTTCCTGCAGCTAGATGGTATTGAATAGCCGTCTGAGACACTCCGCCCTCAGTGAGCTGGTGCTAGTCCAATTACTGTGAAGCACCTAGCTCCATATAGTATGGGGTGGCTCTACTCTGCGTCTTTTCAGACTTAATGAAGACATTTTATCCTGGGAACTTTTTCCTACTGTGTTTGTTTTGTTCCAAGAGTTTGTTTTTCCTAAAATCTGACTTTGTATTTATGTTGCCTTTGTACTATTACTATACTTTTAATTGAATATACAGTTTTATATTGTATGTTGAGAGTTCCTTTGAATGGTGCATAGGCGTTTGAAGGGAAAAATGTAAAATTTAAATATAAATAAGAAGGCAATATTGGGATAAATGGAACAATCATTTCAATTTAGTGTAAGAAAATTTCATAAATTTATATTAGCATTCAAGTCATCCCACATATTCTTCAGTCTTCTAGTCATCTAACAGAGTTATGTGTGAGGTTTCTCACCTGAGGAATATCCTCGGAAAAATGATATCCCAGCATATGGATGAGTTACATGATGGTAGGCTGTCAATCAAGTGTCTGAACTCATCAGTCACAGAATTCCCAACATGGTACTCCAAAAATGAGTCCCATTAAAATTATAGTTGTGAGTGATCTAAACCTTGCTTACATTGGTACTGCTCTCTTTTATGAGCTCGCGATCCAGTGCAGCTGGCACAAACAAATTTGGTTCTCCCACTTCAATCTGCCAGTTGCCAAAAGTACCCAGGGTGTTCTTCTCTCTCCATTTCCTCACTGCAGGGAAAGGAAAAGGAAAAGAGCAGTGCCTCCTTAATCTGTTCCTTGAGGGTAACATCACAACAGTGGCTGAATGTGTAGGAAGGAGATTTTCATGATACTTCAAGGAGTAACATCACATGCTGTACAGCTAAAATATTTTCACATATGAGTCATATGAGTGATAAACTGTTTAAAAAACTGTTAAGACAGTGAAGTTAATTTTCTTTAAAATACTAACACTGGGAAGTTTTCAGTGTTCCAAACCAACTAATATCTGATTAAACAAGTTTAGATTGCATGCGCTTCTGGTTGAAATTTACTCTGACCCACCATAATTATGCACTTTCCAATATTTGCAAAACAACACATTGATTCTAAGCCTTCTTCATGCATTCACCACATGTGGGAGGACCCACACTGCTCGCCCTCTCACCATGAATAGATAAGACACCAGCCAAACTGCGGGCAGGCTTTCCTGACTGAGATATCCATGCCTCAAAGTGCAGATATTACAGTGGAAACCAGAGAACCGAGCAACACAGAAGCAGCAGCAGATATTTGGCCTCACTGCCCGTTTCAATATGTGGATCCACCTTATGCAATTAATATATGAAGAAAGCTTAGTAGTGTTGCAAATAGTTAAGTACAGCTTAAAGACTTTACAATTTGACTGGTGTTCTATCCCTTCATGGTGCTACTAATTAATTTTATGAAACAATGGCCAGAATCCTATTAGGTGCTTATGAATGCATAACCAAGAACTACCAATAATGACTGCTTTGTAGTTATGATCCCTACATATCTCCTTGTTTAGGGGATACATAGGAGCTGTGAAAGTCACCCAATCCCCACACACCAGTCAGCAGCCAATGCGATCAGTGGGTTCTGTTCCTCTGTTGCTTTAGAAGTGGCTGATGGATGTTCTTAATCCCTCTTATGTGAGCAATCTCTGCTGTGAGAGGGGGATTGTGACAGAGATCCTTGTTCTGCCTGTTGCAACAGTGATTGCTCAAGTGAGGAGGTGAGAATATTAGCCAGCCAACATCTTGAGCAACAAGGGAAGACACAGATCCCTGCTGATCAGTAAGTGGGGATGGGGGGAATTAGGACATGATTCACTACATTGTTATGTAACTACCATGGATATGGAGCAACGTAGTGCATAGATGATTCTGGTGAATGCATTTTGAGGAAGGGGAAGTTTTTCAGTGGATATATACTACCGTGGGAAATTTTCCTGCCACCTGACTGCACACAAAGACATTCTTGGACAGTTTCTCTTCCCCTGTTCTGTCACGTGGGCCTTCCCTCCTAGTGGAAATGTTGGCATGTTAAATAAAATGAGTCTCAAGCAACTTCATCGGAAGCCACACTGCAGTTAAAACCATTTGGGTTTGACTCCCATTTGCTATGGTCAGCACAAATTTCCTAAAAACCTGTAGTATTTACAGCACTTACTTAACACTAAGATGCCATTCATCAATGCACACTGTTCCATTAACAAATGAAATTCCCATTGCCAGTTTTAAACAAAGGAAGGCTTACAAAGCAGTTGGTTTGTCTTCACGTCATATTCTTCTGCCATCTCCTTCCCATCATCAAACAAGTAATGGATTTTTCGCTTGCCTAAGTAGAGCACAAGGTTAAAAAAAAAGAAGCACAGGAAAAAGTCCCACTCCACAACATCTCCACTGGCCCATTTTTGTACTATCTATTATACTTGGCAGAAAACTACAAAAATCCAACCTGACAACTGTGATTGCTTTTATATCTCCACCTCCAGCTTCTACCCCAAACCATGCCACCCGATCCTCCTCCTGTTTTGTAGAAAGCAAGCACTCTTTGGCTCTCATTCCCAAATGCACACAAGACTGTAGAGTGATCCACTCCGTTCTATGTAAATTTACTTGAAACTGCATTTCATGGAGTCTTTTTTTTTCTTTCCAGCAATTGGGGCAGGGAGGTTGATCCTATTTTGACCACTGCACCAGGGCCATTTTTGCCCTACACTGTTATAGAGCTATTATTTCACTCTCAACATCTTGTGGAATTCTGGGGTTTGTAGTTTCCTGAGGCCAAAGAGCTCTCTGGCTGAGAATTCTAAATTCCCCTCCCTAAACTGCAAGTCCCAGGATTCCACAGGATGTCGAAAGTGGACTAATAGCACTACAAGCGTCTAGTGCAGAAATGGCCTAAGAGATCGAGGACCCGCATGATCCGAAAGGGTCCACCTTTCCCCAACTACTTCTCGCTTCCCACCCGGCCGGAACCGTGGAGCTCATCCCTCTCCTCGGCTCGGCAGCCTCCTCTAATTCGCCAGGATCTCCTCGCTCGCTGCCTCTTCGGAGGGGAGTCACACACGCCCATCCCCGGGGAGAAGCGACTCCGAAGCCCGACTTTTCGCCCGCCGCCCCTTACCATCGCCGAGCAGGGCAGTCTTGCGCGCCCCGCGCAGCTGCTCCAACCAGCTCGGCCCGGCCATATTGCCGCGGCGCTCATTTCCACGGCAACCGCCTCGCACTTCCGGCTCTTCTGACCTGACCGGAAGGAAAAGGCTGTTCGCCTCCTCCTGTAGCTGTTCCTTTTCCTCGGCTGTTGCGCTCACGTGTCCCCCTCCCCCGGTAAGTGAATGAAAATCGAATGACAGCGGTTGGTACTCTTTCATTCTCCTCCCGCCCCCAGCGTCGCTGTTTAAACCCCTGGTGAGGGCAGTTACGGCACCTCCCGTCGCCTCCAGCCTCTTTTGCTCCACAGTGGACCCGGTCTAAAGTTGCCAGGTGAAATAAGGGCTCCTGTCCCTTCAAGGCTTGTGGAGAAGAGGGAGTTTCAGGAGGGGCTGTTTGTCACTGGAGTTCTTCGCCTTGTCATGCACGTAACATATTCTGAAATTTCCTCTTCTACACAGACGTGCAAAGGACGGGAGCCCTGTCCTTTATTTCATTTGTGTACCATAACCCAATCCCATGTGCGGAGGAAGCCACAAATACATCTAATATACAAAAAAATCAAAGTTTGTTTGTCTGTGTCAGGCGAAGACCTCATAGGATCGGCTGCTTGTGGAGATTCTGTGGAATCCTGAGGTTTGCAGTTCGGGGGGGGGGGGCTTTAGAATTCTCAGCCAGAGAGCTCTTGGGCCTCAGTTCACTGGGTCTGTCTTGAACAGGCCGGTTGCTATGGGGATGAGGCCTAGCAGCGAGGAGGAGGGCAGTGTATTCCCTCAGGAGCCCAACCTGTGTATGTTAATAACTCTGAATACAGATTGGATTGAGGAATATGGGGAAAAGTTATAAGTACTGGACAAGACAGTTTGGGGAATTAGAGACACAGGATCTCAAATCTTTCTAACAAGTATTACCTATGAGAAAATAAAATTCAGGGCAACGCCAGGCATATACGCTAGTAAATAACTAAATGTGTATTCCCTCATGTAGACTACTCAAATCTCCCCTTTGCTCTCCTAGCTTGGACCCATCACATCTGTCCAGCAGCTCTGCTTCTGATGTGTCTTCTGTCACTCTGTTTATATTACACTGTTTAAATCCCTGCACGGGCCGTGTGGCTGATCCTAGGTGCAGCACAAGCTCCTTATTGTAACCTTCAAAGCCCTTTGTGGTTTTGCTTCTTTTGTTTTGATACTCTCTGCCGGGGGCCTCTGTTCCTCCACCTCCATCACTGTCGGCCGTCCAGGGATCCTCTGCTCTCTCAAAAGACTGTCGTTTCTCCTTTGCTGTTCTGTTTGCTTTAAATTGCTTTTGGTAGTGCCTGTGTAATGTCAGTTCTCTTACTTAGCTGGTACCCTTATTCGAGATCTACGTTTTGTGTGAGGCTTTCGGCTCAGTTTGAGTTCCCATTCCCCTGTTACAAAACCTAAGTTGGTATAACTCAGGTAACTGCATATTGTTTTTCTGCTTCTCTAGGCAGGTACCAGCACTTGGCAGGCAGGGCATTTGCTAAGGCCTGTATGTCCTGGCATGGCCTAGTATAGCTGATGCTTTGCCTACACATTACCTAACATCTGCCACCATTCGTGCCTGACAGCAACCTCCTATAGCCACCAGCTTCCCACTGCCCCTTGTCTTTGTGGGCTTACTTGCAGGCTTACCCAGTGGCAAGTGTTGTAATGAGAGAGGCACTGGATGAGAGTTTACCTGGCCCATTTCAGAGTTGTTGAGCTGGTTTCTGCCTCCCTGCTCCAGCTCTTTCCTATGTTCAGTCACTGTATGGTGCCAGTATCTCTAGAAAGAGCTAGGAATCAATTAGTTGATTTGCTCCTGGCCTGTTACATCACTAGCACCACCAAGGAAGCACATAAGTGTAAGGAGGTGGCTGCAGAATTACCACTGCTAGAATGAGAGCAGGTGGCAGGGGTCTTGGTTGTATCTAGGGAGGGCCACCAAGAGCAGTCACTTTAACCACCCCCCAGCTGAATCTGTCCTCCTTTGTTGAGTTTTAGATGGCAAGTTCACCAGCAGGGACCTTTCCTCTTGTACTTTGCAAAACATCATGGATGTTGTTGGTGCTTCATAAATGTATTTATTTTGCCATTTCATTTAAAGTCTACCTTTCCCCTAAAGACAGTGCTCATGGCTGCTAACAAACACCATCAAAACAGATTAAAAACAAAAGCAGATATAACAGTAGAATAATGAAAATCCCAATAAATCCAAACAATTACATTCTTTACAATACAGTACTGAAATCAGTACATCTGTTTGAAATGGCAGTTTGAAAGGATTCATCTTCGTACCCTTCCTAAAAGCAGCAGCAGCAAAAATAATAAAGTGCTGTCTACCCAAATGTGCATTCAAGAATTCCTGGAAGTATTTGGTGTTATATTATTATTGCATATCCACTAATTATCCCAATTTGGCAGGGACAGTCCTGATCAATCTTTTGTTGTCCTGCTTTTTTAGTTGCTTTTAAAATGTCCCAGTTTCTCTCTCCTCCTCTCACTTCCCCCTTTGCTCTCAGTCTACTTCAATTGCTGCAAATTGAGTTCAAAACTCAAAAGTAGTTTGTACTCAACTGAGCAAGAGGGAAAGGAGAGAAGGGGATGAATCTTGCCTTTGCCAATAGATTCGGGCTAAAGTAAATTGCTAGAGCCTCTCCTAGCTTGTATGTCCTGCCTCATTAATATTATCATCCTGACTGATGCTGTTTGGTCAGATGTGTCCCAGTTTTCATCTGTGTAATATTGGAAGATGTGTTATTGCGAAAATGAACCAAGCCTTTGGGTATACCAGATTTGTAGATGAAGAAGATAACATCCCATCATTGATTAAGCAGATGATCTGTCAGGGCCTCTCACCTACTGAGGAAAATAAGTAGCAAGGGTTTTCAGTCACTGATGTGCTAAGAAACCCAAATATTATCAGATTGGCCTTGCATCTCAGTTATTTACGCCTCCTAGAGTAGCATGTAGACATCTGTTTCATTTGTTGTCATGGATCACTATGCCTTCAGTGGTGAAGTGGACTGGATCCACAAAAGCTTATGCAGTCTGTCTGTCTGTCTATCTGTCTATCTGTCTAGTCTTTTAAGGTGCCCAAGGACTGATGTTTTGCTGTGATGCACTAAAAAAGCTTTCCTTTTGAAAACTGATATCTGAAATTTAAACTTCATTTGTTGGCACTTCAATGTGATTCATTGCACTCCACTTAATTAATTTAATCTGACAGTAAACAGTAAGCTCAATTGCATTTTAAGCTGTGTTTTCAATTCACTGCCCTGGAAGGTGAGATTGTTTTGTTATGGGCTAACCAGTGGAAGGGAAGAGTAGTAAGACATCTCAGAGTTACATTCTCGATCGTCTTTCCCCTTGACCAACAGAATCTGTACCACATGTTAATGTTAGATGAGTCTAGCACCTCTCATCCATACTTTAATTGAGGATGAAGTGGCTAGTCTGGAATGCAACTTGGAGATCTGGATGGATGAACTGTGCAGAATGTGTCTGTCCTAGCTTTGTCTACCTAAGAGCTGCAGCACCATCAAAAGTAGAGTGCTGAAGAGGAGGAAGACTGCTGTACTCTACGCACAGTCTTTCTTCCGCCCCATGAGACTAGTATGCTGAGCTTACTGTATTGTGTTGGAATGTTTGTACTGTGCACTGGGCTAGAAAAAAGGGATTCTTTTGGTATAACACCTCATCATGTGCATCCAAACTAACTGAAATCATTTTTGGGGTAATATTTGAAAGCCTTAGGATTTTGGTCCTGGAAGATTTAAATACCCAAATATCCAAATATTTAAATTTAAATATCCAAACTGAAGAGTGATGAGGGAGACCATATTGGGACTTCATGGCTGCCATGAAACCGTACATCTGTCTTACCATGTCATCAGCACAACAACTTGGTGTTTTTGTCTGAGTGTGAGAGGTCTGGAATAAAAATGGATCTTCCTCTATAACGCCATGGTCTGATTAGTTTCTGGTAAAAGTCAGATTGATCCATTACAAAGGCCATTTAAAAGTCAGTTAACGAATCCTAGCAAGATGGAGACAATACGGATAGGTGGTTCTTATGTCTAGGAACTGGGTGTTCAGACTACAGTATTTTAGACAAAGTTGCATATGTTTTTGTCTTTTTGATGTCTGGTCCAAACTGATTTGTCTGAGAAGCTGGATAGTGAAACTACTTATTTATGTATTCTCTGTTAATGTTTAATGTTTTACTGGGATCTTTCATGTTTTAAATTACATTTTGTAAACTACTTCTGTACCATTAAGTGTGTGTATAAACCAACTCTTTATCATCTTTACCTTCATTTCCAGCAAGGCTGGAAAGGAGCTAACTATGTTCCATGGAGCCCCAAGGAATTGTCAAAGCCTTCCCCAAGAGAAAGAAATTGAGAGATGATTCACAGAAGGTGATGCCTCCAAAGGTACTGAAATATGAATCCAGGAACAAACAAGGTATATTTTCTGTTTCATTCTTTAGCTGGAGAAGTCACGTGATAGTCTGTCCAGTTCTGCCATAGATTACTAGAAGCTATTTTTTTTTCACATAAATCATTTTGGGAGAAATAACTTAACCTTGGGAAATTCTAGTCCAGTAGACACTGTGCACAGTTATTGCGCTTTAATATCTTGGTCATGTGCACTACAAAAAAGGCTGTCCTCCGTGGTACATGACACCAGATAAATTGAAAAAGATTTACAAAACAGGTAATGGACATTGTTGGAAGTGTCAGAAAGAAGCTGGTACGATCTACCACATGTGGTGGACATGCCCAAAAGCTAAGAAGTATTGGAATGTAATACATAATAAAATTTGTGCATTATTGAAAATCCAATTTGTTAAGACACCAGAACTGTATTTGTTAAATATGACTGATACATTAGAAGATGCTGATGTTAAGAAACAATGGAGAATACTGCTTTATATGATAACAACTGCTAGGATTGAATATGCTAGGTTGTGGAAAACTCAGCAGATACCTACAGTGGAACAATGGTGGGGTACACTTATAGAAAATAAAAATGCTGATATGGTCTCTCAGAGACTAAAAGGGAAATCAGATGAGGAGATACAAAGAGAATGGCAAATAGTAAATGGAAGTGGGTAATTGCTGGGTATACAGATGGAGATTGATTATTCATGATGTAAGATAAGATATGAGTTGGCGGCAGGGTATATATCATGATGCGGGAATATGGGAGGGAAAGGCAAGGATCAGTGAGTAAAAAATAGCTGTAAAATGTAGTACAGTATTATATATCTGAAAAGTAGTTTGTAAAACTAGATCTCTGTGGAAGTATCAGAAATATGTCAAGTATACTGTCAGTTGCTATGTATGTTTTTTTATAATGTGAAATGGAATAAAATGATTTAAAAAAAAAGGCTGTCCTCCTTTATGCTCCTTATGACTTCAAGCTGTCAGACTTCTCTTACTCAGATAGGACTTGAAATCCCTCTCTACTTTGTTGAGCCTTTGTCCTTGTGGCTTTTATTAGCAGGGTGGTTGGAGCCAATCACAGCCTATGTTCTGCAAGCTGGAATTGGCCAGGCCAGGGCTGAGATCTTCCGGAAGCAGATCCTCCAGAATGGGGGAAGCATCTACAACCATCTCTCCCCAGAGGTGACACATGTTATAGTGGATGAAGGCATGGATTGTGAGAGGGCTTTCCGGCTCCTCAGACTAACCAAACTACCCAGGGGATTGCAACTGGTAAAAGCCTCCTGGCTGAGTTCCTGTATTTCAGTACAGCAGCTTTTGGAGACTACTGGCTATAGCCTCTTCATTCCAGAAAAGTAAGGGACTTTCTTACATCCTTTATCTGATTTTGTATGGCAGGATTGATTTGATTTGATTTGATTTATTTATTTATTTATTTACATACATACATACATACATACATACATACATACATACATACATACATCCCCCCTTTTCCCCAATCTGGGACCCAAGGCAACTTACAGCAGTTAAAACAAATAAATATCAATGGGTTGTTTTTTTAATCTTAGGAAGGCACAGAGAGAAAAGTGCTTTTAGTCAAGGTCTATAGCATTATAGCCAGAAAATTCTGGTTTCCTTGTCTGCATCTCTCCCAACCCGCCACCTTAAGTTATGGTTTATGCCCAATAACAGGAGAGATTTGTATTCTTATTCTTGCTTTGCTGTTTTAAGGCCATGGTCATTTTCAGTTGAATCAAGTGAACTTGCTTGTCCTCCTTCTTCCAGGCAAAATTGGCCCCATCTTGATTCTTTTCTTTAGTTATCCTTGCCACAACGTCTTTCTAGCACTATTATTTATGGGACCAAATGGGTGAAAAGAAATGAGGTAAGATAGTTGGGCAGTATGGACTACTTTCCATATTTAAAATAATTTTAAAATGATTTTATACTTTTGAAAGGTAATGACATTTTAATATGACAACTTGTGTAATTGTTTTTCAGGTTTTTTTTTATAATCCAGTTTTTAGCTTTAGTTAGTTTTGTTCTGTTCATTTGTTTAACTATTTATGTCTTGCCCTCTAGCTATAGATCTTAGGGTAGTGTACAATAAAACCAAGTTGCCTAATTTAAACAGTGTAAAAATATAGACTAAAGCTAATTAGGCAAGTTTAAAAAAACAGATTCAGACTGGTTAAAAATGATTTAGAACCATGTACATATGTGGGTTTGTGAAAAATCAGTTAGGCCCCAAAGGCTTTAGTAAACAGCTGTGTTTTTAGTTGGCACCAGAATGATGGCAACATTGGCATAAATTGAGCTTCCAATGGGAAGACATCCCATAACTGGGGTGCCACTGCAGAAGAAGCCCTGTTTGAGCTTTAGCTTTATTGTAAGTTGCCTTGAGTCCCATTTCCCATTTGGGAATTCTGAGAGTTGATCCTAAAAGTTAACATTTCTCAGCACTGGAAAAAAAGATTCACTGAGCGTCTTATATCAAAGTGGCTCCCGCCCCCCGCCCCGTGTTTATAAGAATCAGAGCTCTGAACGTCTTTAAGATGTAAAGGCAGAGTACAAAGGGCATGTTGGTGTGGTTTGAATGGCTAGAGAGAAATATTTTTTCCCCATTTGCAGGGAATATGTGGTATCTGGAGTAGGTGTGATGGTGAAGGCCTTCCACTGCCCCCTGCAAGGATCCCTTATGTCTGCATCTAGCAAACAATGAGCCAAAGGCTAACATTATGCATAAGAACATAGCCAGAGGTCCATGTACTTTACATGGAAGTCCTGAGCAGTAATAGCATCATATGCCACTTGCCTTGAGGGTCTTTTGGTCATAGAATCATACAGATGGCAGGTACCAGCAGATGCTGTCTTGCCAGTACCAGAATCTACAAGTAAATATTGTACTTTTATGTTATCTCACTGTTGTACTTTTGTTTTATCCTGAAATTGGAGTAGGTTACCTCACCCAGTAAAAGTAACACTAATAATTATAAAATGTAAGCTTATCAGCTGATATTTGCATCCTGGTATTTCTCTGCTTTATTGTTGAATGGTAAACATTTGAAAATCAGGACTTTGGCATTTGAGAGTTTCTTCCAGACAGCTTCTGAAAAATGGCGGTAATGATATCCAGCCAGAGGGCTAATGTTTGTTCTCCTCATTCACGTTTTCTAGTTTCCTAAGTTTATTATTAGGGATAGAATTTTAATGCCTTGAAATGCAGCAATTGTGTTTTGCTGTACATTGACTTTTGGCAGGTATCTGGATGTGGCAGACCATTCGAAGAGACAATTGCAATGTCTGGATGAAGAGATGACCCACCCACAAATAGAGGATGCAGTCATGGAGCTAAAAGCTGAATCACAGTTAGGAACCAATATTCTCTGCAGTGTTGTAGGCTCTTCAGGAGAGCAGCAGGACAATGGAGTGAGTCTGGTAATGGCTTTCCACTTTGGGGCTTTTGAATATTTTTGTAAGGCTAGGCTAGGAAGATTAACCTGTGCCAAGAGCCTTCTAAACATGTAAATTTCTGGAACATTTGAAGCCATGAAAGTTTCAAATGGAAACTTTCTGAAAAATTGAAAAAAAAGTGATATTAACTATTTTACAAATTGAAAATTACTTTGCTACTTTAGGAACATGAAATGTATTATGTACGTAATATGATACAATTATGTGATTTTGTTTGGCATAAAATTATTGTTTGGTATATTAAAGTACAGTTCACTCAGACTATAGTTAAAAACTGAATTCCCTTTGTAAAATGTGTAAATTTTGTTACAGGTGGAGTTATGTGAAGTGTAAGGAATCCCTTTGGTTTTTCTACTCTATTAAGAACAGTCACAAAAATAAAACCAGAAGAACCCATCAATATTAGTAAATCGGTGAAAAAGACTTTGTCTTCTCTAGTCTTCCATAATGTCAGGCAGACGTGAAACATTCATTCTCATAAAAATAACAGAAGAAGATAACAGAGTTAAGGATTGTAATGATCAGATACAGTACATTGTCTTACACAAAAGTGTTCAGTTATATAGTCCTTAGAAATTATTTTTAGGGAGTAAATGTGTGAACCCTTTGTTGTAAACATTTTATTCCCCCTTTTAAAAGAAAATACTCCAAAATCCTATTTTTTTTCTTTTTTTTTAAAAAAATGGCTTCCGTTTCTTTTTTGGGGGGAAACGTCTTTGAAAAAAAATTGGACAGGCCTTTACATCTTTAGTACCCTCCAAAGTTAAGAAACACGCTTGATATTTGAAGCTTTTGACAACAAACTGAGCTGATTAAATCTGTAAGTATGACCAGTGTTTTTCTTTCAAATCCCGTATTATCCACTTTCCCAGTAAAAAAAATCCTGAGGTATCTCATTGGGAGCTGAGCTCGTAGCATACCTCTTCCTTAATTGCTCTTAGGTTTATGTATTATGCTCAGTCATCTCAAACTATGTAGTTCTAAAATTTATTATTTATTGTTTCTTTCTAGAGAATTTTAAGGGTTTGATTGCCTCAGCACTTAGTTGCTTCAGATTTCATTCCCTCTATTTCTCCTTGGTGCATTATTAAAATCACTCATGGTTGAATATGAGTATCATCATATATCAGTGCCTGAAAGCATGTTTTCTGTAGCATCTTGACTACAGAATGTAAGAAGTCTGAGTTGTTTTTCTGCTCCTTAAACATTTTTGTTCTTGAATGGTGACTCAGGAGCCACAGACGTAGACAGATACATGCACATGCACACTCACAGATAAACGGGATCCCTGGAAAAGGGGAAGCTTTAATATCACCCAGTTGCCAGCGATTTTGCTCAAGACCACTAGGAAGAGGGCAGGGTTAAAGCCTCCCTCCCCCCTAATTCCAGAAATCATGTTCAAGAGCACAGAGGAGTGTGGTAGAGGAAGGGGACTCAAGTTTCCCTCCTTCCAAACAACTACAGTTGAAAACACTGCTTCCCTATGGCTATTAGTGGCACGGAAACAAGGAGAGGTTAAACTTCTTCATCTTTTGACCTTTAGTCCAGAAGAGAGCAGGGCAAGAGCACTGAAGGGTTAGATGTGGCCTCGAGGCTGTAAGTTGCTCACTCTTATCGTAGATTTACTGTAGCTTGATGGAAGAAAAGGTGGATACACTGCTGTTCATCCAGCTGGTGTTTGCTGTCTTTGATTCTTGACCTATCTAAATATTACTGTGGATATCAGAGAGGTTAAGAGCCTGCTGTTTTAAAGTTTCTTTGTCTTGGTGCATAATGTGCTTGTGCTTCATAATGATTTGGACAAGTGATAGCTGTATTTCTTGGCTTTTTATTCTGCCTCTCTCCAAAGATGATCTCAGGTGATGATGAAGGAACAAAAGGGGAGGAATGTATTGTCACCTTAGAAGAACTAGAAGCACTGAAGTCAGGCCAACACCCTAACACTTCCTCAGGGAGCTCTCCAGCGGTGCTTCCCACTGGCAAGTGGGTTTGTGCTCAGTCCTCTGAAAGCAAGAAAATGAATCATAATCAGTGCATTACAGAGAAGCTGGGGTTGCTGGAAAAAGCCTACTCTGTCCAAGGGGACAAGTGGAGGGCTCTAGGTTACTCCAAAGCCATTAATGCACTCAAGGGCTACCACAAGCCAGTCACCTCTTATGAGGTAAGTGGGAAAGATCTCTTCCCAAGCAAATCCCTTTCTTGTTCCATTTTCATCTTCTCTAAAGTATTTGTAGCTTGCCATTCTTGGAAGCGACTGCTGAGTGAACAGTTATTGTTCTGTTGCTATGTTGGTTACTTTTCAGAGGAAGAACTTCTGAGTATGGAAATAGCAAACACTTGTGTTGAATTTGTCCTTTAAAAAGGATACAGAAAATGTCTAAGATTGTCATGTTGTTGTGTGCCTTCAACTCACCTCTGACTTATGGTGACCATAAGGCTAACCTATCACATGATTTTCTTGGCAAGATTTGTTCAGAGGGGGTTTGCCTCTGCCTTCCTATGAGGCTGAGAGAGTGACTTGCCCAAGGTCACCCACTAGGTTTCCATAGCCGAGTGGTTACCTTGGTGTTCGGGGTTGTTGTCCAACGCTCAAACCACTACACCATGCTGGTTCTCACTAACTCAAGATTATTTCGAGTTCAACATGAAAAAAGACTTATAGAGGTTTTATAACCATTAACGTGACAGTTTGGGAAGGTGTCTTCTTTAGGTGGGGTATTTATTATTGCAGAACCTCAAGAGTAAAGAATCCTATTCTCGGAAACCTGAAGTAAATCGGTTGAAAGCTTGGGAAAACTATTTTTTTGAACTACAGCTCTTAGCATCCCCAGCCAAGCTGGGAAATTCTCAGAGTCCCAAAAAGTAACTTTTCTAAGCTCTGAACTAAGGGTAGAAATATATAAACTGTCTATAGAACACAGCCGTGCAGCCTTTTTTTCCCCCTGGCCAATTATCTTTTTCTGGGCTTTTTGCAGGAAGCCTGTAAGATCCCTGGAATTGGGAAGAAAATGGCAGAAAAGATTATGGAGATCCTGGAGAGTGGGCACCTTCGAAAGCTTGACCACATCAGTGAGAGCGTGTCAGTACTGGAAGTCTTTTCCAAAATCTGGGGAGCAGGAGCAAAGACTGCTCAGATGTGGTACCAGCAGGTAACGCCCTCTCCCGTTTGAAGTAATGAGCACTGCAGTAATTTGGCAGTATGGTTCGTACTGTGGCATTGCTACAAGGCACTGAATGTGAGGTTGCACTTTACATTGCCTTGGTTGCTGAGGCCATATCCACACTACACTGCTATTATTCCACTTTCAACATCTGATGGAATCCTGGAGTTTGCAGTTTGGGGGCGGGCATTTAGAGGACCTCAGTAAACTCCAAACCCCAGAATTCCACAGGATGTTGAAACTGGAATAATAGCACTATAACCGTGTAGTGCAGAAATGGCCTGAGTCTGGCGGTGACAAATAACTGTAAATGTGCTAGAGAAGGGAACTTTGTAAATGACCTCTGAATTATTACTTGGTTATCTGGAATTCTTATCTTGCTAGTAAGATCAAAAAATATTTATTATTATTGTTGTTAACTTTATTTATTCCCCACCTTTACCCCAAAGCTGGCATTCAAACCAGCTTACGAACCAAAATGAGTACAAAATAGTTAAACATATAAGATCACTATTAAAATAGAATCAAACTGTTAGCAGAATTTAAACAAATGGAAACATACATTTAAATGATAAAACTAGTTAAAAGAATACAGTTAAAATAATACAGCACTCTTTTAAAAGGTCTTCCTTAAAAATCTTTAGTTCTAAAAGGCTACGAAAGAAGTATTTGTGTACCAGTGGAAGGGCAACAAGGAGTGGACCATTTTAATCTCACTACGAAGGGAGTTCCAGAGTCTAGGGGCAACCACTGAGAAGGAGCTGTCTTGTGTTCCCATCAGTTGTAGATGTCAGATTGATGAGACTGAGTGAAGGCCCTCTGTTGAGGATCTCAAAGCATGGCCTGGCTCATATGAGTGGATAAGGGCTGTCAGCCTGAATATAAGCCATACAGGGATTTATATAACATAACCAGCACTTTGAATTGTACCCAGAAACAGGTTGGCAGCAGTGGAGCTGTTGCAGTAGGGGAGCTGCATGGTCTTTGTAACCCAGCCCCCATTAATACTCTGGCTGCAGCTCTTTGGACCAACTAGTTTCCAAACACTCTTCAAAGGCAGCTCCACATAGAGCACATTACAGTAATATAGATGGGGTGTAACTAAGAGATGTGTCACTGTGGTCAGATCATGTGTCTTCATCAATGGGTGCAGTTGGCACAGTAGCTTTTAAGAGTGGAAAAGCACTCCTGGCCACCACAGAAACATAGGACTCCAATTTAAGGCCAACTTCAAATTGTGAACCTGTATCTTTAGAGAGAGTATAGTTCCATCCAGTGAGATTAAATTCCTCTTACCTTATTTTTTGAGAGAGAGAGAGATCAGGAACATATATATCTTGTCCAGATTGAGCTTAAATTTGTTTTCCCTCATCCAATCCATTAATGATGCCAGATGCTTTACTCCATGAGAAGGAAAACTCAGCATTAAACAACAAGTCTCTCCTGTAGCCAGCTTTACTATAGTTCATCCTAGAGTAAGAGATGTCAGGCACTGTAACCTTTAGGTACATGTGATGTTTCTTTGAATAGGACTTCTTTTCTATTGGCTACATGTTCATAAAATAAATTATGTCTGAGTGAGACTAGCGTGCAATTTTTGGTGTCACAGTGATTTGGGGTTACCACGTCTGTTATCAGCTCAGTTTTTCCATTATCAGTGACAATGTTGTGTCATTGCTAGTTGTGCCACCCTTGGCTCTATCTGGTTTACTTACAAAAGGTTGCATTGAGTCAACATGTTGTTCCTTTTGTGTCTTTTTGCCATAGCGCTGCAACCAGTGTCCATTTTGGGGTTTTTTGGAGGATTGACCTGGTTGGTCCCAGTGATGATGGAATTATACCCACTAGTAGTAGTTGCCAGTGAAGCACTGAAGATCTGGGCTGAAGATGGGTTCCTTTTTAAATTGCTTTATTCAAGGCCCCCCAGTGCTGGTGTCAGAATGGATTCCATTCAGATGGAGATCATGTCTCTTAGGATAGACTACCAAAAAGGCAGTTCTGCTTTCTGAGTGTCCTGGGTTCTTTGGGCAGGGTTTCCGTACTCTGGAAGACATCCGCACTAAGGCCTCTCTCACCAGCCAGCAGGCCATTGGCTTGAAGCACTACGAGGACTTCTTGGAGCGCATGCCAAGGGAAGAAGCTGCTGAAATAGAGCAGACAGTAAGTACCCTAATGAGGACTGTGGATGAGGCACCTTTAAGCCTTAGAACAGGGATGAGCAACCTGAGGCATTCCTGCTTGCTGTTTGTACCCCTGCCTCTGAATTTGGTGCTGTGCTGTCACATGTTGACAGCTAAAGCTACCCCACAGACACTAGATCTTCCATATAATTTTGGGCTCCCTTAGTCTTTTCTGTCAGTCAATTCATTAATAAGAAGTTTATTAATTAAACCTTTAATTGGTCTCATAGCTGAGTCTCCTGACAGGTCATAGGGAAGACCTCATCTGCAAAAAGATGGAAGTAAACTTGCCACTTGTTTGACCTTCTCTTCAGGTGGATGAACCAAACATCTACAGCTTACTGTTCAGGCTATTTTCTGCTATAAGCTGGCAGGTCTGTTTTCAGAAACTCCCAGTCTGTTATGCCAGTCTCATGGCAGGCTAATGGTACAAAACACCTTCTGAGTCTCTATAGTTTTCCTTGTGGTGAGGGAAAATGGCATTGCTATCCTTCCAAGGAAGTCTTTTTCTTCCTTTCTTTGGACTTGGCCAGAATTGTGTCCTGGGCTCTTAGATTAATGAAAATGTTTGAGTGGCAGGCATATGGGCCTAAGCCACAAGAAGGTTTTCATTGCTTCTTCTGTAGGCTGAAATTACCATGGCAGCGCTGGGCAGCGTAACACTGTCAGTCAGTCACAGTGCCTGCCCTGGAAGAATACACAGTTGCCAGGTAGGGCATCACTCCTTACACAGGATTAAAGTCCTTTGGGGAGTCTTCTGCAATTGGGAGTGGACCTATTGTGGGTTTGATGGGATTACTCATCTCTTGCCCACCTCTGGTAAAGAAACAAGAGAATGGAAGGATTAGCTGCTGACTGTCCTGAGATCCAAGGTGCTATGTGGAGCTAGCTGCTTTCAAGAAAACTTAATTTAAAATGCGAAACAACCAGATCTACATTAGAAAAGCCATGAAAGCTATTCCTATATGTTGCAGGGCAAAGGTTAATGGGTTTATGTCTCACTAATGAAGGATGATCCTAGAAACTGACAGGGCATACTGACCCTCCAAACTGCCTCCCACTCCCCCAAGCACCCTTTATGTTCTGAAGCAGCAATCACATCTTTGTTTAGTAAAACGGGTGATTGTCACCATGATACCCATAATCCTGCACACCAAAATCACCTTCAAATGATGCTTTAATGAAGCCATCAGAGATACACCAGTCTAGGGATGCTGCCTGATGAAGAACTCATCTTTGGGCCTAAGTTCATTGAGGTATGAGTTCCTGCTCTTGGCCTGTTTTTCAATGAGAAAAGATGGAACCCCCTGACACACTGCAGGAGTTCATTTCCATAAACTTCTCAAATGCAGGAGAGCACCAACTTTAGGCAAGACCAAAGTAGTGGCTCTTTACTGATAAGTAAAGCTTGGAGAATCCTGACTGGCCAGGAAACTGATGCTGTATTGTTATGCCAAATGTTTTGCTACTGCTCCTTTTTGTCTCTTCTTTTTTCTAATTATTATTATTTTTTATTGATTATAAAGAAAAGAACAGAACAAAAAAAGAAAAACACCATATGATACACATAACAGTGGGAAAAACAAAAACAAGCTTACATTGTTATTTCTCTCCAATTCCATTACAATCATATACTTATTCAACGTATTCTATATCACACTGCTTATATACTTTGGTTACCTATATCTAGATCTCATTCTCATTATTATTATAATAATTTCATTCTTAACTCTATACTTTTCAGTTACATTTAATCTATTACTTCATTTCTTCTTTTTTAAAGGATAATCAGAAATGTCTATTCCAGAAGTTGCAAATATTGCTTCCTTGGAATATTTTTCCCAAATGTCTCAGCCACTGGGATTGTGGGAGTTGCTGTTGACAGAAGTAACTGTCCCAAGCTCTGATCTGCTGTCCCCCATGATAAAGTTCCTTCTGCTACTTGGGATAGAACATTTTGGTTTTGTCCAGCCACCTGGTATCATAACATCCCATGGTTTGGGAAGATTGTTGCCATCACGCTGCAAGTTACTGAAAGGATAGTTGGGTTCCAAGACAGCTAAAGTGGGTCATGGATGTATTCTGCATTTTCTATGACTTTTGCAATTTAGCATCCTAAGAATCTTTGCATTCACTTGGAGGCTTGAAGTAGGCTTGCAAGCATAAGGGCAGTTTACAGTGTGGAAAGGCATTGCCTTAGCTCTTTGCTTTGTGTATGCGAGAAGGAGAATAAATTTAATTAAATGCTGCTTTGCTTACATGATTAATGCAAATGATGGAATCCATTCTTGTTGGTACAGAATTTGGATTATGGAGGTCTCATTATTTGTATTTTATTTTTCTATTTATTTGAATTTAAACAAACATTTCTGTTTGGTACTGGGTAACTGAATAATCTCACTGAGTAGCTAATAAAAGCAACATGGAAGTTGACAACTGTGTCTCAGTTCATTCCTCTGCTCTCCCTTTTCTCTAAGGTCAGAGAAGCAGCACAGTCTATCCAGCCTGGGCTCGTGTGCATAACGTGTGGCTCATTCCGGCGGGGAAAATCTACTTGTGGGGACGTGGATGTGCTGGTGACTCATCCCAATGGACACTCCCATGAGGGAGTATTCAGCAAGCTGCTTGACTGCCTCCGGAAGAAAGGTATGGGAGTGTCAGTTGAGCTCTGTGGGGAAGAGGGGGTGTGGAGGGGTAGAGGACTAGATCTCTGGGTACTTTTGCACCTTTGAACAATTTGAAATAGTAAGAATAAGTATGCGGAATGGAACTATCATGCAGAGTTGGTCTTGGCAATTCATCCTGACTAGAAAATTTTCAGTATCTGGTGTTTCATTAGAAGAATACTTCTTCCCTTCCTAGACGTACCTGGAGTAGATTGTGGGCTTACTGCATGAAAAACCATAAGTAAGGAAGACTGTATTATTTGCCCTAATTTAACAGTGCAAATTCTTCTGTTTCTTGACATTCTTCTCTACGGAGATGGCAAAGCTCTCAATGTCACCTGTTTTAACCTTCTAATATCCTCCAAATACAAAGTCAACTAGTGAACTAGCAGAACATGACTTTGTTAGCCACTCAGTGTCATTTTAATCTCTTTGCCATTTGTATCAGGATTTGACTGATTTTAATTTTATTTATATCCCGCTTTTCTGCTGGCATAAGATCCAGGGTGATTTACAATAATTTTTTTTTTAAAAAAGTGCTACTGAAATTTTATTACAGTAGGACCCCCATATCCATGGGGGATTGGTTCTGCCCCCCCCCCGCCGCGGATACTGAACTCTGTGGATACTACCGAATAGTCTGTCTTGCCGCTCACCCTGGGCTTGATTGCGGTGGCGGCAGGCAGGAAAACAGTGGGGAGTGCAGGATCCCACACTGCCTGCTGTTTTCCTGCCAGCCGCTGCTGCGATCAGGCCCGGGGCCTGACAGGAGGTGGAACCATGGCAGGAGGTGGAAAAACAGTGAGGAGTGTGATCCCACGCTGCTTGCTGTTTTCCTGTCAGTCCCAGGCCATGATGCGGCTGGGGCCAGTAGCTGGAGGTGGGAAAACAATGAGAAGCGCGATCCCGTGATCCCTGCTGTTTTCCTACCTCCAGCCGCCAGCCCTGGGCCTGATTGCAGTGGCGGCCAGCGGGAAAAAGCGAGCAGCACGGAATTGCACTCTTCACCACCTCCTGTTGTCCGCCCCAGGCTGATTCTGGCCAACTGTGGATAACTGAATCCGCGGATACGGGGGTCCTACTGTAGTGCAAAAGTTTTAATAAATGAACAATTGTATTAAAAACAATATAAAACTCATTTAAAACATATTTTAAAAAGATAAAAGCACAGCGCATGACTCTTCTGCTACCTGAACTAAGAGTCAAAAGCCTGTGTAATTTTTTCAAAAAAGATCTTTGCATGTCAGCAGAAAGAGAGCAGAGAAGAGGCCAACCAAAACTTCTGTGGGAAGGAGTTCTGAGAAGCCTCATTCCTGTGTTCTCCACAAACATGCTTGCGATGGTGGTGGCACCAAGAAATAACCCTCCTTTGAAGGGCTTAAAATTCATTCAGAATCATATAGGAAGGTAAGCTCTTTCAGATAGATCAGCCTTGAAATGGATTGGTAGCCAATGAAGCTGTTTCGACAAGGGAGTGATGGACAACTGAACTCTCTGTCCAGTTGTTTGGTAGACACTTTTCCAAGATCCTGGCTTAGCTAGGTGTCTGATGTACTGTTCGGAAAGATATTCCTTGAGGACCCGGAATCCACCATTAACCAGTATGACTGGTTAATTCAGGTCACAGCACTGAACACCATGAACTTTCATAGTGATATAAATGTAATCATGTAAATTATCAAATCTGATCACTGAAAAGAAGAGAAGAAAGAAAGGGAATGAATGAATGTCCTGTTCCTTGTGAGAATGCTTGCCAGTCATACTGGCCAAGCAGGATCCCAGCACTTCTGACAGGAGGCAGGGAGCCCCCACCCACCCCCATTCAAGTTTTCCTCTGGGGAGGGAGAGATTACAGTGCTTTGCAATAATCCAGCCAACTGATCCTATCTGTTACAGATGTGTGTTTTCTCCTCAGGCTTTCTCACAGATGACTTAGTGAGTCAGGAAGACAATGGAAACCAGAAGAAGTACCTTGGAGTCTGCTGTCTGCCAGGCCCAGACAGGTGCCACCGCCGTCTTGATATCATTGTTGTGCCCTATAGCGAGTTTGCATGTGCCCTGCTCTACTTCACTGGTTCAGCCCACTTCAATCGCTCCATGAGAGCTCTGGCCAAGACCAAGGGCATGAGTCTGTCTGAGCATGCTCTCAGCAGTGGTGTGGTACATGGACCTGGCGGCCTCAAAACAGTGCCAGGCTTTCCTCTGTCCACTCCCACTGAGAAGGATGTGTTCAGGCTTCTGGGCCTACCGTACCGAGAGCCACATGAGAGAGACTGGTGAGAGAAAGGAAGGGAGCAAGGTCAGGATGCCTTGTAAATAGTGCGCTTGCACATGACTCACTAGGTGCCTGACCTGAAGTCCTCCATTGTGTCTTTGGCAACCCCCTAAAGGAGGGGGTTCTGTGAGTGGCTGGTTCTTATTTGTGCTGCTGAATGTTGACTCCCTTGATTGGGATAAGCCCAAGTTTCTGAGTATATTTTTCATGGGTTTTGGTGGAATATGAAGAATCAAAATGTGAAGAATCAAATACCTACCTCAGTGAGTGGTTAGCAGAAATATATGAGAAAGTTATTGTGAATCCTTTTGCACACTGAAAATCCCATTTAAAGATCTAATAAGAGGGAGGTGAAGAATGCACAGATTTTAAAGAATGAGTTTACAATGCTTTCAAGCACTTTTTCAAACTTACCATCCTTTTGATGTTGTGAAAGCTGCTACCATTTCCCAGTCAGAAAAGTTTTTTTTTTCAAACTTGAGGTCTATTGCAAGGATAGCTATTTTTTCTTTCTATTCAGGGTTCTCTACAGCACAGGTAGCCTGTCAAGGACTGCAGTTTAATGCTGGGTGAAGCTGAAGATCACAAATACAGAATCACAGAGTTGGGTGGGGCTTGAAGGGCAACCTCCACCAGTTCAGGAATCCACCATTAAAGTACTCCCCACAAGCAGGTGTCTAACCTCTGTTTAAAACTCCAATGAAGGAAAGCCCATCATCTTCTGAGGTAGTCTATTCCATTATTGAAAAGCTCTTAGTTTCAGAAGTTTTAGTCTACTTCCTTGTAGACTTTCTTGAATCCATTGGATTAGATGCTAGAGCAGCAGAAAACAAGCTTACTGCATGCACCACTTCTGTGGCAGCCCTTCAGATACTTAAAGATAGCTTATCAAGGCCAGAGCCAGGAAACAGGCAGGGCCACCCTTTATTTCAGGAAAGCTAGCAAGGTTTAGTGGTTTGAGTATTGGACTAGGACACCAGGAAACCGGGAGTTGCATCCCCCCTCAATCATGGAAATCCACTGGGCACCTTACAGTCTCTTGGCCTCAGAGGAAGGCAATGGCAAACCCCTTCTGAACAAATCTTTGCAAGAAAACCAGTGACAGGGTTGTCTGAGAGTTGCTGTAAGTCAGAAGCAACTTGGAGGCACACAGTAACAACAACAACAGGCCCTTTATTCCTGTCTTCTTCATTCTGCACTTCCTGCCTTATTTCTCCCTTTAACTCTGTACTCAGGAAGCTGCTTGGAAGTACAGGCCACTCTTGCCAGAGGTCTGACCTGATTCCCTGCAGGATGAAAAACAGCACATCAACCCCTGGCCATTTTGGCAAGGAAAAGAGGGTTGTTTATTTCCATTTGGGGAATAATCTTTTTCCCAGTTGCTCTTATTTTCTTTCCCCTGGTATGAAAAACGTTCCAAAAGGATCAGTATTCTTCTAGAAAAAATTCTCTAAATGGTAATAAAAGTTGCCACTTACATAGATTTACTTGTTTGCAGAATAGGTACTAGTCAGAAAGATTGCTACAGCTTCAGGATTTGGAACATCCTATCAATACTTCAATGAAAATAACAATAGAGAAGGTGCCTTTAAACTCTATAAAGCATTTTGGACAGATTGCTGTATGAAAGGAGCATAGTGCAGTAGGGTGGGTTAGGAAGAGTAATTTCCTAGCACTAAGAAGAATCTGATAATGGAACTAGCTGGGGGAATATCTTCTTTAATAAAAGGAGAGAATGAATGAACACCTGTCCAAAATGTTTTATAGATAGTTTGCAGTAAAAGATCAAATTTTTATGCCAAAGTTAGCATTTTTCTTACTAATGATTTATAGCTATGTCAAATTTTACTTGTATGCTGTTTTGCTGTTTTGTTTTGTGGTTATTATATTATTTTGTATAGTGGATTTTTGGTTGTCTTTGTACAGTTTTCTTAATGTTTTCTTTGTTTAGTTTGTGTTTGGTGTTTTATGTTTTTATCTTTAAATGTTTTTTAAAAATTACTTGTATGCCACCCTGAGATCTTGTGATATAGGGTGGGATAGAAATAGTCTAATATTTTGAAGTAAAATAAAATAGTTGAGCACTAAGCCTCACCCCGCCCCAAATGCTGCTAAGATTCATATATACTAATGAGATTCTTCAGAGTATTCCTTGTATACTTTCAAATTTATCTTCCCAGCCACAAGGGTTAGAAACTTGTTCCTTTTTTAAAAAAAAAGGTATTGTAGTTCATGGTTGCTGAATTCTAGCCCAGTACCATATTGTACATATATGTGGTATCACTGCTATTCAGATAGCAGAACACACTTTGCATCGGATGATGATGCAGAACAGGGTTGGAGAACTCATTGATATCTATGGCTCCTACCTGTTTTTGAGATTTCCAGACATGTGCACCAAATACCACTGGAGAATTGGGAGAAGAGGGCCAAAGAAGAACTGCACCACTGAAACTCTCTAGGAAGTGCAGCTCTTATCTAAAGCAAGACGTGTACCCTTATTTTCCCAAAAATTTGCAGTTGGGCAGAGTTGTTTGTGTGTTTTTCAAACAAAAGTAAACTTTAAAGCAAAAAAACAAAAATGAAAAACATTATTTTGAGGGTGTATATTATGGTGACAGCCAGTGTAGTAAAGTGATTTTAGTGTTGGACTACGATTCTGGAGACCAGAGTTCATACCCCTCATTTGGCCATCGAAACCCACTGGGTGACCTTGAGCAAGTCACCCTCTCTTGACCTTAGAGGAAGGCAAGGGCAAATCCCCTCTTAACAATCTTGCCAAGAAAACCCTGTGATAGGTTTGCTTTAGGGTTGCTGTAGGTCAAATATGACTTGAAGGCACGTAGCAACAACATAGTGTGCTGGGGTTTGGGTGTGAAAATTGGTCCCTGTTGGAGAGCCTCTTGGAAACTCTGAAACCTCTCTTAGCACAAATCAAATATTATATCCAACTGGGCCAGTGTTGCCTACTCTGTTTGTCAGTGACTGTCCAGGATTATGCACAGATAGCAACTTTTGCATCCCTAGCTATGATCCTTTTCATTGGAGAGGTCAGGGACTGAAGACTTGGGTGCTGCTGGATCCAAAGCCTGTTCTTTTCTACATTAACTATGGCCATGTAGAGAAGTATACACTCCCTCTTATTTCTGATTATTTCAGTGATTTGGACAATGTGTTCCCCCTATCAAAATACACACACACACACACACACACACACACACATGTACAGAGAGAGAGAATTTGAAATATTTTAAAGAACAGTGCTAGAGAAAGCATGAGTCTCCAGATGTTGGATTGCAGCTCCCATAAACCCTCTAGCCAACATATCCCATGGTGAAGCATGCTGAGAGCTGCAGTCCAGCAACATCTTAAGAACCATGCCTTTTCCACTCCTCCTTACAGCATTAAAAAATTGAAATGTGGAAATACATCTCAGACTTCCAGCTATGAAGCCACAGCATCACCACAGCTAGACAGGTTCCTACACCCACTTCTATACTTTCATCTTGTATACTTTCACATTTATCTTCACAACTACAGGGGTTAGAAACATGTTCTAACATACTCCCACAATGTATCACTTCGGGACCTAGGTGATAAAGGTTCTTTCTGCTCTGTGTTCCTTTTGAAACACATATTCCTGCAATAAAATCTCTTAACATATTTTCAGTTCTTCTTTTATGAATAAAGTGCACAGATTACATTTTAAAGCTGCACACATGTTAAATCTAAATAGTACGGTCTGAATGCTGTGTAATCCTGCCAGTTTTTAGAAAATTTTTGAAAAGGCAGGTGTCATGAACAACCTGAAAAGAAGGCTTGACCAGAGAATTAAGGGATGGCACCTGCTTCTCTTAGCAAATAGGCTCAAAAATGGCTTGATCTGGTTGTAAAAAAAAACTTTCTTCCCAGGGAAGAGGTTATTGAGGAACCAAGAAACTCTTTGATCTACCAAAGAGATGGAGAACCAAAGCCTTTATGTAGTAATTGTACTAATTCAGCACCATAGCTTTTTACAGTTGAATTTTGTAGGTTAGCCTGCTGGCAGTTGAGGCTACTGAATTGTGTTGTGGGTCATCATACCATTATTTTTAATGTGAATGGTCACTGGGAAGGATTTTCTGGGTTTTGAACTATTTGCTGTGTGAGATGTTGTGTCACACTTGCTTTGGATGACCATCTTAGTGGGAACTAACAAGCAGTGCAAATCCCAAAGGGAAGGCTAGATGATCTTGTGGACTCTAGTCCTGCTCACTCCCACCACCCCTTTTCATCTTTTCATCTGAGTTCAGAAGGGACAACTCTCTCCCTCCTCTTTGTCAGTAACTCTGTGTTGGTGGCAGGGAGCCACAATTCACACCCAAGCACTAAGCACAGTTCTAAATCATCAAAGCCTCCAGCTCCTGCAGGGAAGAGATTTTTACAAGTGACTGGAATTGGCGATTGGGGAACCAGGTGTCAAGGCAAGTGATGGGGCAGTGGCATGCTTGAACCTTTTCTGGACCTCAGTGGAGTCCCTACCCCTGTATTTTATGAGGGGTCTCAATTCAGCCCTTATTACTGTAATCCTCTTTTATAATGGTTTTCTTAAAAAAAAGAAAAAGAGACTTGGCCTAAGGTGAGAGAAGATGGGAGATATGGCCTCTGTGAGAAAATTCACAATGCCAGATCACACATAGTTGTCAAGTCATTAGCCACTAGTTGTGCTTTCACTGTACTGTGGGGCTTTTCTTCCCAATCCTTCAGTGGGCAGTTCCTCATGCATACTAGAGTAGAAAGACCTTGGAATGTTTTAGTGGCAAACGGGGTTACACTGTATGTCAGAAGGATGCCCTCTCCCTTCCTCAAGTATGGTTTGAAAGACGCATTCTGTACTGAATGGGATTCCCACGATCAGTGCTCATTGTTGCCGTTTCCTTGTTGACTATCTGCTATCTTCAGGGTTCTCCTGTCCTTTACTTTCTAAGGTGCCATGTTTCGTTGTGTCTGCCTATTGCTCACCTCCAGATATTTGATAACTGTGGAAAGAACATGAGGCAACATAAAACCAAAGATCACTGCTAGAGTGTTTTTTCAGCAGGCGCCACAGAACACTCTTCCATTTTTTCTTTTCATTAGGAACAGCTGACCCTGTTACTTTTAATAAAAGGTGGGGAATACTTCCCTGGCCTTATCACTCAATACTGAGAAGACAGATGAAAACAATCATCCAGTATTCTTCCCAAGCCAATGTCTGCAGAAGGACAGCCAGTCTCAACATTGCTGACAGAGCCCTAAGTTCTTCTGATACAGCAGGCAGAATGGAAATATGCTGAATATATAGTGAACTCTAGCTTGGAGTTTGAACACTAGCCCCTTGCTCCAAAGTAGTTCTGACTTTGATCAAAGTATGAGTGTCTATGTGCCCAACTTCAGATAGGATGCATTAGTGACAAGCTACTTATTCTAAAGTAGTCTTTCATAGCTTAAATGCACAGTTAGTCTCATGGCTGAGTCCATTCTGGTTACTCTGGTCTTGATTCAGCATGGGCTCTTGAGTACCATAGTTTGATACACTACAGTTTTCTACAGTAAACTTTGTATCAGGGCTGCAGAGCCTATCAGCCTCCCAGATGTTGATGAACTACTCCAATCATCCCTCAGCAGTGGTCACTTTGACTCCAACATCTGCAAAGCCATGAGGTCACTGAATCACTTTGTTCAGCCTAACATAACTTAAAAGTTTTTTTGTGAGGTTAATAAAGAGTTCATATCTGGAACTCCTTGAAAGAAAGGCAGGATAAAAATCTAATAGTACTTAAGAGCAGATCAGAATCTATTGGTAAGTAGGCAGTGGAATGGCAAAGTTTTCCATATCCCAATATATATAGATATATATTTAAAGTAAAATTTAAAGTAATTTCTCTGGCTTGGCTGGCTTTGTGTTGATCAGTCTCAAAGTGTATCTGTACTACACAGTTACACCAGTTTGATACCACTTTAACTGTTGTGGCTGCATCCTGTGGAGTCCTGGGATTTGCACTTTGGTGACATACTTTGCTAGGTAAGAATCCTTTGCTAGGGAGCTGTAATATTCATGTTTTGGCAACAGGTACCGGCAGAGATTTCAAGTACCTCACTATTGTAATAGATATAACAGTGTTCCACACCTTTTGAGTAGGTCATGAGTAGATAATTCACCACATATTTGGGTACTTCTGTTGAGCGCTTTCAAAGTTTGCATTATTCTGTTAGAATCATTGGTCCGTAGCAACTCAGACGCCTATTTATTTTATCAAAAAATCATTGGTCTATAGAAATTGAATTTGTGTGTGTGGAGAGGGAGAAGGAGAACGCTCATAGGATGCTGTAGCTTATTGTCTCCTCTCCCATTGTTATGCACTTAGCTCTGGTGAGTGAGCCATGGGTTTTGAGCCAAAAAAAAAAATATCAAAGTACAACCTAGAAACCTGAAGTTGTGCAAAGCTTGTTCTGAGTGACCTCTGAAAACCTGTCCTACATAGCATTGGGGAAATGGTTCAAACAGTGGCTATGTTCCCACAGGGAGACTCCAGCTCCAGTAGAATATCCCACAGATGGTAGGGGAGGGCAGCCCTTTCCTTGTGCCATTTTGCCATGTCCCTGTGCAGTATACTCCCCCGTCCAAAGAGTCCTCCAGCCATCTACAGCAGATTTTTCAGAGGTCACAAGGAGATGTAGCAGCAAAGGATAGTCAGTGACAGTCACATCAATTCTCTTGGCAAGAACATCTGGTAAGCGGAACAGGTTAAACTCAGGAAACAGAAATGTCGGATTCCAGCCACTGTGTGTATTTTAGCATTAAGGTAGCTCTACTCTATTTAGGTTGCTGTTAACATCACAGCAAGTTAATTCCTCAAAGGGTGTTGCATTGGCATTGTAGAAATCTCCAGTTAAGTAACGGACCATGGGCCAGCGTCAGGGTTGACCACTTGCAGTAGTCCCACCACCAAGAGCCCCTGGCCCTGCTTCTGCTGTTTTCCCTACTGTTACCCAGTGATTGTGAATCTGCTCTGGGTTTTAGTCTGAACGATAAATATGCTATCCAGGCTCCTCAATCCTAACAAATGAAGTAGGTTCAACATTTTGGAAAACACCTTTAAAACACAACACTAAGAACTTTTAAGATCCAGAGTAGAATCAACCCTCCCCCCCCACCTCCTGCACATGTTATACATCAGCCACCTCTTTTGTTACCTGCTCCTATGTTCACCCTCTGGCTCAGAGGTGGTAAATGAACAAAGTGGTTGTGAAGAGCATGAGCAGTGACTATCTGCTCACCTGTTTGTCAGGTGATGGAGAGAGAAGGGATATTTCCAGATGCTGCTCCCTGCCTTGTCATCTCCCAGATCCACCTCCCACATTGTTCTGAACACAGGGTACCCAAAACCCTCATAGTAGAGGGTGGGGTGGGGGGCTAGGGGACTAGGGAACTAGGATGTGTTGGGAGGAATCAGTGAATATTCTCTCCTTCCATGTTCCTCCAGCAGAAATGTTCCCGCTGGATCAGAACCTTGTGGGCCCTTATCAATTATCTTGAATTTTCTTGTATCTTGAAAGTTTCCAGAGTTTAAAAGAAGTATAGTCACATGAAAAAGACATCTAGCAAGCTGCTTTTTAAATGCCTACAAGGAAGAATCTCTCCTGTAATTGTAATTATTTTATTAAACTGGGCAACTTACACTTGAGCAAAGGAGCTCTATGAACTGTGAACTTCAAATGTATGTTTTTTTAAAAACACAAAGTTTATGCGTAATGGTAGGTTGGTGGCATCTCTGTCTTCTGTTTTATAACAGCTTCTTGAATCAGTAACAAAATATTGGCCAGGGCCTTCATGGACCTACCTATCTGCCCTACAGTGGTTTGAGCATTGGATTGGGACTCTGGGAAACCAGGGTTCAAATCCCCACTTGGCCAAGGAAACTGATTGTGTGAGCTTGTGCAAATCACACTCTGTCATCCTCAAAGGAAAGCAAGGGTCTCTCTCTGAATCTCTCTGAATAAATCTTGCCAATAAACCCCTGTGATAGGCTCTCCTTAGGATCACCTTAAGTCAGAAATGACTTTAAGGCATACAACAACTGTGAGCCAGCACACTTTGAAAAAAATTCAGGAAGTGTATTGAAGAATGTTAGGTTCTATCAATTGCAGACCTACTAAGAAAATCATATGACCCACTTTTACTGTACACTTAAATGTGGGCTTACTTCATTATAAACAATATTAGTTAATCTGGTTGCACTGGTATCTCAGACTAGAAGCCCTTGAGGTCCCTTTCAACTCTGATGATTCTTCGATTCCTTTTTGTGTGACACAATCATTTTGAGTGACACAAACTTCCTGGCTTCCCAAGTCAGATCATGTATGTTATGTGCAATAAGGGAGCCCTCTTGTGGTCAGTGCCTCTAAGGACATCTCATACTTAGTCCATTGGTCCTTCCAGGTGGATGAGTCTTAAAGATCCTGGGTTAATTCCAGTGGTTAATTACCACTAGAGCAGCCCCATTGAATTAATACAAACTTATTGAGTCAACCCTTATGTAACAGAAGTTATTTAACCTTTGTAAATGTAAGTTCGGTTAATGCAAATGGCAATATTCTAGTAAGAAGTGAGAATGCTATTCAGGCCACTGAACAACTTTCTGTCCTTTCCTCCTTAAGAGATTTTTGTAGAAGTGAACTATGGCTGATAAGATATATGGAGACCTGGAACCTAAATTATGATTTTAGGGTTCAAGTCTATTTTTCCTCCTACAGTCTAAATAACTGTGCTGTTTGCTGAGAAGACAGTAAGAGGGCGAATTCATTTGATCTAGACTTGAGGACTGAAACTATCTTTCATGTCATCTGTAAAGGAGAGTACCCAGCAATGATGGGATGTTACTTGGATTTAGATTCTGAAGATGCTTAACTGCTGCTTCACCTCATGCTTTTAAAAATTCTTTTAAAATAATGGGATCTTTATTTATAAATTGGAATGTTTATTAAAGCAGCATGGTATAGTGATTTCAGGGCTGGACTAGGATGCCAGGAGACCAGGGTTTGATACCATGCTGAGCCATGGAAACCAACCGGGTGAAATTAGGGGAACCTCCTCTGAATAATTCTTGTCAAGAAAACCCTAGGATAGGGTTGCTGTAAGTTGGCGTCAACTTGAGGACATGTAACAATAGCTACTTATTACTGCTGTTATTTTCACTTGTTTCAGGCTACTGATTTAGGGCTTTTTTACACCAAGCAATTAAGAGCACTATGATTCTATTTTAACTGCCATGGTTGCATCTAATGGAGTCCTGGAATTTGCAGCTTAAGGAGAGATGTTTAGAACTCTTCATCTGCGATCTCTAGTACCTCACCAAACTATAAACCCCAAGATTCTATAGGATGCAGCGATGGCATGTTAAATGGAATCATAGTGCTACAGTTATATAGTGTGTATCAATGAACACAAAGTCTTCATGGTAGCTGGAGGATGTCCAGTGAGAAAATCACCGCAGCAAATATTGTATGACATAACTAGAATATTAATTAAAATGATCTTATTGGAAAATAGTTAATTATAAGTAACCAACCACCAAGCATCCTGATTTGACTCTCCCTTACAGTACTTTGTCTTCTGAGGCATCTGTTAGCGTGAGTGCATGCCTATACTCACTAATTGCTGGTTTGCACATCACTCTATAGGCTTTTAGGCACAGCATATCTTTAAGGTTATTTGCTGTTAGTTTTCCTACACTCTCTATCTTCCTTCATCACTCTAACCTGGAGCCATTTTCCTAATCCTTTCTCTCCTCCTTTTATGTATCTGATTATGCAAAAGTGCTTGTAAGTATTGCTACTTTTATATGTGTTACAAAAAAGTTTACGCCTATTTTTTTCTATGCCATACCCTGCAGGTATGTGGTGTGGGACTAGTCATTGTTCAGCTTCTGCCTTGCCAACTTGTTTATTCTGCTTGAGAAAGCCACTGCTTTCTCTCTCATTTCCCAGCAGTTCCCTCTTTTGGAATTAATGTTACTCTAGTGGATTTTCAGGAAATCTTTCCATTTATATAAACACTGGATTTGACAGCATAGTGCACACACTTTCTGATCTTACACCAAATCCTGGAGACCATTCAGGATAAAGTTCAAAGATGCTACCCTCCTATTTGCTCCATGATTGACTGTTCCAATGCCTGTGATTAGTTAAAAAGTGATTCTATATAGGCAGAGAAAGGAGTGTCCATGGCAGAAGCAATGATAAATCCAAAGCCTTGTTAGGGCAGAAGAGAGAGAAGAGTAGCTCCCCTGCCCTTCCTTCATTGGTGTATTAATTATTTTCTCTCTTTGCCTCCAACGAGAAGGAAATCTGCCTGTGCAGGAAAAGGTCTACAGTATCTGGCCAAGGGGACAAATTTTCAAGGACCATGCAATTAATTTATTATTGTGACTAGATACTGTGTTACTTTGCTGTGACCTGAAAGTGCATTAACTCAATAGATAACATTACCCATTATCACGTTTTCTCCTTTGGATTACCCATCTTGCCTTAAGCCTTGTAGCATAGGTATAGAAATACTTAAAATACTGTAGACAAAAAGCATCTCTGGAGAGAGAAATAAATGTTCAGGTGACCCCTTGATGTTTTTAAATTGCTGTCATCTCTCCTGCTTCCTTTATCGCCAAGTTCTAACCTACTGTGACTTTGATGGACGGAAACATTTGTAATATAAATTGTATAGTATCATTCCTGAATTACGAACAGTCCCACATCTGGTGCGCACCATCAACTACCGGCCTTACCCTCAGAAACTCGCTTAAAAGCTGCTTAGTGATCATTTCAATGTTAAACAGTGGCAGACTGAGTCCACTGCTGTTCAAGTAGAACCTTTCTCTTCCACAGGGAAAGCTCATCCCAAGTGTTTGCCTATTGTCCAACCCTTTCTCATACGTATAATTGTGTCACAAAGACCTCCTTGTCTAATTGGCTCCTGTTTGTGTGGAACTAAAGACATTTCTGAAAATGTTATGTTTAGGGTTGCCAGGTCAGGACTATCCCAGGTCCTGATATTTTCAGGGCCAAAACCTAAGACTTAGGAATGACCTCTTACATGAGGGAAGCTCTGGTAATATTATTATGGAAGTGATGTTACAAAGGGCAAGCTGAGATGATATCATTACACATGATACCTTAAGCATTAACAACAGCTGCAGAGTATGGCACTGAAGTAAAAAAAAATCACGAAGTTTAACACAAACTGAGAAACACACATACACTTTTCAAGGAAGCATTCTCACCCTGAGATTCCTCCCTTTTACTCTGAGGACTGGAGAAGAGGGACCAGGCCCTGGAATCTGGTAACCCTAGTTACTCTGAAGATCATGGACTTAAACATTCTTTCTAGGGGGGTATGTTTTCCCTCCAAGACCTCCCAACTCCATTTCTCAAATGTCTCTGAGGCAAACATGAGCCTCAACAGCTGAGTCTTCCCATATGCTATCAGTCTATCCACAAAGTGCATGATACTACAGTCTTTACATCATATGATCACAGACCCGTTATGGTCCTAAAGATCCAAGCCACAACTGCCAGGATGTTTCCAGAAACGATATTCCCTGAGTGCAAGAGAAAATTAAGTCATCTTCCCTCACCATTCCACCATCACCAGGACATCAGCCTGTTTCCCCCTCTTCCTAGCAACACCTCATTCCTTCTACAATGCTTCAGAAAGGCTCATTCTGCTGTGACTGCTTCTTTGATCATCTCCAAAAGCGACAGCTTTGGTGCTTACCATCTAGGCCTGAGGGTGTTTCACTATGAACAGTCTACAACCTGCCTTGCCATTATGAGTTCACCTTAACAGCCATGGCTCCATCCTATGGAATCCTGGAATTTGTAGTATGATGGATCACTAGAATTCTTTGAGAACAGGACGGAACCGTGGTAGTTAAATTGTAGTTATAATGCTATAACTTGCAGTGTGGAAGGGCCCTAAATCTAGATTGGATACTTTAAAACACTTTATATTTTAGAGACATATACTAATATTTTATTTTCAAGCTTACTATGATGGAGAATGGAGAAGGTAATTTATGTTTCTGACCTTTTCTTTCTGTTCCTCAACTCATGGAGATTCAGCTCACTTGGCTACTTACTTTTTCAATGAACACCTTTAAAGGTGGATATGGCTTAAGGTGGATATGGCTTAAGGCTGCCAGGTAAAATAAGGAACGGAGCGCCTTTACCTTCAGTAGTTATACAGAACAGTTAATTTCAGTGGTGGTTTGAGCATTGGCCACGGAAACCTACTAAGTGACCTTGGGCACATCACACACTTACAGCTTCAGAAAACCTTGTGCCATGTTTGCCTTAGGATCACCATAAACTGGAAATGACTTGAAGGCACACAGCAACAATTTGCTTCTAGTTAGAAGGTAGAAGCACAGCAGCATGGAGGGTAAGTCCTGGTTCCATAATGACTGGCAGAGAATCATCAAATCATAGAGCTGGAAGAGACCACAAAGGCCATCAAGTCCAACTCCTGTCATGCAGGAATTCAACAGAGGCTATCTCGTCTCTGTTTAAAAACCTCCAAAGGAGGAGACACCACCACACCCTGAGGCAGCATATTCCACTGTTAAATTGCTTTATTGTCAGGAAGTTCTTCCTAATGTTTATATGGAATCTCTTTTTCTGAACTTTGAAGCCATTGCTCTGTTTCTTACATTTCTGCATGACACTCTTATAGCGTGATGATTCCACTTTCAACCTCCTATGGAATCCTGGGGTTTGCAGTTCCGGGAGGGGCCAGACAGCCCCTCCCGAAACTACAAACCCCAGGATTCCATAGGAGGTTGAAAGTGGAATCATCGTGCTATAACACTCTCATGCGGAAATGGCCCAGAACGGAGTGGTACTATCACTTCCCTTGAGCTAGATACTATACTCCTATTGATGCAGCCCAGAATCGCACTGGCAAATAGGAAGCTAACTAAGTAAATACATGGAGCTGTTCCAAGTCACATCAACAAATCAGATAGGCCTTGAAAATTGTAACAAAGCTGCTCCTCTACCAGCTGAACTGGAAATTTGCACACAGCCTTTTCCTCTTGCTTGGAGATGACACCACCAAAACTGGAGAATTTGCACCCCTCATCTCCTGTCTGGAGATGCTCTGTGAAAACTGGAGGCTCAGGTCAAGGCTCTGAGATCTGGCATCTCTGGTGGAGATCAGTTCATGCTGAAGGCAGCATACCATACTCCTAGCCTATTCATCAAAAAATTGTGAAATTCACTTGGTCTCCCCCCCCCCGCTGCCCTGGGTGCTTTTCTTATTGCACAAATATAGCACTTTGATACCCCCTTAAGTGCCATGGCTCAATCCTATGAAATCCTGGTATCTGTAGTTTCGTGAGGCATTTAGAATTTTTTGCCAGAGCTCTAGTGCTGCATGAAAATACAAATCCTAGGATTCTGTAGGATTCAGCCACAGTATTTAATGTGGTATCAAAATGTTATAATTGTAGAGCCTGATAGAGACCTCACACTTTAACAGCATATGGGTAAGTTGTGCGCTAGATAATTTCCAAACAGGGCGCTTTCTGGAAAAGTTTTGGCAAAACTACACCCAACAGTAGCCATTGTAGCAGCACAAAGGCAGAAGAGTAATTTTCCCTACCACCTCCAAGCAAGAGATACGTGTTTGAGTAGGTGAGTCCATAGTCTCTGAAAGAAAAGAATAGGAAAGGAATGGAAGGAAAGCTTGAAGAAGGAAAACACGTGTGAGAAACATGCAGCTTTCCAGATGTTGTTAGACTGGAACTCGCACCAACCCTGGCCAGCATAGCCAATGATGAAGAATGCATTCAACAAACTCCGGATTTTTTCAATCTCTGGGGTAGGGCCTTTAAAAGTATCAGGGTGCTTCTTACCTACTGATGTCACAGTTGTCCAGGTTATGGTTAATGCTATGCAGGACAAGCAAGCAGAGTCAGGTTCTCTACTGCAAAGCATGCAGACCAGCTGCACGTGCTAATGACAGGAACTTAACAGGGTATCAGAAGAAGCACTTGGTAAGATACCAACTTTGAGAGCTTGGAAAAGTCTCCTTCTGAGACAATATCTCACAGACCACCATCTCTATCACCACCCTAGGCAGCATGGCCATGTTCTAAAAGTGATGTCAATTGGGGGCGGGGTATGTTTACTCCCATTGTCAAATTTCAGCAGCATGTGGTGGAGTGTTGAAAATTGGTCCCAGGACATGCCAAAATGACCCACTGTTAACAGTCTGTGGAATCTGTACATATTACACGCAACAATGTTAACCTTCTACTTCCAACTTACCCTGATTCTCTGCCAAAGAAAGCCAGATTCTGTGACCTATATAAATCACGCAACTTGAACAATTTTTGGTGTAGTTTGCTTTGCAGAACACTTCAACCATTTTTACACAATTAGTCCTGGTTTTGCTGTGCCTGGTGGGGTCAAAGGCAAGAAGGTGCCCAGGACTCTGACGTCCTCTTCTCTAGTTTTATACAGCCCATCTCTCCCAGTCTGGAAGCAGGCTATATGCCTTAAATATTTTTTAAGCATCTACCTGCAGCCATCAGGTGTAGACGCTTGCCTGTAAGTAAACCTTAGTGGGCTTTTTTGGTCTGAAAGCCAAGGTTCTCTGCTGAATTCTATGCTTAGGATGCCACTTGGCATTCTCTGTGTTCCTGTGGGATTCCGATGGAACACACACAATCCTAGTTTGAGGGCCCTCACACAGGTACTTCAAGACCTCTCTCATTTCTTGATTGCCACTTCTAAACGCTTCCCCAGCAGGAGATTCCCCAGGCTCCCTTAGGCAACTTATTTCACTGCTTGGAAGTATTCTTTTATTACTATTTTATTCTCTAAAGCCATATTGCTGCCCCATAAACCACTTATCCTTTCTGCTGTCAGAGTGGAACACAGTCGCACACTCTCTCTGCTTGAGGAGGGCTTATATGTCTTTCTTTTTTTAAGTAATTTTATTAAAGTTCCAACATATAAAACAAACAATTATCATTGTATTCTTAATTGTCGTATTACAACTGTCTTCCTTCCTCTCTGGATTACAATCTTTATCATTCTATTGAACTGTTATCAATGCATCACAATAAATTGTTAGTATTATCTACTTAATTCATTAGTTCCTGTTTTTCTACTCAACTTTACTTGTTCCATGATATTTCTCTGAATTTTATCTTGTAAGAACCTTTAATACCATGAATTATGTATTATTCCCTGTCAAGACCCCTCTCGCTTCCGAAATCATCTGCCATTCTTTATAGATATCATCATCTGATTCCCCTTTTAATCTCTGTGAAACAATATCTGCATTTCTGTTTTCAATAAAAGTTGCCCACCATTGTTCTGTCGTTGGTATTATATCACTTTTCCAAAGCCTTGCAAATTCAATACGGGCAGTCGAGACCATATACAGTATTATTCTCCAATATTTCTTTACCGCAGTTCCCTCTAACATATGTGTCATATTTAACAAGTACATTTCAGGAGTCTTATCAATTTGAACCTGCAATACACCACATATTATCTTATGAATTTCCTTCCAATACATTTTTGCTTTAGAACATGTCCACCACATATGAAATAGTGTGCCTGCAGTCTTTTGACATTTCCAACATTGACCTGTACCCGTCTTATAAATTATCTTTAATTTTTCGGGTGTCATGTACCATTTATGAAATAACTTATAGTAGTTTTCTTTAAGGTTCTGAGCTACCATGAACCTCTTTGTTCGTCTTATATGTCTTTTAAAGCTCATTCTAACAGTCTGCATCTGTATCCTGTATCTTGCATCTCATTGCTTTTTTGCCCCTGAATTCAATCTAAAGCGTACCGTATACCTATTTGCATCACCGTGGTCAGCACTGGATGCTCCCCTCCTTTCTTGTTGAGGGCAGTAGTACTATAAAGCCGTGCTATTGCTTCCTGTGCCCCCAGTACACTATTATTTCTAACATATCCTCCAAACAGCATTTGGCTTTCTGGTAGAATTACTGTTAGGCTGACTCATGTTCAGTCAATGACTTTCTGTGGCTCCCTGATTCCCAGCCCCTTGTCACAAGCTCTTCATCTTTTACAACACCCCCTCCCCTCTGGTTACCAAAATATCGTATCATATCTGGGATGCAACTAAAAAGTCCTGAAAATGTTTGTCCAGGAATATGCATGACAAGAATCCATGGCTAGAATCCAGCCCAACTTTGGGTGGGCGGGAGGGCACTTGGAGGCCCTGGGGACCCCAAATGGTCTTTGGGCCTGCATGCAACCCAGGAACTACACTTCCCCCCATGAGCTGTATTCCCTATACCCCTGTTTACAAGCTTACTGTACTATGATGCTTTTGAGAGATACATAGTCTTGCAGAGTGAGCTATAAATGTCTCTGCCTCTGTCCTCAACAGGACTGATAGAATGACCATACCAACTTTGACACATACGAACCTGAATCTTAGGGTTACCAGGTTGGATACAAGATGGAAGCTCCTGTAACTTTAATCTTGAACAAGACAAGACAAGGTGCCATAAAACTCTGTCAAAGGTACCCGTCCTCTCTTATCATCCAGAGTCTCAGCTTCCAGCCACAGTTGTCCTTTTGCTTCACCAGTGGAGAGGAGGAGAGAGGATGCGGAGATGCCAGCAAAAGAAGAAAGCGGGGTAGAGAGCAGAATGGGTGCCATGCCCATTCCCTCCTGCTCTTCGCTACGGAGATCAGGGCCATGTTGGGACAAGAAGGCTGAAGCTGAAAGGTGAATTTGGAAAGTAAGAGATGGCAGATACCTCTGTCTTGCTTGGGAGAGTCTTACAATACTTTATTCTGCTCCACAATTTGTTCAGGATTGAAGTGATAGCAGCTGCCTCCCATATCCAACCTGACAACCTTGCTGGATCCATAGTCTCATTTGATTTTGGAACCTAAGCAGGGTTGGGCCTAGTTAGTACCTGGTTGAGAGACCACCAGGGAATAACAGGGACTAGGAAAGAATTCTGCCTCAATAGCCACTGTCAGTCAAAGTGGCAATGATATGCCAGATGGACTCATGGTATAAGGTAGCTTCCTATGCACCATCCAGTCTTACTAGGGCTGTACTGATGTTGGTACCTCTAAGACTTTAGCCTCAGTCATGCCAGCTGGGACACACACAAGGGGGATGCCCAGAGCCAACCTCCTTTCTCAGGCCTCAGAGAAGCTGGCTTGAGCCCTGGGAAGGGCTTCTCTTGGCCTGGAATCCCCACCAAGACTGTCATAGTGAAAAGCTGGTATTCCATCATGAAAGATCACAACACCCGCACAAACAGGCTCTGTTTTTGGAACTAATCCTTGGCTTCAGGCACTTTAATCCAGCCTTGCTCCTGACTGAGGATCAAGGAACTATGGAGGACAGAGGGCACTGAATTGGAGACACAAGGTGGTTTGCTGGTTCACAAAGATGGCAGCCAACAATCTCTCCTGGAATAGTCCACAAAGATCTTGCAAATCTTATTATAAAGGAGACATCAATGAATAGTTAGAAGGCAGGATGACATTAAAATTTAACAGATGTGGTCATCTTTTGGAGAGTGAGGAAAAAAGACAAGAGTTTTATGGGGCCTAGAAAAGATGAGACACTGGGGACCTTGCCTTTGCCCTCTACAAGGATCAATGTATGTGTTTGTTTGCAGAGTGGCATCTGAGCTCAGTTGTTCCGAGAGCCAAAGGCAGAAAAGCCCCTTGCCCAGAGCAAATTGCTCCAATTGCCCCTTCCACTTTTGGTAGCTCTGAGCCAGACTATGTATCTCTGGAACCAGCATCTGGGGTTGCTGATTTTGAACCTGTTTTTCAAAGTGGAAGTATATGAAACTGGGAAATGGCAATTTTGCTCCCCCGACCTTTGCAATTAGCAGCAGAGACAAGGTATATAGCGTGTCTCTCTGCAACAATATTCAAAAACTAAGTGGTTTAAGGAACTCATTGGGTGGCCTATGATGCTGCTGTTGTTTTTTCCTGGAAGCTCCTACTCCTGCTTATAGACTGTGAGTCTGATGATCCTGAAAATTAAAATTCTGCTAGATGTTGCAGCAGATTAATGGGAGAAGCTACCAAAGGAAATGGAAATTGGAGCTTCCTGGGTAGATTAACAATTCTTAGAGTTCATGTCCCAAAGAATACTGATGTAGTTATCCATCAAAAGATTTTGCTTGCATCTTAAATACCCCTACAGCAGACTATCTTTTAAAATAAAATGTATGTGACAACATTCCACTTCGTACGTGGCAATTTTCCTTCCTTCCTCTTTTTTGCTAGCCCTCTTCTTTAAAATCTAGTAGTCCAGTGAAATGCTATAGGTTAGGAGACTGTGTTGATGAAGGGATGAGGTTCAGACTGTTTACTCCCTTCATGGGCTGCCTAACAGTACTCCTGGCATTAGCAGGCTTCAATAGGTCCATCCATCTTGCTGCCCTTCAGTCTTGATCCAAAATCTACTTTCTCTCTCTCCCACCCCCACCCCTCTTATCTTCCTCATCTGTTCAGCCAAGCACCCCTTCACCTCATCCAGCTTTCTGCAGCCAGTGTCCTCCAGAGATGCAGCACTCCAACTCCCATCTTCCTCAAATCCCCACTCTACGATTTGTAGAGACAACTATAAGGTAGGTTGGGGAAGGCTGCAACAGATCTTTAGGCTGGATGACAAGGATAAGGGGTCTCAAAACTTTCATCCACCTTTTGTGCCCCAACTCTTCAGACGCCTTGCCAAGGGCCCTGTTGCCTGGGGGTTTGGGAGAGGAAGCCTCAAAATCTTTTGGACTCCAACTCTCAGCATCGCCCATCACTGGCTATGCTGGCTAGAGCTGCTGGGACTTCCACTCCAAGGGACCAAAGGTTTCCAGCCAGCCAAAGGCCACCTCTGCCTTCAACTCGGAAGCGGCAACCGTGGCAAAGCCAGCGCGCGTATTTCAGCGCGGCAGATCCACCGCACCCTCTTATGCCAGTTTGCAGCCGCATCGCGAGGCGGGATCGTTCTGCTTCCAAACGGCGCTGACTTCCGCCATGAATCCAGCGCCGGTGCTTCCCCGCCGCTAAATCTCTCGCCGGAGCCGGACAGCCATCAATAGCGCTCGGTTAATTAATTTGATGGGAACAGCGGGGAGCGCCGTTTGCACTTAGTGAAGTTCCCAGAAACTTCCAAGCTCATCTCTGTAATTGGCCTCATAAATTTGAGGAAAGAGAGAGCTCAGCAAAGCGGGCGGGAAGGCGAAGGGAGCAGCCTGCCGTGGCGGCCTTAGTTAATTTTATTGGAGAGATCCATCTTCCCTTCCCCTGCCGCTTCCTCTCCCTCCTGATTTGCTTAATCATGATAAACTCCCGCTCGTACGGGCACCTACTGCACAGCGATTCGCTGCCTTAAAATATTGACTCATGAATATTAAGCATCCTCATTAACATGCAAAACCAGCGGTCGCCATCCCTTCTGCTTATCGGAGCTCTTGTAATTAAAAACTGAGCTCGGATGTGGGACTCCGGGACCACTAAGCCAGGGGAGGTGCTGGCTGAGGGGAGGGAAGGCAACCGAGAAATAACGCCCCCTATATCTACACACACGCACACGCACACACACGTTGCTGCCGGTGGTGTTCTTAGAGCCCTGGTTCTACCAGCGGGAAAGGGTTCACCACAGGGTAAAGCCTGATTCCTTGAGTCCGGAAAAGTGAAGGTTGCTTCACGCGCGGTGCGCGTGGAGCCATACACCAGGGCCATTTCCGCACGACACTCTCACAGCGCGATTATTCCACTTTCAACATCCTATGGATGTTGAAGTTTAGGGAGCGGCCGGATGTTGCAGTCCTGAGGTTTGCAGTTTAGGGAGCGGCCGGATGTTGAAAGTGGAATAATCGCGCTATAAGAGTGCCGTGCGGAAACGGCCCAGGGTTCTGCTGTATTGTTCCAGATCTTCTCATCAGCCAGCACAGCCAATAGTAAAGGGCCGGGGGAGTTCGTGGGTGATCATGGGAGCTGCATTCTGCAAGTATCTAGAGTGCCACAGTTGCCTATCCCCTGCTATATAGTGGCTGTTCTGGTTATTGTGTGCCTTCAAGTCATTTCCACACTCACGATGACCCCAAGGCAAACCCATCATAAGGTTTCCTGGGACTGAGAATGTGTGAAGTGCCCAAGGTCACCCGTTGGCTGGGTTTCCGTGGCTGAGTGGGGAATCGAACTCTGGTCTCCAGGGTCGTAATCCAGCACTGGCTCTCATATGCACCTTAAAACTCTCTGCGTATGCACCTTAAATGGGGATGCATTCTCCTAGGTGTGTCGGACATTATCATCAAGCCCATACCCTTGAACACTTCAGAGCTGAAAATTGGTACACATGTGGCCAAGCAACATCAGAGTGTGGTCAAGAGTGCAAAAATCGTTGATGAAGAAGTACCACATAAGCGAGGAGAGGCTGCAGCTGTTAGCTTTTGACTGAACCTACTGGGAAGGGCAAGGTTCTGACCTCAACCCTTTCCCCACATGCCACCCCCAAGGTAATTGAGTGCAGGCTGCTTCTCCACTTCCAACTCTGTTTGCAGCAACTAAAGCAAGCTGAGGCCAAAGGAGAAATGTGGGAGGAGGAAAGAAAAACTGGGACATTTTAAAAGCAATTGTAAAAGTGGGATGACAGCGGATTAATCAAGAATGTCCCTGCCAAATTAGGACATTTGGAGGGTATGTATGCCATTATGGCTAAGAGTAATGGGAGTTATAATCCAACACAGTAGGACAACAAATTAAGAGAGTCTTCCTTGAAATGGTTTGTACACATGAACCACTTATTCATACAAATATGGGGGCTCCTTTACTGTACCAGGTGAGATTATTTGTCAGTCTAGCCCAATGACCAGCAGCTGTTTTTTCAGGATCTAAAACAGAGGTGGTCTTCTCCATCTCTTGCTTCTTGATCTCTTTAACTGGGGACTGAATCGGGAGTCTTCACCTTGCAAAGTATTTGCCCTACTAATGAATTATCATCCTTAGCTAGCCATTGATTGTATTTATAGATGCATGTTGTGTGCCTTCAAGTTGTTTCTGACTTATGGCAATCCTAGGGTGAAATTATCATGGGGTTTTCTGGGGCTGAGAGTGTGTGATGTGCCCAAAGTCATCCAGTGGATTTCCATGGCCAAGCAGAGAATTGAACCCTGGTCTCCAGCGTTGCAGTTCAGCACTCAGACCACTACACCCTGCTGCCTGCTAGCAGAATGGAAACTTTCCAGATCTTTCAGAACCCAAAGTCCCTTAACATTGGCCATGTTGGGTAGGTCTGATAGGAGTCATAGGTGAAACTATCTCAGTCTTAGAGATTCCTCCAGCTTTTATGTAAATACATGGAATTGGATTAGGGCTAGGGTGACAGCCTTTCATAATTTGTGAAAACGGCTCACATTTTAGAATATTTGTCCATAGAATGTGTAGAATGTATTAGCAACAGAATTTGCCCATGTCTTCTGTGAAGGCAGAACTACATATTCTGGATTGCACTTGTTTCAAACTACGGGTTGTGGGACAGTGAAGATGTTCTGGAAACAGCAAATAGTCACAGCATGCATGCAAAACAAAACAAAAGAAAAAAAAGTATTAATATCTGCAAACTGCCTAACATTGTGTTCCAAAGAGAAAAAGAACATTAAAACAAATTCAGAACTACAAACCAAATTGACAGCAAAGCTGTAGTTAAAACCTCAGAGAGGAAAATCATCCCAATATTAAAAACCAGTAAAATCCAAAAGGAACTGAAAAACAAAAACAAAAAAACCTTCATTGTTCCTGTAAAACTGAACAAATATGTACCCAGTCTTATCTCCCTTGGATAGGAATTAAATCATCCGAGTGCTGTCACTGAGAAGATCCTATTCTGTGTTCCTACAAACTTCTCATAGTGGTAGGGGACACAACTTGCCCAGTTCTTATTGGATGGTGACTGTCCACAACTCTTGTTTTACCTGGTATATCTCCTTCACTTTTTGTGATGACTGATAAGAGCACAATCTTTTTCATGATACAGGACAATTTACCAAACAAAAACAGACACACCCAACATTTACACTTTCCTCTTTTTGCTCTACACTTTGCACTGAGATCGATCACAAATAATAATTTGGCCTCTGGATCAAAAGTGGTTTTCCACACCTGCTATGTAGTAATACATGGCCATTTCTGGCTGGCCCCTCCCTAAACTGCAAACTCCAGGATTGCATAGGATGTTGAAAGTGGAATGATAACGCTATAACAGTTTAGTGCGGAAATGGCCCATATTACAATAGGGACAGATCTACCCTGTCCCACTCTTCAGGATGGCCATAGAAAATGAAAGAGGTTGAATCAGGTGTTGCTATAAGAGGAAAAATTGTAGTCCAGTAGTATAATGTTTTGGTCTGGCATTCTATTACCCTTCCAGGTTCAAACAACAGACATAGTATGTGCTGAGAAATCTTGAAAACTATTTACATATTTAAAATTCTTCTAAAAAATCCATCTTTTTGTCCCTCAGGGCCACCAGCAACATTATCTAAACACGTCCTAGAACAACTTAGCAAAAGCAAATATAAGGGCAGCCACAAAACAAGAGGGAGAAAATTCAATAGCCACTACATACTTTGAAACAATATTCTGCTATTACTTATGCTGCTGAAACAATGACATTAGCAGGCAAAGCCCAAGGAGTGAGGGAGCCTTTGGAAGCTGCTCCAAACCAAGAATAAGGCCTCTAGATGAACTTCAGGTTCCATCAGGCCCAGTGAGCATGGCCAGAGACCAGACATGTTGGGAGCTGATCTTCAGCTATGACCATTCCCGCACTAGACTGTTATACCGCTATTATTCCACTTGCAACATCCTATGGAATCCTGGGGTTTGCAGTTCCGAACAGCCCCTCCCAAAACTGCAAACCCCAGGATTCCATTGGATGTTGCAAGTGGAATAATAGCGCTATAACAGTCTAGTGCGGAAATGGCCTACGTCTGGAAGGACACAGTTTCCCCATGTGTGTTTGCATAGCCTTTTTGGCACAAATAAAAAGACCACTGTCTTGTGGAGACTACCAGTGGATCTGCACTGGCAGAGGGGATTCAGGGAAGGCCTGAGTGATGCTGAACTGAATGTCCCAGTAGCTTCAGCCCATTTGTCGTAGTAACCTGTTTTCTCATGCTCTTGCTATGTGCTTTCTTCTCAGTGGTCCACACTGCATTCATAAGAGGTCTGAGCACCTAGTTTTCCAGGTTACATCAGGTACCTCAGGACAAAGCTAGAACTTGGACGAGGATGGCCGTGACTAAAAGCTAAGACACTATTTAAGGCCCAGGAATTGTTTTATGTAAATAAGCTTTCAGGCTTGCTTCTGAGTAAATATGCACATAACTGAGCTATGCTTGCTGGGAAAATATCCAAATTGGTAAGAATTACAGCTATCCCCTCCCTTTGCTTTAGCTCTAACGTATGTTCAGTGCTATAATTCAGCACTGAATTCAGTACCCCACAATTCAACCTTTTCCAATTCAGCTTCTGAGCCAAAAATGTTTTCCCATACTTCCCCCAGCCTGAGCTGTGTGTGACGCTTGTAACTAAGAACTCATACGAAACCTCTTTGATCCAGCAGTGTTCAAATTACACATGCCAAGCTACAAGATCACCTTGCAAAGGTGCTGATACCAGAGCTTGGGAAAATAAGTTCTTTGGGCTGCAGTTTCCTGAGTCATCAGCCAACTTGGCCTACAGCCCTGGGGATTCTGGGAATTATCATTCAAAAGTTACTTTCCTCAGCTGTGACTCACATACGTTGCACTTCAGTTTGAGGAGTATGCCTGGAAGTATAATTTCCTTGGTGTCTTCCAAAGACAATTAACACTTTAGTCCCACAATCTGTTTGGCCACTTAACCTGTCTGAATTTCAGCCAGTGCTCAATATATTTCCTCTATCTTTCTGGCCATTCTGCTTTCTGTTTCTGGTTCTGACAGTGTACCTGCCCAGTGATCAATGATTTTTCATTTTGCCAGCACAAAGTGGCACAAACAGCAGAGTTTACAAACTCGTTGCTTTTCTAGTCCAGACAATAACTCAGCACTTTGTCATCACAGGAAATGGGGGCCATAATGCAGACGCTGATGATGGCTGTAGCAATATTTCCAATGATTCCCCTGCCTCGTAGCAAATCTGTTACTGGGGTATAACTCACATATTTAGGCCGCAGCTCAGTAATAAAGCTGAGCAGCTTTATGCATCTGCTGACTCTAACTCTGTGTGTGTGTGTGTGAGAGAGAGAGATTGAGAGAGAGAGAGATGTTCTCCTCTGGAAGGACATACATTCATCCTCTTCCTGTCCAGGGTTCATAAACTGAGGCCTCTGCCCCATTGTTCCACCATATTTATGGCTACCTATGAAAAATATTGCCAAAACAATTTGGAAAAGGTTTAATCTGAAAGAAAGCTGAAGTGAATTAGGTTTTTTGTTGTCTTTTAGAGTGGTGAATCAAGGCCAATTATTTGGTTCCCCTAATGAAATTCCAATCCACTACCTATTCATAATAGATGAATCAGGTCAAACACTTAAAGTTGCCCTCCTTTAATTTAATTGTACTTTGTTAACTTCATTTTGTTCTTAGAAAACTAGGGCTGGACTCAGAAATCTTGGAGGTGGTCAAAGCTCCTCTTAAAGAAGGTGTAGCTCTGGCAGCCATGGCAAGAGGCTGTAGTGAGATTCCTTCTGAATGAAAAGCCACTTGTGGCACATGTAAAACAAACAACTATCACCCTCTATTAAAATTTACTACTTTGGTGATGGGCATGTTTCAACTCCAGGTCCTCCTTGATGACATCAATTGCCACAGGGGAAACTTTAACAAGAGGGGGCCAATGGACTGGGACTGAATTCTTTGAGGTTTTTCCCTCCAATAAAAGTAAAACTCGTTCATTGAACAACAATTGGCAAGTTTTACTTATACAGCACCTAAATGTTTTTCCAGACGTAACAGTACAGAGACCCTTGAGAAATTCCATGTTCTCTGTCTAAGAAAGGAGCCCAGGACAGGGACAGATGGATCTCAAGGGAAGTTACTCTTCTGTTCCTAATGGAGCTGAAATTTTATTACCTGTCTTTTATTGTTCTTTGTCTTTAGTCCTCACATGGCATAAGGGGAGTGACCCCTGCCTGCACTGAAATCCCACAATACCATCTTAACTGACATCTCAGACAGAATGTAAGCCTTTGACTCTTAACATCTTCACCTTTATTCTCCTGTATAATTTTTAACATCTTTGCCGGATAAAGAAGTCAGAAAAGCTTTGAAAGCTTGCATGATGTGTTTTCTGCATTTTGGTTGGCTATTAAAGGTACTACTCTTTTGTGGATTTTGTTGCATTCTGCTTTATGGTGAACATAGCTACTCCTAAATATGTTTGCCAGGTAAGGAACGCAGGAAGTGCAGTTCTGTGCATTTCCCTGAACCTCTCAGCACTGTTTAGTATCACTGGCTGTAAAATCCTTCTGGGTCACTTTGGGCCACCAGGAATTTTGTTTATGTGGGGTTGTTTCTGGAGAGCCAGCCTTAGAAAATGGCTTTGTAGACTGCATTTGCACCATGTAGGGTTTCATCTGTATGAAACTGATGAAATCCTCTGAAGGTTTGGGTTGAAACATTTGTATGCAGATGCCATTCATTTTCATGGAGAGAGGCTAAGCTACTGTTTAGGCTCAGCCCAGGAAGACATGACAGAAACAGCTTAATCCAGACAAACAGTTATGGATTAGAAGCTTCACTGATGGTTCGGGGCAGGTCCAATGACCTGAGTCTAGATTCACAATGTGGTCTGGATGCTCAAGGTACATAAGTTGGGGATATTCCTGGACCTGGTGTTCTCCCTGGATAATTAGGAGGACCTGAAGACAGAACCCTTTTTCTGGTTTTGTCTAGTTCACCAATTGTGGCCTTTCCTAGAAACATTGGACCTGGCATTGAATACTAAATGTGCTCTGTGATGCTTCTTTTAATGCAAGTTAGACATTGCAACTGTTAAAAAAAAAAAAAAATCAGCTGGTGGGCTGTTACCTTATACCTGATGACTGAAGCATATTATTTCAAACTTGTACCAGCTACATTGGGTATCTATTTGCTTCTAGGCTGAATTAAGTTGCTGGTGTAAGCCTATAAACTCTTGGATGACTTCGTTCCAGCTTATCTGAAGGACAACGTTCCTTCACGTGAGACTACTGAACCTGAAAATTTGTCTTGGAGGTTTAACTTCCCATCCTTTCACTACTGCAAATGCAATGGATGGAAACATTATTTCAGCTGGTGGTGCCAAAGATACTAGTCTAGCAAATCTGGGATGGACCTTTGTTCTTCCTACTTCTAGATAGGCCATGACACCTAGTTTAGTCAGAGAACACATTTAGTTCTTTGCTCCATTAAGAAGTTTAAGGCCAACACTGCTGTGTGTAGTTTGTACAATACATTTGCTTTGTTTTTATAAGCAGTGTACACATCAATTGCTAAACAATGCTTTTGAGGAGAAATACTGGAGAAAAGTGGGCATACATGAAAAAAAATGATAACTAATATCAATAATCAAAGGATCTGCAACCAAGATCTGGATCTTGACTTCCCTAGGAATATCAGAAGGTTGATGAAGCTCCCATTCATGATTGGTGGACATCATGCATGTTTGTGGCTTATTCCCAAGATGTGGGAAGCTTAAATTTCTAAGATTTATTCTCTGTTATGCTAGCTGTGAAACTGAACTAAGCTCTGCAAGAATATGATTCTGTACCTGACGAGTCATCCCATTCCCACCCAGTTTAGAAGAATGGCTAGGTCAAGGTGATCAGTCTCATGATATGATAAGGAAACAGGGGCATCATCCAATAGGCTCATGGTGATAACCAATCCAGGAATTCTCCAATTCATTGCCATTTAGATACTGCAGCACACTGAAATGATTACGAGCTGCAGTTGTATATCCTTTGATCATCACTGACCAGTCTCTTTAAAGATTAATATTGTTGTCCCCAGAATCAGCTGAAGTAGACTGCAACCTTTTCTCTCCACCCAGATGCTTAGTATTTAATCCTTTCAGAAGATTAGTATCTCCCAAAAAACTTTGGTGGGTATCAAGGAGAACATTCTTGCATTTTTTAATGGCCACTAGGGGGAACTAGAGGACAAGGCAATATCAAGCCAGCAGCAATGTCAGCAATGTGTCCTTGCCCTTGTGAAAGTGAATGTGATGTTCTTTAAAAGGGCCATCCTTTGATCAAAACCAGGTTGAGGCAACAAGGAGAAACTGTCTCACATAGGCTTAGATCAATACGTTGACCCCCCCCCCCCTTTCTCTCCACACTGCTTCTCAGGAATTTAAAAACAAGGAAGTCTGGATAAGCAAGCTCCAAGATTAGAGAACATTTGAATCCAGATGTTTTTGATTCCAGCTCTCACAGTCTGTTGCCACTGGCTATGCCAGGCGGGCCTGCTGGCCATTGCAGGCCAAAACATTTAGAGGGGGAAAAATCCTTACTCATGGTTTGGGTAAGGCAAGGATAGTGAACTTCCTAAACCAGGAAGTATAGCCCTCTTTTGGCAATATAATTTTGACCAGACTCATAACCTATTGCAATACTGGTTCAAAGTTGCTCTTTATGGCTCCCGAGGACAGTCCTGTCCCTAGCAAGGGTGAGGCAACTGCCTCAGGTGGCAGATGTGGGGGGGGGCAACTATAACTCTCACCCACATCTTCCCCTCTTCTGGAGCTGTGTGTTCCACATGGCCTTTCCTGCACCCCCAAAACCAGGGACGGTCACAATGTAGCCTTCTGGATATTGTTGGACTGCAACTTCCAACAACCCTAGCCAGCATAGTGAATGGTGAGGAATGCTGAGAACTGCAATCCAGCAACATTTGGGGGCCACCCTTTGCCCGCCTTGGTCTGAACTGTCCTAAAGTGTGGTAGAAGGCCTTGTGCCATTGCCTGGGTTGAGGTAAAATTCAATTGCCTGTCCATTTGGCTTCTCTACATGGAATGAGGCTGGTGTTGGGAGGGAACGTCTTGTCCTTTGCTTCAGTCAACTAAATGCCAACCTTGGCAAAAGCTAGTCTTGATGGCTCTGAGGCTGTTGGGAAGGGAGAGATGAAAGGGCATCTACATCTTTGACTTCTTTCTCCAACCTTGTGGCAATGAAAGCATAAAGTACCTTGGTTTCCTTCCCTCTGCTTAGAACCTGGCTGTTCTGTTTGCACATTTGGAATAGTGGACGATAAAAAGATGAAAGGCAAGGCACTTGCACCATTGCTGAAGCCAGTCCAAGAAGAAACTAGAAGGCACTTCCATCCTTGCATCATCCCCCTTTATATGTCAAAGCTGGTGGAACAGCTGAGAACAGAGACATAGCAACCATTTGCAGGAAAGGGATATTATTCAGATTGCAAGCATGCTCACGCAGTTAGTCATTTATGGCATATTAAGAGATGGACTACAGCTCCCAGAATCCACAGCCAGCATAGTTAGTGGCTGTGATGTCAAGGGGGTGGGATCGTGAGAGCTGCAGTCCAGATAATGTTTCCAGACTCAAAGGTTTAACTGCATAGGTAATTTTAGATGGGTACAGACATGACCTTTTAATACTCCAGTCTCACTTGCAAAATTAGACCAGTTTCTATCCTGAGAAGAAAAAAATCATTGTTTTTCATTCATTTCATTTTTCAAAATCATTTTCTAAATCTATAGTTTGGACACACCCCATTTTTCTAGTTTAGGATTTGTGGATGCATTTTCATCAAAATCGATTTATTCCAGAAGAAACAGAGTGGAGATAATTCTACTGGTTGGATATACAGTATCCCCACTTTTTAAAATCTAGGTCTGTGCAATTGGTAAGAAGAGAATGCAGCCTTCCCGTCTTAAACCACGCAGGGTTCAGTCCCGCTTCACAGGACAGAATTAAGTACAAAGAATGACAGTTAGCTTGCACATTCTTCACTCTTGCAATGAAGCTACATCTCTAGGCAACCCGTGTTCAGCCTGCACTGTCTTGTGACCTCTCTCCCTCCCCCAATTTCATTCCTCCTGTCTGTGTATAACTGATTTATGAAAGGGATAGCCTCCAGTGACCTTGCACTTTGGCTGATGCCTAATAATCAAGGTCAGCCTGCAGGTTAACTGCATTAGGGTTTAGTGAACTCACTGGGTGTAAAGATCAGCCAGGGGATGCATACATGTTTCTGTAGGAACAGCCCCCTTTGATCCTGAGTCCTTTATCCCTGGCCATGCTTGGTGGGAGATGATGTGAATTAAAATAAAAAACATATGGTGATATTCCTTCTGCCCCTGCTGGTAAGCAGTTGAAGGCGTACTGGGTACAAGACTAATGCTGGTTGGTGGACAGCAGCCACTTTTCTGGGTCTCCTATAAGATTTTATTTAATTTAAAGACCTGTATCTTGCCTTTCCAAACAACAACAACAACAACCTTGCAAGGGCAATGATACACATAATGGTAAAAGCAGCAATGATGTGAGGGGAAATGCAGACACTGGCACATGAAGATCTGATCTCAATCATGATTGGAGCTGCTAGAGTCAAAAGAGCGAGATCCTGGAAACATACAGAAGAATTATCACCATGATGCTGGAGCTATTGGATTGTGCTAGCTGAAAAATTGACAATAAAAGCTCAATTGGCCAGGGGAGAAACAGCAAAGATAATTTTCCAGAAACATATCATATTTAACAATAGATCAAGACCCACCATCAACTCACAGAACATTTTGGCATAATAGTATTTTTTTTTAAAAGCAGAGGGATATTTAATATAAGGACTGTCATGAAGCAGGTTATCCAAATGGGACAGTAATTACTGATTTCATTGTTAACATTGAAAAAATATTTAAAGTAGCAGCAGCAGGAATTACATCATTAAAAGAAATAAAATAAAAAGCATATTCTTGTTCCTAACCAGCTGCTTTGTTTTTGAGTTTGAGAGAAAGGGCAGAAAAAGCACCTATGTGTTTTTCTTATCCTTCCTGAGGCAGAACACACAGAAAACTGGGCCTTTCTGTTACCCTTCCTCCATGGTACAGTGTAATTGGTGAGAAATATCATTTAATTGGTGAGAAATATCATTTATATCAATCCTAATGTAAAAATCACACACTTATGGCTGGAAGACCTGTGGACAAGGACTCTAGTTGGAAGCCACTTGCTAAGATTGATGACTTCAGCATGGCCAGGTCGTAAGCTCAAAAGGATTGGTTGGGAAAGCCTTAGCACCGATGGGCTTGGGATAATCCTCTCAATGACCCAACTTCAAGTACAACAGCAAACGAAACTGCCCCAATGAAGCAACCAACGGTCATCAACCTGTAACCTCTTTTTGCAGAAACTCTCCTTTGTTTCTCACCTGTCCAGACATTAAGAGACTATCATGACTCCCATCAGTGCTTTGTCACCTGAAGTTATAACCATTAGTCTGTTCTGGACTCCTTTCGTCTGCCCTGCCAGAGAACAAGTAACAGATTCCCCTTCAGGGTGGGACCAGGGTACTTAACAGATTTCCCTTCAGGGCGGGAACTGTGGCTCCAAGCCCAACAATTCGTGGTACCTTGGACGCAGTTAAGCATGTTACTCTGTCCATTAGCCCCCCAGTTCTTATGCCCCATGTCTTGTTTGGGCCATCTCGCTTCAATCTTCTGCTTCTGGAACAGTAATTATCGCCCATTTCGCCCCCAGATCTCTTGCTTTCCAAGCTTTCTCTCTTTTACCTTCGCTAGCCTTGCATGGTTTGTGAGACTGCTTAATTGCTTGTGTGTGTCTGTGAACTCCCTCACAATAAAAAGCATTCTTTTGACTCTCAAATGGTATCTATGTGGTCAGAAGGATTAAAATTTGTACGACCTTAAAGGGAATTTTGATAAGATGATGCATAGGTGATATATGATTCCAGAAAGACTGGCCAAGATGCATAAAGATGTATCAAACAAATGTTGGAAATGTGAGCAACATGTGGATTGTTGTGGTTGTGTTCTTTCAAGTTGTTTCTGACTTGTGGCAACCCTAAGGCAAACTTATCACTGGGTTTTCTGGGGCTGAGAGTATGCGATGTGCCCACGGTCACCCAGTGGGCTTCCATGGCTCAGTGGGGAATCAAACCTTGGTCTCCAGGGTCACAATCCAATGCTCAAACCACAACACTACACTGGCTCTCTGATATGTGGATACCACTTTTTTTTTTTTGGCCTTGTCACACATCCACTATGTATGGCAAAAAGTAACTTGTCAGTATTTTTTACTACACATGGTGGATGTGGGGCAAGGCCAAAAATTTCTTGAATCAAATACATTTCATGATTAAAATGATTTTGAAAGTAAATTTTGAGGAGAAGTCACAGTTGTATTTGCTGGCACTGATGGTAGATTCACTAGACAAGAAACAAGGCTGAATTCTACGATACATGGCAAGGGTGGCAAGATTGTTACATGCTCAGAAGTGGAAGAGTAACGAGAGTCCAACCAAGGGAGATTGATCAGTGAAACTGAAGGACTTAATAGAGATGGACAAATACAGTAACATTGTTTGTTAAAGACTGGGATGTGTTAATGCATTTTCTACAAGGCAAAGAGATTAACATACCAGTTATTGGTTTTCATTATTAATAGGTGGTACAACTACCAAAAAAGGTAATGACTTTTATAGTTTACTGATAGAAGTTGGCATGATGATTTTGATTTATAATCTACATTGGAGGAGTTAGTGACCAATTTTATTTTAAGTGTAGTGGGGAGTGGGTGGTTGTTTTAGATTATTGGTGAGGGGTATTGGGGTAAGTGTGATGGAGAATAAGTATGTATTGTGTTTTGTTGTGTCATGTCATTTTATGTTGTGTTGTGTTAAACAGTGTTATAAATAAATTTTTTTATATATAAGAAGTTTTTTTTCTTTAAGAGTCTAGTGTGGACTGTTTAGAGCAGATAGTTTTGTTTCTTTTGATTGTTACCTAGCTAACTTATCTTTTCTCCCTAAACTCAACAGAGCTTTTAACTTTGGAGCCCAAAAGTCCACTACACACTTTTAACAACTCAAATAGTTTTTTCTCCCCACGTGCTAGACTGTGTTGGTGGCTGTTGACTGCTATGTAAATGGGGCAGGGGACTGGTTCTTTATTTTAGTCCCTTTTTTTCCTTCTGATTTAATATTTATTAATTTTAGTTCAGAGATAAAAACCAAAAAAAAAAGAAAAATTACAACTACAGAGGAAGAAAAAAGAGAACAAAAGAAAAATAGACAAACTATTGTTGTTGTGTGCCTCCGAGTCATTTCCAACTTTACAGTGACTCTAAGGTGAAACTATCACAGAGGGTTCTGGGGCTGAGAGTATGTGACACACCCAAGGTCACCCTGTGGGTTTCCTTGGCCAACTGGGGAATCAAACCTTTGTCTCCAGGGTCATAATCCAATGTTCAGACCACTACATCATGCTGGCTCACAGACAAACTATACACAAACAATATGCATGTATAACTAAAACTAGAACTAAACAAAAGACATAATAACAAAACCCATTATTAAAAATTTAATCTATTATATTACATACAATCTTTCTAAACTGGCTAAACCACAAAAGAACTCTGACCTCTCATACAAACTGTAATGAGAAGGGGGGAAATGATTAATATCCCATATCTTGTGCTACCATTGTCGATGTATGTGTTCATTTCTGACTTATGGCAACCCCAAGGCAAACCTATCATGGGGTTTTCTGGAGCTGGAAGTGTGTGACACATTCAAGGTCACCCAGTGGGTTTGGATGGCCAACCAGGGAATCAAACCCTGGCCTCCAGGGTCGTAGTCCAGTGCTCAACTATTACATGACACTGGCTCTCTATTCTACCATTGCAGATCTCTGTACATTGAACTTACTAGGGTTACTAATAATCATTACCACAGATTATTACATTGTTAGATTTCTTATTGGTCAAAAATCCATAAACAGGTTTCAGTCTTTCAAAAAATTCTTCAAGTGACTATCTTAAATCTATGTCAATTCTGCAACTCGAGCAAGATCTGCACTTTAACCATCCATTCTTCTGTTGTCAATGCTTTGTTCTGTTTCCAAGTTTGGGCAAACAGTATTCTTGCAGCTGGTACCATATTTTTAGTCTTGATTTTAAAGGAACTATCCAAGGCGCTAAATCAAATGGCAAGGATAGGGTTCAGCACCTTGGATAGATCCTATAAAGCTCAAATTAAAACCTGAGCAGATTCACCATCCACTAATGGTCCAATATGGAAGCCACCAAGGCCAGACTGTTCTTTCATACTACACACTTTAACCCAGAAGAGACAAAGCAGAAACAGACTGCACTTTCTGGGCAGTGTTTGAGAATTTAATTGGTGGTAACTCCTTTACTCAAGACCTAAGTCTAACCTGCAGGTGGCTACAGGAATAGGTAACAAGTCCAGCTCCAAACTGGACTTGTCTTTGAGGCAGCTGAACAGATGCCCACACCTCCATCCTATGTCTTTGATCCTCCAGCTGTTTGGTACAACTCCCAGAAGGCTCCACCAGTACAGCTGATGATGATGGATTCTGGGACCTGAAGTCAAAAACTTCTAGAGGACCAAAGGCTGAGAACCATGGTTTTAGAAAGATTAGTAACTTCAGTGGCCAAAGTTACAGTGCAGAAGTCTTATGTCTATCTTTTTTGTTTGAAAAGGACATTGAAAGATTTTCAATCCAGTACTACTAACCAGGACTTGGTATATGCTCTGTTGTTTTTTTAATGTATCAATTTTTGTTCTAAGAAAAGATGGAAATTACATAAATTATGCAAATTAATGAAAATAAGGAAACACCTTAATAATAATTTATTTAGCTTTGACTGGTCTCAGAGAGAGAGTACAGAACTATGCATTGGACCTATAAATCCTATAAATCTATTAAATCATTCTTTGGTTTTACAGATTTCGCCATTGTCTTCATGTTTTTTTTGCAACCATAAAGTCAAGAACATTGAATTGCCCACTACAGCATGTTCTGTTTTCGTGAAGGAGACTCCAGCCATTCAGACTAAGCAACATTATGCCCTTTTTGTGTCCTATGTTTTGCAAGAAGATTCTCTTGAAAGCTTGCCCAAGAACAAGGCTTGGAAAGAAAGGCTACTGCGTGACGGGAAATGTAGAGGAAAAGGGGGAAAATGTAATTATGTTGGAATGGGCAAAGGAAATCTAATTTGTCCCACAACATAATCTTGTCTTAACACTAATTCTCTGTGAATGTCATGAGATGTGACACTAAAGACCAAGGTTGGTAGTATTGGGGAGACCACAATGCCTGATCTATCATAGTACTAAGAAGATAGCATGTGCGTGTATGTGTGTGTCTTCAGCTTGCCTGTTGGCTTACAGTGTCTCCCCCTCCACCAATTTCATAGGGCTTTCTTAAGCAAGGGATACCCAGATGGTTTGCCACTGCCTTCCTCTGAATAGCCTGTACACAAGCACACATTCATTCCATTTCTCTTGAGCAAGAACAGGACCTGAAAACACTGACTTCTGGTAACATAATCTATCACAGCCCAAGCACTGAGAGGCACAGGAACCAGAATTTATTGTTCCTTCTGATGCATGTAAAATGTATCCCAAGAAGTTTTTGGGGTACACATGAAGAGTATGCTGTGAATGTCAGCAGCATCCTTTCTGGGCAAGCAAGCAAGCAAGCAAGCAATCTCTCACTAAAAGGACTGTTTTTATACACATAAGTAGGAATTTAGAGGAGACAAAAACTTACCAGTAGAAGGCAATTTAGTTCATGTTAGTGCATGAACATCAGCAGTATGAGATGGTTGGAAGGGAGGGATGCTGATTTTTAAACAAGGGTCTTGAGCCTCTCAGAACTTGTATGTTGGTTGCTTCCACCTCATAACGCACAGAATGACATAAGGAAGGAATGGCTGGAGCATCTCATTGCTTAGCTGACAAACTTCCTGTGTGTCATGTGATTCTAATGTATGTGATAAACTGGAAGCAAACAGTTACAGTAAGAGGTAATAATTTCCCCAGACCAATGAATCTCTTGCCCCAATAAATGAGGAATAAAGATATTCTCTGTTTCATGGGGGAGGTTGGGAACCCCAACCATTTTGGCAGTCATTTCATTATTTACACAAGGAACACTGGACTGGCTAGCATAAAAGACCAAAGCATTGCTGGTTCATGTCATTACCATCAATACCTTATTTTCAAGCTCAGGATGCAACACAGTAATATGAAGGCATGTAAAAGGACAATGAATACTGAATCAAAAGTTTAAACATATTTTGACATGCCTATTACTAATAGAAACATAAATATCTGCAGAGGCTCATTATCAATAGTAAGCTAATTAACTGTGGTTGAAGATGACTGACATCAATTGAAATAAATGCAAACAGACAAGGGGAGAATTCTGATGTATTAAACTCTGGCTGTGCATGCAACACAAGTGGTTTCCAAGTCAGCTGCTGAATATTAACAACTTCATCTGCAATGTGTTGCCAAAATCATGACAGCAAACTGGTGATGACTCAGCCTTGGTTCACTAGACCATATGTCAGCTCTGGTAGATGGCAGTTTGTGGATGAAATGGATGCAGAGAAATATTCTTTGCCTTTGCCACAGACAAAAGGCTACTATCTTAGTTAGTTTCAATGTCAGCTGCATATCACTGGCACTCTAATCACCTGTGATCCTGGTTTGTCAGATCTCCTATAAGCTAGGGAAATCTGTGCTAGTAGTTAAAAGGAGCATGCTCCGTTATCAAAATGCAAGGTCAGCTGGCTATGTCCTAGTTCCTGCAAACAACAAATTGTGAATAATCAGAATGATTATTCACAATAAGCACAACAATGCTTTAATGTAGTATAACTATCCATCAATGGGCTTACACTTCACAACCACTATTCTGAATACCAGTGTAGAGCAATGTGTGTAGATCGATAGTCAATGTACATGGCTGGCCCTCTGTGTAACTGCAAGGCACAAACTGCAAATGCAATGCATAGAGGAAATGTGCATTCACACCCTACTCTCTACTTCAGTGTGCTACCACACGTGCAACGATCGCACATGGTTATGGACATGGATATAACCATCGTGCAGGGTTACCTGCCCCACACCATCACTCCGCATACATGCTACAGCTTACACGTGTGTATGCCATTAACAGGATGCCAGTCTCAGAGTGTATCTACACTGTACAGTTTAGGCAGTTTGATACCACTTCAATTGTCCTGATTACATCCTAGGGAATCCTGGCTGGTACATACAATTACCTGCAAGAGAAGACTAGTGCTGTATTTCTGGGGAGGAGTACCACAGAGATCTCTATCAGGGAATTCCTGAGTTCCTCACCAAACTACAAAACCCAGGATTTTAAGAGAATGAGGCTCATAACAGCTACAGTGCATCAAATTGCTCTATCTGTGTGGTGTAGGCATAACATCAATGAGTTCTAGACTCCACATTATATTATCAGTCTTTGTACTGAGGACCACTGTAATCAACTAACTCAGCAGGGATATAAAAGGACAGGGGACCCAGGAAGAAGCCATCAGGAAGAAGAACCAAGTGAGAAGGCTCAGCCTTGGGCAACAATCTGATGTGAGCTATGACTGGGGGACTAGCAACCATAAGAACTTGCCAACAGTCAAGACCAAGAGACAAACCAAGTGGTGGAAGCAGGGAGGTATGCTCAGGGGAGTAGCTGTGGGGGGAGGCAGGGCAGAGGAGAAATGAGACTACTGCCCCTCCAAATGAAAATTCTGACCCCCATGACATTTTCCTTCAATCCTCAAATTTCTAGCATTGCTGAGAGTGAGACACTGAAAATAGTTCACACTTGGAAAACACGTATTTGCTATGTTTACATTCCTTTGGCAACTTTGTCTTCCCCTTTTCTTTGGATCCGTAAAAACTGTATTTCTAAATGCTCAACTGACATTTTAAGTTACTGCAATGCTACTGCAATGTTTATTCACTACAGCAAAAAGTATGACCTTGCCAGTCACCACATTACTTTTTAAAACGTAACCATCATTGGTCTCTCATTACCAAAAAAGGGCAATGTATTATAGGTAATGTTGTTTTTTGTAATGTGTTACTTCCAGACCCTGCAAGAGTCAAGAAGGCCTACTGGAAAGAAGAAAGTCTTATTTTTTTTTCCTAGACTGGTTGATCATCGTTGGGCAGAATTAGTTCAAGGCCTACAGATTCTTCACTAAGAGATCATAATAGTAACCACACTGAGCAGACACATGCAAGCACACACAGGCCATTACTGAGGCCCAAGAGCTCTCTGGCTGGGAATTCTAAATGCCCCTCCTTAAACTGCAAAACTCAGGATTGCATAGGATATTGAAAGTGGAATAATAGCACTGTAACAGTGTAGTGCAGAAATGTCCACAGACACAGAGCAATGTCTTATCCATCTAGCTCTGGCCATATCATTGTGATACTTTCTAGCATAGCATAGTAGTTTGAGCACTGAGTGTTGAATGATGATGCTGGAGACCAGGGTTTGATTTCCTACTTGGCCATGGAAACTCATTGGGTAACCCACTTTCAGCCCCAGAAAACCGTGTGATAGGTTTGCCTTAGGGTTACCGTGAATCAGAAACAACTTGAAGGCACACAACAACAACAGTTTGCCAAAACCAGGAATAACTAGGAATCCAGGAGACCAGGGTCCAAATCCCAGCTCAGCCCTGGAAGCCCACCAGCTGATGTTGGGTAAGTCACACTCTTTCATCCTAAGAAGAAGGAAATGGCAAACCTCATCTGAATAAATCTTGCCAACAAAACCTTATGATACAGTCATCATAAGCTGGACTCACCTTGAAGGGACATAACAATGAAACAATTGTTTTTTTAGCTGCAAAAGAGCCATGGTTCCAAGAAATCTACGATTGTCACAAAGCTAAAGATGCCATTAGAAGTCCACACAGATATTGTGAGATCACATAAATTCTATGCACAGCAGGGTTCAACAGAATTTATATAATTATTCTTATGTAGAAAGGGACATTCTGAGGAAGCTCCTTATGCAGTCACGAACAACCAAGAGTCAGCCCTCCACGTTTGTGGATTTCACTTTCACGGATTTGATCATTTGCAAATTTCTCCAACCCCTACCCCCCCACACCTCAGGTGCTTCTTTTCCAGGAGAATCTTCCCTCTAGGCAGCTCTGATCAGGCTGCACAGCCCTTTAAGAAACTCCCTGTAGTCGTCCTCCTACACCAGCCAGTGCTTGGCCAACTAAGGATATCTCACAGCCTGATTTCTCAGCACCACAAACCACTTTCTGATACCCCCACCCACCCAAGGAAAAAGATGGGCATGAGAGGGGAAGTATAAGGCCTCCATGTCAACACACCTTCTTTACCTCTCCTTTCCCTGACCTGATTTGGATCTTGGGTGCCCACTGTCTCCACCATCCTTTGCCCCCCCTTCCCACAGACAGACAGACAGACAGGCAGACAGACAGACAGACAGACAGAGACACACACACACACATTTTGATATTTGCAATTTTTCACTTTTGTGGGGGGTCCTGTGACCCTAACCCTTGTGAATGTGGAAGGCTGACTGTATTATGAAAGCCTGCATAGGGCTAAAGAGGAAAACTATGAATCGAATGCCACTACTTGGAGATGTTTTGCACACTTTTAATCTGTCACATGGAGGACAGCACCCCAGACCTCACTGAGAGAAAATAAGTGGAACAACAACAGGTTTGTGGCAACCACAGTACAATCATAATTTATTAGTCACATCATTTTAGCTATTAAATATACAACTGGAAACTGGTTCCTTAATGCAGCTATATCTTGATGGACTACGTATTGATCAGTTAAATCAGAAGGAAATGTGTTCATGATTTATCCTTTGTATGAAATTTATTTCATGTTGGAATTTATGTACCTGAAGAAAGACTCATGGTAATGCTTCTTTTTTCCTTCAGACCCTTATATAAAGCCTTCCTATGAAGCTTATGGCTTTCCTCTTAGGCCCACACTCCATGAGATGAAGGCATTCACATGTAAACTCTGTATGTATGTCTCTGTGTGATTTAAAGGACCAAGTCAGTGTGCAAACAAGTTTTTGTAGGCCTTTCAGAAATAGCTGTGCCATGCAGCAGTGGTAAACAGACTGTTTTGGGTGCAGCACAATGGAGGGCTGGGAGGATGGGATGGAAAAAGGCAGAAGTTTGTCCCTGGTGTAACTAGACATTTTGTGGTTTTGAGCTACCATTTGGATTCTGTTTCAGGCAGCAATATGTCTTGGGTTGTCTGGCACTGAACTCTCCTCCCACTTGTGTTTCCAGACGTCAGAAGTAATGAGCCAAAACTTATTACTTATAATTCATTCCATCCTATAACAGCTAAGGTACTCATCACATTACATTATGATTATAATGTAACAAAGGATAATTTCACTCTTTTTCTGTAACATTTAAAGTCACTTTTACAGTTATGAGGGTGCGGCTTCACTAAATGCTGGAGAAGAAATATCACCTGGTTCTGGTTTGTGCTGCTGCCTGGTGCTTTGTTGGGGGTGCTGAAGTGATGATGAGGTATATAGAGGTTTTGTACTACAGGGTGGTGGTTTGTAACAATGACATTTTTAAATGGCACCTAAAAGGAAGAGATTTTATTTACATTGCGAAATGGGAAGTAACTACTTTTTAAAACTTGTAATTCTAATAGTCCTAGACCACTTTGTTTGGAGTCTGGAACTATAATGGTACCTCATTACTTTTCCCAATTAACTTTCCAAGCTCTGCTCCTGTCTTTTCCACTTTCTTCTGCAATGCTCCCTCCTCAGTTCCTTTTCCCCAGCACAGCTCAGCCTGGAGAAACACTGTTGTTGTTGTTTCAAGTTATTATCAATAATGACTTCATTATTTAGTGTTTATATTTATTTCCTCCCTTCTCTTGAGGGAGTTCAAGATGGATCCCATTCTCCATTTTTGTCCTCCTGTAAGATAGGCTGAGCTGAGAGGTAGTGACTGATCCAAGATTATTCAGAAAACTTCATTACTGAGTGGCATTTGAAACTGGCTCTCCCCAGTTTTCGTTCAACCCTCTAACCCAGAGGTGGGCAATGCAGAGTCTGTACTCTGCCCCTGGGGCTATGCCACATCACACTGCTGACTTCACAGTAGAACCACTGAATTTCAACAGCAAAGGCTGCATATAAGTGGGGGCACTCACATTTTCCTTTGCAAACCAGGGGCAAAAAAAAAGGATGCACCTTATTTTAAAGCATAATCATGCTTCCAGGAGGCTTGGGGATGAGCTGTAACTCCGCTTTAAAACAAATTTCATTGTCTTGTGCACCTTGTAGTTATGGCCCTACACATCCCCAAGACTGATATGATTTACTTGGCAAAATATTTAATTGGCAAATTACATTAATTGGCATTGATATAAAATGGATCTTGAGGTGACTGGAAGGTCAAACTGGACAGAGGAAAATTACTGACTGAAAAATGTGAAATTGCAAGGCAGGTCAGCCACACACCCCACCCCAGGCATAGCCAAAGTCATTGTCAGGCAGATTACAAGCAACTCCAGAGATAATAGGTTTAAGATGCAGCTGGGAACGTCTCTGAGCATACAATAGCCAAACCAATGTTTCCACCAAAGCAGGAATTGTCTCGACCTGGTTCCCTCACACTTGGATATGTCCCAATATTGTCCTGAAGCTTTCTTCGAGTACAGAGCTATTATGACAGCCTTTAACTCTTTGTCACCTAACACTAAGACCATTAACTCCATCTGGACCCCACTGTCTGTCTTGCAACTCTCATTGTCCACTCAGCTGGGAGAGCCATTCGCACCCATGCTGTAAGGGGAGATTTTGGGTATATAAGCCCTCCAATTTGAGCAGTCAGACACAGCTTCTTGCCTTGCTGAATACCATGTTGTTGCTTTATTCTGGGATGAGAACTGTTTTTAGGTGTGAGCCTAAGTCACATTGCTGCTTTCCTTGCTGCTCTCCGGATCAGTAATTATCACCCGAACCCTACAAGTCCTCCACCCACAACTTTCCTCCCTTTATCCTTTGGTTATCAATTGTATGAGTGTGTGAATGTTTGGATGCTTTGCGGTCATGTGTGTATCTTTCAATAAAACACAATTCAGCTTATTTTGGAATCTCAGGCTGGTTCTTTCCTGTCCGATCCCGTAAACATTGATGGAAAGATCTTATTAAGTTCTCCTCCTCTTGCAGGCCTCCTAACTGAGCTAATTAATTCCTCACTTTTGAACAGAGGTACTGTCATCACAGGTGGACTCCTGAGTGAGCCACATTTTGGGGTAACAGTGTTGTCAAAGGACAGTGCTGGGGGTAGGGGCAATCTCTTTTTCTGCCTCAGTGCTGGCATTACATGATATGGGTGAGCCATTACATGATATGGGTTGGGGGAAAACATGCACCCCATGGGCCACATATTGCCAATCCTTGTTTTAACCACTATATGCAGTTGTTTCTCAAATGAACTCTGAGTATGCCTTGCCTAAGAAAACTCTGAAAAAAGGGGTGTGTGTGTCATAAGTCTAGAGGCGACTTGAAGGGACACACAGGCAGATTAACCACTATTTCAAACGAGGGGTCTTTCTGGGCTGAAGGCTCTTAACCAAAAAGCATTGTCCAAAATCTTGTCCAGTTTCCCTTACACAGGCAGATGCCTTTTTTTCAGGAACTGCAAAGGTTGGTACTCCCTTCCTCCCTTGCACTGTCCAAAGCCCCCACTTTGACTTACTATAAAGCCCCTGAAGCCGTTCTGCATGGCCATTCTATGCTTCACAGTGAGCAGGCAGGCTTGGAAAAGTGTCTGGCTACATCCCCATAGCCAGATGTGAAATCTCAGTGCCGAAAACTGCTGGGATCCTCCAGGAGTCTCAGCAGTGCTGTGATCATTTCGCATCTGGCTATGGAGATGCAGCCAGATGCTTCCGCAACCCCACCTGTTCATTGCAAAGCACAGAATGGTCATGTGGGGTGGCTTATCATTCAGTCAGGAGAAGGTACATGGCTCAGTGTAGGTGCGCATTTAGATATATGCTATGCTGAGGAGATGTTGGATTGAGGCCAAGATTTGCCATTTCCTTCCTCTCAGGTTTGCAACAAGGTCACCCAGTAGGTTTTCATGGCTGAGCAGAGATTTCAGACCTGGTCCCCCAGCATCCTGGTCCAACATTCAAACTACTGCACCACGCTAGCTCTCATGTTTACTCTGATGCAAATCAGATGTAATGCTATAGGTCTCAGTGCATTTGTTGTTGTCCAGCAGATTAGGTATCTTTGGTTAAATCAGATTAGAATTTCTTTAACCAGTCAGAATGGAAAAGTAGCTAATGCTTAACTATATATAAACCAAAACAACTGTCTTGCAGTGTTCAGGACATCCACTGCACAGTATGCCAGTGGTACTAAATCAGGAGACCCTGCTTTTGAAGTAAGGTCACTTTCACCACAGACAGTGACCAAACACAATACAGTTGGCCCTCTACCTTTGTGGATTTGACTTTCATGGATTTGATTATTTGCGAGTTTGTCCAATCCCTGTCCCCCCAACTCAGGCACTCTTTTCCCAGGGGATCCCTCTTGGCAGCTCTGATGCCCCACCACACCCAAGGAAGGAGATGAGTGTGAGAGAGGAAGTATAAACCTACCCTTTCCCTCTCCTTTCCCTGATGTGATTTGGACCCTGGGCATCCATTCTCCCCACCATGCCTCAGCCCACTTCCCACATACACATTTTGATATTTGCGAATTTTCCACTTTCACAAGGATCCTGTGCCCCTAACCCTAGCGAATGTGGAGGGTTGACTGTATAGCATCATCTCACATTTAAATTCTAATATTTTACAATAAGTCTATGGGGGCTATTATAAATTATATTACAACAGACCCCTCCACCTGCTGTGCTTTAAACATGCAGTCAGGAATGTGATCTTGAAGACTGCAACTAGTAAAATATCTGACTGTAATGTCTGTTTGCTGGTCTGCAGCATTAAAAGGTGTAGGTGATAAATTCTCCTCAACTGGACCTTGATGATCTCTTTCTTCCCCATGTGTATCTATTTCTCTGCCAGATCTCCCAATGTATGATGAAACTGCAGACCCTGGGAAAGTTCCTTCTTTGGGCAACAAATCCCAGAACGTCCCAGCCACTGCGGGTGTCTTGGTCCAAAACGGAATCCTCCTGAGCTCTCATCCTTTCTATCTTTCCGTGCCCTTCTACGCTGCCGGCGCAGGCGCTAGGCGAAGCACATGCCGGAGGTGACACTCGTCTGAAGGAAAGCTGGCGCTCCCCGCTTTCTCCTTCTCATTGCTGTGGAGGGTAGAAAGACCCCTGATTCGATTAAGCCCTTCACCTGATGGGGAGACGACGCGAGCCAGAGCCAGATGCAGTGAGAGCTGACGCGACAGGGCCGAGGCGAAGCGGTGCGAAGGGCGGGGAGAGGGAGGCATACAAACACATTTCTCAGGCCCATCTGTGCCATCCTTCTGTCCACGCCGCTGCCTCTCCGCTTCCCAGGGCACCCGGCGGTTCAGAACTCCACCCGGAACCGGGAATCCCTCCAGCCCGTTTCCCTCTCCCTGGCGCTCTGTCTGTCTGATCCTGACCCCTTCAAGGTGATCCGACTCGATTAGCGCGACGTTGGCAGCGGAGGCTGGGCCCGTGCGCGCTCCGCTCTCCCCCTCCCCACCCCCGGCCTTTTCTCCGCTCTCCCTCCTTCTCTCCCTCGCCCCCCCCCCGCCTTTTTCTGCCTTAATTGGAACCCTCCGAGACCAGGCAAAATCGCATTAGCACCAGGCCCCGGCACGCCGAGCCATCCATCTTTTTTTATTACAGCGTAATGGGGCTGCTCGCGAGGCGGCGTTCGATTTGTCACAGGCCTCGTTCGCTGATAACGGGCATTTGTCATCACTTTCTGCCTCTGTTAATGTCATCATCGGCGCGCTGACAGCCCGGCCCCGTCGAGGGAGCACCGGCGACACAGCACATCCGTCAAGCTAATATTTCCATGGCTGTGGGGACCGGGCGAGCCACGGACACACGCATTTTAAAGCATCAGGAGGAGAGAGAGAGAGAGAAGCGCCCTTGTCATTAATTAAAACGTGAGGGCGGGCTGCGTGCGCAGACGTGCGCGCCTCGCGTGAGGATGTGCGACGCCGCCTGTGGGTAGGGGCGCAGGTAGCGACCGTGTGGACGCCTCATACGCGTCCCCCGCCCGCGGCTTGACAGGCAAGGGCTTGGACGGGGAAGTGCATTTAAAAGCTATTTGGGACTGGGACGGCTGCCCTCCCGAAGAAGGCGTCGTTAATAAGCCGGGAAGGGGGAGAGCCGCGAGCAAGCGGGAGGGCGCGCGCCTTTGTCCGCTCCTGCCCTGAGGCGCGTGGCGTCCTCCAGCGCCTGGCTGTCGGTGGTTCGCTGACACCCGAGTGCCATAAGCAACTGGAGGCTGTTCAAATGCGGGTGAATCCAGAAGGAAAGGGCCTCTGCGCCGGAAGGCAGCTGTCTTTCAGGGGAGGCTGGTGGCTTCCAAGTCACGGGGGCGGTCAATCCGCTCTGAGTTGTAGTCTGAACTTTAAAGGCGGCTGTCCAAAGCCCTGAACGTATTGTAGGAGCAGGATCCAGCAGCTGGAAAGACTCCTTTAAAGTTTGGGCTACAACCAACGCCATTTCCGCATTACACCGTTATAATGCTATCACCCCACTGTCAACATCCTGTGGAGTTCTGGGGTTTGTAGTTTACTGAGGCCAAAGATGCCGCTTCCTGAACTGCAAACACCAGGATTCCGTAGGATGTTGCAGGTGGAGTAATAGCAATACAACAGTGTAGTGTGGAAACGGCCCAAGAATGGATTCAAAACATTGGCGGCCGCTGGCATCATTCCAACAGAAAACAAGGTCAATTTGAGCAAGAAGCACAAGTGATGATTCCAATCACAGCTTGAAAAATGTTATTGGTGTGGATTACAGTTCCTTGAATCCCACAGTTCCTAGAATCCCCCTGGCGAGGGAGGGTGTTCTGGGAGTTACATGCCAAAAAGTAAACTTATCTAAGCTCTGATTTCAATGCAGCAATTGTGTGCGTATAAAGGATAGGAGGAGGTTGCTCAAGGGTTGCAGGGCAGGAGGAGGAATGTTTTTGGCAAAGATAAGAAAGTCACATATCTGCTCTACAGATCAGTCCCCCCATGAAGTATACTTTGCATGATGACAGGAATAGACCACAGTGGCCTAGATTCTGCACGGTCAGATGTAGTTACACTAGCAGAGCTCTGTTTTTGCAGCTGTATCTCCTGATTCTGTCCCCCAAAACCGACTTTAGGAAACACACAGCCACACCAACTGAAGAGTGGGATGCTGAACGATCATGCATCCGGGCCACTCCCATCAGCAAGATGTGGTGCAAAGAAGCAATGGCAGTGATCCCTATAGGGTTCTGGTGCAATTGTTTTTCACACTATGCTTTATTGGCAGGAAGGGGCTGGACTCTCCAGCATCTCATAAATGTTATGGTTAGCTTAGTGTGGGTGCCTGGCTTTTAAGGAGGGTTTGGAGGAAATTTGCAGTTGTGGCAATGGTGCCATGACTGTAAATATGAATTGCAATACTTACAATGTCATAGGTCTGGCTGAACAGACTGAACAGGATGCCAGACACTACTTTTTTGCTGGAAAAAAAAAACACCACTCTTTTCTCCAAGCTACTGTGAAGTTTATGACTGGACACAAAGGGAACAAGAAAGTCTGAGTGGTGTAGCTGATAATGTCATTGTCCCTGCTAATTAAAAAAAAAATGCTGCTCCTTCAACCCTACAAGCTCTGGCTTTACTATATCACTGTGTAGCTGTAAACAATACAATCAAATCAACACAAAACAATATAAACCTCATTCAAATCTCAGCTCTTCCATTACATTTATTGGAGCCCTTCTCATACCGTCAGCCCCACCTACCTCATCTGTAATAGGGAGATATGCATACTAATCACTTATAGAATCATAGTTACTTATCACACTAAACTATTATAGCACTGTATTTCACTTTAACTACCATGGTAAGATCCTGTGGAATTCTGGGGTTTGTAGTTTAGTGAGGCCCAAGAGCTCTCTGGCTGAGAATTCTAAATGCTCCTCCTTAAACTGACCTGGAGGTGTTACTGCGGTAGATAACCCTATCCCAGGGTCTACAATTTAATATTAAAAATATCTCCATGTGCTTGAGAGGTCCCCCAAATGAGCACGTAGGCAGGCACAGTCGAATGGCCAAAAGCAGGAAAAACCCGGTCAGGCCAGTATATTTAGAGTTGCGTAGCCCCAGGAGACCTCCAGACATGCACAATATAAAATACAAAAAGGGTCCTCAGGCCCAAGGAGCCGGCTTGAAGGGATTAATGCATCTGACAAATAGCCCGTCAAGCGAGGATGATTTGCATACAGCCGAGGCTTTGACAACCCCGGTAAATTCGATCATGCAAAGGATGTGGACATTTTGGAGCTTTGTTCTAGCTCCTCCACCTATTGTTCTGCCTGGGAAAGAATTAGCCGTCCAGGTACCTTTTCCCCCATAAAAAGACCCAGTTTTTGAGCAGCTCTTTGGACCGCTCCTGGATCGCTCCCGGTTTCCCAGCAGACTGTCACTCCATCCATTGAGCTATCCCCTCAGCCCTCCATGTGCTGAGTCTCATCTCTCTCTCCGCTGCCGTCTTGGACCTTCGGACTTCAGGACCAGGTGCAGTATTCCCCAGCTGTAACCCTCAAAAGTCCTCTATCCAATTTCCTCTCTTTTATTTCTAAATAGGTCTTGAGTGAGTGAGTGCATATGTGCGTACATGTGCAAGTCTTTATTTTTACTAAAATCATTTTATTAGACAATTTTGCTTGGTTTTTGGCTCGGCCTGACCCCGTAAAAATTGGGTGAAAGATCTTGCTAGGTTACCCTGCTTCTCTGCTATTGCTTGTGCTCTGGCTAGTTTCCATTCCCCGTCATGTGGAGCACATTGAAGTGTCCCCCAAGGGACCCCAGAAATCAGGGTAACAGAGGTCTCTCTTTTATGGGGTGCTGTAGGTCGAAGTCAACTGGCAAGCAGTTAATAACAACAGCAAACTACCATCTCAGGATTCCATAGGATGTTGCCATGCAAGTTAAAGTGCAGTGATAGAGCTATAGCAGTTTAGTGTGATAAGGCTCACAGAATCTTAGAGCTAGAAGAGACCATAAGGGCCATCTAGTCCAAACCCCTGGCATGGAGGAATTTACTAATAAAGCACTCTTGAAAAATGTCCACCTAAGCTCTGTTTAAAGAGCTCCAAAAAGGGAGAGTTCACCGCCTTCTGGAGCAGTTTAGTCCAATTTCTGTTTCAGAAAAGAAGCTCTCCCTCACGGAATCTCTCTTCATGTAATTTGAATCCACTGGTTCATTTTCTAGTCTCTGGAACAGCAGAAAACAAGCGTACTCCATCTTCTACAAAACATCTCTTCACATATTTAAAGATGGCTATCATGTCACCTCTCGGTCATCTCCAGACTAATCATACTCAGCTCCCTAAATTGTTCTGCATAGGGCAAGGTTTCCAAACCATAAAATGACCTGTTTTGTCACACTGATGTTAGGGCTACCAAGGAGCTTCCTTGAACTGTTAGGAAAAGTGCTACAGGAAGGGCAAAATCTTATTGTCAGTCCTAACTAGAGCAGACCCATTGAATCAGTGGAATTTACCTATTTGTTGACTCATCATTCAGTTATTCATTCAGTGGATCTGCACTGGGTGGGATTAATTCACAGGATTCAGGTCAAATTTTCTGAAGTGTGTGTCAAAATTAAGAAAGTCCAAATGGAAAGGGCCTTTGAAATGACAGCCACACTGAGTATACTTGTTTTATTTATTTATTGGATTTGTTTCCTCCCTTTCTCAAGCCAAGGAAGTAGCTATAAATTAAGCTGTTCCTGCTATCTGGACTCCAAACCATTAATGTTTTGACTACCAGTCCTGCTTCCCCTGATCGTCTTAGGTCAAAGTGTAGAAAGCAGGTAAAAATATTGCCATTCACCAATAATTTGATGGACAGCATCTAGGGGCACATTCGGATGAATTTAGGCTAAACCAAGGGCATGGGAGAACTTTACAAAAGAGGCTTACACCAGAAATACCCCTGCAAAGTAGAGAGTACGTGAGAAGTATGTAAAGCTTGGCCTAGCAGAGTCGAGCCAGAGGTGCTGAGGGACAATGGGAGAGCTGCCAAGTCTTGAGGAAGAATCATTTGTCATGGAAGAAACTTCCTGTAGTAAGTGGGCATCTTGCAGTTTTCTGCAGTGTGTTGCCAGTTCTGTCATCTGGTGCAGTAATAAAGCACATGGGCCCTTGCCCAAAGCCACATCACTATCATTTTTGCATACACTAATCCATTTCTGTCAGTTCAGTGAATACAAATGGTATATAACCTGTAATTTAGAGCTGAGCTTTAAAGGAATGATTGAGAAAGAGTAAGTCTCTTCAAAACAGGCCAGATGTGTTGAGGCTCAGAAGCAACTCAGAGACCCTGTTCATTTAGTAGACTGAATATCTTCCTAACACCAGGGCCTGCCCAAATCATTTTTGCCTTGCTCTGCCTCCCTCCCATATCTGGAAATTGACTGGATTCTATGTGCCTGTATGCACCTTCAAGTTGCCTGTTGACTTATGGCGACCCCATGAATTTCATAGGATTTAATGTTCAATTACTTATTAGCGTTAATATTATTTAGTATTAAATTGCTAGTTGTTAATTATTTATTAATTATCAGTAATTAATGTTTTTTAATTAATGAACACTAATTGAATATGACACCAGTAGGAACAGACAACACTTTAGCTGAGAACACCAAGTTACCTCAGGGAGTGCAGAGCAAGCCACATGGTGTGTATAGCTCAGTCTTTGGCCCCTTGGCCCTGCTCTGCACCCTTCAAAATCTGCTACTGAGGCAGTTTTTCACTTTGCCTAAGAGGAGGGCCGGCCTTGTGTAGTAAATAAGCTGAACTCTCTCCATAATGCAACACCTTGGTTTCAGAGCCTCATACCACCTCATGAACAGAGCCTTCTCCTCGCCTGTAGGGGTGGTGAGGGCATGGTGAGTACTCAGAAATCAGTAACAAATACTACAAATGCTTAGGTAGTGAAAATGTGTTTAATATTGGCACTCCATGAACATAATCTTGAAACACCCTTGCTGCAAGAACACTGGACTTAGCTTTCTGTGCTGGATGGCATGATAGTGATCTGGGTATGGAGTTTTCCATGGTTCTGTTTTCATGGACAGATCACTACCTGGTGGAGTTTAGACTCATTGGAATGTGGAGCCTCTGCAGGAGTGGGAGGCCAGTTACAATAGTCTACCCCAAGAAGCTTATGGATCTAGGAGGACTCCTGATGGCTCTTGGAGTGTTTCCTGTTGTCTTGGCAGATGATCCTGTTGAAATCCTGACCACTCTTTGGAACAGGGAAATGACCAGGATAGTGGATGCAACTGCTCCTGAGCATCCACTCCCACAGAATGGACCCAAGTAAGCCCCTTGGTTTACTAGGGAACTGGTAGTGATGAAACAAGTGGGACAGAGACTAGAATATCAATGATGGAAAACTCAGAAGGTCTCACCAAACATGGCCTAGATCCCATTGGAAAGCATATGCTGTGACAATGGTGGCTCCAAAGAAATCATTCTTCTCTGCCACCACTACATGTGCTCACTGTCATCCAGTGGAGCTGTCTTAAGGGATTGGGGCCTTCTACTCTGTGACTCACAAGAAAGGAATGCACTCAAAAAATTTACAGCTTACTGTGAAGAATCTGAAAGATGATTTGCAGTCAGAATTAGTTGGATCTGTTCTGACTTGGGTGCTGTAGTTGATACAGGTCCAGTGTTTGTAACCGTGGCTCTTGCTTGTTCTGTGTTATTGGATAGTTTCGATCTGTGCAAACTGAAGATAAGGCAGAATCTTTGAGGAAGAGAGTAACCACATGGATCCATGCCCCTTTGGACTCTTAAAAGTAGCCAGGCATTAACCAAATGGGTAAGGAATGGTAAGGTAGTCTTCTATTCTGCCTAAAAGATGCTGTAGGGAGGCAGTGAGGCCCTGAAAAAGCCCCTCCTTGAATCTCACCATACTGGAGAATTACCAGGTAGTCTCCAATCTGCCTTTGTAGGGTTTATGCTGGCCTCCTAGCTCTTTGATGAACTCGATCCTTTAATTCCATTTCAATCTGGTTTCAGGCCTGGTTATGGGATGTAGACAGCTTTGGTCACCTTGGTGGACAACCTACACCTGGATCTGGATTGGGGAGCATGTCCCTGTTAGTCCCACTGGATCTCTCAGCAGCTTTCAATATGATATTTTTGGGTTATCTCTCTGAGGTGTGTCTTGGGGCACTGCTTTTCAAAAGTTGTGGTCCTTCCTCCTGTTCAGCATATATACAAATCCACCAGGAGAGGTTATCTGGAGTTTTGGAGCTTGGTGTCGGCAAATAGAGTCAGACAGACTCTATCTCTCTTTTTCATCTAATTCCAAGAAATCTGTTTTGATAGTAAACAAGTGTCTTCTGTCAGCAATGGACTGGAGGAGGGTAAACAAAACTGAAATGTAATCCAGGCAAGACAAAACTCCTCCCATCAAAAGACAGATCAAAGAATAGGTATTCAGATTACACTCCTCTTGAAATCTCAGATTTGTGGCATGGATATATTCCTGGACTCAACCTTGAGACTGGATGTCCAGGTTTCAGCATTGAGCAGGAGTGCATTTGCAGGTAAGACTAGTGTCCATTCCTGGAGAAGTGAAATCTAGCTATGGTGACATAGGCCTTGATTACATCCCATTTGGATTACTATAACATGCTCTAAATTGGACTGTCTTTGGAAACTGTTTGGAAACTTCAACAGGTCCAAAACCCAGACTGTTGACTGAGGCTAGTTACAAGGAATTTATAACTCAGTTGTTGAAACAACTTCATTAGCTAATGGTTCATTTCCAGGAACAATCAAAGTGTTCGTTATTACATATAAAGTCCCATATGGCTGAGATCCAGACTATCTGAAAACTACGGCTGGAATCACAATTGGCTGGATCACAGTAACGAAAAAAAGCAAACATTTCGCTCTATCTGCATGCCTTTCGTCCAGATCTTGGCTGGCATCCTGTTAGTGACATATGCAGGCATAAGTCTACCTTATTATGCCTGCATATGTCTTTTTTGTCACCGTGAAGGTCAGTATTCTCTTCTACTCTCCACAATATCCAAATCCCCACTTCTAGAACTCATTGTTGTGCTGCAATATCCCCCCCCCCATCCATTCCATTGCCAGTATAGAATAGAGGGCATCAGAGAAACATCTGGCTATGTCTCCAGAGCAAGATACATACTGATGACATTATCTGCTGAGATCTCCAGAGGATCCCAGATGAACTCAGTGGATCTCTGGGAACATAGCCAGAGGATTCACCCATCTCTTCCTCTCTCCATCAGTAACAGAATGGCTGAGGGGTTGTTGCAGAGTAACAATGAGCTCAGGGGAGGGGGGCGCGACAGTAGTGCCATAGTGGGGTTTTGTATGTGGAATTCTTAGTCTGTGCTCAACTGTGTAGGTTCTCAGCTCTTGTGATATTTATTGGAGCCAATCAGAAGCTGGGTTACAGCATTCTAAACAGCGAGTTTCTGGCCAGGCCTTTCTATAGGCCAGTGAAATTGTGCTTCAGAAACTTATCTAGGATTTGCCATTTGAGAGGAAGAGAAGCTTGTAATTCCATCGTTCTTTCTTGAAGAATGCCACTTCCTTGTACATAGGTGGCCAGAAGGGACAATTGGTGGGACAGACAAAGTATTGTAATAATCTGAGACATTGATTCCAGATACAATAAGAGTCAATGTGGGTGGAATGATTTATGATTCCCAAACATACATGAATAAAAGTCTAGTGTTCACACCCATTCACACACACACCATACATGCCTGGCTATAAGTGCAAATCATGAGAATGTGTGTGTGTGTGTGTGTGTGTGTATGCATGTCTGTGTGATTGTGGTATGTGTTCATCAGAAGTGGATCCATGTTGCACATTTGTAATTGGTACTGTATTTTTGATCAGTAAAAAAAAGCTGTATAAGCAGAGGACACCAACTGTGTCATGGATGTGAAGTGGTTTGGCCCCATCTCCCTGTCCCCTCTGCCCCAGGGCACATAAGCTGAAAATCATGACTGCAAGACACTTCTGGTTTTGATTCCTAATTTCCTGGCAAGCTGTTTTTCTGTATTTTCAGGATTTGGAATGGAGCTAGAGGATGTGAATAAGGGTAAATAGCTACTCCAATAGCAGCAGTAATTTGCCATTTGGCAAGTTGGAAGGTTTCAGTGGGCACAGGGCCACCCCTGTCCTAAAAGATACAGGTTTGGGTTAACTGAAGGACTACTAGTCGACATGCATATGAACCTGTATGGGTGATTTAAACCTGCCCATTCTGACTCTCTGGCCCAGCCTTAAGAGAAATCAGCTTGCCAGTTATCAGGTCTAAGACCTTTTTTGGTGGTAGCTCTTCACCTGTGGCATCCCTTCCCTTAGGAGACACACATGGCTCCCTCTGTGTTTTCCTTTAATTGGATGTCAAAACCATTTTTATTCTGCTCCACTTTTCTCTGAAGATTTTACTACCTTGATATTTTGGCTTCAGTTGTTGTCAATGTTAACATCTTTTAAATTTGTTTTTAGTATCTACTTCTTATCATTTGTTGCAAGCTGCTGTGTCATGATTCTTTGAAAATCAGGAGGCAAGTTTATACATAAAAACAACAAGAGGCAAGATCCATGGTTCCACATCTCTCTCTTTCTGTCTCTGCTTCTCTTTGCCAGTTCAGATCTCATCGGTGTATATATGTGAGAAGTAAGATTTGATGCCCAGTGCCCATCTGTTTATACTTTTTATTTTTGAAGATTCTATTTGATTTTATAAATTAAAAATGACTTAACATCGAACTTCTTTATAAATTGAAGTAAAACTAATTAAATACCCATATATCCACAATCATACATACAGTTACACTACAGAGGTTAAAATACTTAAAAAGGGTGTGCTTTTTTGCAATGTTCAGAATAAGAGGAATGAAATGGTAAGGAGAAGACAGTGAAATGCTAACAAGGAATGGAGAGAACAGTGTGATGCAGCAGTCAAGAAAACCAATATAATTCTAGGCTTCATCAACAGAAGTGTAGTGCATTACTGTGTCGTATAGTGGTATAGTATAGGAGTCATACTCTCTCAGCCTCAGAGGAAGGTAAAGACAACTCCCACACAGCAAATGTTGCTAAGAAAACCCTGTGACAGGTTTGCCTTGGAGTCACCATTAGTTGGAAATGACCTGAAGGCATATAACACACACATAGTAATACATTGAGGAAAATAATAGTAACCGCTCTATTCTGCTTTGGTCAAACCTCACCTGGAATACTGTGTCCGGTTCTGGGTTCTGCAGTTCAGGAAGGATATTGACAAGCTGAAATGTGGCTGGAGAAGGGGAACCAAGCCAGTAAGAGGTCTGGAAATCAAGCCCTATAAGGAACAGCTTAGGGAGTTTGGTATGTTTAGCCTGAGAGGCAATGGCGGAGCTTGGAGTGGGGGGGGGGGCTACGACATGAGGGGCATGGCCGCGGTGCGTGGGGGCGCGGCAGTGGTGCAGGGGAGCATGGCCAGGGTGCACGGGGGCTTGGCTATGGGCTGGGCTGGGCTGCCCCAAAAACATTGCCATCTGGGGCAAATCACCCTCCTCAACCCCCTGCCACTATGTGACTGCTGAGAGGTGATACAATAGCCATATTTAAATACTTGAAGGGATGTAATGTAGAAGAAGGAGCCAGCTGGTTTTTTGCTGTTCCAGAAATAAGAAAATCAATCTATGGATTCATGTTACAAGAAAAGAGGTCCCACCTAAACATTAGAAGAACTTCTTGATGGTAAGAGCAGTTTGACTGGCATATGGCGCCTCAGGAGGTGGTGGACTCTCTTTTGGTGTCTTTAAATCGAGGTTGGATAGGTATCTTTCAGGTTTGCTTTAGTTGCGTATTCCTGCATGGCAGGGAGTTTGAGTAGATGGTCCTTGTGGCCCTTTCCAGTTCTTATGATTCAATGAAATAAACCTCTTACATCTTTGGAGGAATCCTTCAAATTTTTTAAATACTGGCTTTAGGCCAATTGGTTATTCTTACAATTATATTTTATGTAGTTTTTATTGGTTTAAAGTATTTTGGCCTAAATCCAATTGCTAATCCCAATTAGAGTAGAGTCATTAAAACAATTATTGAATAGTAAACCAATATTTATGTAAACCCCATGGATTTAGTGAACCTACTCTACTTGGGACTAGTAGCTGCAGTTAGGTCTTTATCTGTAAAATACCTAGAGATTTTTTTAAAGAAAAGGTATCCAAGAAATGGAAATAAGGCTGAGGAGGAAACATAAGAATATGATCCAGTATACCAAAATTAAGACATTTCCATATTCTGTATGACAATACAGTTCTATACATGTCTACCCAGAAATCATTCCCATTGAGCTCAATGGACTCTCAGGGAAATGGGTATAAGATTTCAGCTTAAAGTGATTATATATTCTAAATTGTCTGCCTTCCCTAATTTTTATGTAACAAGTAAATTTTGCCATGATGGCACAATCATATAACTGTCCACTTGCCCTGAGCATTGGGAAAGTGCTTCACAAGATGCAACTTTTAATTTATGGAATTCTAAACTGGAGGCTTTATCATATGCAGGTTTCTAAACTGGAGGCTTTATCATATGCAGGTTTCTTGCACAATTGCACTGGCTGAACTCTGTTTTTGATCTCTCCTGATCACATGACATCATCACTGTCCCACTGCTGAACTGCATTCCCATTATTATTGAGTTGTCTTTTTTCATTCATGGCAAGCACCCACAAATAGCTCCAATCATGCTGCATTTCCACTATTTTCAGTTGGTGTGATGGTGTTATTCTGCTGCAGTTCTGATACTGCGTCAGTCATGTGGTGTCATTGAGCACTGTTCTCCCCCTCCCTTCCTCCCTATTCCCAAGCAGGGTGAGCTCATTGCACTTCTGGTATCTGGACAATGAAGACATCACGGTGCAGGTGAACAACATTGCTTTTACTCCACTCCCAATTATATTTGATGAAATTGCGTACTTGTGCTACCCTGGTGGTCACTAGCATGCCACAGTCACACTATTATGGAAAAACAGCAAATCTTAGGCTGAAAGAGCAAAATGCCGAAATGGTGGCACAACAGGATAACACAATGCTGAAATGACAAGGAAGGATCTCACGCCAGGCTGAAATTGTGCAAAGAAAAGAAAAAGAAAAGAAAAAATATAGTGTGTGCATTGGGTAGCACAGACAGAGGAAGGGTGGCAGGCTCATGGGGGCGATGTAGAGGACCAATTGCGGGAATGTGCATCACCAAACCAGCAGCACAGCATTATTGCTGAGACAGTGTGATTGTTTCTATACTGGTATGTTTTCATTTCCTTAAATAATGCAGTTGCCGTGAGCCAACAGACTGGTGTGATAAAGCCCTGAGTAATGCAGTTCCATTTATGGAATTTTAAATCCCAAGATGTGGTGACAACCACTGGCATTGATAGCTATATCTATATGTATACCTATATCTATATCCTTTATGCATTTATCTGTCCAGAGCTATTAATTATGAATACAATATGGACATAACTATGATGATGTCCAAAAGCAGTACACCTCTGGCCAAAAGCATCTGATAGTCCCCTGCTGGAAACAGGATAATGAACTAGGTGGGTCCTTGACAATCTCCCTTTCATCAGGATTACTTTCTGAAGACTGTGGGCTGAAAATGTATCCAGAACTATCCGTAGTAGAAAATCAAAGGAAGATAAAGCCAGTAGGCAAGGTGTCTACATTAAATGAGGTAATATCACACAAAGCCTCCATAGTTGGCAAGAGTTGGCTGAGGTCCTGCATCAGGAGATGTGTATTATGTTGCCATGTCTCTAGCTACATCTTTCAACAACTATCAACAAAATACTTAACTTGTAAGCACCGCAGGCCCATCAGCACAGCCACTTCCATGCTGTTGGAGGGCAGAGGGATGAGTGGGTACGTGTCCAGCTATTTACTTGTAGCAGGGCACACTGCAACAGGCATCTGCAGACTTCTGGGGTCCTTGTGAGATCTCTACACATTACAACCTTGCATCATGTCCAGTTACAAGAAAATAGCTTGACCCATCCCCACTCATCCTATCATTCTTCAACAACATAGAAATTGCCACGTGTGTGTGTAAGGTTGCATTGCTTAAAAGATAGGTTTTTGGGGACACTGTCATCATTAGAATCATAGAATACAGTTGGAAGAGACCACAGGGGCTATTTAGTCCAACTCCCTGCCATGCAGGAATACCCATTAAAGCATTCCCAACAGATGGCCATCCAGCCTCTGCTTAAAAACCTCCAAAGAAGGAGACTGCACCACACTCCAAGGCAGCAGATTCCACTGCCGAACAGCTCTGATTATTGAATGACCAGAACAGAATTCTGAACTCCGCAACATCCAATAAAGTGTGTTCTGATGGCGTAAGTTCAACTTCAGCTATTGTAATTCAAGAACAGGTTGCCAGCCACCTGTTTTTACAAGCTTTATTCTATTATATGCTCAAAAATAAATAGTGTATCCTGTACTGTTTGCTATTGAAGGCTACACAATTCTTGCATATGTGAATATAATGGCATATAGTTAATGCAGAACTATACTTAATGCAGATAGTTTAATGCAAAAAGTGCAAAAAAGTGTTGTTTTCATTCTAATATTTAATTTAGAGGTCAGAATTATGCAGCCTAACAGATGTTATTGGGCTTTAATACCCAGCATTTCTCACCACTGAATATGCTGGCTAGGGCTGCTGGGAGATGCAGTCCTAGAATATCTGGAGAATTTCATGATTGCCACTCATGATATATACAAATGAGATCTGTAAGAAGTTTTGTTGAAAGGAAGGCAAATAAGAAGAGCTACCAATGTTTTGGTACTGGGATTTGACAGTGTGTATGTGTGTGGGGTGGTGGTGGTTAGATCCAAACTTTGTCAGCTTCAGAGTGCACCCACTGAAATCAGTGAGGCCTATTGATTTCAGTGACCCTACTTGCAGTATGGCTAAGGCCCTTTCCACGCGAGACTGTTATAGCGCTCTTATTCCACTTTCAGCATCCTACGGAATCCTGGGGTTTGCAGTTTAGGGAGGGGCCCTGAGACTTCTCAGCCAGAGAGCTCTTTGGCCTCAGGAAACTACAAAGCTCAGAATTCCCCAGGAGGCTGAAAGTGGAATAATAGTGCTATAACAGGCTAGTGAGGAAAAGACTCAAGTCTAAATCTAAACTGGGGTGGGGAGAATCATGTAACCTGTCAGATGTTGTAGGATTGCAACTTCCAGTTTATAGCAGGGGTGGGCAAAGAGTGGCTCTCCATATGTTGCTGCATTGCAACTCCCAACATTCTTCATCATTCTGCTGATGGGAGTTTCACGTCAATAACATATGAAGGGTTGCATGGTTCCCACCTTGATCTAAAGCATAAGAACTACCAGATTCCTTGGAAATTTACTTTTAAGCAGGCACTTGATTTTACTACTGCTCCTCCCACAACTGCTCCAAACTGAATGGACATTCTTCCTGTCCTAGGCCAGAAGTTTGGCACTAGCAACGTTCCCATTCAACTTAGGGCAGCTGCAGATTTAGTGGTGGTAAAGTCAGAAGTGGATTTGTTTCCCACACAGTGGTAGATCTACTGGCAAAGACTGGTGCACTGCTAAGAGACACTGGGACTGATGTGCATCAGTGTGTGATGCACATTAGTGCACAATGCACATTGGACATTTTGCTGGCTGTGCTATGTGGTAACACAACAGCAGTCCTCTTCTGGATAGGGATACTCTGAAACTGTCCAATTCTGATTCCTGCATATGTAAGTCCAGTTATGGAGATGTAAGTCCCCAGCAAGACTCTAGCCATTGTTCTCTTCTTTGGTCTTTAGTACGTGATTCCAAGCACCACCTTCCATACAGGCTAACAACCTTCAACATTTGAGCAGCAATTGAAAAGTTATTGAAAATAGTTTATTCCCATTACTCATTATGCTGTTTGGGAAGTCACCCTTTACTGGTGCTGAGATAGGAGCCAGCACCCTGGATCACTCCTGAAAGCTTGAACTAAAAGCCAGGACAGATTCACCAGCACACTGACATCATAGCTGATAGTGTCCAATGCTTTTAATATTACCTTTTGAAACTGACTAGAAACTATTACTTGTTCTTACACCAAAGTGCCATCACTCTTGCTTGTGACGTAACCTTTAAAATGTAACCTTTGTTACGCTCTTACAGCTCCCAAACATTGCCTCTGACTCCTTACTCCTGAGCTCTGTATCAGAGACAATATTGATCTCCATGCCAGTCGACGGGGAACAAGATTGAGAAGCTACCATTACCCCTATGTTCTGGTTGGCCATCTGCTTGGCCACTGTGCAAAAAGTATGCTAAGGAATGATCCAGTGGTGGACCTTGGAGTGTGCAGAGGGAGGCAGGAGGGGGCACGGCTACGGTGTGCGGCTGTGGCCAGGGCATGTGGGGGCATGGCAACAGGCCAGGATGCCCCAAAAACATTGCCGCCCGGGGTGAACCGCCTCCATTTCCCTCCCATGCCTACCTGACTGGAGTGATCCTACTATTGAGCACAATCAGGCCACCCCTCAGGAAGCAGATGCTCAGAGGGGCAGGGAATGATGCTGGAAAGCTGTGTGTCTCAAACTCAGTCCACTCTGTAACTCCAAAAGGATGCTGTCCCAGCCCACTTGAAGGTATCCAACAGCACTGCCAACCGAGCACTGATATGCTTCTCCCTGAGGCTGTGACTCTTCTTCTTGGGCATCCCAGAACGGAGAAAGCATCCTTGGCAGTGTCACTGTGACAGAAACAAGGATGGCACCAGACCTTGGTTAAACAAGAGATAAACAGCTAGACCTCGTAAACTGTGTCTCAGACACTGTTTTCTTTTAATGAGCATGTTGAGGTCATGCTGATTCTTACTTCTAGTCAAGCTTGTTTTTTTGTGGCATTGGCATGATGCTGACACTAGGCAGGCAATATAAAGAAAGCCCCATCCAGGGTAGGATGACATCCATTCCAAGAACCTCTGGAGCCATTCCATTTCTGAATTATTACTCATGAGCTGCCTCAACACCCATAACGCCGGAGGAGCACCTATCTCTTTCTCCATTTCACTCAATGGGCAGAGGCCAAAGGCACCTTCCCCTGGACTTCCTTGAGGTGGAGGAAGGTGTATTTACCCAGTGATGTCTTGCTGCTCCCCCCACGGTTGTGTACCAGGCAGACAACACTAAAAGGATTTATTACTCCACCAAGCTGCCTCTCGGAGCTCAGTCATGTAGGAGATGTCCCATTATATGGGCAGTTGACTTTAATAGTCATTGTGTGCTTAAAGCACAGCAAAACAACAGTGGGGGGAAAAATCCCCACTCCACTTAGATGGCCCTCCCCCCCCCCCCCCCCAGCAAAGCCCTGCTAGTCTATTTGCACAGTAAATTAAAAATATGAATCACTTCTCTGTACTGCCTCCCCAAACACTCATCCTGTCAGGCTCTGGGTTGTCTTCATTTGTATTACCTTAATTTAATGTTAATTATGTTCTTCATTTACAAAGAACAAGCATTTACACTCCCCATCTGGGGATACGCCGCACTTGCCGTCTCCACGGGTTTGGTTCAGGGAAGGGAAGGCGGGGAGGACTCGTTAGCACACCGGGCGAGGTAGAGGCGGGGACTCGGGATGTTTCCCTCCCGGCTCGGCAGCTCTCCCCCTCTGCTTTCACCGCAGATGGACTTTCCTGACCAGAGGCGCAATTACCTTCCAATTTATGAATTGGCCTCTTACCTTCCCTCTCCAACTGAATTGTGAAGATCGAGCAGTCAATGAGAAGGGATAGATTGATTATTCTGGGAAAGACGCAATGTCGGTGGCTAAGAACAGGCCCCCGGTTTGAACGCTGGGGAAACAGAACAACCCAGATAATGATTTCGGCAGAAACTCCTTGCCAAACAGAAATAATCCTTTTTTTTTTTTAAATATGTATGAGCAAGTTTAACATTGTAAAAATACAATCCCTGTAATGAGCTCAACAAAAATCAGGTCCTTGTGGTTGTATGTTTCCATTCTGATTCTTGGATTCTTGGGAATAGTTTCCATGTGCTTTGGCCAACGAGTGAGACATGTCATTCCTCCAACTGACTTGATTTGGTGGGACAGTCCTGATTATTCTTTTGCCATTCCACCTTTTCGGCTCATTTTAAAATGTCCCAGTTTCTCTCCCCACTTTCCCCCTTTGTCCTCAGCTTAAGTCAGTAGCTTCAAACAGAATTCAAAATGAAAAGGTAGCTCGGACTCAATTAACTAGGCAGGGGGAGAGAAGGAGGTAGGATTTTGCTCTTCCCAGTAGTCTCAGGCAAAAGCAAACCGCCTCGGCCATTCCTAGTATGTGTGCTCTCCAGCAACAACAACAGCAAGAACAACAGACTATCTGATGGTAAGAGCAGTTTGACAGTGATATATGCTGCCTTGGAGTATGGTAGAGTCTCCTTCTTTAGAGGTTTTTAAACAGAGGTTGGATGGCCGTCTTTCAGGAATGCTTTGACGGTGTATTCCTGCATGGCAAAGGCCCTTGTAGTCTCTTCCAACTCTATGATTCTATGAATAAAACTTGCCAACTTGACTACAAGCTTATGTTGCTTGGCCACATGTGCCACAGTTTTCATCTATGAAATGGTGTGTGTGTGTGTGGGGGGGTATGCTGCTGAAGGTAGCCAGTAGAACTATAAGATTTAGGTATAGAGAAGACCTCCGCATATTTGAGTCAGATCTTTGAAAACTCCCTTCACATACTACGAATGCCATAATACAGGGACGAGGAATCTGTGTGACCTTCCAGATGTCTGGGCTTCAACTCCAGTGAAGGCAGTGGTCAGGCACGATGTGAAGTGTAGCTCAGCAACATCTGGAGAGCCTCGTGTTCACCATCTCTACTGCAAAGGAGCTGTGGCTGTTGAATTGGCCTAAGGGCCTGTTCAGATGTACAGAAAAGGCAAATTCGAGGTCAAACATGCAGAAAAGGCACTTTGCAAAGTGCTACCAAGATTATATCAGCATAAGAAACAGGTAAAGGTCCAATAATTAAGTAAATTCTGTTCCCTCAGCTGCATGTTTCCAGGCATGGCACACATGTTGAAATTCATTGACAAACTTTCTTAGCACCTCAGCTAGTAGCTAAGTATATGTAAAGTTATAAGAATGACATAGTTTTTTGCTGAATGTTTGTTAAATTATATTTAGGCCCTAAATTTCTAGAAGAGACAGAAAAATGGAAGAATGGTCTTGTACCACTGGCTAGGGACTTAGGGAAGAATGGGAAAGGAAGAAGGTGTTTGAGTGGCAGGAAATGAAGTCAAGCCTAAGAGTACCATCAGTCAATAGGTGAGGAAGCAACAGAGCAGAAAAGACAAAGAAGGAACACACGAGGGAAAGCTAACTACCTGTCTCTTTTTCTGTTACTACCTGGAGGCACTTTGTTGCTTGTTCAAGCATGATTGTACATTTCTTCCATTCCAGTTCTCAGGAGCAACCATTGGTAGTACTCATCCCAACCACAGAAACTCTTTCCCAGTGAGGTGTGCATTTGGCTGACATGGGAAAGGGCTCTCTACCAATACTAATCTATGTGTATGGAGCTCCTCTCTGTGAGGAAAACCCTGTTTGGGCCAGACCTTCCATTTTGTGTAAGGTCAGGTGGTCAGAGTCAAAACTAGAGAGGGCTCCTGTACCTTGAATGGTTGTGTAGAAGAGGGAATTTGAACAAGTTTTGCTCGTCACACAACAACCAGGTAAAAGCAGCACCTACTGAAATTCCTTCTTCTACACAACCATTAAAGGTTTAGGAACCCTGTCTGGTTTTCACTTTGGCAACCCTAAGAGCTGTACATACATACAACCTTTCTTGCAAGATCTGAACAAGCAGATAGGAGGCCAGCTATTCAATTGCTGCCATCAGTAGGGGTGTGGTACAATTTCAGCATTCGACAAAGGGAGAGGAGCAGGAGTAGTCCCATGACAACCACCCATTTTCCTTCAGTATGTGGGGGGAATTGTGGGAACCTCCCTACAGATGCTGAGTTTGAAAAGAGTTACTTTAGGGAGTTGAAATGACTCCCCTCAATTGTTCAAGGCATATTTGAGGGAGTTGCATAGGTTAGGCTCCAGTTTCTGCCATCTGCATGCTAAGAGTGCATGAGAAGCAGCCCTATGTGTATGCAGCTAGACCAATCTGGGCCTCTCCTCCCCAAACGTGAAGGAAGCCTATGTGCCTGGTTACACACATGCACACCCTTCTTGTGCTCACCAAAGCACATCACGTGGCCACATGGCTGGTGAGCATAGAGAAGGCAACTGATGGATACAACCTCACTTTTTAAATGCACAAAGGATGCTTATTTGAACACTTCAGTTGTCACACTGTCGTAGAGTTCCCAAGACTTAGCCTGGAGGCATATGGCATTGCAACCTTGCTAAAGTTAGGCAGATCTTGATGTAGGCAGTCCTTGAATGGAAGATTGCCTGAGAATCTTGTGTTATTTTTGTTTTCCATAATAGAAGTGGGGGAAAGGGAATGTATATCACAATAATTTTTGTTCTTGATGGCAATATTAAGCACAAACATTAAAAATCATCCACTGGTTAAACAGAGAGGTCAGTGATTACTGCCAAAATTAAATCTGCCCTTTTTTTGCCAACATGAAAAAAAATGACTGCCTGGTCTTGCAAAGCTCTCTTCTCTATGACTGTGAGTGATGCTACATATTACAGAGAACAAAGAAGCCAACTGTGGTGTTAAAACCTGGGACTGTACAATGGAAGAATGTTTCCTCTACTGAAAAATTTTCCTCTGTATAGCAAACTGGAACACCATGAAGTGCAACGTATTAACTAGAGGTAGTTTGGGTTTTTCCCTCGATGTCGGGGGTGTGAGGGAATATTCAAAAATAATATCCTGAGGTCTAAAGTTCAAACTTCATCAACTTCATTCTGTTTGACGGATTGAACATGTCTATTTCTGAGGGTGTGGGAAGAAACACCTAACTTTTATATCTACCTATTCCTCCATAAGAATAAAATCCTGGTGTTTCTCAAAGAACACTTTATTGATCATCTTCTGAAACATTTCCCAATCATCCCTTCCTTGCTCTTTCTTTTGCACTGTTTCCTTTCTCCTTGTATACCCTTCAATTGCCCCAATTTGTCAGGGGTCTTCTGGTTTGGCAGTTTCTCCTTTTTGTTTCAGCTCAGAATATTTTACTTGTCTTGTTCTAATCTTGAACTGTAAGGGCCAATGTGGTATACTGATTTGAATGTTGGACTATGACTCTTGAGACCAGGGTTCAAATTCCTGCTCAGCCATGGGAATCCATTGGACTTTGAGCAAGGCACACTCTGCCAGCCTCAGAGGAAGGCGAGGGCCAATCCCCTGCAAACAAATTAGTGCAAGAAAACCCCATAATAGGTTTGCCCGAGGGTCACCTTAAGTCAGAAGTGACATGGAGGGACGCAAAAACAAACAACAAATCTGAACTGTAATTACAGTCAAACTAAGGCCCTTTCCGCATGTGTGTGGGGGGGGAACGGCCGAAAACAAAGCTTACCAGCTTTGTTTTCCGGCCGGCCGAGTCCATTGCCACGAGGAGCAGCACGAGTTCGCTGCTCCGCAGTCCTCCGGCGTCCCAAATGGTGGCTTCCGGTTGGTGGAGGCTCTCCACCAACCGGAGAAGCTCGCCAGCGGGAAGCCGGCCCCTGGCAGATCTGCAGGCACAGGGTTGCGCACGCCCGCAAATCTGCTCCGGAGCTGGGCGGCGGAGCGGCACGGGGTTGCACGCTCTGTGATTTTTAAAAACCTCTAAAAAGAGGTTTTTAAAAAACACACCGAGCGACCAGTTCCGGTCGCTCCGGAGTGGACTGAGGTATGGAACTACAGAAAGTAGTCCACCCCAGTCCACTCTATCGTGCAGAAGACCTCCATTAGAGGTAGCTCTGCACCGTTTTACTAGCCCGGTGCGGAAATGGCCTTAGGCATACTTTCTGTAGTTCCATACCTCAGTCCACTCCGGAGCGACCGGAACTGGTCGCTCGGCGTGTTTTTTAAAAACCTCTTTTTAGAGGTTTTTAAAAATCACGGAGCGCGCAACCTCGTGCCGCTCCGTTGCCCAGCTCCGGAGCAGATTTGCAGGCGCGCGCAAGTGCGTGCCTGCAGATCTGCCGGGCGCGGGCTTCCTGCTGGCGAGCTTCTCGGGTTGGTGGAGAGCCTCCACCAACCGGAAGCCGCCATTTGGGATGCCGGAGGACTGCGCAGCAGCGAACTTGCGCTGCTCCTCGTGGCGACGGACTCGGCCGGCCGGAAAACAAAGCCGGTAAGCTTTGTTTTCGGCCGTTCCCCCCCCCCATGCAGAAAGGGCCTAAATCTCCCGTTCCGGTCATATGAAGTTTAGCACCAAACCTCTTTATGTATATACAAGATATAGGTATAGATGTTTTCCCTTTACACAACTGCAAATGTCTTTATCTTTAGGTCTGGATTGGGTAAATCAGCCCAAAAGGCTCTTTCACTTACTATCTTTGGTGTTATTTCTATGTCCTCTCAACAATTCAAAATATGGGATTCTTGTGATGGAAGAAGGACTGGGTCTGTAGGGAAAACAGTTTCCTGAACTGTTTTCTTCTAAGGCTTTTATCATAAACTGGTTACTTTTAAAGTCTCCCACAGTTTGTTCTTGATACCAGCCTCATGGATGGTACAAGGAAGTCATTTTGTGTTTTATCCCATCATGACTGAATTATTGCTCAAAAATAATTCAACAAATATCCACCTGCCATCCATTGTCAGTCACTATTTTCTTGAGAACGTCTTTCCTTGAAAAAATACAACAGGATTACTTTGCGGTTACTATATCAGAAGATGAAAGTTCTGAATGCTTTGAATAAACCCTAATATCCAATGTGTTTCCCCCCAAGAACCACTTTGATGTTCTCCTGGAACTGAGTAGAGACTTTCTTTCTTTCTTTCTTTCTTTTTTAAGTAATTTTATTAAAGTTCCAACATATAAAACAAACAGTTATCGTTGTATTCTCAATTGTCGTATTACAACTGTCTTCCTTCCTCTCTAGATTACAATCTTTATCATTCTATTGAACTGTTATCAATGCATCACAATAAATTGTTAGTATTATCTACTTAATTCATTAGTTCCTGTTTTTCTACTCAACTTTACTTGTTCCATGATATTTCTCTGAATTTTATCTTGTAAGAACCTTTAATACCATGAATTATGTATTATTCCCTGTCAAGACCCCTCTCGCTTCCGAAATCATCTGCCATTCTTTATAGATATCATGATCTGATTTCCCTTTTAATCTCTGTGAAACAATATCTGCATTTCTATTTTCAATAAAAGTTGCCCACCATTGTTCTGTCGTTGGTATTATATCACTTTTCCAAAGCCTTGCAAATTCAATATGGGCAGTCGAGACCATATACAGTATTATTCTCCAATATTTCTTTACCGCAGTTCCCTCTAACATATGTGTCATATTTAACAAGTACATTTCAGGAGTCTTATCAATTTGAACCTGCAATATACCACATATTATCTTATGAATTTCCTTCCAATACATTTTTGCTTTAGAACATGTCCACCACATATGAAATAGTGTGCCTGCAGTCTTTTGACACTTCCAACATTGACCTGTACCCATCTTATAAATTATCTTTAATTTTTTGGGTGTCATGTACCATCTATGAAATAACTTATAGTAGTTTTCTTTAAGGTTCTGAGCTACCGTGAATCTCTTTGTTCGTTGCCAACTTTGTTCCCACCATTCCAACTGAATTGGATGTCCAAAGTTCTGTGCCCATTGTATTATTGCTATTTTAATTGTCTCCTCCTCACATTGTTGTTGTAATATCTCTTGATATAAATGTGAAAGTAAATGAGGTGGATTTTCTCGTAAAAGCTTCAACAGATTCTCTTGTTCTTTCTGTTCTATTCCTTGAATTTTCACATCCATCTGAAATCTTTCTGCTAATTGTCTGTAGGGAAACCAGCTTAACTTTATACCTTTAATTTCCAATTTCTCTCTTGATTTCATCTTAAAAACATTTGTATTTGTGTTCATGTTTGTTTTCTCCAATATATCTTCATATCGCAACCATTTTTCTGTCTCTCACCATCTTCTAAAAAAAGCTTCTTGAGGGGAGACCCAAGTGGGTAGCTGCCTAATGTTCTTATTCTTATAATCATTCCATATTTTATATAATGATTTTCTTACAAAGTGATGCATAAAATCTTTATCAATTGTCGCTTTTCCATAGAACATGTAGGCATGCCACCCCATCCTTAAATCTGCTCCCTCTAAAGCCAGCATTCTCGTATTTTGTAAATCCATCCAGTCCTTTATCCAAGTCAATGCCGCAGCCTTAAAGTATACGTGTAAGTCTGGTAATCTGAAGCCTCCTGGAACTGAGTAGAGACTTTCTGAGATTTCTCACTTGCAGCACAAACTATGGAAAGCCTAATAACTTCTTTGATTTGTTTATCCATTCCTGGGCACTGTAAAGTTTGCTTAACTTGTATTTCAATCAGCCTCATCTCCAGATGATCTTTATGGACTTAGTGAATCAGTCCTATTTGGGATAATGTTGGAGCAAATGAATGATCCATCCTTATTATTCATTCATCAATAAGATATAATTCCCTTGCTACTTGACTGTAAGGAAAATGATCTTCCAGAGTCTTCATGCAAGGTCATCCTTTTGTAATATAACTTTTGAGGTCAGTAGATGTCATATTTACATTTATGGATATTCCTCATTTAGTGCAGGGGCAAATTACAGTCCATCAAATGTTGTTGGACAGCAACTTTCGTTCAGTCCTAGCCAGCACAGCCAGTTTTCTCATGCTAATGCTAGGAGTTGCAGTCCAACATCTAGAAACTGCATTTTGATCATCTCTGATTAAAAAGCCATAATCACCCCTTGAGTAAATGTGGCAATATATGCAACCATTCTGTCTCCATCCTCATCTGTGATTTTGTCCTCTTGGTTCAGGACTGAATGGCAGAACAAGTAACAGCCAGTGATATTTCAGGCACTTTGTAAGTCTGCCGTTTGGAAACAAAATAATAAACAGCTTAAGGAAGTCATGAGGCACTGCATGGCTTGAGCTGCAAATAGTAAATCCTGGAAGGTCCTTTCTACTCCATCAGTTTAGCTACTTCTCAATATTATTCAGCCAAATTCCCAGATGGCTCTGGAGCCCAAAATGAATATCCTGGCCTACAGAGCTGTTCTAAACTGTTGCACTTCCCCAAAACATCCCAGATCTTCCCTTTCAATGCCAGAAAACCTCTTTGTTTCAGATTCTGTAAGTGCTGTAGATACAAAAGTAACCTTGACATTTATTCCATTTTTAACTGAGTTAAGACTGTACACAGAACATATTGAAAGTATCTGCTGTGAAAACTGTCCTGATGGTGTCAAAGAAAGTAAATGCAGGATACTGTGATATAGACAATTTCTTCAAAACCTACACTGGCATGTTTCATACAATTGATATTATTTGGGGGGAAAAAGACATAAAAGAGCCACATTCTGAGCAAACTGTTTCCCAGACTTGAAGTAAAACTCATCCTAAGAGGGATTAAAGCCTAACTTGCTGTTGGAATTCAAGCACTTTTCTAGCTTCCACTATATCAAACTTACATTGTATGCCTTTGCAGATACAAGATTGCTGCAATCTTATATGACTTTCCTCACTTTATGCTGTACAGGAAGCATAACATTCATTTGAATTTTGAGTCTGAAATGCTTGACAATACCTAGAAAGTTGGGAGGGGGAAACTGAAAATTTGGTGATTGTGTCTATATATGCTTGATTTATAATGGACTGCACTGCTATTAGGCTCCAAAATCATGCAGCAAGCTTGTTGATTCCACCCTTTTATAGAAATCTCCTTCTTTACCACATACTCTTTAGCTTCTCCAGTGCAACACTAATATTCCTGAGTAACTTTGAAATATCTGCTGAGGGCAACAAGGGAATCTGCATAGATCCATGGGTATCTATCCAGAGTTTTCAAGTTAAAACATGGCATTTGAAATAGTAACTGAAGCCAACATGGTGTAATGGTTTGAGCATTGTACTGTGACCTTGGAGACCAGAGTTCAATTTCCTGCTCAGCCATGGAAACTCACTGGGTGACCTTGGACATGTTACATACTCTGAGTCCCAAAAATCCCATAATAGGTTCTCCTTAGTGTCACCAAAGTCAGAAACAACTTGAAGGCACACAACAACACCGGTAACATAAGTGGGCAGGTCAAAAACATGCAGCCCTCCACATGTAGGACTGCAACTCCCAGCAGCCGAAGCCAGTGTAGTTAGTGATAAGGAATACTGGAAGTCACAGTCCAACAACATTGGACCTCTGGCACAAGAGACCCAATGTCAGCTAACATGCTGACACTTGATGGTACAGAGTCCTGTGATGAGTCACAGCCACACTTAACATATTGGCCTGTGGCAGTTGTTTTCATATTGTCAGTATGTCTCTCTCCCAGCACATGTCCAGCAGGCTTGTGCGCTTGTTGTAGCATATTTTTCCTCAACTCACCCATCATACCCTGGAAAATCAGCTTAGTGCACTGGATCTCCCCAGCAGTAACAATAGTAAGCTTGCTCTGTAAATTTGCTTCTCAAAAGACAGAACTGAAAATTCTTTGCAGGTACTTTCCTTAATGGTTAGCATGTGCCTAACTTGAAAACCCTCAGAGGCATATGGGTCCAGCCAAAGAGAAGGATTAGCACAGTGATGACATTCTTAGCCTTCCTAGATCTTTCTGCCTCTTTAGTCAAAGTATGCCTTCCCATCAGTGGTTTTCTTCAGTTTGGAAGAAGAGAGTTTCAACCAATTTTGGATTTAATAGTTTTCTCAGCTATGTTACTGGCATCATAAATAGCACTGAGTACACTGAAACAGTTGACTCTGTTGGCAGCTGAATCCTTGTCTGAGATTTGTAATGTTCAGCAATTGCATTTACAAGTGAATTAAAGTGATTTCCCAAGTTGCAGATAGCCACTTCATAAGGATTTCCAGTCTGGGTCCAGCAACAGGGGATGGAGCTGATGATTCTGGTATTTTGAGGGTATGTGTACCTTGGACTCCTCTGACAGTCTGACAAAGTCTGTTGAGCCCTTTGAAATGAGATCACATGTGATTGAGTGGCAGCTCTAGTGATTACAGTAAGTTTCAAGAAGTGATGAATGTAAAAAATATTTCAAGATATGTGTGATTTGTGTTGGTGACAAAGTCACAGGTACTGCTAATATCACTGTGGTTTGTTGCCTAGATTCAGAATGGAAGGAAATGCTAAAATTTAGTTAGAGAGCCTACTGAAAATAAAGATATATATTTTTCCCCATTCAAGTTCACAGGCCTGTTGAAATCTATCCCTGGACCTCTTAGGGGTCCATTGGCCTCAAGTTAAGAACCCCTTTTCTAGATCTTCCAGCTCGCAGCGCTAAAATATTAAGGTCTTTTGTTTAGGAGGGAAAACATATTTGGTCTGGGTGACAATGAGATACTTTGGCTCTTGTCTATTACTGCAAAGAAATGACAGCTCTTCAGCAGAGATCTTAACTTATTAGCAGTTGGTATCTGTTTATCTTGTCTCCAGATTCAAACTAATCTTAGTTCCCGTAAAAGTTGCAGTCAGCTTAGGCAATCATTATTCAGCTCACATGAACCAGGTAACTTTGCCAGCCAGCATGAGGATCTCTTCAGTGTCTTTCTACTGAGCTACAGTCTTCTTTTTTAAAAGAATGTTTGGGAAAACCTAATATAAGTATAAACAATAATGTTTTCCTTCTGCCTTGGAGGCAGCAAAGGGAAGGAATGACCAGAGGAAACAGTACAAACCATAAGTATAGAACCATACAGTTCCTTGGGATTTTTTGTAGTGAGATATATCCTGCAATCTGGGGTGGGCGGGGGGGACTCTTTGGATAGGAACCAAATGTTGCTGCTTGTGCTAGGAATTGCCACTGAATCCTCCATGATAATACAACATCATGTTTGTTTGTTTGTTTTTAAACCAGAGAACTAAGAAATGCAGCACCCATCAGCCACATTCACTACTTGTGTTTACCTCCAATAATTGCAAAAGTGAGCCTTTCATTATTTCCAGGGAGCAGGAAATTTCCCTGGCTTGTGAAAGAAGAAAGATGGTAGACATTTATGAGTCATATTAGTGGATTAGCAGGAAGACGCAGCAGTTAAATCAATCCAATGCAAAGGCAAGATAAGTGGGACACCTTGAAGCAGCAGAAGTTGCAAAAGCAGCCAGTCCTACCTGAGGCCTATCTCTGTAGGGGTCATGGACCCCAGAATAGGGGGAGGGCAGGAAGGGCTGAAGTTCCACCTAAACTAGGCAGGGCTAGGAGGGTTTTGAGGCCCCTTCAAATAATCTGGCAAAATTGGGCCACTAAGACTCCTATGCAGTTATACCTTCTCAGGAATTATTAATCAGAAGTGTGGTGAATGATCAATCATAGAGAAATATTAAGACAGCTATTGCCATTGAACCTCTCAGAAATAATAAAGGCTGCTGGCAATCTAACCTTTGTACATTTACTTGGGAGTAAGCTACACTGTACATATGGAGGACACTTCTAAGTACACATTGTCTTTGTAATTGTCTTCACATTTAAGGATGTTTGAATGATAATGATAATGCTTGTGAGAACCTACAGGTTTGCAAAATTAAAATAACTTCCATGGAACCTGGTGGTAAGCTAAGAAGCAGAGACTGAATGGTTAGGTGTTGAGGCAGTGAATGTGGTAAGAAAAATATTTTTGCTCTGTGTGCTTTAAATATTCACACAGTTTGCTTTTGTGTCTGCCATTGCCTCACTGAGGAAGAAATCCCACTGTTTCTCACATAACACTTCAAAGGCCCCTTCTTAACCTGCAAACCCGAGGATTCCATAGGATGTTGAAAGCGGAATAATAGTGCTATAACAGTCTAGTGCGGAAATGGCCTTTGTCAATAACCTCCTCCATTGTGCTTTCACATTTTATTCCTTCCTTACTGCATCTCTTCCAGGACAAACCTCTCTTGGGGTCTCTCCTGGGACAAACCTCTCCAAATTAAAACTTACAGATAACAGGATGCAACACCAGCATTGAAGTACCCTGTTAAATTTGCGGTAAATGATACCTCGAGCCAAACAAATCTAGGCCTACAGCACCTGAGCCTAGCCATGACATTTTATTGCCACCTGAAACAGAAAATCCCATAAGTGCTTCTACCCTTCTTTGGCAGTAAAAACACAGCAAGAATAAATCAAATTCTTTACTATCCTTTCATGACACTACAAGTCAACCCAATGAAGTGGCTGCCTTTCTTTGCTTCATGGGTGATGTAGTGTCAGATTCTGTGGCAGCAGAAGCCTCTCTGGTAGGAGGCAGAGATCAGGGCATACCATCCAATACTTCACAGATAAAAACCTGGGTACATGTGGCCAAGCAACATCAGAGTGTGGAAAGACAGCAAAAGTTATTAATGAGGAAGAAGACAGAAGCTAGGAAGGGCTGCAGCAGTTTGCTTTTGCCTGAGCTTATTGGGAAAGGCAAGATTCTGTCACCTGCTCTCCTCTCCTTCTTGCTGAGTTAATTGGATGAGAACTACTTTTGTACTTCGAATGCAGTTTGCAGCTAGAGAAGTAAGCAGAGGACAAAGAAGGAAAGTAGAAGGAGGAAAGAGAAACTGAGACATTTTAAAAACAGCTGAAAAAGTGAGATGACAGAGGCTTAATCAAGACTATCCCTGATAGTTGAGGGGTATGAGAGGACAAATTTGTCCCTCATCTCATATAGTTGTTCAGCTCTACCATGGATGAACCTGCCATAAAGTTGCCTGCCCTGCCATACTGTTGGGCAACACTACCCCTGTTGGCGTGAGACCTAGAGAAATGTTGGTATATTGTTAACCATCCCGATATAAACCTTGATTTTTAAAGTACAGAATGCCTTAAAACATCACCTACCATTTCTGCCTGCATCAGCACCAGGTATAGCCACAATGTTAGATCAAATAAACCCAGGACGAGAGAGGAAGCACTAGAAAGCAAGCAGCAACCTCCATTTCCCCACTTCTCTTCTTTCCTTGGTGCTTGTTTTGGGGGCAGAATTCCAGTTCACAGGGGCATCTGTGTTACTAAACAGTGGCACAAAGAAAGCTGGGCTCACTGTGGCAAAAATCAATAAACGAATAAATAAATACAGGCAGCAAAGAGGCCTGAAATGATTCTCGTTTGCTGGGAATGAGAGACACCAAGTGTAATTTAGGGTTTGATATTATGAAAGCCTTGCTGCTCTAAAGCAGCAGGATGCTCAGCGGCTCATTAATAAAGGATAAACTTAGAGTCTATTTACAAGGCACTTTTTGGGATTATTTACACTCCATTATACATACATAATGTTGCACATATTTACCGCTTGGCTTGGTGGTGAACAGAGAAATTTGAAGGAGTGGGTTGCTCCTCTGCTGCCCCACCCATTTTCTTTGAGTGATGACACCCCGTAGGGTAAGGCCAGACTGTACACAACTGCAAAGCATCTCTGACTGCTTTCTGAATTTACATAGAAAAGAAGCAGGCAAAATGGCTGGATCACAGTCTACACACAATTATCTTTGCAAGTGTAGCAATGTAGCCATGTCACAGGCTTACAAAAGTTACTTTTTGGATGGCACTTTTCAAAATCATCCACGCTGGCTACAGATTCTGGGAGTTATAGACCAAAAAAGGAACATTTCCCAACATCTCAGCAAAGAATTATGCTGGATCATACCATTAGACAGAATGAGGCAACTGTTTCATGCAGCAGATAGAAGGGGCAGCAGTGGCAATTGCTTCTGTAATTCTTGAAAGACCCCTGTGATTTTTTTCTCTCTTTGAGAATGGAAGTGTTTCTGTGTATCACACAGCTTCCATCTCTTACTGCTCTCAGGTTTGGAGGCGGCTATAATGCTGCCAGTGTTGAGACGTGTTCCCTCGGCTTCCCATATGTGCAACGGAGAAGGTACTGTCATGTTCTTTGCCTCAGGCAGCAAAATCTCTTGGACTATGGACAATCCCATCTAATCTCTTACATTGCTGCCTGGCATCAGCATCTGGAGTGGGAAGGTTGGATAACAGCCTGTGATTTACAAAGTCAACCCACAGGCTCCAATCCACAGTAGTTTTCTTGGACTCAAAAGACCATAATCAAAGTCAAACCCTTGAAATAATAGAAGAGCTTGAAACCAGCAACCTTTATAGTATCGTGATACAAAACATGCTTACTCAGAAGTTTAAAGTCCAAGTGAGTTCTGTGTCATTTGTTTCCTAATAAATAGTAAGGCCTAAATACGCTAAAGGTATAAGATCCTGTCTGATCTTGGAAGCTAAGCAGGGTCTGCCCTGGTTAGTACTTGGATGGGAGACTGCTAATGAATACCAAGTGCTGTAGGGCCTATATTTCAGAGGAAGGAACTGGCAAACCACCTCTGACTATTCCCTTGCCTGAGAAAACTCTATGAAATTCATACAGTCACCATAAACCAACAGGTGACTTAAAGGCACATAAACACACACAATAAGTAGTAAAGTTAGGACTGCAACCTAAACTTTTAGATTAATGCAGCCCAGTTTTAATACAAGCATCCACTTGAGATTACTGACCAACAGGGACATCTAGTGGCTATGCTTTGCAAAACCTTCCAATCATCATGAACAAAGCAAATTGAACATCTCTCTCCAGGTACTTTCCCTTCCATAAAATTTCTTGTTCTCTGACTTTAGATATTTGTTAGGGCTGTCCTGTCTCAGCACTGAGCAAAGCCTCTGGAAATTGCTGTGCTTCTCTGAGACTCCATCCAGGCATGGAGAAGGACTTCAGGTAACCAACCCTAGAAGACGAAAAAGCTTGGTTTTTGTACATAAGGTGTCCTTAAAGCCTGAGCACCCATTTTTACCCATTCTCAGCTCATTCCAGGGCTTTTTTGGTTCAATTCAGAGGATGCAAGACAGGTGCACCAAAAAGCCTAGATAGGGTTGCCAGTTTGAATATGGGCTGGGGCTCCCATGTCCTTAATTGTTAACAGATCCCAGGTCAGGAAGAGCTACCCACTCCCAAAACACAGCTAATTATTAATGGAGAGTGGGAAGGGGCATGGAGAACCATCCAGCAATGTTCTTGTAGGTGGATACAACACTTCCAGTCTCAAATATTGCTTGAGTCCAGAGTCCAGCTACAGAAAGAGAAGTGGCGCTTCTAAGATCCCCCCTCTCCAATTTTCTCCAGCTAGTAAATAGCTGTGTTGGGGGAAGGTTGCATAGTTGAAAGGTGGGCTAAGGGGGTGAGGGAGGATATATGCTATAGTTCTGCCCAATGGATCTTTACAGTATTTATTCCTGATCTGGGCTCTGTTAATGATTAAAGGTACAGGAGCCCCATCCTGTGCTCAGTCTGGCAAACCTAAGCCAAGAGCAAGGAGAAGGGACTAGGGAGTGAGATGTTAAATGCATACAACAAGGCAGGGAGTAGAAGGCCAGTATTGTGACTTGTGAGCCTTCTTGTTGCATGAGCCTCAGCAGGAATAATACAAGGCCTGGGGGTAAAAAAAAACTTCCTAAGGGCTGGCAGTGAACCTTTCACAAGTCCTAGCCATAGCACAGGGCTTGAAAAAATTCCCCACATGTCATGTTGGCTATCAGTAAAGCCACATAGCATGCAAACCTGAAAGGCAATGGTAGCTGCATCTAACTAGGTGCATTTTGCTGCATGCCCATCCACCAGATGATATTGTTTTCCTCCTCTGGGTTGCTATGTTACCTGTTTAGCTGGGTTTTTCCCAGATTCTAGGACCATATTTTGAGATGGCCCCCTTGCCCTTTTCCACAATCAGCTGACCCATAAGCATTTCTAACCTGCCTGCCAACTCTTACATGCTTGGTCCCCCAAGGATCCACCCCATGAGCTAGCAAAAGCAAACTCCTATGAAATCACAAGGACCTGCCCCATGGTATCAGGTTTTTCCCCTCTGAAATTTGAAAGTATTGGGATTTTGTTGACCTGACTACCATGGGCTGGAACATGTGAAGCTTAAGTCTATGCTTAAACAAGTTTGTAATAACAATATAAAAATTTGCTCTGGCCATTTATTAATGTCTTTTAAAAGATTTATATGCTCCCTTTCATGGTACAGCCTTCCAAGTTAGCTTACATAATAACATAACATCAATATAAAACCAATATGTAAAACTAAAAACCATTAAAACAGTATGACATTACAACAGCAGCTGTTAAAACAATGCAGATCATCACATATTAGAACACAGTATTTGAAACAGAAAAATAAAACTTATCTTGGGGGTCAGTTTAAAAGCCAGTAGAGGTCAGATAGATTTCCATTAAGAAGGAACTACACAAACCTGGGCCCATGACCACTAACGGAGGCCTTGATGACAAGCCTACAACCAGAGCCAATCTCAAGGTCCCAGAAGGTCCATATGGGTGCCAGAAGTCTTTCAAGTAACTAAGTTCCAAACCATGTAGAAATAATTACCAGTACCTTAAATGTGGGGTTTTAATTCAAGCCTGTAGCAGATTTGTCAGGGTTAGGGTGTAAATTCTGTCATGACATGCATCATATTTGAACTGAACAAAAAAGTTGGCTGCACTACACTGTTTCCCTTTGAGATGGTGTTTTATCATCAAACTGATGATGATGGAAGACATAAGGTTGGTTCATTTGTACTTTTAAGAAGTTCAAAAATAGCCACTACTGTGCCTGACTTGGAGATTTTGTTCAATTTTTTTCTGTATTGAATTTCTCCTGTAACTGTTAGTCTTGATTTCCTTCCATTTTGCCTCAGTGATAATTTAATTTTCTTTCACTTTATTTTTGGGAAATCCCAGTTTATTTAATGCTGACATCCACAGTTTTGATTGTTCATTGCATTTCTGGTTGTATTTTGAATATAAAAGTTTAAAAAAATGAAAACTGTTGTGAATAGCTTGTAATACTATTAGGTGGGATTTATGCGTGTGTAAGCGTCATAGTTACAGTGCTAGGCAGTAAATCCTGGCCTGATTGCCCTAATCCCCACTTAGAGGAAGCAGCCACTGTGATCAACAGGGATCGGTTTCCCTGTCAATCAGGAAGCAGCTGGTTGCCATTTCCACTCCTTCTTTTGAGCAATCTCCACCAAAAGAGGAGAGCAGTAAGAGAGCGGCCACTACTGCTTTTTCCACACCATCCAGCATCTCCCACCTGAGGCAACTACCTTAATCTGCCTGAAGATCACAGCTGGCCTTGCTCTCATTCTGCCTAAATGAGATACCCGACCCTGAGAGGACTGAGGAGGGCATCACCGCCACCATAAAATTCAGCAACCATGGCACTCTCTGGAATTTGCTGAGCCATAGATGCTTCAGTTGACTGCCAGAGCAATCGAGGTCCTCTCAAGCTGCATACATAAGACAGAGTTTGATGGGCTGCCCCCTTAAAAGAGCTTCTTCAGTCCCTGTGAGCTTCTCATCTACTTAGGGCCCATTCACACTACACAATTATAGCACTATAATTTGACATTGACTGCCATGGCAACATTCTGTGGAATCCTGGGGTTTGTAGTTTGGTGAGGTATTGGAGTATTCTGTCTGAGAATTGTAAATGCTCCTCCCTAAACTGCCAATCTTAGGATTCCATAGGATGGAACCATAGCAGTTAAAGTGGAATAATAGCTCTATAATTGTATAGTGAAAATGGGCAGTTCTCGTAGTGTGGAAGATGCCATTCCCTGGAAAGCAGTCAATCCTTCATTCTGATGTCGCTGATTCAGAAGCATGGCTTCATTCTACCACCTGATGTCTTCCAAGCCTGACAGCTGCTTTCCTACCACTTTACGCTTGTAAGAAGACCATCTTAGAAATCCAAAAATGGCCCACAAGCATTAGGAGACAGCATTACAAGTACAGCTTGGAAATACTACTTTGAGATGCTGGCTAAGAGCTGTAGTCCTCAAACTCTCTCTCTCTCTCTCTCTCTCTCTCTCTCTCTCTCTCTCTCTCTGTGTGGTTCTGATTATGAACAGTTCCCTAATAAACAATGGAGGGATAGCGAAGAGGGAATGAGACAGGAATTTTGGTCCAAACTGTGATGCCTTATCTGCCCATTTCACACAATTCAACCAACCATAACGTTTCTTTGTAAACATTAATTACATGCACACAGTTGCTTTATGTATCCTCATCTGGTGCACTCATTATTTGGGGATGTGGGATTATGGGAACTGGAGGACACTATATTGGGAAAGGTTGAGCTAAATCAGTATTGTAGAAACTGCTAATGATTCTCCAGGGCTTATGACAAGTGTCTATTTTTTTCCTTCTTCTTCTTCTTCTACCTGGCTGCCCCTCTGGGATCTGTTGCATCCAAAACTGGTTTTGCCAGTGAACTAGACCCCTTCCCAGAGGGGCGGCCAGGTGCTCCATAGCTTCTGAGATGGTTGTATAGTTCTTGGGTTTACAACTGCTCTTCTTGCAGCTACTTTGGGTTGTGTGGGGTTCTCCCAGTGCCAAACCTTAGTTGGGAATAAGATCCAACATCTGGATGGCTCCTATACCACCTGCACCAGCTGTAAGAGGAACAACTGCAAAACTGAAAGAATATTCTCATACACACACACTTATGAGAACAGATCCACTAGCTGCCCCTGTCTTCTATTGTGGGCCCTTGCACACTACATAGTTATAGCACTGTGATTCTAGTTTAGCTGCCATGACTGCATACTAATCCTGGAGTCTGTAGGTTAGGGAGGGACATTTAGATTTCTCAGCCAGAGTGCTCCAATGCGTCACCAACCTACAAACCCAGGATTCCATAGGATTGAACCACAGCAGTTGAAGTGGAATAATAGTACTATAATTGTTTAATGTGAGAGCCCCGTGTATAGCATCTCCAATGTCTGCACAGTTAATATATTCAAATGAAATTACAGCTGCCTGTTTGTACAAAATTCTACAGTATTTTAGCTTCCGAGCTATAGAAAGATATTTGAATATTTATTGTATCTATATGAGCAGTGCTCTTTTTCCCTGTAACTACTCTGTGTGTGTGTGTGAGAGAGAGTGTGTGTATTGTTGTTGTTGTTTGTGGGTAAGAAAGAAATTGGGGAGAGGGAAGGGGAGGGGAGGGGAGGGGAGGGGAGGGGAGAGAGAAAGAGAGAGAGAGAGAGATCTTTTGGCTTTGCATTTTCACTGAGGATGGATGTGACTGTAATTGTGTTATTGCTGTCACCTTTGTATGGACGATATTTACTGTTTGGGAGGCTGTCTTGTTACTTATTTGGTATACAATTTTGTTATGAATCCATGATTGTTCTTGAGGAAATGTGCCAGCAGTGCATTGCTCATGCTCTTTTAGCAGATAATTCCATGGCTGAGTTAGTGTTTATTTTATTTTTCAGTTTTATTTATTTCTACTTTGCCTTTTATTTGTTCCAGTTGGGATATATGCACATCATTGCACTCTCACAAAATACGTGTATAAAGTGATTGTACCAGATTTGGAAATGTTACTTTTTTGGGATTATGGCTCCCAGAACTCCCTAGTCAGTTTGGCCACTTGCCTTTTTGACTGTGGGGATTCTTGGAGCTGTAGATGAAAAAAGTAATGTTTCCAAACTCTGGATTGTAGCAAAGGCTGTGGGACTGCAGGGGTGCCTTGATATTGTTGAGCTCTGAATATGGTGTCAGAGTCATATGCTGGCATAGAGTCACAGAAACATAGAACTGGTAGGAAGCCAGGTGCCACTTAGCCTAATCCTCTTGCCCTCATGGCTTCAGGCAACTTAAATCTTGAAACAAGATTGATAGGTGTCCCTAAAATCTTCTAAATATTTTTTACAAGAAAGAAGATGAGTTCTATCCATGACATTATAAAAAGTTCATATATACCAGTTTCCTCAGAATAGTTGTTACTCAACTAGTTTGATTTCAAGGCCTCAGGAGCAGGCAGTGATGAGGGAACAACAAATTTGGAATGAAAGGTGCTCACAAATGTCTGGGACACTCAGGAGTTGGGGCAATGGGGCAGAAGGGGGCAGAAGAATCTGATTCAAACCTGGTTTTCCACGAATCCATTCTGTACTGTTGACCAGATTGAAAGAAAGGAGCTATAGGAAGAAAATTAATAATTCCATCTCCTTAAGCCCAAGGACAAAAGACATCTCATTAAGATGACTTTCCAATAGGAGGGGAAATGGTCTTGTGAAACAGTGAACAGGGAAGGCATCATGGATTAGATTCTGACCCAGAGAATTCCAGGGAACTGTTCTCCAAGGCTCCGTAGCCATTGAACCTGATCATCTTAACTGCATCAGGCAAGCGAGAGAAGAAGCTGTGGTGAGAGGCAAATATGTGGCTGATTTCCATAAATGTCTTGTTTTTAGTTTCGGGGATGATGAAATAGACATATATTGCAACCAAAAGGCAGACACCACAGAAGACCAAGTAGCAGAAGGCACCAGCTGACATCTGAGAAGGGAAACAAACTATAGTTAAGAAGACAACCAGAGAGAAACAAGGCACAGGATTTGTCCAGTGTTCATATATTCAATTGTAACTAGCAGCATTTTGGGTATTTAGGAATATAGCTCAATGGTAGACCACAGTATTTCGGGTCAAAGTACCATTCCTGATCATCAGACCCATCTACTTTGTCCAAGATCTCTTATGACTACAGGAAACTGGGCCAGACATTGGACCCTCTAGCTCAGTATTATCTATGTATGAGGATCTCATAGCACCTTTGAGAGAAGAGAAGTTTGTAGTGTAAACTTTCATAGACCTTGAGGCCCCTGCCTAAACTGCAGACCCCAGGATTCCATAAGATGTTGAAAATGGAATAATAGCACTATAACAGTCTAGTGCTGAAATGGCCTATGACAGAAAAGAACTATCTTAATTAGACACATACATTCTCACACACATTTTCTCACCAAGGTAGTTGTGCTACCTTGAGGAGTGTCATTGTTCATCTCTAGGAAAGAGAAACCTGGGCAATTCCTTCTTCTAGTACAGCTCTGAAACCCTGCTTATCTGAGAAAAGGCCCAGTACTTTTTAGAATGGAATGTTTTCATATCAGGTAGCAAAACACTGTGCTTGATGGAACTGGTTTAATGGTTGGTACTTGGTTGTGGTGTGATGCTGTCTCCAGACCAGCTGGGGTTTGCTGTGAGTTCTCTCCCCTGTAATTTCAGTATTCCTAACTGGTCTGGTGTTCCATCAAACATTAAGTTTTAGAGGCTCAATGCAAGTCACAATGCCAGATTTGGAAAAATAAGAGGATAGACATAAACAGTTGAATGCTATGTCTCCCTCACTGTTTATGTCTAAACCAAGTTGGCTGTTACAGGGTAAGTATTCCCAGCTTTATAAACAGGGTAGACAATCTGGTGCCCTCCTACTATTGTTGGACTTCAGTTCCCATCAGCCTCAGCCAGAATGGTTAGGGATGATGGAGTTCATAGTCCAACATCTGGAAGGCACCAGAATGTCTACTCTGTGGTTTCTTCCAGTGGAAGAATTATACTCTGACAGAATGAATTAACCTACTCAGTAGGTTCATTATGTGGAATAGTAGGTAGAGCCCATTCCCCATTTCTAATGATAATTTCTATCTAGGTTGTACAGAAGAATATTAATTTCCCTTCTGTGTTGTGTCCAGCACTTATTGCAGTGAGGCTCCTTAGATGAGAATCAATAGAGGAGTGTTTATTTACACAGACTTTGGGCTACTGATGAGTTTCTGAATACAGTGCTTTTTGCAACTGGGTATTCTATTTCCTCAAGTTTTTGCTGTATTTTTTAAGCTGCAGTATTTATCCTTAAATGAATTTAATGGCCCTTTTTTTTATCCTTAAGTGAATTTAAGGGCCCTTGTCAAGGCCCTTTGGTTATATTATCTATATCTGTATCTTTATTCAGAGTTATATTGATTTTTTGTGTGTGTCAATGATAGTGGGTCTCAGTGTTGGTTATGTTCATCGGTATGTTCTGGACTTGTATAAATTGCAGTGGCCATTGGTGTGCTAAAAATAAAATTTGCTTTACTTGATTGTGTTTTTAATTTTATTTTGTATTTTAATATGTGAAGATGGTTTATATTTTAAATGTATCTTACTGTGAACTCCCACTTTTGGGAGAAAGGCAGGATGGATTTCCAATAAACAAATCAGTCCATCAGTATTAGTCCTTGGCAGGCTGCTTCTTTGCCCAGAGCTTGGAAAAATTACTTTCCTGGGAGCTATTACTCTTAGAGTTCTCCCAGCTAGCACTGCCCACCACCCACTCCAAGGACCCAGTATTACCTGCAGGAAAGGAAAGACAAAACCAACAGTGAAGTTACAGAGCCAGTTGAGGGACCCTCCAACAATGTAGGCTGGAGGCCGGTGGGATTGCTTGAAGAGTTCAGCTGTCATCAAAAATGGGACCCCAGCTGTAGGAGAAAGACTGTGCTCAGAGCCAGAAAGGATCACCTAGGCTTTAAGCTTGAGCTCCTTTCCATGCAATACAGGCTTTTTGGATATGAACAACCTTGACAATAACTCTAAGGTTGGTCCAAATGCTCTTGGAAGAAAGCATCTTAAAATACCAAGATACCCAAAGAGAAAAAGTTTAGAAAGAAGATATGTGTACAGCTGGAATAAAGTGGAATGGTACCTGTAAAGTCATAGAGGAGCATTTCAGTATTGCCCTCAAACATTTTCAAGGCAAAAATAACACTTTTAATGTATACACTCCCCAATTTCTCTTACTTTCCACCTTTCCACAGTCATTTAGCAATAACAATAGCATGTGTATTTCTATACCGCTTATCAGTTAAGTGCTCTCTAAGCAATGTGTTTTTAGCTAATTGCCCCCAACAAGCTGGGTACTCATTTTACCAACCTGCAGAAGGATGAAAAGCTGAGTCAACCGGGAGCCCGGCAGGATTGAACTCACAACCTTGTGGCTGCAGTACCAGCATTTAATCACTGCACCTCTGATAGCTGGCCGGAGATTGAACTTTTGTCACTCAGTCCACTGTTGTTGTGGCTGTGTGCCTTCAAGGCATTTTTGACTTATGGTGACCCTATCACAGGGTTTTCTTGGCAGAATTTGTTCAGAGGGGGTTTGCCCTTGCCTTCCGCTGAGGGAGTGTGAGTTGTCTAAGGTCTTCCAGTGGGTTTCCATGGCTGACTGGAGATTTGAACGCTGGTCTCCTAGTGTCCTAGTTCAATGCTCAAACCAGTACATCACTCTGGCTGTGTCCAATCCATTGTTGCTTTGTATAAATTATAAAAAGTTTCCAACACAGCATGTCATAGGTGAGGAAAGGCCCTGTCTAGACCAAAAAAGAGAGTTGTTTTTCCTTCCAGATTTCTCCAAATGTCCCCAGGGACATGGGGGGCAGCAATTTTGCTAAAATTTTGCTTATTGGGCCATTTTGGGCCCCGCAAGAAGCCCATATTTCCAAAGGAAATTATATAGTAATTGACCTCCAGGCCACTTCCAGTTCCTAAAAAGCTGATCCTGAACCTAAAATGGCCAAAAATATGGCCAAATTGTTGAAATAACAACAGCAACAACAACAACGGTAGTAGTAGTAGTAGTAGTAGTAGTAGCAGCAGCAGTAGTAGTAGTTGTTGTTATGCGGGAATGGGGAACAACAGAGCTGACCCTCAGAGATCTACTGGGGACCATCATGGTCCCTTAACTTCCAGCAGTTCCCATCCTGGTCCATGTGCTCCCTGCCAACTGGAGCTGATAGAGTCAATATGAGTATGTCACAAAGCACATTGGATTTGGCCACATGGTGATCTCAGCAAGACCAAGTGAAGCTGAGTTGTGCAAACCAACAACAGCTGCCCCAGAATATACAGGGAATATTTATTGAAGGACACAACCCATTAAGATAAATTGAATCTGGGCAGACATGATCCATACTTGAGAGTGCATCTGAATGCATTCTAGAATGCACATCCACAGGTATGTATCAACACTATATAGTAATAATGCTAGGGAGCTCTAGCATACTCCCCTGAGCTGTGGGAGTATAGCTCCCCAGAAGGAAATCCGAAGGAAATCACCAAACTGCAGATCCCAGGATTCCATAGGAGAGACCCATGACCATTGACGTGTCACACTCCTAACTAAACAATATTGCTCTCACTAGACTGTGCACTTGAATATACATTGCGGTGTGTATTCTGACGTAACTAGAGCTGAGCAGAGCTACAGAAGAAAGCCAAGGTAGCTGTGCTGTGGGCCAGCAAAAAAGGATTGTCAGCCCAGTTACCAAGGCAACAGGGGTACAGCCCCTCCCCTATTTTCAGACCCTTTGAAGCACCTCCACCAATTGTTGAAAACAGGTCGGTTTTCTAGGGCCATGAAAGTGGTTATAAAATTGCCCCCCGCTATAGTTCGGCTCCTTTCCGTTCTTGAGTGTGTAAGATCACCAATTAACAGAGACTTCTTTAATGGAAGGAGCTAACCTGCACAGGAACCAAGACCCAGGCCCTTGGCAGAGGGGCATTTCAGTTCTAATGATACTACTTGCTCTAATGAACCAAGATCAGCCCTCTTTCTCCTGCTGCAATTTAAGGAATGCATCCTTCTTTCAAGAGCATGTAAAATGGCTTCCTTAAAATGACTTTTAAAAAACTTTCAAAAATCCATCCAAGGAGTTTTAAGAACCCCTCCGCCCCCCCCACCCTCTGCCCCCAGTTGAGTATTGCTCACAGATCACCCAGAGTGGGAAGAGAGATATTTTTATTTTAAAAGTCAGATTCATCATTGTTTGTGAACAATGAGCCATTAAAATCCTAATTAAAGATGTAATTACAGTGAATAAATTCTGGGCCGACAATGAGTTATGGATCTGTTGGCGGCTGCACTAATACATCAATTGGGTAAACCAGCAGCCGCCTCGTCCATCATATTTAGAGTGCTCCGCTTTTGCCTCTCCTTCGTTAGCAGCAGGCAGAGGAATTGCCTCTGCAACCCAAATTAAGATAGTAAAGGACTTTGAAACTCTAGCCATTTCCACACTAGACTGTTATAGCGTTATGATTCCACTTCCAACATCCTATGGAATCCTGGGGTTTGTAGTTTCAGGAGGGACCAGCTGGCCCCTCCTGAAACTGCAAACCCCAGGATTCTATAGGATGTTGAAAGTGGAATCATAGTGCTATAACAGTCTAGTGCGGAAATGGCCTCTGAGAGGTATTCAAGTCTCACCACTTTCAGATTCTGACAGCTGCCCAGAGATTGAATTTTTTGGCCCCGTCTTTGTGGCTCTCACCTATTAGGTATTCCAGTATGTTTAGAGGGAAGGTGTTTGGAGAAAGTGTGGGAATGACGCTGCTCTCCAGATGCTCTTGGACTGCTATTACCAGTAGCTGTAGTAAGCACGGTCAATGGCAAAGAATGCTGGGAGCTGCAGTCCAACAATATCTGGAGGGTCACATGATTCCTAGCCCTGGGTTTGAGTATTGGGCTGAATAGGACTTGGGAGATCCAGGCTGAAGTTTTCAAAGAGCCACGAACTCCCCAGGTGACCTTGAGCTAGTCTCTCTCTCTCTCTTTCTCTCTCTCAGCCTTTTGTACCTCACAGGGTTGTTCTGAGGATAAAGTGGGAAGGAAGGGATCCATGTGCCCAGCCTTCTGTTTCCTGGAGAAAAGGTGGGACATGAATATAATTAAGGCCATTTCCACACTTAAGTGTTATAGTGCTATTATTCCACTTTCAACATCCTATGGAATCCTGGGGTTTGCAGTTTAGGGGAGGGGCCTTGAGGCCCCTCCATAAACTGCAAACCCCAAGATTCCATAGGATATTGAAAGTGGAATAATAGCACTATAACAGTCTAGTGTGGAAATGGCCCAATACCAATGACCTCCATAACAAAACAAATCTAGGACAATTTGCAAAAAGAGAACTGATTTGTTGTGCTCAAGAACCCAGATTAATCTGTGCTGTGAAGAACCTCACATCTTATCACCCCCTCATCCTCCCAGTCCATCTCTTGGGATCCTCAATTACAACTAGGCCTGTGGCCTTCAAACCAGACCTCTGTGATTTTAGCCCCTTTACAGTTCTCCTCAGAGCTTGAATAATTTCCCCATCTTTTTGAAGTCACAACTCTCAGAATCACCTAGTCTTCCAGATTCTGGATTTCTTTTGATGCCCAGTGATCTTAAATCAGAGCCATGTCAACCTGCTATTCCAACTGGACCAGGAACTCACCTGGACCTATGCAAAATCCTCCAATGATTCCAATGACACATGCCACACTGACATAACGCATCCCGGAGACAGCTGCCTGCAGGGAGACAAGAAGTTTTTGATAGGTCTAATTGCCAAGTGCATGGGGACATATGTCTCTCACTTACGATTCTTAGATGGCTTCACTATTCTAGTTCTGCTGTACCATAAGTCTAGACTGCAGTCTGCTTGTTGTCCCAGTCCCATTGTCCTTGTTAGGTTGGACAAATCCCGCCCCAACCAGTGATTAGGTACAGCATTCTTTGCTCTCCCAGTTCTCCCTTCTTCCAGCATCCTAGCAGCTGATGCCTTTTAGCTTCATCTTCACAAATTTGAGCAGTCTTTCAGAGAAGATGTGATTCTTTTTTTTATATCTCCTAAACTGAGAATGAATCTGACCTCACCACCTGCCTCTACTATGTGCACTGCAATCACATCAGCTTTGCACCAATTTGATCTGTCATGCTGGGCTGTGACCAAGCTGTGTTTGTGTTTATATTTCAGCTATTAGATGTGAAGAGGATGAGAGAAATGGTAAATGCTGAAGTGCAGGAAATGGATAATGACAGCTCCCATGGCTATGCTTCTAGGAGAAGCCAAAAGCATGGGAAGCTTGTATTCTATCATATGATTAAACTATTCTGGGATGGGCAATGGCTTTTGTAAAGCTAATGACTTCTGATTTCCCTTTCCAGGGCAAGCCACAATAAAACACTGGACATAGGGATAACTCACAATATACTGTTGCTGGGGAAATCCGTCACTGTGCTTTGCCATTTGTGAGAATTACAGCTAAGTCAGAGGGTAAAGGGAAGCCTGAGTTGGATGGCAGATGACATTATAGTCTTTCCATATCCTAAAATCTCTGTGCTTCATCTCCGTAAGCTTGGCTCTACTATACCACTGGGTGATAGTGTTATACATACATCAAGTGATATAGCTAGCTAGCTAGCTAAATTGCTGTGGATCCATGCCCAGCATCTCTAACACCATTCCCTGAGTCCACACAGAATGACAAGAATTCAGATCTGAGGGCACAAATAGTGTTATTCCCCCAAGAACCTTAGGCCTTGTTCCACCCATGGAAAAGTTCCTACCTGCAGCAACAGGGACAAGGTGATGCCAGCACAGCAGATGCCCATGAAGCAGAAACCAACTATGATAAGTCGGCGACGCCCCAACTTCTCAATGGTGAAACACTGCAAAAGAAAAGGGTCTGAGGACAATTGTTGTTGAGTTGGTTACATTCATGCATACGTACATGCACACAAGTTGTAAACACACACACACGCACACAGAGGACAATGCTTATTGAGCAGAAACAACAATATTGCACACAGCTGGAATGGGGAACATGTATCCTTGCCTGTTTTGGTGGACTCCATGGCCATCAACACCAAAATTTGCTTTTACTACTACTACTACTGCTGCTGCTGCTGCTGCTGCTGCTGCTGCTGCTGCTGCCACCACCACCACTACCAGCACTGAAACTGGGAGAATCACATTCCTAGAAGTGTGAGTTTCATTGCAACAAGGCATGATTCTTCTTTTTGGAATCTCAGAGTGCCACCAAATTTCTATGCTATGAGGGACATCAGCTAAAGAAGGGGATACCTGAGGGCAGGGCAACCTCATCCTATCACCAATACAATGGAGTTGGAATATCAGCCTTTAGAAATTCTGGATTTTGTCTCTGCAGCTGGGAAGAGGGTTGTAATCTCGTGAGAGAATAATGGGCACATTACCAATCTTAAATTACATATTCCTAGATGTAATAAGTTAACTGCTGATGATGCATGTTCTAGGTTTTATTCCTAGCTTTCAGAAGGGGTTTTTATCTAATATATTAGAGACAGGTAGTACAGAGAAGAGGAACAGTTCAGCTCAGCTCAGCTCTGGGAGAAGACAGTGTAATGTTTGATGAAAGATGATAGAAAGGGGACCCCAGTGTTTGCAGGTTGATCACTGGAATGCAGTCCGGCAGATAAGATGGGGCTTAGGGGACTGGGCTCTGGCCATGCAACTGGAGCAAACTAGGAGCTGCTGGAGGAAGAAAGGGGAATGTCCTGGGATCCAGGAGCCTGTGGTTGCCAGGATAGGGGGAAAGAAACTGCCAGAAGGAAGCCGAAGCAAGAAGATTGCTGACAACAGAACAAATGCCTGTAATTTTATAACCAACCTCACTGCATCCATTGGGGGCCGTTTTTGCCGGCACTCAGGAGCAATCAGGCTGATGGAGCGATGAGCTTGCCAGAGTCAGGCATTGCTGATGGGCAGCAAATGTGGATGGTGGGTAGGACCACTATGTATTTGTGTAATAGGGAGAGGCACAGGTCCGACACGGACAGCCCTCGGGTGACATCTGACTGTCACATTGTCCCAGCTATGCTGAAATTTGGAATCAAAGGGCCCGTGACAGTTGGAGCAATGACTCCTGTTACAGAAAGGTGGCTTCGAGATGTATTAGGTATAAGATTTTTCTGTAATTTATACCTCTGTTCTAACAAAAGAGATAAACCCATGCCAAAACTCTATACTGTTGTAGGTTCAACAAACTTGTTGCGGATGTAGCTAAACTTGGTAGTTTTTTGTACCTGCCAGCAGCTTTGTTCTTTCTGTCTATGGCCCACACAAATTTATGGACTGTTAACAAAAATCATGAAGTCTTTTTGAATCATCTCCCAAGGCAGACCAGAAATGCTACATGTACCTACCTCTAGTGGGAAACAAGCTTTTTGCTTTGTAAATCATTTCTGTCCTTCAGTGTTACTGATGAGCCACTTTCCACAGATAGAGAGATGCCACTGATTACCTTTTTTTATTTATTTCAGTGATAACAGAGAAAGACACAACTCTAGGGGTGTGGGGGAGAGCAGTCAGTGACTACTTCTGCCTTATGACCATGGAGTTTGCAAGATTTGTTCTGACTTCTGCAGTCCCCAAAGACATGGTATAAATATCCCATTCTTTAGCATCTGTTTCCTTTGGACACAGATAACTGCTCAAAGAGCACAATTCTGCATATGTCTTCCTAACAGTCAATCATAGTGTGTTCAGTAGGGCTTATTTCCAGGAAAGGCATATAGGATTATGGCCTAGAAACTGATTTACACATGACCCAACTGAGAAGGGCTTGGAAAGGGCAACTAAGGCCCTTTCCACATGTGTGTGTGTGGGGGAAACGGGCAAAAACGCCCCAAAACGGAGCTTACCGGCAGCTGGGTAAGTCCGTCACGATGCGGAGCAGCGCGAGCTCGCTGCTCCGCAGTCCTCCGGCGTCCCAAATGGCGGCTTCCGGTTGGTGGAGGCTCTCCACCAACCGGAGAAGCTCGCCAGCTGGAAGCTCGCCCCTGGCAGATCTGCAGGCACGCATTTGCGCGCGCCTGCAAATCCACGTCGGAGCCGGGCGACGGAGCGGCGTGGGGCTGCGTGCTCTGTGCTTTTTAAAAACCTCTAAAAAGAGGTTTTTAAAAAACACGCAGCGTGGCTAGTTCCGGCCGCTCCTGAGTGGATTCTGGTGTGAAGCTACTAAAAGTAGTCCACGCCAGTCCATTCTACAGTGTAGAAGACCTCTGTGAGAGGTCGCTCTGCACCGTTACAGAAGCCCGGTGTGGAAATGGCCTAAGACTGCATTGTTTTCTGGGGCTCTCAATACTATTTTAGTTCTGTATTCATTTTTAGAAAAAACTTTTACTGTAATTGTTTTGATCTTTTTCTAGAATGGTGTACATTGGCTTGGCAATAAAGGAGGAGCAATGAAGAAGTGAATAAAAAACAACTACTTTTCTTGGCTTTGGGAAAACACAGAATCAAATTCCACACTGCCAATTCTCCTAGTTGATGCCCTCTCTTTTTCCTTCTCACCTCCTTGCATCTTTCTCTTGTGGACAATACGACAAGCTGGATGCTCTCCCAAGCTGTCATTTTCTATTCTGCCTCCGCTCTTCTCTGGTCATGAGAGCACTGCTGCACCCATCACTCACAGGAGCACACCCTCCAACATTTTGCAGAGGAAAACTGGGACATGCATGGTGAGACAACATCAGAGTGGGTGAAGATGGCAAAAGCTATTAATGAGGAAAAAAAATACAAGCTAGGAGAGGCTGCAGCAGTTTACATTTGCCTGAACCTACTGGGAAGGGCAAGATTCTGCCCCTTCCTCTCCTCTCCCTCCTGCTGAGTTAACAGGGTACAAAATACTTCTGCACTTTGCATTCAGTTTGCAGTATGCTGAGGACCAAGGGGGACAAGTGAGGAGGAAAGAGAAAACAGAATATTTTAAAGGCAGCTGAAAAAGTGTGGCAACAGAGGATTAGTCTAGATTGTCCCTACCAAATTTGGAAAGTTGAACGATATGTAGGGAAAAAGGTAAAAGTACTGCTAGCTTATGAAACAGTATCTGGTTGAGTGTTTGCAGCAGGTCCATTCCTTGATTGAAGACAGGTTTGTTAGAACGGCATGGATAGTACACCCCAGATCTGGGAAGGTTAGAACTGTTTCTTTGGGGCCTTGATGAAGAGTGGATTATAGAACAATAAATCCTCTATCTCTGAAATATCTGAGGAAACTGCATTCTTATGGCTGAAAACTCCATGCCACACAGCAAAAGTGACCTATTTTCTTCTGACCACGCCAAGGCAAGCTGGCAGGGAGGAATGGAGAATCAGTGTCCCAAGGGGGTCTTTGCTAGGACCAGGCAAGGACAATAAGCAACCTCATTAACCAGAGGTGGGGATCATGCGATCCTCCAAATGATGTTGGCTTGAAATTCCCATCTGCCCTAGCCAGCACAGTCAACCATAAGGAATGATGGGAGCTATAGTCCAAAACATGTTTCCCATGCTCGCTATATGTGTTTATTTGTGAAAGGTTCAGCAAAAAGCCCATCCATGCAAAGATATTTTTATTATACAAATGCTTGGGAGGTAAGCTTCTCGTGCTAGTCCTTTGGGAAAAAAAGGAAGAAAGGTAAGGTTATGCATGATTTCTTCCTTGGTTTCTCCTACTTGAAGGCAATCCTATCAAACTGCCTGGCTTGGTATGTCAGTTTGTCAATCCCATAATGTTCAGCTGAATTAAGAACCAAACCCCACTTTGTGCAGAAGTTCTTTTCTCACTCAAAATTGTAAATGACAGGCATGCATGGTGCCCGATGCCTTATGAGTGCGTATGTAGCTTTATGAGTGCTTGCATCGATGTTCTTTGAGGCTAACTTCTTGTTCTCAAGGAAAACCCCCAGTTGCTGTGAACTGTGTTATTGGAACACCTGGCCAAGCAGTGTTTTGTTTGAATATTTTCTTTCTTTGGGTCAGTTCTTTCAATTGTTGCTTGAAACATTTTTATGTGGTTGTTGTGCTCCCCCATTCAGATTTAAAATCAAACCATTCTCGCTCCCCCACAGCTTGTAAACACACTAGCATTCTCTGCCCACTCCTTCCTCTCCACACTGACATACAAACATAAAGATCAGGTTGTAGTGGAACATTCACAAAGTTGTGCTCTGCAGCTGAAGGTCAGCTACACCAAGCATGGCTGCACCATTAGACAGAGTGAGGCAACTGCCACAGGCAACAAATTTCAGGTGTTACTGAAAAGGCAAGAAAGTGTGATTTACTTTTGGGAAAATGTGTTTGGTGGGATCTTCTGCCTCATGTGCCAAGATCACTTGGCCGGCCTTAGGACTTGGGTAGCTGGGGGAATATCATTTGTTGCTCTTCCTCGAGTTGAAAAACAGCTTGAGCTTTACGCAGCTAAGCAAAATTCACAACTTTAATAGTATACATCTTAGGCCATTTCTGCACTACACTGTTATAGTGCTATTATTCTACTTCAACATCCTGTGAAATTCTGGGGTCTGTAGTTTACTGAGGCCAAAGAGCTCTCTGGCTGAGAATTCTAAATGCCCCTCCCTAAACTGTAAGCCCCAGGATTCCATAGGATGTTGAAAGTAGAATAATAGCAGTATAACAGTGTAGTGCAGAAATGGCCTTACTGAAAGGCTGAGCCAACACTGGCTATGTCCTGCAAGAGAAGAGGATTGGAACTGGAAGATGAAGAGAAACTGTTGGTAGATGGAGACTGTTTAAGTCAGCTTAAGTCATGAGACATTAGAATATGCTGGATAGAATCCTCTTCATGACTTATGCTAGGACAGTGGGGGGCTATGCTAACATAAGTACTTTTCTTCAGTATTATGCAAAGAGGTATCCAGTACCTCCTTGTGAAATGATGTCCCTCAGGCTTTGCAATGGCTGTCCACCCCACAGACACTGACTGGTCAAGGAGACGCTGAGAGAGCAGCAGAAGCCTGCTTGGCTTGGCAGCTATTACTTTTCTGGAGCTCGACATGAAGATGGAGCTTTAACTCCACAAGTGCTGAACAAGATCTTATCTTTTTACTGCTTCCACAGCACAGAAGCTAAGGTGCATACTTTAACTTATCATTTCACTATTTTTCGGTATATATGTCAATTTGTGATTGCCTTAAGTACAGAGCTTCCGTCCTTCCTTCCTTCCTTCCTTCCTCTCTTTCTTTGGTGACCCTAGAATTCTCTCTGGCTGTCATCCAGGCTTTGCTACTGTTCCAACCCACCCCTTCCTGGACTCCTTAACCCAGCACTTTAATCACTTCTGGTGAGTGGAGATCACTGTGACCCAAAAAGCCAGTGAAAGAGGAAGAGAGCCGAAACAGATTTCACAGCTGCTCTCTTAATCTTGCTCTGTTCTAATAAACTTTAGACCCTGTAGGTGCTCAGAGACATGGCAGTTCTGACCAGCTGTGGACTGTCTCCTTCCTGTTGATGAATGAGGAATCTAAGACTGGGCCCTAAACATTGGATGGTGTTCCAGCCCTGTGGTGCATATGTTATTGCCCATTGCATCAGCAATTAATACACATTTATTCCCCTGGTGCAGAAGTGGGCAAAGTGTATTATGTGGGTCACATATGACCCTGAGGCTGTTTTTGTAGTCCTTTGACCCTTCCAAATTCCCTGCATTTCCCTTTTTCTGCTCCCTGTCCTGGAAAGGTGAATTCCTTCTCCTGGAAACCTCTAGGAATGGCTATTTTAAAAACTAACTCCCTCTTCTAGCACTATTGAACATAGAAATACTTTTTATATGTTAAATCCCTTTATGGACAAGATATGCCAGTCCAGAAATTCCCACACTTACGCCTATCAAACCAGCAACGACTTCAATTGCACCAGTGCCCACTGTTGCGTAGGGGATCTCTGGATCAGGAATGCCAGCATTCTCAAAAATGGCATTTGTGTAAAACCAGATCTGTCAATGAAGAAAAAGAAAGTCATGAGCATAAGTAGGCCTGCTCCGTATTTCCTTTGGAAGCTCCTTCTGGCGACAGCTGTACTGGGCACTAGCAAAGTTACTGAAACTGATTCAGAGCTTGTATAGATATGCCAATGGACAATTTTGGCTTATTGTTTCTTGGTAAAAACTGAGTGATCTAATGAATATAGTTGTGGAGGGAGGACTGCATTCATGATAAAATTAATTTATAAAATAGCAATGATAATCTACCACAGAGGGTTAACAGAAAAATGAATTATACTAAGCCACTATAAATGCACAATGTGAAATGGAATTAATAATTTGAAGAAGATCAAAAGCCTTCTCCAGCTGTAACTTGGGACTTTTAGCAGCTCAGATTTCTTGCCTTCCATGTAGTGAAGATGCTGCAGAACAGATGAGAAAAATACAGGTACAGCTTAAAATGGAGATCTTGGAATACAACTTTTCATTCTTTTTTGGCTTACACATGGCATGATCCACTGACAATACTGGCTGAAAGATTCTGGGAGTCCTAGTTCAAAAAAGAGAATATTATTTAAAGAGGGAATGAAGGCAGCAAGAATCATAGAATCATGGAATCATAGAAATGTAGAGCTGGAAGAGACCACACAGGCCATCCAGTCCAACCCCCTGCCATGCAGGAACACCCTCAAAGCACTCCCGACAGATGGCCATCCAGCCTCTGCTTAAAAACCTCCAAAGAAGGAGACTCCACCACACTCCGAGGCAGCCTATTCCACTGCCAGACAGCCCTGACTGTCAGGAAGTTCTTCCTGAGGTTCAGGTGGAATCTCCTTTCCTGCAGCTTGAATCCATTGCTCCTTGTTCTGGTCTCTGGAGCGGCCGAAAACAAGCCCTCTCCTTCCTCTACATGGCATGCCTTCAAATATTTAAACATGGCTATCATGTTCCCTCTTAACCTTCTCTTCTGCAGACTAAACATACCCAGCTCTCTAAGTCTATCCTCATAGGGCTTGGCTTCTAGGCCTCTCACCATTTTGGTTGCCCTCCTCTGGACCTGCTCCAGCCTGACCATGTCCTTCTTGAATTGGGGTGCCCAGAACTGGACACAGTATTCAAGATGAGGTCTAACCAAAGCAGAGTAGAGTGGTACCAGTACCTCCCTCGATCTAGACACCATACTCCTATTGATGCAGCCGAGAATTGCATTGGCTTTCTTGGCTGCCGTATCACACTGCTGACTCATGTTCAGCTTGTGGTCTATTAAAACTCCTAGATCCCTTTCACACGTACTGCTATCCAGACACGTGTCCCCCATCCTATATTTCTGTATTCCATTTTTTCTACCTAAGTGTAGGACCTTACACTTCTCTCTGTTGAATTTCAGTTTGTTAGCTTTGGCCCAGCTCTCCAATCTATCCAGGTCATTTTGAATTTTGATCCTGTCCTCTGGCGTATTAGCAACCCCTCTCAATTTGGTATTATCTGCAAATTTGATGAGCATGCCCTCTATTCCTTCATCCAAGTCGTTGATGAAGATATTGAACAGCACTGGGCCCAGGACAGAACCCTGTGGCACCCCGCCAGTCACTTCTCTCCAGGATGAAAAGCAGCCATTCATGATCACCCTTTGGGTTCGGTCAGTCAACCAATTACAAATCCAACTAACAGTAGCCCTGTCCAGCCCACATTTTACTAGCTTCTTTGCAAGAATGTCATGGGGAACTTTGTCAAAGGCCTTACTGAAATCGAGAAATGCTACATCCACAGCATTCCCTTCATCTATCAAGCTAGTAACTCTATCATAAAAAGAGACAAGATTAGTCTGGCATGACTTATTTTTGAGAAATCCATGTTGACTTCTCGTGATTACCGCGTTGCTTTCTAAGTGATTAGAAACTGACTGCTTAATGATCTGCTCCAGAATCTTTCCGGGTACCGATGTCAGGCTGACTGGGCAATAATTATTTGGGTCCTCTTTTTTTCCCTTCTTGAAGATGGGGACAACATTTTCCCTCTTCCAGTCTGCTGGAACTTCTCCTGTCCTCCAAGATTTCTCAAAGATTATAGCAAGCGGTTCCAAAATGACCTCTGCCAGTTCTTTTAATATCCTAGGATGTAATTCATCTGGCCCTGGAGACCTGAATTCATTCAGTGTGGCCAGGTATTCCTGTACCACCTCTCTACTTATTATGTGCCTCATTTCCCCTGCTTCCTCCCCTGCTCCCCAGCCGCCAGGTTGAGTGCTCGTATCCTTCTGGGAAAAAACTGAGGCAAAGAAGGTGTTAAGTAGTTCTGCCTTTTCTCTTCCCCCTGTTAGTAATTCGCCATCTTCTCTGCGCAGCGACCCTATCGTCGCCTTCTTTTTCCTTTTTCTGCGGACATATTTAAAAAAGCCCTTTTTATTGTTTTTTATGTCTCTGGCCAGCCTAAGTTCGTTCTGTGCTTTAGCCTTTCTGACCTTCTCCCTACATCTCCTGGCTACTTGCTTAAATTCTTCTTTGGTGGTTTCCCCCTTCTTCCATTTCCTGTACATGTTTCTCTTAATACTTAGCTCAACTGAGAGTTCTTTAGTCAACCCTTCTGGTTTCTTCAGATGCCTTCCATTTTTCCTCCTTATTGGCACAGTTTTAGACAGTGCCTTCCGTGTCTCCCTTTTAAGGAACTCCCATGCCTCCTGAACTCCTTTCCCTTTCACTATTCTTGAGCACTGAATTCCAGCCAGCAGCTCCCTAAGTTTACAGAAGTCCGCTTTTTTAAAATCTAAGACGAGTGTCTGGCTACACTTATCTTCTCCTTCCCACTGAATGCCAAATTCCAATAGGGCATGGTCACTCCCCCCTAAAGATCCAACCACTTCTACCTCATTAACAAGGTCATCCCTGTTGGTCAGGATCAGATCTAGAAGATTTGATCCCCTTGTGGCCTCTTCCACCTTCTGGATCATGAAATTGTCTGCAAGACAAGCAAGAAACTTGCTGGACCTTGCTGTCTTGGCAGAGTTTGACTGCCAACATATATCCGGGTAATTGAAATCTCCTATTATTACTGTATCTCTCCTTTTTGAATGTGCAGTCATTTGGTTGAGGAAGGCATCATCAAAGTTCTCAGTCTGGGTTGGAGGTCTGTAGTAAACCCCCACCAGAATATCCCTATTGTTTCTCGCTCCCTTAATTCTTACCGAGATGCTCTCGACCTGGCTTTCTGGGTTTAAGTCACGGATCTCTTCACAGGTGAAAACATCCTTGACAAACAAGGCTACTCCTCCTCCTTTCTTGTTTGGTCTATTTTTACAAAATAGGCTATACCCCTCTATTCCTACATTCCACTCATGAGACTCATCCCACCAGGTCTCAGTGATGCCTATCAAATCATATTTATTTTGTTGTACTAGGAGTTCAAGTTCATCTTGCCTGTTTCCCATACTCCGTGCATTAGTGTAGAGACACTTAAGTCCCCAGGCCCTTCCTGCAAGTCCTGTACTATAGTTTCTCCTCCTCCCGCCACTGGCCGCTTGTACTATTTGTCCAATATCATTTCGGCCTTTTCTCCCTGCGCTCGCCGAGTCCTGGCCTTGAATAATATTGTCTCCCTCCCCAGCAGAACTTAGTTTAAAGACCTCTGAATCCTCCTTGCGCGATTGTTTGCAAAAACATTCCTGCCAAGTTTCATGAGGTGCAGCCCATCCCTTGCCAGAAGCCCACGTTCGTGGAAATTCAGGCCGTGTTCCAAAAACCCAAACCGTTGCCGGCGGCACCATGTGCGGAGCCAGTTGTTGACCTCTGCTGTTGCCCTTTCCCTACGTGCGCCATATCCTTGAACAGGGAGGAGAGACGAAATAACCACCTGTGCACCAAGGTCCTTAAGCTTCATCCCCATAAGCTCGTAGTCCTTTGCAATGTTGTAAAAGCTGCTCCTCGCAGTGTCATTGGTTCCAACATGAACCAAAATGAGGGGCTTATGGTCAGTGGGCTTGACCAGCCTGGTTAGCCTCTCCATTACGTGGTTGATCTTGGCCCCAGGAAGACAGCAGACCTCTCGATTGAGCTTGTCGGGTTTGCAAATTGCCGTTTCGGTTCCTCTGAGCAAGGAGTCACAACCAGCCAACAACCAGAAGAGAAGAACAGTTTAACACTTGGAGCTAGAGAAGGTAGAGGAGGGGGAGCAGCACAGGAGTCCTGTGTCTGGGCTGTGGGTCCGGGAGACTATGACCAAGTCCAAGCGTCCTTACCGCATCTATTCCCGAGAGCTGCATGCCCATGTTGATCACCACGACAGAGAGCACCTGCCACCTCACTGAGCGATCCAGCAGCAACTGCCACACAGACACTGTCTCCACAGAGGCAAGAGAACGCTTCTCCTCCTGCATCTCTTCGATCACATCCTGCACATCATACTTGCCAAGGAACCATCTCAGGGCTGTGGGGGAGAGGAAGGTAAGGTGAGGCAAATACAAACAATGCTTTGAGCAGGGTTGGACACTTGCAACCCATGTGGTATGCAGTCCCTACAGCAGAATTTGCTGGCTTCTGGTAGCCACACCAAAACTATATTTAAGTGGTTGGATGTGAAGATTCAACCCCTCTGTGTTATCTCTTTGGATTTTGCATGTAATATAAAACTATAGAGATCCATAAGTAATTCTGCAGTTAAATGTATGTACTCCATACCTCCAGCCCTGGCTCCTAGATGGTATCTATTTTTGAGACAGATTGTTTCTAGACAATGCTGAAGAACAGAGTGAGCCCTGGAACTTCAGAAGTAGTAGAAGGTGGTAGCAATGATGTGAGCGGGGCAATAAAATCTACTTCAGCTTTTAGTCTTGAGTCTTAAAGGAGCTACCAAATGTACTAAGTCCTACCCCCAAAATATAGATGCAGTTTTAAACTTCAGATTAAAACCAAGGGAGAATCATTGCTTTGTTGTTTTCAAATCTGACAAGCATCAGGGTTAACTGCATGAATCTGTTGCTAATAGAACTGAAATTTTATTACAGAGGACTCTGGATCTATGAGCTCCGTATCTGTGATTTCCACTGATTGTCACATCCTATACATAAAATGGAAGTGATGTGAACATGCATGTGCTGAAGTATCTATACACGTATTGCTGCCATTTAATAATATGGGATGCAATCACTGGCATTTATTGGCATCTGTGGGGATGTGGATCTGAACTCGCAGAGATACAGAGATATCTGTCTTGTGTTGCCCTTTGTCCCTTGTCTCCACATGCCTAAAATGGGGATAGGCCTTTGCCTGCGCTGAGACCCCTCCAGAACAAATGAACTACAACAGAAACAATGTCTGATATAAAACGTAGGCCTATGATTCTATCAGTGTCACTCTTCTTCTCCTGTATGATTTTTAAACATCTTTTGCCTGATGAAGAAGCCAGTGAAGCTTTGAAAGCTTGTATCATATATTTTGTGCATTTTAGCTGGCCAATAAGGGTATCACTCTTTTGTGGATTTTGGATTTTGTTGTGCTTTGCTGCATGGCCAACATGACTGCCCTTGAGTATGTTTCCTTGCAGGAATCTGGGATTCTGTCTTTATTTACTAGACGGGAAGTTGGAAAGGAGTCTAAGAAGGTGGGGCCTGGCTGTCTCCCAGGCATCATGGGCTTCATAAAGGCTAGTACCAACCCAGCCTGGTTGGGCCTAAGTAGCAGATGCACGCCACTCACCCACAGTAGTTTCATGGATATCATTCTTCTCAATAAGCAGGTAACGGGGGCTTTCTGGAAACCAGTGCAGCAGCAACAGCTGCACAAAGGACGGTACAACCACCACAGAGAGGAGGAGAGGCCAGTAGGCATCCTAGAAAGAGAACGTCCCAAGAAGGATTATTTTGTATCCTGCTGCTCTGATAAAGGGAGCACACACTCTGGACAGGTGTTAAAACAGAAGAGTCTTTTATTAAACAACTCATTTTCTAAACATACACAAGAGAAGGAAACAAGGGTGCTAGGGAATGCCACATTTATTGATTGGTTGTTGTGAGAGTGACCTGGATAGCTAAACCTCTTCCTATTACAAATCTATTGTTCTCCTTCTTTTTCCAACATGATCTTTGATGGTGGGTGATTCCCTTTTTTTTGCCTCTGTTAAAATAGAATATCATTCTTACTACATTAATATGTTATTTACCATTGCTATCTGATTACTGTGATGAAATTTGGGATTTGGGCAAAAGAGGATGAAAGGGACTACAGTGAATGCTTAAAGTTCTTTAATGGACAGAAGTAGAATGGCATTACCAGCCACATCTTTTGTCCAGCAAATTAGAAGTAAATGGCTGATAATGGGTAGCAAACACTACTCTGGACAATAAAACCCACTGTAGTGGTGATAGTTAAAGCCCCCTCTCCCTGAAAGGCCAACTGAAGTAAAGATGTGTAGGTAGTGGGGAGGAAGGGGAATTGATAATAGAAGCTGCTAATCTGGGACAGAAAATCTACAGTTGGAAGGTGACTAAGAAAGTGCTAGGTGCTCTAAACTGAAAATCATCTGAAGATGTGAAGGTACGTCTCTCTGAAGACCTGATGCAGGAAGAGTGGAGTGGCTGCTCTATAGGAGTGATGCCACTTACCTCTATCTACATTCACTGTTTTGAAGGATGTGTCCACACTGCACAATTATAGCAATTTGATACCATTTTAATTGCCATGGTTCCATCCTATGGAATGTTGGGATCTATAGTTTGGTAAGTTATTTAGAAAAGAGGGAGACTGATGCTTAAATCAGTTTAATTCTGTTATTAGACACAAGTATTCAGAGTTTGGGGTAATGGGCTAGTACTCTCTGGCACAGAATTTCAAATCCTTTACCAGACTACAAGTGCCAAGATTCCATATGATAGACACTTAAAATGGAATCAAAGTGTTTAATTTTGGAGTGTGGGCACACCCTCAATTATTTGTTTGTAAACAAATTAAAACATCACAGAAATGTCTTAAATACTGCAGCCATCTCTCCTTCCAAAGGAAACTACACTGGGTGATAAGCAGTGCCCTTGAAGCTTCTGTCCTCCACTCAAGGAACACATAACAGCATGTTTGAGTTCAGAAAGTCAAAGTCCATCTGGCTTTTTCAACTAGTAGCATTGTTTACTAACCTCATTTTATTCTCTTGCAGAAACTAAATTTGGCATTTCTTTGGTGTCTGGGTGTGGGGGTCAACTTGTTGTTCTCCTGATTTTGCTGGCCTGAAACTTCCGCTACCCCTCACCATTGGCTATGTTGGCTAGGAGTGATGGAAGAACCCCCAAGCTGCCCATTCTTATCTTACAGTGCTCAAACCCATTCCAAGCAGGTAGTAGGAGCATGAGCAATTACCTCCCCTAGAAGCTCTGGAAGGCCAAGGACCTGGGCAGAGAAGACCCCCAGACAGATGAAGATGCTTGGTACAAGCCCTAGGAATCCACGAAGGTTCTTAGGGGCAATTTCTCCCAGGTACATGGGCACCACACTGAGACAGATCCCTGGCAGAGAAAAAGAAAGTGTTTGATTACTGATACTAACTCAAGCGGCTCAGAGGAGAGAAACATAAATAAAGGCCATGGCAACACTCCTTGACCCAGTAAACTCAGAACTGTGGACAGGCTAAATATGTTCCCTAGTAACAAATCTCCACTTAATCCCTAAAAAGAACCATACTGGACCACTGCAATAAAGAGTCAGGAAGAGGTAGCACCTAAATACAGAGGCTGCACTGTTTCAGAAGGTGTGTGATACTGATGGGGGCAAGGGAATGGATAGTGGCCTTTATACCTTGAAGGCATCAGATAGTCCTCTGAGCTCAGAAGCTAAGCAATGTGTCAGTCCTGGTTAGTACTTGTATGAGAGACCACTGGCAACAACCAGGTGTTCTAGGCTATATTTTAGAAGAAGGAACTGGCAAACCACCTCTGATTATTCCTTGCCTAAGAGAACCCTATGAAAGTCATGGGGTCACCATAAGTTGACATAAAAAAACCACATAAGTTTTTATTTCTTTTTTAGGGTATAAATTCACTCTAAGAGGAAGAAAGAAAACTGGAAAGAACTGCTCATATTTCTCCAGAGCAACTGTGCAAAGAGCTTGTGTATTTTTTTTCCCTAAAATCAGGAATAAACTTTTGGAGACAATGCCATCTTCATACACAGAGCACATAATGTATGTATGTGTGTATATATGTATATAGGTATGTACACACACACACACACACACATATGAGATATGTCTAAATGTCCTCCTCCACTGCTTTCCTACATATAGAAAATTAGTATGTTCAAGACAATGGAATGATAAGCTGGGACTTTCCTCTTAGGAAACTTTCCTCTTGTCTAGGCCTGGGTTGTTAGCCATGTGAGTCCCGTCTCCCCCTGCCCCAGGTATAAGAGTGGTTTCTCAATCTTTGGTTCTCCAGGTTGTAGACATCAAGTCTCAGAAGCCCTAGCCAGCTTTGCCAATGCTGAAGGATTCTGAAAGATGAAGTTCAAACCATCTGGAAAAGCAAAGACTGGGAACACCGGTCTAAAACAAAGTTACCACTTAAATGGTTATTTGTGAATGCTAAGGTCTACTGCATCCTTGTACTTCACATTGATCCACCTAGACCAGGGACTCAGAATTCATGAAATCCTCTACATGCAGTTGAATTGCAACTTCCCGCAGCCCTTGACAACACAGCTTACGGTGAGGAATGCTGGAAGTTAAAGTTCTAAAAGATCTGGAAGGCTACATGTTTCTCATCTCTGATCTAGACCTCACACACACAAACATGAAAGAGAAGGTCTGGGCAGAAGATAGTCTCCTACCAGAGTGAACACCAGTGATAAACCGTCCAAAAATGACCATTTCAGGTGATTCCAAGTAGCGACTGAATCCCATTAATGTGCCAGCCAGGAGGACAAGGAGATTGCTACGCACCAAGGTGCCATTCCTGGGAATGAGTATAGATACAGTGGAGATTTCAGAAAGTTCCAGATCTCACTATGTTGTTTCCCCCTCTTTTGATGTCCAAAGCACTGTTTTCCAGGGCAGCACAACACTCAGCTGGTAAGCCCCAAAACTGTCATTCCACCAACTCTTTCTTAATTTAAATGGCATTCTTCCATCTTCTGGATTCCTATTACAACTGCTTTACAGAGTTTTAACAGAGCTTTCCACACCCCAGTGCATCCCAGATGTGTTGGACTACAAGGCATACCACCTCACAGACAGCCCAGTAACTGAAAGTCGCCAGGTTAAGATAGACTGATAATGACACACGTAAACCAGAGATGGACTGATTTCCTAAATAGGATGCAGGCAACTGAGCAACCTCTCAGATGGCAGTGTTTTTGTGATATCAAAAGTTTCAGCTGAGGGTCAAACTAGAACAAGGGTGGGCAACTGAAGCATGTGTGCAGGACAATTTTCTGCCATTGAGGACATCTGGCAGCAGCATGGATTGCCAAAAGAATTAAAGTGGGCAAAAGTTTACTTCTTCTTGTGCAAAATAGTTAAAAATAATCTCAAATAATACACGGAGGCCCCAGAACCTATGGTAAGAGGAAATTGTTGCTCCTTGAGGTTTCCAGTTTGAAGGTCACAAAAGCAGCATGAGGGGATGTTCTATGGCCAAGCCTTGCCCTCTTCTGAAGTGTATTATGCACTTGACATATTTTCAGAAAACATGCTCCTTAAAGTGCAAAAAGACAGCTCTTTGTCATAACACATGAGTTTCCTCAACTATATCTTGCAACTGGGGTGCTTTCTTTTGATATTGATAACTGGGAGGTTAACTATGGGTTTAATTTGCAAGTCTGATTACTGTTTTGTTTTTAAAATTGTTAAATAGAGAAGAAAACAGAATAATAGACATTCAGAATGAACAACAGCAAAAGTAATAAGAGACACTGCCCCCCCGCCAAAACCAGTTAAATCTGTTAATTCTCCATGACATGGAAGAATAAAGAAGCATGTGTAAGTGTAAAGAAGCACTTGTATTCCTCTTGACTACAGAGAAAGAGAAACTAACTATAGATTTTAACATAAACAGACTCTTAGAGAGAGGGCAAAACAGCAGTATTGCTACTGTGAGCTGCAGTAAATAGATTGGTCCTAAAATTTAGCCCATAACTGGTACCATAGCCAGCATCTGACATACTGAGATAGCCATTTGTTGACTCTAATGCTTATCATTCCACAATCACTCCTACCTTAACTACATTCTCCCACTCACTTTTAATTCACTCACTCCTTCATTGATCATCTACTCATTTATTCTCCCTTTTGTCAGCTCATCATTTTGAAGGCTAACATATTGATGGCATCCATTTTGCTCTTGCTTTCAGGGCTGGTCTCATGGGCTTTGGGTTTTGGAGTGGTGGTGGAGGAGGTTGGTTTGACAAGATATCCTCTAGGAGTCCCCTCTCTGAGCAGACATATTGATTCCTCATTGTTATTGTCTCTTTCCATTTGGTTACCCACTCTCTTCAGATCTAGTTCTCTAAGCTGCCCAGAAGGAGATGGCAACAGCTAACACTGCTGTTGCTGCTGCTTCCCATCTCTCAGCCCACTGCTCAGTTGCTTAAACAGAAAAGGTTAAAAGGGAACAGCAGCAAAGTGGAATAGCAGTTAAGCCAGGAGGCTCAAAAGCAGGGATGGGGTAGCGTAGCCTGTCGGCTTCAGGTGGCCCACAGGGATATATTTTGTGGCCCCTGAAGGCCCCAAGAAGACCGCAATTTCTGTTGCAGTTCTAAAGCTGTGAGAATGAATTGCCACCTTGTTGGCATTGCTCTTACCTTCCATATATGGTGACCAGAATTCCTACAGGAAAGGATCCTACCAGGCCTCCCAGGGCAAAGACTGAGACAGTCAGTGAGTACATGAGCGTCAGAGGCCCTTGAGCCAGGCCTTCACCATAGCGTTGGTGCCATGTTGCATTATAGAAGGCTTTGATGTGCTACAAAGGGGAAACATGAAGCATGTGGAGAGAAGGAGAACATTGTGAAAACCTTAGAGTAGTAGCTCCACATTCATAAGATTTTAACCAGGGTCTCATGATGTTTGTGGAGTGGAGAGTCTCAGCCAAAGTTAGGTATCGGGTGTATCAGGCCAGGAATGGAGTGAGAACACTTCTACCAGGCAAACTTTCCCTCTCTCCGTTTGGAAGGTGTGAACATTAGCATTGCCAGTTCAGGATCATCCTGGGCCCTGCGTTTTCCAGGGCAAAACCCGAGTAGGGATGGCCTCTGGTAATGGTCCCTATGTGACAAGAACCGCAGTTTCTCACAATCTGTTTGTTGTTCGAACATACATAGAAAGAAAAAAGATTTTCCTGTTTGGAAATTAAGATAGAAATCTTAGCTAGAGCAGAGGGTAGGCCCTGGCATTGCAAATGATTGGTACAAAATTGCAGCAAGATGCTGCTCTGCTTAGCTATGCTGGAGATTTGCACAGAGCCCTTTCCTCTTGCCTAGAACTGAGCCTACCAAAACTGGAGAATTTGTACCCTCATCTTCCACCTGGAGATGAAAATTGGAATCTCAAGGCCAGGCTCTGAGATCTAACATCCCTGGTGAACATGTACTTTCCATCCCAATCTTACCACTGCTGGAGAGTTCACCACAGCAAGATTGTAGCCATAGAGCATTGAGGATCCAAATGATGACAGGACAGTGACAGCAAGCAGAGGGAAGGTGAGGTGCTGGGAGGGACAAAAATGCATGTTAGACATGGAGATGCAAATAGATTGTGAGACATCCTGTATTCTTTGAGTGTTGCTTTAGATCTTCTGCATTAAAATGGTGCTAAAAAAATCCAGAAGCAACAGAAGAATAGATACAGCTTACAGTCTATCTTCAAATCTGTTTGGTTGGCACTATGTTTGCTCTGGTAAGATTTATGGAAGATTTTACCCAGCTTCTTAAGAGAAAGCAACTTATAAGAGGGCAACTCACTCTCACACACTTCTTATCAGTAGAAGCAGTCCTGAAGTGACTTTAACAAATGAAACATTCTTAATGGCACAAAACACAGCTAAGCAGGAAAGCACAGGTAGGCACTAGTTCCTAAAGTGGGAAGAAAAGCAGACTTACTTTTAGGAAATCAGAATAACATGATATGTGAAGTATAATAGTTTCAGACAATGTTTTAAAACCTGGCTAGAAAGCAGAATCTCTTTGCCAAAGTGTGGATAAATAGCAAGACACCATACTTCCATAGGTACAGAATTTCTAAAAGTCTTTGTGCCTTTTCATGCTACACAGTTATAGTACTACTAGCATATTTACCCAGCATTGCCCAGGATTTTATTTTCTCACAGGTAATTATTGTTAGAAATACTTTAGGAATTACCTTACCTTACCTTAGGAATTAGATGTGGTTGAAATACATAGATTTGAGATCCTGTGTCTCTAATTCCCCAATCATCTGTCTTGCCCAGTATGTGCAACTTTTCCCCATATTCCCCAATCCAATCTGTATTCAGAGTTATTAACATCTAGAGGTTGGTTTTCTGAGGGAATACACTGCCATCCTCCTTCTTGCTGGTTGGCCTCGTCACCACAGCAACCAGCCTGAGCTCTCTGCTGAGAATTCCAAAGGCCCCTCCCTGAACCGCCAACTCCCAGATTCCACAGAATCTTCGCAGCCAGCCAATCATATGAGGTCTTCTTGCTTCACACAGCCAATCATATAAGGTCTTCACCTGCCTGGCACAGATGGACAACTCACAGACAGACAAACTTTGACTTTCATATAGTAGATAACTCCACTCTAGCCACCATGGCTGCATTTTGCAGAATTCTGGGCTTTTTGTTTGGTGGTGTGCTACAACTCTCTAGTGGAGAATTCTAAACACTACCTCCTTAAACTGCTGATTTCAGGATTCTATAGGCTGCAACCATGGCAATTAAATGGAATCATAGTGCTACAATAATGCACTGCAGTTTGAAAGGCCCCAGTTTATTCAAAAAGTGCTTGTCTTATTATTATTTCAGTTCACTGGAGTCACAATAGTATCTGTCCCATTATCATTCAAAGTAGCAAAACAAGCCAGGGTTCAACTATCCTTTTAACAAAGTAATCTTTGTGAACAGAAGCCTCAGCCAAATGTGACTGAACTTCTGAGGTCTACCAGTGTGAAAAGTGTATTCGGCCTATTCATAGCATAGGGTTTTTTTTTTTGTTTTTTTAGCAACCACTGCCCCAATCACACATTTTTGACTTAGAAGATACATATAAATCTAATTTTGTAGTGCAGAGCTTTCCAAACTTTTCACGTTGGTGACACACTTTTTAGACATGCATCATTTCGCAACACAGTAATTCAGTTTTACTAGCAAACCAGAGGTTAAACTAACCCCTTATAACAACCCCCTGCAACAAACCAACCTCTTATAAGAGGGGTTAAACCCCTTATACAGGGGTTATACAGTTAAACGCCTTATACATGGTATACAGACACACACATAAATAGTAATAACAAAATGTATGGGGACACAACGTATCTCATGAAAACCTTTCATATAACTTTAAAAATATATGATTTATAAATAATAACATATGTCCAAGACTGCAGGTTGACACACCTACACACTTCAGGCGATACGCTAACATGTCACGGCACGACGTTCGGAAAGCCCTGGTTTAGTGTTAAAGGCCTCTTTGTTTAATCTGTTACAATTAATCGATTTCATCACGACATGTACATTCCCTTGCCTTACTATTTATTGGTTATGTGGAGCTGTAGCTGCAAGCAACCCAATGGAACGCAGCAGGGAGAGAGAGAGAGACCTCAGTTGGATCCTCTCTTTTAACAGAGAAGACATTCACAATTGGCAAAGGCTGTTCACACCCTCAAGGACTGCAGTCTGGAACCAATCAATACAGTCGTTTCAGTGGTGCTGAGGCAGAGCTTATGAAACCCAGCCATATAAACTTTTGCACACCCTCCAAGAGTTCCAGTGGGGCAGAGACAGTCTCGATTAATCGTCTGTCCCCTCTCTTTTTCAGCTGTCCCAGTTCCTCTCTCCTCGTCCCACTTTCTCCCTTCGCCCTTGGCTTACCCCAGTTGGTGGAAACTGGTCCGGTCGTGTAGGGACGGTGTGGAGGTGGGGGGCAGTTTGCCCTGGGCAGCCATGCTTTTGGGGCATCCCAGCCCGTAGCCTTGCCTCCGCGTGCCCTGGCCGTGCCCCCACACCCCACAGCCAAGGCCCCATGCACGGTAGTCATACCCCTCAGGCCGTAGCCCTGCCCCCTCCTGCCCCCCCTCCACACACTCCAAGCTCCACCACTGAACTGGTCTCAAAGTGCAAAAGTAGTTTGTGCTCAATTAATTCAGTGGATCAGAGGGGAGGAGAGAAGGGGGTGGGATTTTGCCCTTCCCAATAGGCTCATTCAACAGCAAAGCCCATCTTAGGCCATTTCCACACTACACTGTTATAGTGCTATTATTCCACTTTCAACATCCTATGGAATCCTGGGGTTTGCAGTTTAGGGAGGGGCATTTAGAACTATCAGCCAGAGAGCTCTTTGGCTCAGTAAACTACAAACTCCAGAATTCCACAGGATGTTGAAACTGGAATAATAGCACTATAACAGTGTAGTGTCAAAATGGCTTCAGCTTGTACTTTCCTCCTTGTTAATAACTTTCGCCATCTTCACCACACTCTGAGGTTGCTTGCCTGTATGTGTCTCAGTTGTCATCTATGAAATGTTGGAAGATACGCTTTTGATAATATAAGGATCTGATACTTCACGTAAATTAATGTTAACAGTTGCAGGATACGTGATAGTTACCATGTCTCCAAGTTCATCTCAGTGAGCATAAAGGAAATTTTCTAGAGTCTAAAATGTAGCCCAGTTTATGGTAATTAAAGACAGTGAAACAACAATTAACTAGCAAGAAAGGAAGCAGTGTCTGTTTACGACAGAACCTGGCCCACACAATCAATTAAACATGGTTCTAACCAGTCTGTATGTGTATGTAGATGCTTTGCTTTTGTGCCTAGTTCCTACAATGGAAATTGGCCTAACCAAAAATGAAAATAGGACAAACCTTTTATATCATAATGAATATAGGCCTAGTTTATGACTGTGCCCCATATTAAAGTTCCAATATGTCAATCTATCTAGGGATGATGGGAGTGCTAACCCCCTCTCTCTTATGCTAACCCCTAGCTGTCCCCTTCAAACATGCAGTCTCTTAGAGACTCTTTTATTTAATACGTTTTTAATTCTGAATGTCACACAACATTTTTGATACCATTCTAAATAAGCCAGTAGCCGTCACAAAATTAAAAGTCAAAAATCCTAAAAGATTAAACAAAATAACAGAACTGACAACAGCAGGAAAATAAAACAAAAGCAGCAGCAAACAGCACAGAGAAACATACTTATGGGCATGTGTAATTGTTCCTGCCAGGGTTATGAAAGCATATAACTTTCAGCATCTCATCCTGAAAATCCCCATATACAGTTCCTTGCAAAAAAAAAAAAAAAAAAAAAAGGAAAGTAACCCCCATTTTGAAAACTAATGTCTGATTTGAAATTTTAAAAATAGTAGCTTCACTTTCAGATTGTTTTTGATACCATTAAAACTGGTGTGGTATATTAGCTGGAATGTTAAACTATTTCCGCACTAGCCTGTTATTGTACTATTATTCCACTTTCAACATCCTATGGAATCCTCAGCTTTGCAGTTTAGAGAAGGGCCTCCATAGGATTCCATAGGACGTTGAAAGTGGAATAATAGCACTATAGCAGGCTAGTGCGGAAATGGCCTATGAGGGGGGAGACTGAGGTTGAAACTCTCAATAAGCCATTATTGAATGTTTTCTTGCGTAGTGGGGGAAAGTACTGGATGACCTTTGCGGTTACTTCCAGCTCTACGATTCTGTGGGTGTGTTTAGCCCATTTACAAGGCTCTTAAACAAGAAGGGAAACATGAACTTTGCCTCAAACTTTGTTGAAGAACAGAAGCAAACACATACCATTTCAGTGCCATTTTAATTCTTCTAAGAAAAGGCATTCCTAAATACATCTCAGATGACACAAATGAGCTTGTGTAGCTACAAAAAGAGGGCAGTTGGCCAGTGAGACTCAGTTGTATAGAGAGGCTTTCTTAAATGGGTAGTGTTAATCCAGGCAAAATGCATGTGAATAGAAACCAAAATATCTAAGATTGGTATGCAAGAAGCTTAAACTAATGCAACTGTTGTAGCAGCCAGATTGGAACTTTTACAGCAACAGTGAGATAACGTTACTAAGGCATTATGAAAGAAGCCGGTGTCTATATAGGGAAAGGGTAGAGGGCATAGAATGGCTCTTTAATTAAGGTGGAAAAGGATCTGCAGGACAGGCAGTTAAAGCTGGATAAATTTGCTTTGGAAACAATGTTTAACATTTTCCTTCAGTTAAGAAATAGCAATTGAATTATATCAAGCTATGTTAGGAAGAAATGAATTCTATCATAATCACATGTCCATGCCACTGGGCTGGAATGTTCATATATAATTGAGGTGATATTTTGATACACACCCAGGAATAATTGTAGTGGGATTCTTTGCTTAGCTCGTCCAAAACAGAACAGGCGGATGGCTATAGCAATGCCTTAAAAAAAATAAAATCAAGTAGTCCAGAGAAATGAAAAGACTTGGCTGGAATTGGTTATTAACTGGAGGACAGAATATCTAATTGGCAATCAAAATCTCTTCTCTGGACCTGAATGGAAGCACAGCATTCAAGGTACATTCAAACCAGATCAATATTTGGCATCCTCTCCATGCATATAAGAAAGGAGAAGGAGATAGTCTGGTATGACTGGGACCAGAGCACTGGGGAAAGAATTTAGAGTATAAAATAGTTGTTTGCAAGGATGTATATACACAGGCCCGTGGAATATTTATATATGCTCTTTCACTACAGGGTTATTTTAATGTGGCCAGGTCAGGCCATGTAATGGGCAGCAAGGCTGTCAAGCGTTCTGCGTTTCAGATGAGAATGCACAGGTGCAGCAGCACTGAAGCAACTGAATCTATCTAATCTCAGTGGCCTTCTGAAAGGATCCCTAAACACAGCAGGAGGTAGCCAATCTACTATCTTCCCTCGAGCAACATAATCAGGATTTATCAACATTCCAGACAAATAGAAATTGACTTCTAAACTGAAACTGGTCCAGTGTCTATTCTAATCCACTTTTTTCTTGTTCCATCTCTTTCCAGATTGGCTTAAGAGAGTTCTTCAGGGATTAGTACTTTCCCCTTTGGAAGATAAATTTCATTCTGAAGGAGATGTAAGTGAGGCTGTGTCCTTCTGTATTTGATAGGGGCAAGGGAAGTCTAGCCATTTCTTACTGTATTAAGGCAACACCTTATCCTTAAAAATAACCTAGTGCTGAATAAAACCTAAAGTAAGAGCAGAAAAACCTATATAGCCAGATGACAAACAGAAAAACGGAGAAGCCAACTTAGAACAGAAATAAGTAACCATTTTGAAGCCTCATTGCAAAAGAACTATGTAACCGAATGACATGTGATTTGAAAAGTAGTAAAGCAGAAGCAATATGTTCTAAAGGATCCAGACAGCACCTTTACAAATACACATCTTTCTCTCAATCCAATGGTACCTGGTAATGGAAAAATCATGAGCTAGGAAACTTGGAAATGTCCGACTGGACTAACTCCATTCCCCACTTCTGCTTTTGCCTCATATTCCTTAAACCAACGTGCTCTCCCTGTACCCCGGAAAGCAGGAACCTGTCACGCCACACAGCCCAGAGCACAGTAGCTGGGAATATAGCCATGGCTGGCGTTCCCAAGTCGGGTGCAATTAAAATCCCAGCTAATCACTTGAAGTATGCAAGGCACAGCAGCAGACCAAGCTTGAGGGAGATACCTCTAGGTTTGTGACATACAGATGTCTCAGTAAAATTACTTACCCCAGTGATCTTCCTGTAGACAAAAGGGGGGCAGTTGTCCATTTGGGCAAGATACCCTTCTCTGTCTTATATCCAGACAGTGTGATGCAGGTTTTGCAGAGAGAAACAAAATAGCTTGACTGTGGTAAAACTTGTTCATTTCAGTGACCCATGATGGACAGAACTGTCCAGAAGAGAAGAAAAACTTGAGAGAAAGAAAAATGAAATAGTACTTGATGCTACAACAAGGTCCTTCAGGGAGCTCTAAACCAGGGAGAGGCAGCTCCCCCTCCCAATTTTGCTAAATAACGGATGAGTAGAAAAATCCACTGGAACAGGGGCCAAGTCAAAGGGAGAAAGGACGCAAGACGCGGAAGTAAAGCTCTCCTTAGTTAAGCCCTTAGAGGCAGCACACAATCACATGATGGTTAATGTGATTCGCTTTGCTCCTTTGAGAAATAGATATATGGACAAGAATCTGGAGCCGCTAGGACCTTCTAGTCTTGGCAGCTGCCCAGGACACTTTTAACCCCTCCATGCTTGGATGATGATATCTGGGTAATGGAGGTTCGGGACAGCAACTTAGAAATGCTTGAAAACAGAGACCATTGTGGAAATGAAATTAGTATAAAGAGACAGAAACACCAAGTATCTGATTTAACCAACAGAGCTCAGCAGAAGGACTCAGGAGGTCCTACAAGTCTGACCTAGGTACTATCACCCTGCTCCCCTCTTTGAAAGATTCACATACATATGTAAATGAAGGCACAGCATAATACTCTTTTGTTTTGTCCCTTCATATACATGCACGCATGCACAAAACATTATTCCTGCCAAATCTGAGAGAAGTCCGTATTCAGGATGGATACAGAGTTCTGGCTGTACTGAAGACATCTGAAATCTGGGGCAAAGAGGGCATCTCACCAATGCCTGGATGGTTCTTTCAGTTTGGAATGATTCCCTATTGTGCTGGGCCTGTCCAGAGGTCTTTAGGGCCAGGCACATGGTGGGTTTATATCAAGAAACTAGAGAACTCTGGGCAGGCCTTGTGCCAGCTCTCAGTAATAAGGGATCTGGGAGGACTGCAGTAATGTTATTGCTAAGTGTCTCTCTCCCAGTTTATTTATCTGAATTATCTCTTTCTGGATCCTTTAGGACAAAATATCCCAGGTAATTCTCTTAAGTTTTTTTTTTCTTAACTTATAAAACCTTTAAACTGGAATTAGTGGACCATTTGGCCACCAAAGGAGGAGGAATAAATAAAAGCATGTTGACTCTTTAGCTAGCTCCATGCATCCCCATTAACCAGGGTTCTGGGGGAATGTTGGCTTATTACTTATGAGCAGCATGCTGGTGCCTGCTGCCCGATTGCTCCCACTGCAGGTGGCAGCTGTTAAGCAAACCACAAACCTTCCAGCCATCTGATCCTGGCACTCTACCTTTTTGGGAAGAAAGAAAAGCCAGTCTGGTACATTTGGCCATCATGACAAGCAAACCACAGATGGAAGGTGTGTAGTTTATTTAGTTGCCTAGCTCACAGCACACAGGTCAGGCAGCAATAACCAACCCACTGCCTTGCCCAGAAGAAGCCAAAATTTTCAAGAATCCTGGACTGTCATATAGCACACCCTCCAACTGTTCTGATTTCACAGGAACAATCTTCTGTTGTTCCACTTTTTTGGCAGCTTTCAAAACATTGCTGTTTCTCTTTCCTCTTCCCACTCTCCCCTTTTGTCCTCAGTTTACTTCAGTTGCTGCAAACAGAATTCAAAGTGCAAAAGTAGTTTGCATTCAATTAATATGGGGGATGAGAAGAGGGTGCCATCTTACCCTTCCCAGTAGGCTCAGGCAAAAGCAAACTGCTGCAGTTTCTCCTAGCTTACCTGTTCTTTCTGATTAATACTTCTTGCCATCTTCATTACACTCTGATGTTTCTTGGCTATGTGTGTCTTGGTTTTCATCTTTAAAATGTAGGAGGGTAGGATAATGTCTGAACACAGCCTGCATGTTAAAGGAAGAGTCTGCTGCTCTAAAAGTTCTTTGATAACTGCTGTCTAAACACTGTGAGACTCCCTTTCTTTTCAGAACCAAATTACACTGTAGTATGCGTTCATGTCTGTGTGCATGCAAACATGCACATACATGTGCATTGAAATTCAAATTTTTACTGTGTCCAGTTCTGGGCACCTCAATTCAAGAAGGATGTTGACAAGCTGGAATGTGTCCAGAGGAGGGCAACCAAAATGGTGAAAGGTCTGGAAGCCATGCCCTATGAGGAACGGCTTAGGGAGCTGGGTATGTTTAGTCTGCAGAAGAGAAGGTTAAGAGGGGACATGATAGCCATGTTTAAATATTTGAAGGGATGTCATGTTGAGGAGGGACTGGGCTTGTTCTCTTCCGCTCCAGAGACTAGGACAAGGAGCAATGGCTTCAAGCTGCAGGAAAGGAGATTCCACTTGAACCTCAGGAAGAACTTCCTGATGGTCAGAGCTGTCCGGCAGTGGAATATGCTGCCTCGGAGTGTGGTAGAGTCTCCTTCTTTGGAGGTTTTTAAGCAGAGGCTGGATGGCCATCTGTTGGGAATGCTTTAATGGGTGTTCTTGCATAGCAGGGGGTTGGACTCAATGGCCCCTGGGGTCTCTTCCAACTCTTATGATTCTATGATTCTACTGTGCTTGGAATCTTGGTGTCATTCAGTCTAGGACAAACTATGTTGACATACCATGCATCCTCAGAACAGGAGAACATGTGCAAGTGCCCCCAGGCAGATGGGGGGCTTGCACAAGAAGTTACACCACCAGAAAAACACTGGGGGGAGGGGGGAAAAGAAGGATTTTAAATAGACACACCTCAGCAGCTCAGCTCAGCTCAACTCAGCAGGTCTAGACTCCACCAAGCAATCCAGAATAAAAGGGCTATCTATTCCATCATCTGGCAAACCACACAGCGGGGAAGTTACTGAACGTAATGAAAGCATTTTAATGGCAGTGCTTCTCAGTACTTTTGAGAACTGGAAATACTGATAAAGCTGTTGGTGAAACATATTAGCCATTTTTATTCTGTTAGGAAATTCTCCCTTTATTATTCCTTTGATATCTCCATTACTTCTGTTGGCATTGTCCTTCCTCTTTCTCTTCTGACTTCCAAGAGCTCTTCCAAAATATAATTATGTGGATGGGTTAGCAGAAGGAACAAGTTCTGAGAGTCCTTGCCCCCTTCACCTGTGTTTATTTTCTTACACAAGAAATATCTTTCTTCTTTCATTCCCTACATCTTATCTTTGCACCTGTCCACTTCGGAGTGCTTTTTGCTGGGCCTGAAGATTTCATTATATTTGTTCTTTAAAACACTAGAGCAGAGCTTTCCAAACTGTGTGTCAAGACACGTGTGTCGCCTGCAGTGTGTAGGTCTGTTGCACTAACGTAACAGGTGAAGGGGATGCCTCTTGTGCCACTGCTCTGGGCCAGGTCCAGGTCCAGGTGAAGGGGCTACCTCTGCCATTGCCCTGCCCGAGGAAGACCCCGGGGAGAGTGGTGGCGGTAGGCTAGGCTCACGTAGAGGGGATGCCTCTTGTACCACTGCCACAGCTGCCTTGGGCTGAGGAAGACCCCAACAAGGATGGGCTGAGGAAGACCCCAGCAAGAGCCAGGCTCAGGTGGAGAGGTTGCCTCTCCTGCCACGGCCCAGCTGCCCCAGGCTGAGGACAGCGGCAGCAGGAGGGGGCCAGGTCCAGGTGGAAGGGCTGCTTCTCCCACCGCCACCACTGCCCTGGGCCAAGGAAGACCCCAGCAAAGGCGGCAGTGGGCCAGACTCGGGTGGAGGGGCTGCCTCCACTTACTGAATTACTGTGCCAAGAAATAATGAATGTCTAAAAAGGTGTGTCACCAACACAAAAAGTTTGGAAAGCTCTGCACTAGAGGGAAGTAGTAGAATTATACAGAAATCTTCTTCAAATCTGGCATCCAGAATGACCAGGTTGATGTTTATTTGAGTATGGCCAGACTAAATTTTAGAACTGATTTTTGAGAATTCATAAACAAACAGGAGAGCCAGTGTGATGCAGTGGTCTGAGTCTTGGGGCCTTTCCACACTACACTGTTATAGTGCTATTATTCCACTTTCAACATCCTGTGGAATTCTGGGCTTTGCAGTTTACTGAGGTCAAAGAGCTCTCTGGCTGAGATTTCTAAATGCCCCTCCCTGCAAACCCCAGGATTCCATGGGATGTTCAAAGTGGAATAATAGCACTATAACAATGTAGTATGGAAAGACCCTTGGACTAGCACTCTGGGAGACCAAGGTTTGAATCTCTACTGGACCATGGAACCCCACTGGGCAGCCTTGGACAAGTCACACTCTTTCAGCCTCAGAGGAAAGCAATGGCAAGCCTCCTCTGAATAAATCTTCTCAAGAAAGCAAGGACAGGGTTGCCTAAGTCAGAGTAGGTTTGAAAGCACGTAACAGTGACAAAACAACATTAGAAAAGATGGTTAGGGCAGACAGCATGGGGTTATTTCCCTCTGTTGGAAGACAGAGCAGGATGTGGCACACAAAATTCCAGAATCACCTGAACTAGCCTGCTGCCTCAGCTCTAGTCGACTCAACTGCCAATCCAGGCAGCTTCCGGGCATAGACCAGGGAGGGGACACCATATACCCTTTGCCTCAAGCAGCAAAATCTATGGCCATTTTTGCACTACATTGTTATAGTGCTATTATACACTTTCAACATCCTGTGGAATCCTGGGGTTTGGAGCTTAGGGAGGGACATTTAGAACGTCCAGAGAGCCAGAGAGCTCTTTGGCCTCAGTAAACCACAAAGCCCAGAATTCCACAGGATGTTGAGAGTGGAATAATAGTACTGCAGCAGTCGGGCAGAAATGGCCTATGTTGTCAACAGTGCCTTCTCAGTCACAGGTACTTGTTACCCTAATGTGGATGGTATGTTTTCTCTGGGGTCAGAGCATGCAAACAACCTTCTTTGGCAGTGGTTAGAAGTCCCACTATGCAAAAGCCCTCCTTGATTGACGTTTGTCCATAATGAAGGAACAACCTTGAGCACCAAATCCCAGTTTGTATTCTTGCCTGATGACTGATTCCATATATCAGATGAGACAGAACCATAGCTGTCACAGTGGCCAAGACTGCCTGAATTGCACCTCTTGGTGAGGCCTGATGTAGATGTGAAGCCCATGAACAAAAACCTATGTGCTTCCAACACCACAGCCAAGGTTACACAAATCAGTTCTAGATGTCAGCCAAGCAGGACTGGATAATTCCTAGCAGAAAGGGAGATAATAACTCAGCTACAAACTTCTCCATAAATTAATATGATTGGCTTGACCATTAAGCAGAGTGAGGCAGCTGATTTGGGGTGTCGGGAAAGGACATTGTTGTGTTTTTATAACCAGGGAAAGTGCTTGTCGGATTTTCTGCCTCAGGCACCAAAATAACTTGGTGGTCTTGGGCATTATGCACATTGACTTTGGATGGTGGTGGCAGTGTCTAGTCTTCAATTAGTCCAAAACGTATCAAATTTATGAAAAAAGGTGGGAGGGGACGGGGTCGACCTTCTCCCCTCCATTAGCTGTACATGTGGCACAGATCTGCACAGACTGAACACAAAGAACACAAGTGGACTTACTTATCAGCAAAAAGGAATCTGACATTTTCTTATACCAGGATAAGCATACAGGATCTCTGGAGTGTTTTCTGTTCACATCACTGTATGGATACTTAGCATGACACTTACTTACATCAGCAATAAATCATGAATCATTTTTTCCCCTTTGGTAGATTTGGTGGTTATGCAAATACTGTATTCTACAATTGAGCTATTCTACTGCTAAAGTTTTGGGCTTTAAAATTACATTTTAGGCTTTTAAAACCATATTTCCTGCAGGGTGTGCCACTCTGTATTCAAGCGCTAGCATTAGCTTCATGTTTCAGGAGCAAATGAGCTCTCTAATTCCTTGTGCTACAGGAGATTGTTGTGTGTGGAAACAACGGGCTATTGTTTGGTTTCATTAATATTGGGCTTTGCTCCATTATGTCAAAGTGGGAACTGATGACAACGTGAATGAGGAAGGTGATTGCTTCTCCTCAGGAAGATGAGCACTTCTACTTTGGAAAATAAGCAGGTAATGTAGAGGAAAATCAAGACCTACAGAGCTGGAAGGAAATTCAAGTTATTTAATAGATTTATTGCCCAATTTTAACAGTAGAAACTCTCCCAACTCTTTTCAGGCTGGCAAGAAGAGACTGCTGTCATTCACTCACTGGTTCTAGTTAAATGTGTCTTTCTATTGAGGCATGAGACTGAAAATGTATAATAAACAATACTCTCTATGGTTACTCAAAAACAGTTGCTTAACTCTAACCATGAAATAATACATTTACTTTCTCAAAAGATGAAAGAAGGCAGTTTTGCAGAAACCAAGAATTGTGTCTAGTTGGAATCAATTTATGGCACTGTCAGCTATCAGCAGATACTTGGTATACCAGGGTTGGGCAAAGTGAAGCCATGTACCAATGCTGTTGAAATACATCTCCTAACATTCCTCACTCTTGGTTATGCTAGATAGGGCTGATGGGAGCTGCAGACTAGCAACGTCTAGAGGACAGTACTTTGAGATGTATAGTTTCATTTTAACATTCTCTTAAGAAAAGGGGGAATGATTTATGGTTCTGAACTCACAAAAAATCCACCCTCCCAATACATGGATGCCCTGGAATGTTTTCTGTTTTAAGATGAAAGCTAGAAAAATTACTTATTAAAAGTAATTGGCTGTTGCTACTGTGTTTAAAAAGCTCCTAGTTAGGTAGCTACATTATTTGTAACTCATTAGTTCCAAGCTTTAAAAAAGATAAAGCAGTGAATGGATCTAGAAAGAGTTTGGAAGATGCTTTTTGAAAAGCAGGCAGGGCAGAAAGGAAGCTTGGTAGGTCTCGAATGAAAACTTGTCTTGTTGGGAAAAAGGTACTGGCTGGGGAAGTCACACTCTCTTGGCCTCAGAAGAAGGCATTGGCAAAATCCATCTGATCAAATCTTGCAAAGAAAACAATCTGATTAGGTCTACTTTAGGATTGTCATAAGTCAGAAATGACATGAAGGCACACAGCAACAGCAAGGTAGGTGAATCTAAAATCAATGTAAAAGGATTGCTTCTAGGAAAGATGGAACCTCCTCTTTTTTTTCTCCATTTGGTGTTTTACAGGGTGGTGCAGCAATGGAATGAATGTACAGGTATAAGTTTTTAGATACTGGGGCACCATTTTTACATAGCCCAGGTGTGGAATAGTGCAGCTATCCAGTTGCTGCTGCCTTATAACTCCTAGCAGCCTTAGCCCAAATGGCTAACAGGGAGGAATGCTTGACAGCTGCAGTCCAACAATATCTGAAGGCCAGATTTCCATTCCCTGACATAGATAAAGATGACTAGCTGTGAAATTCTCCCACATGTATATGTGTTTTTTTGAGCCTCAAGACTCTCCCTCTCTGCAAAATGAGGTATGTCCATATAGGGGTCATGTGCTCCTGATGGACCAATCCAGGGAGGGGGACAGGAATTTCTACTATTGTGTGTCTGTGTTCTGCAACCTTCCCCTATTAGCCTGTTGTGACGTGGTAATTTTCTAGTGGAGGAGGGGGGTCACATGATATCACTGTGACAGTTTGGAGACCCACCCCCCATCAGTGCTAAGGGATGTTTGTATTATTTCAAGGTGGGATAATTAGACACAATCTGACTGTATCTGATGATCCTGCCCTTGAGTTAGGAGATCTAGGAAGAGGTGGGGTTTCTGGAGACATAAATAAAGCATTCACCATCTTGGAAAGGGCTGTTATAGGAATTATAAATCTCCTATGCTATGCTGATATACAAACTACCTGCTTCTTTTCAATCCCACAATGGCAGCTAATCACCATTTCAGCCCCAGCATATTCTCCGTTCCCTGATTTCTTGCATTTCTAGACTCTTTCACAAGAGATACTTGGTTTTCTAACATTATTTTCCCCAACATGATGGTGTTGCATCATGCTAAGCTGTATTATGTGTACTTAAACATCAACAGTTTTCTATTCTAATATCACAGCCATCATTTGCAGAGCAGGGATCTGATAATCCATCCCACACAATACATCTCTTCACAAGGTCGTGATCTTATGCATCTCTGCAAGTTGTATTACAGTTACTTTGTAAAATGCTATTGTTCATAGCCTTTTGCCTTGTTTATCTCTGCTGAGTTAACACAAGCCATCCCTGCAATTCTTAGCATCACCAATGAAAGCAGCATAAGGCAGGACCCCACACAGTCCATGAAGTTGGTGTGCACATGTGCTTCTGTGGTGTGATGGTCTTCACTGTGCTGGAAGTATTCCATGCTGCAAAAGTCCTCACATTGTATGTCCACAGATTCTTTGGAACACATTTGGAAAGCTATCAAAAGCAACAAAACTATGGCTAAAGATGCACATCAACAATGACTAATACAAAAGGGGAGCATCCCTGAGCCTAGTGAATATGAAATGCTGATGCAATATTCATTTTTTTTTTTTAATGTTCTGTTATTACAACAGCTGTTTGGATCAGTAACAAATACCCAGAGACAGATGAACTGTTCTCACAAGAAGGCTTCAGATATTCTGGACTTCAACTCCCAGAATCCTTTACCATTGACAATACTGACTGGATCTTCTGGAAGTTCAGATCCAGTGATATCTGCACAACCTTCCCAGTTGCAATTTAGACATATTTCCACTGCTCCATAAAAAACGAACACCAAGCACCCTGGGCAGCCAAATGAGAGGAGGTGGTCAGGAGACAATTGCCTAGAATATACTGCTCAGTGTAATCCACCAGGCTCTTTTCCTTAAGACAGGTGCCTAGTCATGAGGTGTCCAATCTCAAAATTTGTACAAGCAACCCCATGGTTTATGGAAAAACAAGTGGAAAGGCATCCAGTAGGAGGTTGAAGAAACTCAATGAGCCAATGTTCTGTGACAGGCCTGGAAGTCTATGTGACTTAGTGATCTATGTGAGTAGTGCCAAACTGTTTCCTTCTCTAGAGAGAAAGAGAGATACTTCAGTTGTATTGTCAATAACGTGATACTATCGAGTAATGGCTTGAGGAAAAGGGAAGGTATAGTAACTCCTTGGAAAAGTTGCCAGCGTATCAGAATTAAAATAATGATGCAATGATAAAATAATGTGCCTACCCCTTTTCTGTATATCCTCATCTCTGGGCTCTTGTTCTGGGAGTGGGGGGAGAAGAAGAGAAGGGAGGCATCTTCCAAGGTTGTAGACAAAAACCTAAGTAGCCATAATTAGAAAAGGCCCATTTAATCAGTGAAACTTACCATGTTCAGTCAATGAGTATACACTGATTGGGATTAAGAGGTGGATTTAAGCCAAAATTTAGAAGTTTTTTTTCACTTGATAAGCAGCCTGAGATGTTTCACTGTGTTGACTGTGAATCACGTGAAGGAACTCTTGGATTTTGGAAAATGGTTGCAGTACTACGCCTTTCTAATACTACTGGAGTTTGAATTCTAATTGGAATGTATCAAGTCTCCTGCTTTCTACTTTTTATTTTGCTGGTTTTGCTTCTATATCACACATCATATTTGCTTTGCTTGCAAGATAAACTACAGCTGAACCTATATGAGGACTGTATCCCAGCTCCACTGACTAGTGTCCCTGCCCTGCCTTGACTCCTTTACTGCCACACACACCTATTTTAATGCAGTCTCCATTATGTAGTAACATTAGCGCAAGGGCATGCTTCTGCTCTGTATATATGTTTGCCCTAGTAGCTTCTTTCTGGTCATGCAACTGCTGCAGCTGTGTTTGGAGTTTTGTTTGGAATCCCGCCACACACGTGCATGTCAATTTAATCAAGCACTCTTTCCCTTTTCCTGTTTTTCTGATTGCTGGTAGAGCAGGCAGAGGTGAAGTGCCAGCCTGAGAACGTGTGCAATGGTATGTATGGTCAGGAAGGTGACACAGTTGGCTGCCTGACTCAGGTGCACACCAACCTGGCCGCCCTCCTTCACAATTCCACTGCAATCCCATTTTGGAAGTCAAACTACACATTTTTTTTTAAAAATGGTTCTTCCCAATCACAGTGGAGAAAGCTGAAGTTTTTTTAAAAAAATCCTTAAAGCTCTCAGGCATGAAAAAGAAGTGTTTTCACATTGTAGCAAAGGAAACGTGTTCCTACAGAACTGGGATTGAGGTAAGGACACATTATTTAGCCTGTGTAGATTCAACCTTTCAACTTTTTGCTGGTTTTGCTTTTCTATCACACACATTTGCTTTCCTTGTAAAATAAACCATGATAAACTGCTGCACAATTTGCAAGGATCTTTCAGAATTGGTCATGAGTATTATGATATTTAGAACATATTTTACATACTTGAAGAGGGACAGCAAGCTGGTGAGGTTGCCCTTGTGATCCTTAAAACATTTCTGTGAGTGCTCTGTTTCTTAAAGTTTAATTTTCATCAAGAAAATCCGGAAGAACAGGAGCAGTTGGGTATATTAAAAATCATAGCAGTTGGGCAATACTGTGCCACACGCACTGATCTTGTACAGCACCAACGAAACGGAAACCAAAGGATGTATCTTGGTTCAGGACACTAATGTACCTTAATTCTGCTGTAATTGGACGAATTTAAGCCACTGTATTTATTTTGCTGTACTGTGAACACAATAGATTCAATGAGAAGAAAAGCTGCAATCATTTTGGATCCCATCATCTTTGGATCAACAGTATTACTGAATTCAGCTGATTTCCAAGTATTTTCTAAAGCAAACGTTAGAACTATCAGAGAACCATCCTGTACAATACATTTAGTAAATAACATGTTATTTCTCTTAAAAACACACTCCCTTCACTGTCAAGCATTCTGCGCAATTTACAGTGCTTTAGCTGGAGGCCACTGTTAATGAAAGTGTTTCTTTACAAACTATTTTATGAATAAGCTGCCCCAGTGTGAATGAATGACAGCCAACATACATAATTAGATAAAGCTGCAGTTCTGCACTATTTAACTCACTGCCACAGTGCCTCAAAAGCAACTTTCATTTAAGATTCAAGAAATAAAAACGCTTAACAGGTTCACAGCTTAATCTTATATTTGTATTTAAGTTATCTTCTGAACAGTTAAAATATCTCCTTAAAAAAACACACGTTACCATGACCCTAGCTCAAGTGAACATTAGTACATTAGCTACACAGCACCAGAACATAATCACAAAAGTTCCAAAGCACTCATTATTTTTAAAATCTAGAGAACAAAGAGAGCAGAGTTACAAATATGATCATATGCTTTCTTTCCAACCTCCTGTGCCCACAATTCTCTGAGCTTCCTGCAGTTGCAATAGGCTGGTCTATTGAGTGTATACGTTCAAGGGAACCACAAGCTATTAGAGCAACTGTCATCATAACCCATTCTCTTTTGCCAGATTTTGAAGTGGAAGCCCTTCCCACCATGCTACACAACAGCAAAACAAGCAATTCCCTTTTTAGAATGAAGACATAAATAGGTCCACTATTATATTCTGAGCAGCATTCTCTTGTATGGACCAGCAGCTATTTTCTCCTTCCCACCTCAACTAAAGTCATGACTTCATAAGTGAAATTTTACAGCTACTTGTTTAATTCCACAGAGTTACAGAGATCAAATCCCTGTGTTAAACTATAAAGGCAGCTAGTAGGATTACAAAGTTATATGTAGAAAATAAAACAGGGTGTTTAGAAGCATTTTAGAAAAAGACCCTTTGCACTTTTCCAATAAAGCATCTGCTTAGAATATAGTAAGCAGGGCACATTTTCGCCAATTTTGCATGCACAATAGGAATGTAGGCATATTAGATCCTTGAGAATCTCCGCTTTCACTTTTGAAAAATATGCTTCTAGCCCATGTTGTAGTGAAAACATATTTGAAAGCATGCAAGAATCATTGTGAAATGCTCTGGTCAAACAGCGGAGCTTCAATTTCTGCAGTTCACCTTCATGGCCTCCAGTTTTGCTCTTATCCATAAAGCCCCTCAGAATCATCAATTCTCTCTTGTCAGGTTGCCGCTCTGTGCCCAACAATTGAATACTAGGCAAGAACTCAAATGCTGAGTTCAGAACAAAGCATGCAAATTAATATACAAATTTAAGCAAATTTGGGTACTTTTTTGATTTGTGTAATTTATTGTGAACACTGCAGTTTGGGTTTTCTATGCACACGAGTAGACCAGAAGAACAGACTGTTTATACAGCGCTCGAGGGAAAATACTGCTGCATCAATAAAAGTGACTTGAGATCAGAGAGTACACACAAGCCCCAAAGACATGAGCCAGGTAATAGTTTTTAAATAGAGTTAGACTTATTTTTATGACCTAGTGTTAGGCTTGATTTGAATATGTCAAAAATTCCTTTCCTGACAAACTTCATATCACTGAGAGATCACTAACAGTCAGAAATCCTAGCATGATCACTGCTACTCTCCAGGATCTGAATACAACTGAGCAACAACCCAATTGCATTTCGTCGACTTTGATCACTTCTCCAACACGTAACTACATTTGTGAGGAAGGATGCAGCAGAATCTTGGAGCTCCAGTTCTGAAATGCAGGTGGATAGTGACCCAACTGCAATTTCACTGTGGAGCTCTAAAGAGGAGAGGTTCCACCCATGCTTTAATTTAGTAGCCATATTACAGATCAGGAGCAAGCAGAGTGTCTTATAATACAAAGGTGTTGCTCCTAGGACATGCAGTTCCTAACATGCAGCATTTAAACTTGTGGAGGTTGCTTAGGTCAAGATGGCCTACAGTGAAAATTGTGCTTCCATGACCACAGTTGGCTCACGCTGGATATGTGGGATTGATTTCATATGAAAAGGTGATAATCCAGAAATACTTCCTGGGGAGTGAGGGAATACCATTTGGAAGGTCTCCTATTTCAGCAAAGTTGATGGGAACTGGGGCACAGCTCAGAGTTGTTAATATGTATCATATAGGGCATAAGAGACCATGGAAACATTTTGTGTCACTTCTGAGTTTGTCTAGTATTTTCTTCCCAAATTGAAAAGGATGAAGTAAGTAGGAGGCATGCAGCTTGGATAAGCCTTCATTACTAAGCCACTAGATCTTCCTCCCATGCTCCTGAACCAAGTTCATTCTTCCCAGTCTAAAATAACACTAGGGGAAAAAAAGAACAAGAACTGACTTTTCTCCTGGCAACATTGGTAACTCCAGGATATGTTAGAGTCTGATCTGAAAGGGAGGAAACCCACAGGACCAGAAGACCTAATTTTTGAGGTGCTGAACACCCGCCACTCACTTACAAAGTCAATATAGAGAATTCCATCCCCACCCTATAGCAGTGGGATGCCTCTCCTATTGTCCAATTTCACAAGCAAGCATAAAGCTTTAAAGCACTGACCAAGTGTTCAGCTTGCTGGAACATGAAAAGTGTTCACCATCACTGTAAAGGGATTCCTATGCAATATATTCAGTTGTGTACACATACTGAGCTTATGAAAATTGACTGTCTTACTGTTATGAATGCCCATTTTATAGCAGAGCTTTCTCCTATGGCTAAGGGCCAGTTGTGCGTTGCTTTGCTTGTGAATCTCTGCCTGCAGAGCCCTTCAGAAAGAAAGGCAAGATATTTGTGATTAGCAAATCCAGGTTAACATTTCATTCTAAAGCAAGCTGCTAGAGCTCAACCTATTCTAGATGAAAAGAAAAAAAGAAAACTCCTCTAGTTTGCAGTTCAAATCCTTTCAGGAATTATCCCATCAAGCTATGACACATCCATGCATAGAAATGACCAGATACCAGGTTTTGAGCCTTCCTCTTCCAATGAACACCAACCTCTTTCTAAATGGTTAGAAATGCAGTAGGCTAAAGGTGTAAACTTCATAATTTTGTTCAAATTCTTGAAACCTGAGTGGCCTAGAAGTTCGGACAGGCAGATCTCCCTTCCTCCACTAATCTTTTCCTATGTTGGACCTTCATTTTATCAGAAAAGCACTTCTTCCTTCGAAAAGTTTTAAAGGAAAATGTCACTATTTTACTTTAAGAATATGTTTGACATATTAATTGTTCAGTACCATATTTGTTTAGAAAAACCACAGCAGCAGGAAAGATCAGGACTGTGGCAGCCAAGGAAGGGTTGCACCAGAAATCCCTTATTTGATCCCCAACCCTTTGTAACATAGCCTGCCTTAAAAAAAAATTGCTTGACAGAGCCACCACCAAACAGACGCGCACACACATACATGCACGCACACGCATACACACACCGCGTTCAGGAGAGAAAGCACTGATCTCACAGCTCTGCCTAGAAGCAAGAGAACAGAAATAACCTGTTGATGCTCCAACTATGGCAGATCTGCAGTCTTGTACAGAGTTAACATTGCAAAGTCTGTAAGCCAGGGACCCAAAGGAAGAGTGATTAAAGAGTGTTAAGAGCCAAATATAAGAAAAAGCAAGCATGTGATTAAACTGTTTCCATTCCCTTGCTATACAAAGTACTGTGACAAAATCTTCTTGATCTATGAAGGGCGCCTGTTCGAGACAACAGAAAGACAGACAGAGGGACATGTGCATGATTGGAGCAGCATGATCCCTGCCCCTGGAGAACAAATGCTGCTGACTATGCCTTTGGTGGTGATATGGGCCTGGATCACACACAGATTGAAAAACCATGGATAGGGCAGAGCCACTCCATGTGAATCAGTACTGAGAACCAAACAAGACAGGACCAGCTGCCCAATTATTCTTAGTTCTAGCAACTTACTGACTCATTGAGCTTGACTTGATAAATGCCAAATATCATCATGGGACTCTCATTGGGCAATTTCTATGCCCAAAGAAATAAAGAATAGACAGCTTTCAGAGGGAATTTGCCTGACTAGCAGCATAAAGTGAAATATTAATTCTTGTCCCTCCCTTTTTTTTCCAAACAAATACTTGCCAGAAGAGTTAGCTTCTCTTTGTCAGAAGACAACACTTCTGATAGTCTTACGAGATGATGGCAGTTATCCGAAGTGCTTCTGAAGGTGGTGGGAGTTATTTAGTACCACAGGACAGATTTGTTTTTGGTTGTTTCCACCCTTGGATAAGATCCCTCATTTTTCTTTTCCTCTGTTCCCTCTCTTGCATAAATTCGCCTTGACAGCTTGCAGACTGCAGCGAGAGATCTTCATAAATTACAATAACTTTAGTAGTTCCCTTCCAACTAATTATGTTGCCATTGCACAACAGGCAGCCTGCCAGCAACCACACAATCAGGTTAGGAAGAGAATCTTGAATGACCAGGTCATTCATTCAGTGCTGATGGGAGTTCACAAGAATGGCTTCTAATTCTGATGTCATGCTGTTGCTGGGAATAAAGGGTATAGGTACCATATTGCTCCAAGGCAAAAGCTAAGGAAAGAGGAGAACAGGGAACTTTGTTCTTACCATATCTTTCTGTAGAATAGCCCCCGTGTAGCAAAATATTGCCCATTCCAACCATTAAGCCTCTCCTCTTAAGTAGTACTAGACTTTGGCAGAAGAAAGTGAACCATTCATTTAATGTCAACTGCCAGACCAACATTTCATACAGACGCAAGGGCTTCAGTTAAAATTGTTTAGACTTTCATTATGACCTCTTTGCTAGTTTCTGGCCACCAGGGCCTCTTTTTCCAAAAATCTGGCCATTCTCTAAAGTTCGAGGCCCTTCTACAACTAAGTAGAGGTGTTTATACAAGTCCCAAAAGGAGGAGGCATCAGCCTGCTGTTCCCCTTTTATCATTACATCAAATGGTGGGTCTCCTGGAAGAATGCATGGTGGCAATGATTTTTCTGCTTAAGAGCAAAGCAAGAAACATGGCAACATGTTAAATATATTTATAGGATGCCCGCAGTCAGGACAAGAGAGGAGATGTGGTGGGGGAGAAGAGGGGAGGTTTAACACATTCAGGAAAGATCAAAGAAATCTTCTGACATAGCAGCATTTGAGCAGTCAGCTGTGTCGAGATGACCTTGTTCAAGATCAACCGCATGCCAACTTGGTTCCAGACATGTATCCAACAGATCCTCTTCAGTAATATCTGTTATGTGGGTAATTCTTTTGCCCTGGCATTGGCAGATAGTTTAAATATCGCAGCTTAAATGAGTCCTGGAGGGGGAAAAAAAAAGACAAGGGAGGAACTATTCATCATCCATACCTTTATAAATGGAATGCTATGATCTAGTGAAAGATAGTTATAGATACTTTTAACCATCCAAAGTGAATAAATGTAGGCAAACAAATCTAGCATTAAGTTCTGTTGCTTCTCAGGTTCTCATCTGCACCTCCAAGGAGGACCTAGCATGGGCAATGGTAAAGGATTATGGAAACTGGAGTCTCAAATATCTGAATGGAATAAGATTCTCTACCACTGAATGGAGTATATGCTGCAACTCTAACATCCAAGCAAGGTAGAAGCAGTTGTATGCTTCAAAATTCTTTTCATAATTTCTTATTCTCCAAATAATTTTCAAGTTATTATATTATATTAACCTTTCTCCTGTGTTTACTGAACAATTGCTTATATTAACCTTGGTTAATATAAGGAATTGTTTAGTAAACACAGGAGAAAACTGGCCATGCAAACCCAAGGTATGTATGAAAACAGAAGGCTCCCTATCCAAGATTAATGTAAAAAGTATACTCTCTCCACACAACCAAACCAATACTGGCTATACCAAAGTTTATAAATGCCTTATAAACTTAATTTTCTTGGCTTATTCTCTATAATTCCAAGATTATTCTTCTTGCTTCAGTTCAATATGATTGCTCATACATTATACTGTACATGCTTTCATGCTGTATGCATAGATGTTCAGTGTCACAGAAATTGTAGAAATATACTGTATTTGCTGGTGTATAAGACACACTAGTGTATAAGATGCATCCCATTTATACATCAGCAAATATTATTTGCCAGTGTATAAGATATAAGCACCCTATTTTCAAACAGTATATTTTGGGGAAAAAAGCGAGTCTTATATGCCAGCAAATGGGGCACTAGAATCCTATTTAGTTTAGTATACAGATTATGTATACATCTGTACCTGTACTGAACCAAATGCATGTAGTTTTGAGGGCTAATGAACATAACCTTCTGTAACTCTATAAAGCAAACCTATGAAAGCCTGACTGAATGCATTAGGACTTATTTCTAAAAACTAAAATTGTAGCACTACTTCTTTATTTTTTTTTAAATTAACAGCCATTTACTCCAGATCCCAGGTTTCCTTATCCTAACGAATTGTTAATCAAGAACTTGCTTACTTTGATGGCCAAAGAAATAATATAAACGAGAAGGTATAATTCAAGAATACTTATATATAAATCCTGTAATAACAGGTGTCCACTCCATTATGTGTGAATAACTGTACAGGTGTACAGATCATGATAGGATGCTGTGCCAAGATTATAAGTGTGTTGCGCATAATAAGTGAATTGCCTCAATGGCACTATTGTATCCTAATCCTCTTTACACAAGCCTGTATATATTTTTTCTCAATAGTCTTTGGGCTACTAGATTTATTCTGGGACATGGTGTACACAATGGCCCTCTCACATATGAATGCTGACTGATAACTCTTTTTGATCATGGATATACTAAAGGACTATTACAAGACACGAGGATGAGGCTTAACTGTCAAACAGTCACCTTAGCTGGAAAACTGTGAGTTAAAATAAACTTTAAAGTAAAGGGTTCTATTTCCTAATTACCAGCCAAATGCAGATACAGGTGGACACTCTTCTGGAGCACAGAAAATGGGTGCTAAGCAATGTCCAGACCCAGATCTTTACATCCTCCTTCTTAAATTGCTTTGTTAAATGTTTCCTTCAGACAGAGAAGTAAACCAGCTAGGTAACTAGCCAGAAGAATGGATCAAGGGGATAGTCTTGTAAACTCCTATTTGGAGCCAGTTATTGAGGAATTTGGGAATACTGTCTTGTTAAAGAACTAGATCTTGGGCATCTAAGAATACTGTAAACTACTTGAACATTTACATCTCTTGTATCTCAACCATACATCCTACCTGCTGTCAACAAAGCATCTTTTCTTTTTACCTGTGTAAGTGTGAGGTACAGTGTAGTGCTATTTATCTAGAGATGTAAGTATATGTTCTGGAAGGGGAGCGGTTAGATTCTGCTTGGGTAGCTGGATCATTGAGGAAGTCCCAGATAAGGATGGTGTCATCATGCGAGCTGCTGACAATCTGAAATTCATCAAACTGGAGCCGGAAAACTCTGCCAGAGTGTTCCTGTTTGAAGGAAGAGAGAAGCCAAAATGAGTGCATTTAGTTTCTAGAGTTATTGGAGGCTTAATCAGGTAAGTTGTAGTTTGTATTTATCCTCTAATCACAGCTTAGAACAAGAAGTATTCCATTAACAGCAGTTAATAAATATTCCACTGGTTGCTGTATGAATTGATTAGTTTCATCTGCAGCACTTTCCTTCTAATGGTTCTACATGCAATGCATTAAAATAGATGAATACATTCAGTCATTGCAAAGCTTACCTGATGCTTTGAATATGATCTATTTGTTTTTGTTTTTTTTTAATAAAAGCAAATTTCCAACCCACACATAGTTAAGGAGAAAGCTGGAAATGCATTGGCAATGTCTTTGGAAGACTCAGAAATTTGATGTTGCCTTCTAACAGTCAGAGGGAAGGGCACCCATAGGCCACTTCCACTGTCCCTCAGCACACACAAGTTGCAACATTTTGAAAATCTGGTGAATAAAATAGATTACCAAATATAAGAAACACCATGAATAACTATGCTAACTTCCACATTTGCTGCAGTCTTAGGACTGGACACTTTTTGCTTGCAACCAAACAAAACGTTTTAGATCAGAAGTACAGCACTCTCTATAAATACACAAAGTTTCACATAAAAACATCAGCAACCCTTTTTGTAAACTAGCAAACTATTTCTCAAACTGGCAAACTGAAAAAAAAAGTTTGCTGTCATGTTCAGAGGCTGGAAACAAATAATGAACAAAGACATTAAGGCCAGAATCCAGTTGGTGATTCCCAATTAGAGTAGACCCAATGAATCAATAGTTCATTACTGAATTAACACACAGGTAGATCCCATTTATTCAGTGTTGACTCTAGCTGGGAGTAATAACAGGATAGAGGCCTAAGTATGTTAACTGTAGAGTCTCGTGGGCCCCACAACTGCCCTTGATGCAACTGGAAGTGACAAGATGTCATTTCCCATTCCTGTGTTTCTTGGGTTTGGGAGGAGGATAGGGAGAAGCAAGCAGAGTCAAACCACCATATTTCTGTGCGAGTTGAAAAGTTTTTAAAAAAACACTTTGGTTCTTTCTCAGCCAAAAAAATTAATGGAGATGGGTCTAGAAACTTGGGGCTGAGGCAGACTGTGGGCTGAACCTTCCCTACCCTTGTCCCAGAGTCTTGATCAAGGAGAAAAACATGATGTGTTGATCACAGAGCTAGGTTATCTTCAGACACTGAGGAGAAGCAGAAAAACACCATACAGAATATTCTTTCATTTATGAAAGCACCTGAAACTTATACATTTCTGCCCAATCCTTCTTGGGTAAGACTATGAGACAACTTTAATGAGGCAGTGAAATCTAGAGGTTTGTTTAGCCACAAGCAGTAGGTTTCCTAATCCAGTCTCAGCTGAAGTGTGAACAGTGTCATTCAGGGGTAACAGACACAGGCATCCCTAGTGCCTCATTAATGTTCAATGAATTTTATATTGCTTGCCACATTTGGTCATCTAGGATCAGAAAAGCAACACAGGATGCTTGTTTTTTCAATTAACTGTGATCTCTATGAAGAAGCACAATAGCATTTAGAGATATCAGGAAGAAGCAATTGAACTGGTCCATACTATGCTGTTCAGCTCAGAGCACATTTTGGAGAGATGGGTCTGTGCCACTATATATAAGGATATATAAATCCTTGAGGAGGTAAGTGTAAATAAATCTTGGACATGGTCTTGTATGAGCAGGCTGACCTGCACGTATCATAGAGACCTGGCTGGATGAGGTGATGGGGGGAGAGGTGATTAATCTCTCTCAGCTTTGTCCACTAGGGTTCTTGGTCCAGTAGCATCGAGAAACCTTCGGGGCGGGGAGGTGGAGTTGCAGTGGTCTATTGAGATTCCACCTCCCTGACCAGGTGCTTAATCTCACAGTTTTCTCAGTCTGAGTGTGTGTACCTGAAGCTGGGTGGCCAGGACAGATTAGGGATTCAGTTGGTATACTGCCAACCTCACTGCTCAACAGTCTCCCTTCCTGAGCTAGCCACAATGATCTCAGGGTTGCTGTTGGAATCCCCTCCAGCTTGTAGTGCTAGAGGACTTCATATCTGCCATAGGAACTATGGGTCTGTCCCAAGTGGCATCTAGTCCTACTCATGCTGCTGGGTGCACTCTGGATCTTGTTTTCTGTAGGGTGAATATGATCTACAAGTAGAAGATATAATAATGATAATGATAATGATAATAACAGTAATAGCAACAACAACAACAATTTGTTACCTGTCTCTCCTCAAGGCTTGAAGTGGGGCACAACAGGGGCCAAAATACAACCAATAATTCTATTGTCATAGGAAGATCGAACCTAGTGGGGTTTAGACTTGTTGGGACTCTGAACCTATACAGGGGTGGGGGAACCACTAAAATGGTTCCAGGAGGCTTATGGATCTGGATGGACTCCTAACGGCACTTAGGGGTCTTTCCTGCTGCTTTGGCAGGAAATTCTGTCAAAGTCTTGGCTAACCTCTGGAATGGGAAAACAGCCATATATAGAATCTAAAATGTGTACTACAATCTGGCCAAAGATATTTCAAGTACACATCTCTTTCTGATTTTAAGAGATAAAAATGTAAAAATAAGGGCGTGCATCTGCCAGTAAATAATTGATACATTCTTCTTTCGACTCTGAGAATTTTACAGTGATCTGGCTGAGAACTCTCCCTCTTATGTTACTATCAAAAGGATAATGTAAAAGAAAATGTTTACTATCTTCCCACAGGGACGAAGTTGCCGTTCCATAGAGATCTTATGAAATACACCCTCAAGATACACAGAGGGCATATTTTGGAAATGTAAACTTGTAACTACCTTCCATAAGGGAGCACTAGTAAGGCTGATCAGGTAGTAAGAAATGCATTTATTCTTCTTAAAATGAGGGCACCACCTGGAAAATTTTGAGTACTGAACCAGGCTGACATTTTGATTAGCATCCTGGGCAAACAGCCATCACGAAGTTGTGTTGTTGTTTTTTTTAAAGATACCCGAGACCTTAATAACTTTGAGTGAAGGCAAGGAGTAAGTTTGTAAACTAGGGACAGTATACTAGCTCAGTTAGTATGCTGAGATGCCAAAAGCAAAGTTTAACTAAATGGTCACCAGAGAGGCTGTCCAGTTTCTTTAAAAGTCTTAGCAGTTTCAGGAGACCTCTTACGCAGAATGGAAATAGCCCAACTTCCAGTCTTACATGGGTGACAGGAATGCCCTGGGAAATTATACCTAGGTTAGCATACTGTTATAGTGTAAGGTCAACTTATGGTCATATCACCCACTCTTTTGGTGGAATTCTGTTCTGACCATGCAATGAGCAAAATGCATCTTCCAAATCCACCTTCACAGTGAGGTTCCCAACCCTTGAACCCTGCAACAGCCATTTCCACGTCGGAGGTGACAGGGATCAGCACAGGCATATCCAGCTACCTTCCTTTGGTTGGACGCACAACACTAATGTTATCCTCAAGGACTGCTGGAGGTCCTTGACAGCGACTGTCACAGTAGACCTAGCTAAAAGAAAATAACTGGATACATTCCTTCTGCTCCCTTGCTTTCCCCTGACAAGGTAATGGCTGTCTTGGGGAGGGTGTGTAACAGGCTGGACTGCTTTTTAGATTTCTGTTTGCTTCATTTAAGCTTAATACTTAAAAGGAGTACAGATGTTTATTTACTTATTTATTTTATTTAGCATATCTATACCCCACTTGTCCTTCACAAAGGCTCTCAGAGCAGCTTACAAATTGTTCAATTTTACAGGTCTCCACCCTCAGGCTTACAACCCAAATAAGACATAACACACAAAGAATGTTGGGGAGGGGACTGAGCACAGCAGATACTACTGCTTCGTCCCTCCCTCTGAGGCTTGGGCAGTGGCAGTTGGGATGGAGGGAGGACCCTTCACCTACTTCTAGGCCTGGGCATGATGGAACTGTGCCTGCTTCTTATTGGACAGAAGTGGGCTTTGCAATTTTGTAAGCCTAGGTGTACAACACAGCAACTCCCAGAAAATCCAAAAAGATTCAGGCAAAAAGGTTTAAGGCAAACAAAGAACCTTCAATTTTCTACAAGATACAGGGGTGGAGGAAACATGTCTGTGTCAGGTGACACACAGAATGGAATTTGGGGGTTGTACCAAGAGGCATATCACAGCTATGTTTCAGAGACATATCTCCCAAGCAGGATCTCAGCATTGCTTCTAAACTGGTGTTTACATTTAGATTACATCAGTAAACTAAAAAATTTGCCAGGACTAAGATGAAAAATTCTATATATGGCTTTATTCCTCTCTCTACATTGCCCCCCATCTTTCTTTTTGGGTTTACAAGAGAAGAAAAATGCTTCATGAATTTTTGAAAACTTCATTTCATTCTTACTCCCTTTCAGTGAATGGGTAGGTAAGTGAGATTAAAAATGCACAGGAAAGATGAAGGGAACAAAAAAATTTCTTGGGTGACATGGCAGCAGTACCAGAGATAGAAGCAAGAGAGCACACCTGACAGCAAAGCTGAGGTAAATCCTTGTGCGGCACCCCAACCACCAAATAACATATTAACAAAGAAATGTCAGTCTAAGCTCCCAGTGATCTGAAAAGACTTTGTTTAGAGAACAACCACCTCCCTACCATCAATACAAAATACAGACTTAATATATAGATAACTGCAGTGTGACTGAATAGGCAAACAAAAGCTTTTACTTGAGTTGCCTTGGCAAAGTGAAGCATGGGAAACACAGAGAAGACAGGAAAGTTAACCCTCCCAGCGTTCAAGAGGAAGCCATCTGCATAGCCCAAAACGGGGATTAGAAAGGAGGATGGGCACGATGGTGTGAGGAATAGTGGAAACAAACAAGCAAGCCACCCCACTGCTCTTTCCTGCCTCTTGCTTGTCCACTGTCCAGCTGCTCTCTCACTCTGTCACTCTTCTTTTCCTAGATGCAATTCTGCACCATGGCAAATGCATCCCTTTGCTGCTCCTCCCGCCTGTCGTCCCTCCTGCAGTCATGCTCGCCACTATTTGTGGCCGCCAACATCCACCATGGAGTGAAAAAACCCAGCAAAGACAGCAGGGGAAGTGGCCAGTGGGAGGCATGCTGCTGGAAATCGTAACAACTATCTGTCAAATTATTTTCAGGAATATGAGGTCAAAATTACATTTTTTTGGGGGGGGGTCACTTTAAGTGCTGCTTTAAATTTGAAAACAACAAGAATATAATGTAACATTATTAATATCAACCCCTTGGTTTTGATACCTGCCCCAACTAGTAATAAATCTAGATTTGCTGGGGTGACTAAGGATGAACATGCTGTACTGTATTGTTACTTATTCAACCAGATGAGACTTTCTTACAAATTAATACTGAAACAAGTCTTCCCTCCTGTTTTCAACCAACTAAAAGCTCTTACCACAAGAGTACGCAGGCACAGGGTTCCAGCAGGGGCACGAGGATCCAGGGCAGCCACCAAATCCCACACTTTAATTTTCCTGACAGCAAGAAAGAGAACAAAGAACCAGGGTTCAATTAAAAGGAAAACATAAGCAGTAAGTAAAATTAAAATAAATTAGCCATGACACAAAAATGACATGATAAATTCAGTTTGTGTGAGTGCAGGAGGAGTTGGAGGGAGGGAATACATACTTGCTTGTTCTTAATGCTTGGTTTTCCTATTTTTTCCTGGGTCAAGCTTGGTGTTGGGGCTGATCTTAAAAGATGTGGAAATTATATGGGTAATGTAACAAATGAGTGATACAAACAGAAACAAAAACAATGATAACAGGTTATATTGTATTGTTACACTGTACAGCAACTGAGACAGATGACAAAAATATGTGAAGGAAAACATGGTGTGGTATTAACAAGTCCACCCCTTCTTTGACATGAGAAAATTAAATGTCTGATTCCATGGGTCATGGTCTCAATCAGTTTTGTTCTATGTAGAAGGAAAAGGAAGAAACTCAAGTTTCCATGTACATAGATGAGAAGAGGAGATGCACTTGCTTCTGACTCTACACAGTCAGATAAACTCCCATCAAAACCATGCTCCCTAATTTGCTAAGTTGCAAACATTAAAAAAGAACCATCTCACACTTCTACAACCCGTATGAATTATTCTTGTGTCATCTGTCATCAACAAGGATTTAGCCATAAATCCAGGGCTGCACCATCAATGCTTAGATATGGGAAAATATAGATTCAAATCTCTGCTTAGCCATAATGCTTACTGTTAAGCACTTGCCAGGTCACTGCCTCTAGGTCCTTTGGAGTCACAAATACTGGCTTTAAAGATAAGAAATAAAGGATTCCCCAGTTAGACCCGCTTTGTGTCCTTCTCCTCATTCCAAAACAACAAGGACTAAGGAGGAGGAAGTATTTTTGTTGATGTAGCAGGAAAAAGTGTTTTGGAGTATAAGTCTACAAATGCAAGAGCTGAAATGATGAGGGATGCGGCATATGCATTTGCAGTAAGCAAACATGTTGTCTTTACACAGAGGCCACAAGTTTAAAATCAAGACAGCTGATTTTCATTTCCATGCAGAAAAATCTTTTGCCTTATCTTGCAGCTGAGTCTTTCTCCTCCATTCTGAAAGCAGGCCATTCTCTTCTCCAGCAGTAAATACTTTGATGAGTATTCAACAAGGAGTGCTCAAAAACGAGAAATCTTGTCTATTAATGCTTAGATTTTATCACTATGAGACGGGAAGTAGTGAAAAGTGTGTGTGAAGTGGGATGGCTCTACAGTAATGAACCAAGATGGATAACTGTTTGCCAGAAAAAAGTGAGGTGATGTCAGATAATTGTTTTCAGGATCTGCATTCTAGGAACTCCAGGTTTCTCATTCAATCAAAGGTTTCTTCTTCCTTGGCTCAACTTTGTCCTTTTGCACTTGTTGCTCCATATTTCTGGACCTGCCTCCCTGAACATTTGTGGACTGCTCCTTCCCTTGTAGTTTTTAAATCCCAGCTGAAAACTTTCCTGTTTTCCAATGCTTTTGGGGTTTTAGTTTGTTTGTTTGTTTATTTATTTAGAGTAAGGCACACGTACATACACATTTATATCCTGCCCTTCAGTCAAAGAAGCTCCCAATGCAGCTTATAAACCATTAATTTGACAGTTCCCTGCCCTCTGGCTTACAATTCAAAGAAGACACAAAAGGTAAGGAAAAGGGAAAGGTAGTGGTGGAGGGGATTAAATCTGGCAGATATTGCCTATTCGGCTCTCCCTCTAAGGCCACAACAGTGGCATTTGGAATGAACAAAGGGTCTTTCATCCACTGCTTGGGTTTAATACTGTTGTATTATCTTGTATTTTTTATACGTACTTGTCACTTTGATTTACCCTATTTGCTGGCGTATAAGACTCATTTCCCCCCCGAGAAATACTGTTTGAAAACAGAGTGCGTCTTATACGGCAGTGCATCTTATAAGCTGACAAATAGTATTTGCCAGTGTATAAATGGGGTGCGTCTTATATACTGGTGCGTCTTATACACCGACAAATACAGGTATTTATATTGTACTTTTTTTAGTTTTATATCTGGACAATCTGTTTTACAATTATATTGTTTAGTTTTTTAATTGCATTACTACACCTTACCCCTGTGTGTGTGCATGTGTGTATATTTTAGACTGTACAACTCTGGCAGGTCTGGATGAGTTTTTTTGTTATTGTTTTGCTTGTAAAGCTGCCTGTACATTATGTCACTATACAAATAATAACAACAACAGGAATAACAATAATCATGACTAGCCCTTCATGATGCTTGCTGGTTCTGGGTTGAGGCTATGTAATAAAACTGGACTGGGATTTCACAAGCATTTCTGAAAGTGACATAAAAGCTCAAGAGTAAGTAGGAAAACAAGAAGCAGGTAGATCAAAGGCAATCTTGCCTCAAAAAGAAGAACCAAAGTTTTGGGTTCAGAGGAAAGACATGCCCTGTAAAGGACTGTCTGGCCCCAGATGCCCTGGAAAGAGCTCTCTGGAAGCCTCTGTTGAAGAGGAAGAGGTTCTTAACCTTCCAAGCCTCTTAAAGCATCCAGTGCATTAAAAAAGCACCATACTTCTAGAATGGAAAAGCAAAGAAAGCAGAACGTTATGGATAAGGATATATGGGAATAATCGGTGTGAATCCTTAAACAATAATTTGATCTTTCAAAATAAGCACTGTTAACGCTGACACTAAAAGAAAACACATGCTGTGCTTGTGTGCACAGTGCATACAGCAAGACAAATAGTGAAAACTATACGAGCAATGGAAAAGTAGATAAAAACAGGTTTGTTCATTACTGGACTAGATTCCCACCTTGGCTGATTAAAAGCAAATCCTAAGATGTTCTCCTTTGCTCAGAGAGATATTGATCAGAAGAACGTTAATAAAAGTAGTACGGCATTACTGTTTTTTGCAAGACCTGAAATTTTAATAGATTTTTTCACCTTTGATTATTACTGATATTTGTTCTTTTGAAGTGAAGTGTGAAATCTCTCTGGCAAAAAAGTTGAAAACATGGTTTTCTTTTCTTAAAAATGTTGCATATGTTTTACTTCCTCAAAGGAGAGTTGGATCTGTCAGAGTAACAGGTTTCCAATTTTCTAGCAGAGAAGAATCAGTTTGGGATGGACAGGAAAAGAGAAAGTGGATATCTGTTTTCCATCACTCACCCATCATAGGCTCCACTTACTATCCTCTTGCTATCAAAGCGAATGCATCTCACCAGCTCTTCATGACCTTCCAGGACCCGCAAGCAAGCTCCACACTCTATGTCCCATAACCTGGCAGAAGAAAAGATAAGCCATCATCATTAAGTAATTATTTAAAAATTCCATACTTGCCTATTTAACTTAAACGAGGGACTCTTAATTTCTAATCTTCCTCCCACCTCAGCATTTCAACTAAGAAAACCGTGGTTTTTAATATGAAATCCCACTACTTTTCATTTCTAACAAATCCAGGTGCAGCAGTCATGTTCCTGAATCACTGCTTGAATGCTGTTTTGGACAAGATTTCACCCTTATTTGGAGCCAGCTTTGCTCCTGGAAGAAGACTCAGGTGGTTACTAGAAATATTTTTTTCCAGTAATGTCTCCAACTTCAGCTTCTGAGAGGAAACCTGCCACTGTCAACTGTGCCTTGGTAACCTTTGATTACCATAACATGATACCTGTGAGAACACCTTTGGTGATTTTCAGAAGCTTTAGATAGTGTAGCATGCTGCTGTTGGTTTGTGGTTGGAATGTGCAGCAAGAAACAAACTACACAAATTCTTCTGCAGCTAAAATATCAGTGAGTTTACTTTCAAATCCCCCATGGAGGTGTTTTATAAAGCCATGAATAGTTCGGGTCCAGTGCATCACAGCAAGTGCCTTCTCCAAACAAAGTATGCATCTTCCACAGATCTCCATTTAATATCTGTCAGTCATATTACAATATAAAATTGATTTGTTGCCAACAAAGCCACAGTTTGATAAAAAAATACAGCTGATGAGTAAACTATTTATCCCTATCCAGAAGTGAGGGATTTGTAATTGGAGTCTGCAGGACTTTTGCAAAGTTGCCCCAGGGGAACAGGTGGTGTTATATGTACTTTATGACTGATGGATAAAAAGACAGTTGTTATACAGTTTATGACCCATGAAGCAAATGGCTATGTCACTTGAAAAACTGGTTCTATAGTTTTTTGACCTCTTCTTCCTAAGAAATGGATCATTTTTATGATAATTCTACCCTCCAAGTTGAAGTTCTTTGAAAGACTGCCGTTTATTTTGGGGTTTATAAGAACATTTGCAGTTTTTTTTCAAATAGGATATATAAGAACATGTGGTAATGGGGAAGGTGAAAACTCAGGATGGGGCTGAGGGTGGGGGTGAGAAGTTCTCAAAATATTCAGACTGTGGTTTGCATGACTTGCTAAAGCTTTAGGAGTCTGTGAGTCAGTGGCAGTGTCTGAAACATTTTTTTCTTAAAAAAATACAGGTTTAACTGTTGTAGAAAAGACGGGGCAACCATCTATACCAATTCATGGCCATTTTTGCCTGCCACAAATATAAGGAAGGGTGTTATATCATAAATACCATCTTTATGGTGTACTGTAGGGCAAAGCCCACTTTCTTTCTGTATTGTAATACAGATAGCAATGTCTCCATCTTGTTGCCCATCTCTGTGTTGCTTTTCCATTAGGAAGGAATCTCGTGTAGTGTTTGACAGCCTCATGCTCTGTAAAATAAGCAAAATATCCTCCTTCTGGAAAACTTTTGCACAGAAAATCAGTGCAGGAAAAACTGCGGTGGAATTGCATTTTTGGAACTTCTCCTTTAACCTGGGCCCTTCAAATAAATGTTGCTTTATTAGCTGGGGTAATGAATTCCTCATGCAGCGTCACAACCATGGGGCAACGTACATGTTACCTCAGCATAACCCAACTGAGCATGCTAAATTCAAGCAGATTGGCAATGACAATTAAAACCACAGCACAAAGAGTAGGTGAGCTGACCATTCCCACTGCTTATGTCTTTCCTGAAGCCACTTAAGCCTCAAGCTATTTTTCTTTTATTGGAACTTCTTGAAACTCCATCAAAAGAAAATCATGTGGAACTGAACAGTTGCAGGGAAGAGAGAAGGGGAGTAAAGAGGAAGGTTCACCCTCATTTCTTCCATCCCCATGGCACAATTGAAACAGGCCTGCCCTACAGGAATTTGGTGGCAATGCAACTCTTGTATTCCTTCTGTCCACTACTGTGACACCTTTATCTCTTAGGCTCTCATATTTTGATTAAAGAGAAAATGGTGCTTCTTTGGTGGCTGCTAGCTTAAAGTAAGCCATGCTTTTGTCTATCTGTGTTGGAAGCTGTTTGTGTGAAGTGATTCTGACAAAGTAGTGGCTAATATTTAACAATGCCCCCAACCTTGCTTCTACACTGAAAGAGCAATTTGTGAAGGCAGAAATAAACTAGGGTAGCTACATAATGATTTTATAATAGGTTACGCCAAGCTCTGTGTCTTGTTCATTCTACTTATCCTTTAACAGAAGCTGCAACATGAAGAACTGAACTGAGTATTCCTCACACTTGGCTACAATTACAGAATTCTAGTTCATTTCACTTTTGAAAATTCAGTATAGATGCTAAAGTTCTTAACCTTTGTGATAGCCACTGGCAAGTGTGAGATGCCGTACTGAGGTCAAGCAGTCTTTATTCAGAAGATATACAATCTACATATAAAGGACAAGAGAGCAATGTGTGCTTCAAGCCAAAGTTTTGAACACTAATTTGAGAAAGCATGCAGGAAAACTATGCCCCGACCTGGATTCTGTCGAGAAAGGCTGCCAACTACTGCAAAATTCTAGCTCAAGAATTTTGCTCTGTGTAAGCATAAAAGTAATTGTATTCCCCTTTAAATTTATTACAATATTGACATTTATATTTGTTGGTTATTACTATGTGTGGTACTATGGTTGCTTTCCCAAGCTCTGCAATATTTAACTGTTTCCTGCTTGGATTCCTACTGAGATTTGTACTTTCCAAATGTTAAGTCCTTAGATTTGTCTTATTTGTTGTTTGTTTTTAATCAGAGTGACATACAGTTCTCCTGCTACAGTGGAGCATTAGGCCCGGGTTCACACATTAAGCAAACACAAATTTTTCTCAAAACAAGGTTGTTCTTATCAGATTTTTGTAGAATCATACCATGAAGCAACACCCCATGTGCCTCTTCTGGCAAAGCTATGGCACTATTTAAAAATCCTTTGATCTTTAAAAGCTGTTAAATAGAATGCAGCTGGTAAGTGAAGGCGATAATTGGTTAATGGCTTCAACTGTCCCATTCCAATTCCCCATGTCTCTCATTTAAACTGTCTGCTGCAGCTCTCTGATCTGTTTGTTTTCATTACTCATGTTACTTCAATTATCCCAGTAACTAGCTTTCAGTAAAGCTACACTAATCAATTATCAGCCTCTAAAGTTCCTTAATGAAAGGATTTGTTTCTTCATTGTTGTATCTTTATTTAGACACTCAGCAGTTTGATATATTTGACTTTGGAACCAGGGAATTACACACAACAAGAAGAGGAAAGAGGGCATCATCAACTGGAGTGACCTCTGTTGGTCTAATCAAAGGAGACTCCTTTACCGATTTTTAAACCTTTGCAAACTCAGTAAAGTTTACCACTTGAAGCTGGTAGTGGCAACTAAGTCTGCTTTTAAATTACTCCTAAGTGACAATTCAAACTGTGCTGTTGGCTGTTGCTGACAGTGAAAAACCAGAAGTTGATTTTGAAGAGTATGACAAGGACAGAGCTGAACTTGTCTTTCTTGCAGAAACAGATGCAAATAACATTTTTGAGCAAACACATTTTCAATGATATGAATCCTGGACTAGAACCCAGTTTGTGGTGACAGAGGTCACTTTAAAGTGACTTAAGACTGCTTTTAAATGAGAAAGGATGAAATATGGGAAGCATTGTTTCCTACTTGTTCCATGCTGATCAATCATGGGCTTTCAAATGGTATTTGTCAGACTTCTCTTCCTAAAAGCAGTCAAATCCTATTCAACTGTCATAATCCGAATGGCATCTCAAAAATCCACTGTTCTTTGTAGTATGGGAAGGATTAATGCTTTGCTTGCTTCCAGCCAGGGAAGGGCAAGCAGATTAAAGTCCAGGCCACCTGTTGATGCCTATGTCCAAGCACCATAGGAAAAGCTTAGGTGACAAAATGCCAGCAGAATTTCAATTCTGGCTTAAAAGCTTCTTCGTGCAAACTCAACTCTTAAGTAGACACACAGATCATGGACAGCAACATCCTATATAACAGTCCATGCAAGTTCTTTCACATACTGCATTTTGTGAATCAGTATTTTCATCTGACTTTTTGCTTTCACAGAATCCAAAGATATTTAAACAGCAGCTGCATGTTAAAAAAAGACTTTAAAAACTTGTAACAGACAGCTACATATACTATAAATTGTTTGATTAACTCATTGTTGGTTCTAGAGCTTTGAATTATTAAAAACTGAGGCAACTAGAGTATCACTTTTTAACTCTTGTTTCCGGTAACTCTGAGGGCTGTGGTTATTTCAAGTATTCATGAAATGCGTTTTAGAATTTGGACACTACAAAATCCTGTGAACCAAATTAAAGCTTTGGTCCTGGCCAACAGAGAGAAAAACTTGCACGCTGGTGGGTAGGATGTGGGGCAAGACTTTTAATAATGCAATGAGTCTTATATAAGTCTTTGCCCATGGTATCATGGCTCGTCGTCTGGAAACCCAAGCACCTTCCTCATTTCATGCATAATCCTCCTGCCCTTGTTTCTTCTAACTACTCTTTCCAAAACCTTTCTGCAAGATCTTTAATTTTTAATTTAGCTGTATTATATGAAAATATACACATAAAAATAAAATCTCTTTTGAGCTCAGATTTTGAGGTTTCTAGGATTTTCTGAAAAAAAGCATACCTCTTGATTTTTGTATCTTATTAATTAATGCTCAGGTCTGGTTTATATATGCAGGAAAATAAAGTGAAAGATTCTGAAGTCGAAGAGGAAAGTGGGTGATGACTACCATTTTTGAATATTACCACCTTTAAATATCCCCCAACACACATATTGCATTAAACAAAAAACAAAACTAAACAAAATACAGCACATCAGAGCTACAATTCTAGAACAAATTTTTCCCTACCAGGCTTGGAATGTCTGGATGTTTTCATTTGCAGATTTTCTTTTTAATATAGTACAACATCTACAAGTGTGGTCTTCCATCTACTCTACAATCTCAATTTAATGGAGTGTAGAAGTATGTGTATCATAGTTACACACAAGTACACAGAACAGCTCAAGCCTATTGGATCAGGGGAAATCAGAGCAGGCCCATTGTGAACAGGAAACAGGTTAAGCACTCTCATAAACCAAAGTGGCTTATGTCAAAAAATCCACTTCGACACCATAAAAGGCAATACAAAAAGTCCAGGCAAGTGTGGTATTTCTTACCTGATTGTATTATCTGATGAGCCACTGACTACTAGTCTATCTCTGTACTGAAGACATGCAATGCCTCGCTTGTGGCCATTTAGGGTGCGCACAAATTCACAAGTACTCGTGTTCCATACCTGTAAGGCAGATACAATGAAGGAAATTGTTCTGAAAGCAATAGGTTAGGAATGAGGATCAATGATACTTACTGCAAAATGATCGTTTCCTGTACTAGACAGAAGACAACTCGCAAACTGTGTTCTCTAAAGCTCATTTGCCCACCTGAAGGACATCCTTTGCCTCCACAGGGAAAAGAATCCTGACACTTACCATAAGATTGTAATCTCCTATACCTGTCAGAGGACATCCTGAAGACGGGCAGTGAAATTCTGAGGATGTTCTCTGCCACAAAGGCAAAAGACATCTATTCTTAATGGGAGCCCACACAGCAAGGTTGGAACAAGCCACTAGATCAAATCCCCATTTGATTATGAAACTCACAGGGTGACCTTAGGCCAATCTCTCTCTCTCTCATTGTCTCTCTCCTCTTTCTTTGCCAGTCTAGCTTATCTCATAGGGACACTGTGAGGATAATATGGAGGTGGGGGAAACATATATGCCAACCTGAGCTCCTTGGAGAAAGGTGGGATATAAATGGAACAAATTCAATAATAAAGAAACAGTTGCTCAAAGTCATAATGATTTCAAGGTTTGCACCTTTATAGTTCTGTCACCTGATGCTGACACAATGTACTTGTCATCAAAATCTACCACGTTGACAGCTGCCCTGTGTCCAACCAGAACTCTTCGAAGTGTGATGTCCGTCGGGGAGGCCATATCCCATACAGCAATGGAACGATCTTTGGAGCATGTCACCATCATGCCATTATTAAAGCGCAGGTGCAGCACCGCTTCACAATGATGAATCAGTGTGTTCAGCATCTCACCCGTATTTACATCCCACACTCTAGAATTTCCAATAAAAGACAGGATAAAAGAAAGACAAAGGTTGTAGTTTCACAACATAAGCAGAAGGTCTACTATGTGGGTCTACTACTAGAAGAGGGCAAAAAAGGGAATGTATCAGCATACAAACTCTCACAAATTCTTTTAAAAGATGTGCCAAATAAACCTATCTTGTAGACTTTATTCAGTGGCAATGATTTAAATAGCAGTACTGGTGTGGAAAAAAGCATTTCAATTAAAGCACTGTTCTTTCTCGTAGCAACTTTCTGAGGAAGGATATTCTTATATCCATTTGGAAGATGGATAAGAACACTAAATAAAATAATATGTGATTTGCTGAATCTGGTATCATGAATTACAAGAAATGGATCCTGAATCAGACTACCCTTCTTTGTTGAGGATAGTGACAATGTCTAGCAAACAAAAGGTGGCAATACGGATGGCACTGTAATGACCCCAAAAGGCAAGGAAATAATAACAAGAAACATCATAGTTAAAGGATTCAATAAACCTAGCAATTAGAAATTTCTGCTGGAGATGTTGAGTTTCTGTGCTTTTATGTGTAATCCAGAATCTGAACTCTCCCATGTAGTTTAAGAAGAATGCAGTAGCATTGGAAAACAGCACCTTCTGCATAGGAAACAAAATTTTCTGCATGGAAAAAATACTTCTTAGCAGAAGACATCTCAAATCCTGATTTGTGAATAACCTTCAAAACAAATTTTTGAAGACTTGCAGTAGGAAGAAAGTTGCTAAAATTACTTTTTTGCATCTCTGGAGAAAAAGATTAGGAAATAATTAGTCCTAGAATCCCTAGGATTTTAGAAGGGGCCAATGTTGTCCTCCAATCCCTGAAATTGCCATCTATGCTCTAAACTGAGGAAAGATTCCAAAATGGATAATACATTTTTAAGCAGGATTTTATTTTGTGGCAGACACAAAGCAGCACTGTGCCAAACATTATGCTCTTCCTACCTCCCATATTTATTCTAGGCCACAGAAATATCTTAAGTGGCAGGTTGTATGAGTGACTAAAAATGTAACAGCACTTGAGACTCAACACATTTCTTTTGTCCTGCTAGTGCTGAAAGAACTAGTGCTGAAAGAACAAGGAATTGAAAACATTTTCCTAGGCCAACTAAACTAAACTGGATTTAACTGGATATTTTATGAAAACAGATCTGATACACTCAAGAAAATACAATGACTGGCATTTCTTTTCAAGGACAATGCATTTATATTTATTTACATACGTGTGAAACATAGATTTAAGCACCTGATTCTGAAGCCAACTTTTAAAAAGCCTGTGCAAAATGGTTTTCTTATCCTTGTGTGTGCCATCTTTCTTCTCTGTTTTGAGCATAGTGTTTGACAAATTCATCCTCTGTCTCCTTAAATACTTCTTATGAAAGTTGAAGCAGCACAGCAGCCATGATAATGAACCATTTAATTACTCAATTTAAATTTCAGGTCCACCATTAAATCAGCAGAGGATCTTTCATACAGCACTCCTTCCAGAGCCTTAGCACTCCTGCCAACACACCTGCAATATTGCTGGTGGTACCTAAACTCCACTGAAGATGAGAAAGGTTGCGCGAAGTAAAATATTTCCAGTCCTACATGAAACATTTGAGATACCTATCATTCCTGAGTTTTGACAATGATCAGGTAAAATTATTGCAGTGCATTAGATATGAAGATAATCATAATGAGTGTTTGGAAGCTTTAACTTAATTCAGAATACATCCAATGAGTAATTAAGGGAGTCTTAGAAAATGAGAATCATATTAAGGCACCACTTGAAGAACTACCAGTTTATTCTGTGGCAAAAAATTTAAACTGCTGGTGTTGACTTTGAAAATCCTAACTGGTTTAAGTTGAGGTTATATTAATGCCCAATGGCTCTCATATAAAACGGAGTGTGTGAATATCTTCTTTGAGGCTCTTGGATTATTCCCAGCATTTTCAGTAAGCTTCATTAATCAAGAAGACGCATTCCTAACCTTTTTGGCAAAGTCTTCCCTGTTTATCAAAACATCAGGTGGCACCTAACAAAACAGGCTTTTTTGGTGGTGGTGGTCGGGTGTTTGTTGCTTTCTATTTCTATGCTCCATAACTGTTTTCAGCAGGGTACAAGCCTTCTTGGAAGATAAGAGTACTGTAAATGAACAAATGAGTGAATACAATAGATACCTGACGGTGGAATCTGATGATCCAGTGATGATCACTCGCTCGTCATACTGGAGGCAAAGGACCGACCCTGTGTGCCCAGTCAAAATCCTCTTGCACTCTAGTGTATTCTTGTCCCATATCTAGGAAGGCAAAGGGGACTTCATCACCCTGTGACTTCATCAAAAGGTAAATGGACTGTATTGCTAGATTGGCTCTTTTGTTTTCTACAACACAGCATTTTATTTATTAAGGCAAGCAGAACTTCTTTAAGTGGCACACAATGCACTTGGTATTCCACAGGCACTTTGGAGCAATATAAACTATCCTTAATATCTCTGTTTTTAATATGAACATAGTGTTTACTTTTCTCATTAGGGAACAGGAAGACTTTAATTACTGAAGGACCAATAACATGGCTAGTAAGGAACACACTGCAAGAAAACGAAGCAGATAATATAGATTTATTCTCCTTGTTTAGAAAGATGGAGGAAAACCAATGCATTTAAAAGTCGAATTTGATGTGAGAGAGAGTGGAAGAAAAAGAAGAAAAGGGTTAACTTCATTGCTCTCAGTTACTATTCTATTTGCTCTGCCAAATGAAGTTACAGCTGCATTTTTTCTAAAACTGGACTTTTTGTCCTACTTTTTAACCACCGAGGAACTCTCACCTTGATGGTATTGTCTCGGAGGCCACTCACTATCTTCTGATCATCATACTGTAAACAATAAACTCCCTTGCTCGTTTCACTTCGACAATGGATTCGCTGTAAGCTATGCCTTCCACATCTCCAGTTTGATTCTATCGTCTGAGGGAGAAAGAAAAACAATTTTAGTGTGTGGTACAAACATTATAAAGTTTTGAAACAATACAGTCTGCTGGAATTCTGAGACAACAGAGGCAGCTCTAATGCTGAAATCATTTGTCACTACATAGTACTAGGGCATGCTAGGAGGAAATGGGACAGGCTGCTCCCTCTCCATTTTCCCAGGGGCAATTCCAAAACCTTCCAAGAGAATGCTAGCCACTACCAAGAAGGCAGAAATACCAACCATCTATAATACAATTCATCCATAGTGCTAGCAGGCTTATTCTAGGGATGCATGGTCAGAGGAAGGCAAGGGCAAACCTCCTCTGAACAAATCTTGCCAAGAAAACCCTGTGATAGGTTCACTTTGGGATTGCCGTAAGTCAAAAATGACTTGAAAGCACACAAGAACAACTATCAGAGAGATGTTTCTTCTGAGTCTCTCTCACTCACTTGATTGGATTATATGGCAAAATTCTTGCTGGTTCTTGTCCATTCCAACCTACACATTCTTTCCACTTCTGCTGACTGTCACCCCTGGTTGTCCATTAGAGAATATTTTCTCTTCTTCCTCAACCATCTTTCTGTTCTGCACATGTTCCACTAGGCTCTAGTCCTCCACCTTCCTTTGGAACAACTTTTCCACAACCAAGTTCAGCAATGGGAACTGTCAAATAAACCATGGGTCTTGATTTTCTCTTAATTACACTAGAAGAAACATCTGCTCAACCTGAGAAGACATACTGTGATGTAGTCTGACAATCTTTGATCATGAGTAAGACACTATGAGATACTGATATATTTATAATTTACTGTAAACATAGAAACAGAATAGTAATGGTTTACTGCATAATGGAATTTTTACTGTGATTACAAATTTCTACCACATCTCACACACACACACACACACACACACACACACACACACATTACTTTTATTTCTAGAAAGACAGGAAGGTGAATCTCAATTTCTACCACCAAAGTGCATTCCTATTCTGTGAAATGTGTTGGGAGAAAATTTATGGCTAGATCAGAGCTTAAAAGATTACTTTTAACTGCAAATAGTACTCATACAGGTAGGACAATTGTGGGACTTACGGTACCCCAAAGTAACTTTTCCAAGCTCTGAGACAGATCTAGTAGATATGATACATTATAAGACTACAGGGGAAAAAAATCATCACACACAAGGATGTACATTTCTGCCATTCCCCATACATGCATTAGGGAGCCATAACTGGCAGGTGTATCACCATAGGAAATTTATAGTGTCTAAACCAACCCTAAGAAGCTGAAATGCACAATTTTCTCCTCATATTTTCTGGCTCTTACCTCTATATCCTGTATAATTTTGGGATAAAGTGCTCTGTAGAAGGAGTTGGGTGGGGCCATCCCATCGGGAGGCTTGTTTTTAAAAAGGTATTGTCCCCTACAAGAAAGAAAGAAAGAAAGAAGGAAGGAATGAAGAGTAACATTACTTATGGACTTGGCTCTTTTGTTCAGCAGTTGTAAGAGACTTGTAGTACTCCAGTTGCTGGACAAACAGAAAAGGCTGATCAGATTTAGAACCAGATGTTTTACCCCACCACTCTCTGATACTATTGATTTTAGACACAAGGCAGATTTAGTAGATAGCTAACTAAACCTATAGTCCTTTTTATCTTTTAAAAGGAGGAACAAAAATTTTGTTAGTGTTAGTGGGAAAGAGTTAGTAGGTAGTGAGTTTTCAAAGGACAGTGACAGCAAAAGAACATCTCACAGACCAGCAAGTTCTCCACAATGTAATCGTTCCTAACCAAAAGTAAAAGTAATGAAGCAACCTACAGTGTGAGCAATGGTATTTTACTATTGCCCCCAGCTTCTGGTAAACTGTTTTATTCTTCAACATGGCCTGGTTATGGAATGCACACAGCCTATGCCAGATTGTGGGGGAGCGAGGGTGGAGATGGCAACGAATGGCAAGCATTTCCTGCTGTGTCATTTTTAAAAATTCCACTTGTGAAAGATAAGGAGTCAACAAACACTGCAGAGGAAAGAACCTCCACAACAGGCATACTACTTTTCTGTCTGCAAACAGTCTAGAAGAAATGGGCATCCATACTTAGGAGTATAATCCTGGCATGCGAAGCACAGCATTTAGCATAGATCAGCCCTCTGCTCTCCCCTTCACTGTTACAGTTCAACAGTATTTTGACAGTTTCCTTCCTCCAACTGAGCTCTTCCTTGCTCTATACTAGCAACAGGCAATGTGGGGCCCTTGGAACTCCTAAGTGCAGCCCCTGAAGACCCCAAAAAGAACTAGGTCCCTGTAAATTTAATTTTTTTGAAGCCAATTTTCAGGTGATTTTTTTGCTCCCAAACCTGCCAAAAATGCACTGGTTTGCTTCCTCCAACCCTACAAAGACCCCAAACTTCTCAGAAATGTATGAATGAAGACCAGACTATATGGCAGGCAGCAGTGATGCTGTGCTACTTCAGACACGCCAAAACATGCTGGCGGGGGGGCATAAAGTGGGTGCATGGAGGAAAAATGGCCTCTGCCTCCTACGCAGTTGCTTACCCCTACTCTAAACCTTGAAGCTATCCTGAGAAGGTTCTTCACCTGTGAGATATACTGGAATGTGCAAAGTGAACAAAATATGCAGGGTACAACAACCATATAATAAGTGATTTGAATCTTCAATGAATATAACAGAATCCAAAGTAAGGATTTTTGAAAAACATATCTTTATTTTATTTCTTTTAATTCATTTTATTTATTTATTCATGTTCTGTGGTTTTCGGGATCAGATGATGTAGAATCATACCTCTTTATTACTGTGAAGAATAGAAACTTCTAAATATAAATGCTGAGATTATTCTGGACTTCTGGAAAATATACTGGTAAATAAAACCAGCTAGGTTACTAAGTGATTTACTGCCAGTGTATCTACAAGGTATTATACTGAAATATGATATCTTACATCATGGGATTTTGACAGCCTGGTACTTATTTATTGTCTTTTTGGTGCTGGGAAGCAAGAGAGGACACTTCAGACTATAATATTATCTGATTATTCCTTTGTAACCATAATATGTCAGTCTTGTTAGATCTACTGATCAATCAATAAAGATAGTGAAGGGTGACATAAGGGGGAAAACATGTGATTTAAAGACACTTCAAACAAATATAACCCTAACCTCTGACAAGATTTCAAGCTTTATAATACAAATGTGATGTCTTGCCTAACAAAGTAATCAAGCTTTGTGAGTTCACTGTCTAGTAACCTTTTCTAGTGAACAAACAATATTATCTACTGCAGAGTGGCAGAAGTGATACTATTGCTGCAATAGTTTTTGTCCCTAATGAGAATCAAAGAGAGATCAGGTACTGAACTGTTATCCTAGAATATATCATAAGTAAACTCTGGCATTTTCTATGGGCTTGGAAGTGTATCATTTTTGTACACTGGGAATAGAACTATAAAAAAGGAATTTCTGTTAGTATCCTGAAGGTGCTAGAACAAAACATTACAATTGCTGCTCACATATTATATTAATACGCTGTCTGATGTGTTAACTATGAACCATCAACTATTCAACTGTTGGATCTCAACTGATTTCTCAAGCTGGGCCATATTACTTACTGAATACTGTAGCTACAGAAGCAGCCTTGTTTGTTGTTAATGTTATTATGAAAAAAGCAGTCTGAGTACTTCTGGTAATCAATGATAGGTATTAGCTACATTTTTGGTACTTTAAAATACCTAAAAACATTTAATAAACATTATTTGCCCCCCTAACATCTCTAGTGTCAAAGCTCATAACAGAATTTGCTCTTGCAGGTTTGCGGCCTTATTATTTTTCCTAAGCATTTAATAACAGTTAAAATGCCTTAGTTGTCACTTTTCTCTTGTTTATTTTATGAAATATTCATACCAAACTGTCTCACAGACAACGTATCAGCAAGGTCCCTAGAAGAGAAAACTGTGTATTGAGGGAATTACCCCAGGGACAGAAGCATCTAATGAAATGTTAGCAGAGAAGCTGTAAACCTGGGCAGAGTCACATGTAATGTTTTATTTGATTAACTATTTCATCTGCATTTCTGAGTCCTTGTCCACAGTGATCTGCACTGTGGGCTTTGTGACTGAAAATTAAACAAATCTCTAATTGCAAAAATCTACTGAAAAATCAAAATGACCTGTGAAACAGATCTATCTTTGGCTTCTAGAAGTTTATCCACTATCTATGTAACTGCTCACCTTACCTACTCACTATACAATTATGCCAATCCCCTCTCAAATCATGGGCTGCCCTTGCAGCAACTGAATTTTCAATATCCATTAGGCATATATACTAACAAGAAGAAAGTATGTGACATTTTATGTTTTTTCTGAACATAGTAACTAAATGGACTTGGATTTGGTATTTCCCTCATTTTGCTCCTTCTAATGGAGGCGCTTTTTTCCTTTCTTCTGTCCTGGAACAGAAAAATGGAAGAATTCATCAACTTTCTAATTAATAACAAAAACTTGTTACCCTAGAGACAGTGGGCATAGACTAAGGGTGAGACACATTTTATTAGCCCTTTATTGCCCAGTAAGTTATTGTTAATATCACTTTGGGCACCCATGGCATGGGCTCTGAGTCATGATTTCTTCCCCAAAAGAAATCTGCTGTATCCTTCAGGGTCTGAGATAATGTCATCCTGATCTGAGGTGGGATTCTAGGAGCAAGTCTCTTGATATGGCCAGTTCACCTGAGGAAATGGGGAAGTGTACATGACACTCACTGTCTTGGGTCTTGCACTGTTGAAAAGTTCCATATCTGGGTAAGCTCTAGCAGGTGAGGAAGAGAAGATGCATTTGATTTTAGAACACAACAATGCTGAGCTCTCAGGAGTGCCACTAGAATCCTGCAACTGTATCATTAGGCAGGGCCTGTCAAGGGTTGATGGGGGAAGAGCCTTCTTAATGAAAGGAACTAACTTACTGGACCTTGCCTCCTGATCCGCTCCTGAACTACCTACTCCTGAAGCTTCTGGAGCATCTTTTACAGTGAAAAGGGAACAGTTATTCTTATAGAACAGTCTAAGAGAAAGGAATATGCATCAGAATGTAAATATCCTCCTCTAATTTTCAGGTAAAATTAAACTGCAGACCACACCATTTAATTACAAAGTCATCGTGAAGTTATTAGAAATCACTGGAAACTAATTCTTTGACTGAGCAAAGGGAAAATCCATATATGATGCTCTCACCATCCTCTCCGCTCTGCCAAACCCCGCCATAAGGAGTCTGTCCGGACCATCCTCTCAATCAGCTTCTTCCACAGCATGCCGTCAGATGTTACCCGGTACCATTCTTTGCACACCAGCTCAACTGCACACAAAGATTTTGCATCTAGGTATGACAGAATATTCTCTGCAATGTGGTCCAGGCCTCGAGCTGGAAGGAAAGTCAGTCTGTGAGTACTTGGGAGCTCACCAGGAATCTATGACTGTTAAGAACACATTTTCATCCCTATCATTGCTTACTCCCTTCCCTGTTATTACAGAGCTGGGATGATCTAGCAGAAAATAGTCTCTTGTGAAGTTCAGAAACCAGCAGCTTTTTTGAGATAAGAAACAGCAAAACATTAAAGATAATAAAGAATCCAGCAAGTCATTCCAATTTATTTCTATGGGTTTTATCACTGGGGGATGTTCTATGGAAGGCTTTTCTCTCTTGATGATGTATCCCTCCAAATCTTGCTATATTAGGGCTATTTCTCATTTTGCTTCTACAGCTATTCTTGTAGTCCAACAGCTCAAAAGCTGCCTTTTGCACGGAAGAAAATAAAGCACATGCACACACACAGATGTGTGTCTGTGTGTTCCTAATGTACAGCCTAAAGGAAATGGTACCTGTGTATACATGTACGTGTGTTACATCTGTGTGTTTGCGTGCATCTGTGCTGGACTTTCTCCACAAAGAGTAAGTAAAAACAAAACAAAAAAAAAGAAAAACAAAACAAAACACCAGCAATTTGATGCAATATATTTTGCTGGAATAAAGAAAATATGCAAAAAAATTTCTAATGAAAATAACAAACATTTTCCAACATAGTCAACAGAACAGCCTGTGATGTTTGCTCATGTTTTAAAAATGGGGGAGGGGACACTGACTAACATATACAGATATTGCATTAATAAGCTGGTTAATATCGCTTAAGCAGAAATGGATTCACCCTTAGCTACTTGAACTGGCTACGTTTCTCCACTAAATTATTGTCCTCCACTCAAGCCTAATATGTACAACGCCTCCTCCACTGGAAAAATAAGTCTCACAAGAGTCAGCATGGTGTAGTGGTTTGAGCATTGGACGACAACTCTGGAGAACAGAGTTCAATCCCCACTCAGGAACGGAAACTCACTGGATGACCATGAGTAAGTCATACTCTCTCAGCCTCAGAGGAAGCCAAGGGCAAACCCGCTCTGAACAAACCTTGCAAAGAAAACCCCATGAAAGGTTCACTTTAGGGTTTCCATAAGTTGGAAATGACTTGAAGGCACACAACAATAACAACAGAATATATCTCAGAAATATAGATTCATTTTGTTGCTTTTGTGCTGCAGATGAGATACGGAATCAGCCAGAAGGGTACCTCTGCCAGCTGAATTTGTAGAGATATATAATAGGCCAAATGCTGTGCTAGCATAGGCAACAGAACATTTTTCCTGAACTAAAAAATACAGACATTAAGACCTTAGCATTTTTTTAAAAAAATATTCTATAGGACCAAAGATACTGTAGTAGATGTACAAATGCACCTACTATGCTACAAATATTCATCTGAAGTCACTTTCATAGCCCTATATCTACCTTGCTCTAAACCAAAGTGTTTATGTGAGTCCACAAAAAACTACATTTCACCAGCAAGTAGTAGAAAGTAGGTTTCTTGAATCTTGAAACAAATGAACAAATAGAAGAAGATAATAACTTGAGTAAACATCAAAAGACTAGAGACTTCTAATCCAAGATAAAGGACAAAAATGAGATCAAAAATGAGTAGAGGTCACAGGAATATTATGTGTGAGGAACGTAGAAAACTACTTTATATTGGGTTAGATCACTAGTCCTTCAAGCTAAGTACTATCTGTACCAGCGGTGGAAAACACATGGCTCTCCAGACATCAGACTACAACTCTCAAACGTTTCTTACCATTGGCTATGGAGATTAAGGCTGCTGGGAGTTATAGCCCAGTAGCATCTGTAGGGACACATAGCTACCATCTCATTTTGGGCAACTGGTAGCATCTAGTTACTGTTGGGCTGCAACTCTTAGCAGTCCTAGTCAGCACTGGCAATGCAAGGAAGGATGAGAATCATAATCCAACAAGACATGGAAGCAGTAAGCTGCCTACTGTGGTCTACAGAAACCAGGAGTGGATCTTCCCCATCCCTATTTTGAGATGCCAGAGACTGAACACTATATGCGAAGCATATGTATGACCACTGAGCTATGGACCTTTTGATATGTGTTGGGATACAGTAGATTCTTGAGGCTATTAATCTGAACTAAAACACTTGTAAGTTTTCTCAACATGATACTTCTCATATGTGATTCTCTGTAACATGAAACTGGCACAGAGAATCCTAAATTGGGATGGGAAACCTGTGGCCCTCCCAATGTTGGACTGTAGTTCTCATTACTCTCTCACCACTGGCCATGTGTCTCAAGCTGATGGGAGGTGGAAGACCATAAATTGTCCACTACTGGTCTAAATGCAAACAGTATGTAGGAGTCTGGCTGTATGAAGTGTATTAACAGATTTAGAGGGTGCAAGCTCTCTTGAAATGGGGAAAAGCTGCTGACAAGACTAGGAGGACCAGGAGTGGGAGTTGTGGGGAATTTACAGCTTCTTGTGTGCATCTAACAAACATGAGCTACTGGATTTTTTGAGTGGGCATATTACAGACCAATCTATTTGCAAGGATACTTTAGCTGCTTGATTGAGTCCATCCTCCCCCGGTTTTACTTGGGAAAGAGTCAAACATGCCAGATTAGCACTGCAGGCAATGTTTCGCCCCTGCAAGTAAAAAGCTACTGCATGTCGAGAGTAAGATCAAATGGTTCATTTCCTGCTCTTCTTATGGCTGCTGAAAAGACTGAGCTTCATTTGTCAGAAATAGAGGCTGAGCATAGGAAGTGATAAATGCAATTTTGGCCATCTGAGGTCACATGTCTCTACACTTAAGCAGAGAGACACACAAAGAGATGCCTATCACATGATTATTATCAGTATCCATGCTAGACACCATGTATCCAGTCTTTGCTGCTGATGGCAGACAAGCAAAGGACTTCATAATGAGCTTCTCATGCATCCAAATTGTTTTCATCCCGTTCTTCCATGGTATTTGGAAAAATTCATTACGCATACATTTTTTGGGGAAAAAAAGACTTTCGGAAGATAATTCTCTCAAAATTACACACCAAATGTGGGGCAGGGATTATCAAAATAAAAAGCAAACTAAATGAAGACAAATCAAACAGTGTACTGCTTAGTAAACAAGACAGACTGGACTTATAACTGGAAAAATGGGAGACCCAAATCAACAGATTTGTTCATCTCTACACCTAACTACCAATAGCTTTCTCCAATTCAATGGATTTGAAACTCCACCTGTACTTTGGAGGCCATGAAGCAACCGCTAATTATGAAAGACACCTGTGGCCTGTTGCAATGTTGATTACTCAGACTTAGCGAACATAATTTAAAATTCTGGTGGAAAACATTAAATGCTTCAATATCAAGAGTGGTACACCTCCTTCTGTGATCTTACTACAATACCTGGTAGTGCTGTGATGAAGTCCCTCTGTAACATAGGTTTGAGATATGAATTGATATGTCCATGCTGATAGTGACACATCTGGGAGATGAGATGCTCCACAAACTCCACTTGGTCAGACTCTGACCACTGTTCAAAATACTTGATGCAGAGCTCCTTTTCCTTTTCATAGCTTGCAGACAGCTTCCTTTGCTTGGGCACAATCATGCTTGAAGTGCCATTGGCAAGTTTTGTCTAGGTAAGAGAAGAATGCAATGAACAACAGTGATTTTTACAAGACAGAGAACTGTACATTCTTAGAAAACAACATGCTACACATGTATCCACTTGGACAATGGAAAAAGCACATCATTCAGGGATTAATCATGTTATAGAATGTAAACTGCTTGTTATTTCGCCACTATGAACTACAATGTACACAAATACTTACCTACTTTTCAACACTCTACTTCTAAAATACTTGCTTTACAGACACAATGAACTGCAGCAATAATTTAAAGAAAACACAAAAGATATAAAAAAGGAAGAAACTACCTACTCCTGCTGTTCAGCTCTTCATTCAAATGCTATGAATGTAGAGTCTATCTAAACACTAAATTGTAAAAGGTGTTTTATAAAGCTACAGATTTATGACTTTACAGCATTAAATGTTCACCATGAAACTGGCTGCAGAAATAAGAATTTCGGGGACAGGCAAAAACTATCTATCTTCTCTGCTCCATTATCAAGGCAAACTGCCTTTTCAGGTATCTTTGATAAAATATTCAGTGTGTATTTTGCCTCTATAAGAACATCCTATCTCCTGAACAAAGTGAACTGCCAACCAATGTTCTTTCTATGCTAGCAACTAACTGTCCTCCCTCCACCTGCCCCCAAAGTTTCTCTTTAGCAAAACAGCAAGTAGAACTACATCAATGCAAGACAAGTTTGTATATCTGTATGCTCTGAAAATTTCCAATGCACTAAGATAATCAGAAGTTCAGTAGTCCAACAGTAGTCCAAAAATAGTTTAGTGACTTGAAATAAAGATTGTATGTGCAGTGATAAAAAAAAGAAAAAAAATGCAACACCCTGATCTTGTAAAACACAATACTGTGGCTATCAACAGCTCACACAATCATGAACTGTGTACACAGGAAACTGCCTTATAATGGGTCAGATCACTGGTCTGTCTTGCTCAGTATGGTCAACTTTGACACAGTACTGTCAGCCCTCTATTTGTTTCAAGCAGCATTATATACTAGCTCTACCTGGAGATTCACCTTGTGATACTCGCATCTAACAAGGCCCAAATATGATAAGCTTCCAGAATCAGTTAAGACTGGGTACCCTCAGGGTGGTACAGCGGTTAACTACTGGGATCTAACCCTAACTGGAGTAGTGTTTGAGCAAATGGACCAAGCAAGAAGCTGAGTACAGAAAGGACACTGGACTTCACATTAAATGTATGAACTTTCAAAAACTAGAAACATTAGACATTATCTCTTCTGTGAACACTTTTTGTTTTTCTTCCATATTTGAAATCAGATATAAGGGGTAGAAATTTTTTTTTAAAAAAAAAGAGAATGAAAACACATTTTAAATACTTCTTAACAGTCTACCAGATCTGCATATTACACAGACAAATTCTACACCATGCACACAATCTCACCTGTGACTGCTTGCTAATACTGCTTCAGTAATGAACTGACAAGTAAATATTTGGCTGAAAACCAAGATATATCATAAATGAAGTGGACAGACTGTCTCTCTGTTGATGCTCTGCAATCCTAATAGGGCTCCTTGGAATAGAAATGCTGGGTATTATAACACACAAATGTTGCTGGTGATGACCTAGCATTAAACCATGAAAGCTGGACTCTATTGAACAGTGGCCTGGAGGGATTCTGTGTCTGTTTTCACAGCAGTTCACTTGTTTGCAGAACAAGAAAAGCAATGAAACACTGGATTAAGATTTAGGTAGTTGATAAATGGTGTATTTTATAAGCCTGACCTCATTTCATTTCCCATTTCTCTTGTTGCACAGCCAATCTTAGAACAGACTATCCTGAGCCAATGGTTTTAAAATCACTGTTTTCCATTTTTCACAGAAACATAGGCCACTAAAATATGAACCTAAGTAAGTCAAACTGAAAGCCTGCCTAAGAAGTAGGGTTACTATTTGGCACATAGTAATGATTCTACTTGGTCTACCATGTACCATCAAGCATCCTGGGATGATAATACCCAAATTCTCTTAACCTATTATCTGTTTCCCTATTTTCATTCTAAGTAAGTGGTGAACACATTAAAAATCTACAGCGATGGACACTCCTCTAGTATGGCTTTGAAACAGATACTTAATGTACAGATGTAAAAATTAAAATTACTTAGTAGACGCTATCCCTTAAATTACTGGAACTGAAAAGATTCCAGGACTCGTTTCCTATTAATATACAGTGCACTATATACAAAACGATTGTTTTATCAGAATAGTGTTTGATTGGTTATTGTGCCTTTCAGCTCTATGTACTACTCTGATTTAAGAGAGAAATGATGGCCCTGGCTACTGTGAAGTATGTCACTATAAGGCCACCACTGAAGAAGGCTTCCTTGAATTCAAGGACGCCTTGCCCATGTTTTCCAGCTAAAATCTCACTGTTCTCTTTAGGCAAGCTACTTGAACAAATCATCCTACCTCACAAGGTTAAAAAAAAAAGACATAAGTTACCTACTCATTTTGATTTGGGATTTGTCCTGGTTTTGCTTAAAAAAAAAAAAGACTATCTTGTTCACCCTCACTGGGAACCTCAGCTGGAAAACAGGCAGTACAAGAGTGACTCTAATGAATTCTTTGACACCTCACTGAATGGGACTGGTGTTACATGCTGAGGACCATCCATCAACTAAGGGCAAAAATTCTGTAAATTCATCCCCTTGTTTTCATTGCCTGTTCACTTGCAGTCTCATGAGCAAGCAAGCAAGCAATGATACGAGGATGAAGGAACAGTAACCTCCACGTATCTTTCCTACTTTCCCCAGATGGTCATCAGGTCAGGTCCAAGGAAGAGACAAACAAACGAGTTGTAGCAACAGTGGCAAGGAGGAGGTGAGCTATAGAAAGCACCTTTCCCATTGCTGAACCTTTACAAGTGACATGTAGTGAGATCATCTACTCAGGCAAACCAGAAACATGGAGTAAAGCAAACATATAGTTAATTCCAAAAGAAGGAAAGGACTTAACAGACAGTAAAAATTATCGTCCAATCTCACTACTCAACATAGATCACAAAATATTTACAACAATATTAGCTAACAGGCTGAAGAGGGTACTCCCGGTTCTAATCCAAGATGATCAAAATGGCTTCCTTCCAAAAAGATCCTTAAAAACCAACATAAGAACAGTTTTGAAAATAATTGAGCATTATGAAAGACACAATGAGAAAAAACTTGCGATGATATTCCTAGATAAGGAAAAAGCTTTTGATACAATTAAATGGTCTTTTTTAAAAGCTGCACTTAAAGAAATGGATCCAGGGAAGAGGTTCATGTCATGGATTGAAGTGATATATGAAAATCAAGAGGCACAACTACTGATTAATGGAGGTAAAACAAAGAGCATAAACATTAAAAAAGGCACTAGGCAAGGATGCCCTCTGTCACCTTTACTATTTATAACAGTTTTGGAAATCTTGAACAATACAATTCGAAATGAAACAAAAATTAAAGGTGTACAGATAAACAAACATCAATACAAGTTGAAAGCATTCACTGATGACATGGTACTCTTTCTGGACGATCCAATGGAAAGTATAATACATTCAACATCAATTTTAAGAGAATCTGATGAACTTTCTCGTATTAAAGTAAACAAAGAGAAGACAGCAATCTTAACAAAGAACTTGATGAAGCAAGAAGAAATCAAAATAACCAAAATATCAGGATATAATTAAAAAAATCAAATATCTAGGAGTATCGATATCAGAACGGAATAATGAACTTTTTGAAAATAATTACACTAAAAAATGGAAAGAAATTAAGAGAGAGGTGGAGTCATGGTCAAAGCTTCAATCATCCTTGATGGGTAGAACAGCTATGGTGAAAATGAATATTTTACCAAAATTCAATTTTTTGTTCCAAAATCTACCTATCATTACAAATGTGAAACCCTTCAAACAATGGCAGAAAGAGTTATCTAAATTTATATGGGCTGGCTGAAAATCTAGAGTCAAATGGAAAACTATGACTGATATAACTACAAGAGGAGGTGCCAGTATCCCTGATCTCTACGTATATTATCAAGCCTCAGCACTGATGTGGTTAGCGGACTGGTTGACCCTGCGAAATGAGAAACTGCTAGCATTAGAAGGCGTTGATAAAAGATTCAGATGGCATGCTTATATTTGCTACAAAAAGGCAAAAACAGATAAAGACTTTACTAACCATTACATACGAAAAGCTTTGCTAAAGATATGGAATATACATAAACCAACGCCATTAAAGCAAATACCTATGTGGATTTCACCACAAGAAGATTTCTTTGGAAGATGGTCTAACAGCTCAAATAAATGGATACGATATAAAGATTTAATGGAAAAAGCCCCCACAGGACGATTAAGTATCAAAACTAGAGAAGATCTTAAAAAAGAAGGAACTGAGTTTAATTGGTTCCCCTACCAACAACTACATGAGAGATTTCAGATGGAATTGAAACTGCAAGGATTTGAAACAACTAAAGAAAGAAATCCAATAATCAAACTTTTACTGGAGAATCCACCACACTTGATGGCGAAATTATATAAGACTTTACTGCTTTACGAAAAGGAAGCAGAAGCTGTTAAAGAGGTGATGATAAAGTGGTCCCAGAATTTTGGACACTCAATACAGCTGGATCAATGGGAAACAAGCTGGAAAAGGACGCTGACATTTACAACTGCACAAAACCTGAAAGACAACTAAAATATTCCATAGATGGTATATGACTCCAGAAAAACTCCAAAGAATACGCAAGTCCAGAACAGAAAAATGTTGGAAATGCGGTGCTCAGATTGGAACAATATATCACATGTGGTGGACTTGCCCAAAGACACAAAAATATTGGAAAGACATACATAAAAATATAGAAAAAATCTTTCATACTCAATTCACCATGACCCCAGAAATTTATTTATTTAATATACTAGATGGACTAAGAAATATTGGAGAATTTTACTTTACATGGTAACAGTTGCAAGAATTGAATATGCAAAATTATGGAAAAATGAAGATGTCCCTAAAACTGAGCAATGGTTACAAAGCTTACTGGAGATGAAAATAGCAGATGTACTATCACAAAAACTGAGAAATCAAACGGAAGAAAATATAAAAAACGACTGGGGTCCAATAGATAATTACCTCCAGTACAATGACTGAAATATTGATATATATAATAAACATATAATGAACATTTTTAGAATGTCATAATAGGGGGAAAGTACTTTATTAGATTTTGAAGGGTGTTAAGGTAATATGCACTAAATTTACTAAATAGATTACTTAGAAGTTAAGGATCTGGAGCAAATGAAACTTAAAGACAATTGTAGAAGTACATTGAAGAACGATAATATCTCAGAAAATACTATGATTTTAGGTGGAAATGTTGGAAGATTAAGAAAAGACAGTAAATCTACATGTGTAAATATTGAACTATGATGGAAAAATTGTTTTAAAGAATTTAAATTTTATGTTTTGTATAAAAATGATAAATAAAAGAAAAAAGAAAAAAAAAGAAAACACTTTTCCCAAGTGAGCTCCAAAATCTGGAATCAGTACTGCTGATGAATGGTCCAGTGTGCCTCCTTTCAGTTTTGAAATTCTCTGGAGACAGGCCACTCAGAGGTCACATCCTTGCCCTCTTAGGAATGAGATCATAGAACCACCAATGATATTTGTTTTGGATGATCTTTTAGGTCCAAGAGAAAGAAGCACTATGCTCAAGGACTACCTTCCTAAGGAGCAGGGCAATTTTTGGAAATCAGGCTGTGTGGCTACTCTTTATGGCTTAATATCATCTTGCACGTTTGTTAACATCAACACAAAACTGTTAGGAAGGATAACCCAAGGATCTGCAGTGAAGCCTCATCAATATGCAAACAATAACTATTGCAGTATTTTTTTAAAGACTAATTTAAGTTAGACAGTAGATTCTGATAGAGATAAGGGTCAATAGACTGAATCCAAGCAAGATGGAAGTCGTGTTTTTATGTGAGTTAACCATAGAAATGATATTTGCTACCCCTGATGGACTAGCCTTCCCCTTGAGAATCAGTGTGGTATAGTGGTTTGAGTACTGATTTATAACTCTGGAAGACAAGAGTTCAGATCCCTGCTCAGCCATGGAAACCCGTTGGGTGATCTTGGGCAAATCACAATCACTTGGCCTCAGAAAGAACGCAATGGCAAAAATCCTCTGAACAAGTCTTGCCAAAGGAAATGTCATGGTAGTTTACCACAGAGTCATCTTAAATAGCAAACAATTCAAAGGCATACAACAACACAAGCATTCCCCTAAGATACTAGGTTTTCAGCCTGAAGGTACTCCCAGATTGAAACCACAGAAGCTCAGGCTGTATTTGAACATGCCTTTTCCCACTTTGGTTGATATTTCAGTAGTGCTCTTTCTTTACCACAATTATCTATGTTGTAGTGACACTGAAGAATGATCCCCGAATTTTATTACAAGCAAGGCTGTCTTTCAGAAAACTTTAGAAATATAAACTGATGCTGAACAAAACAGCTAGAGCTAGGTGTACAAAGCTCAATGGCATGACCACATTATATCTATCTACTTCCATATATTCACATATTCATTTATAAAATATTATATCCCACCATTTATCAAAATATCTCATGGTAGCATACAAAAAATCAATTTAAACAATTTAAAATTTAAAACAGTGAATTTTAAACTAAATTATATTTAAAATAGTAAATAGCCTGGCTAGAGAATTTTGGACCAGCTGAAGTTTCCAAGCAGTTTCCAAAGACAGCCTCATGTAGAATGCATTACAAAGCAGCTTACAACAATTGATTTTTAATTTTTAAAAAAAGTTCAGCTAAAATCTTACTGAAGTCTAAAAAAAGTTAAGCAAACAATTCTATTTAAAAACACAAAGAGTTAAAACAGTGGACAGACATTGAAAGTATAATTAAAAAGATAAAACCACTGCACACCAAACTGAAAACACCCTGTTGCCACATGATTTAAGAACCAGAGGCCTAGCTATATAAAAAGGTCTTTATTTGCTGGTGAAAAGACAGCAGAGAACGGACTAACTGAACCTTCCATGGGAGGGAGGTCCACAGTCTGAGAGCAGCCACTGATGACTCTCTCCTGTGTTTTCACCAAATGTGCCTGCAGTGGTGACAGGACTGGGAGAAAGATGTCTCTGAAGATCTTAAGACTTTGGCAGGTTCATGCAGGGAGATATAGTCTTTCAGATAGTCCGAACTCAAGTTGTGTACAGGGCTTTAAAGGTCATGACCAGCACTTTGAATTCTGCTCAGAAACAGACGAGTAGCCTGTAAAGCTGTTTCAAAGGGGGTCTTACATGTCCCCAGTAACTAGCCGTGGTCAGCAGCCTGGCTAGAGAATTTTGGACCAGCTGAAGTTTCCAAGCAGTTTCCAAAGACAGCCTCATGAAGAATGCATTACAGTAATCCAAAAAGGATGTAATCAAAGCATGTGTCATTCTAGCTAGATCTGACATCTCCAGGAATGGCACAGCTGGCAGACTTGTTTTAGCTGGATATCCAGGCTCAAATCTGAGTCAAGGAGTACATCCAGGCTGATATTTAATAAGAGTGTAACTTCATCCAGCACAATGAAGCCAGCACTGGAAGTAACAAAGCCCTCAAGGGGAGCACATTCCACACTTGAGTGCCCTCTCCCTTCCATTCATCTGGCCAGAACTGCCACCGCCACAACCTCTGTGTTGTCTGCCTTGAATGGGTGAACCATAGTTTATTGACCTTTATTCAGTCCACTTTTGTGACTAGGTAACAACTCAGTACATCCACCAAACTGTACTCAGATGCATCTTTTAAGTTATAAGCTTTATACTACAACTTTGCTTCATGAAGAATCCACTATGATACTGATCCACTGTCTACCAGAGGGATGGGCAAAGTGTGATGCTCCAGCTGTAGTTGAGCTGCAATTCCCATCAGCTCTAACCAACAAATCAAAACGAGTGACCATGAATTTGTTAATAAGAAATATAAAATGCCTTGTATTTGCAGGGATTATTTCTGGACAACAATTTTTGAACCTTCACTCATGAAATCATGTGAGTATATCTTGCTCTTCAATTAACAATTCCCTTCTTACATTCTAGTGTGTATCCTCCTTCTCTTTCTTGCCCTACGTATCATTTCCTTCTATGACCTCAAATCAAGCTTACTAATTGAATTGCAGCATACTGTACTTCTCAGTACTGAGAATGATGGGGAAAAGTGAGGTCATAATTATGAGAGATAGAGAGAGAAGGAGAGATTGAGAGTGTGCACACAAGCATGGGGCACTAACAATTTGAGAAGAAGTCTGGAGATGGAAACACCCCATTTGGTTACAGGCTGTTCAGCTTGTGGCTCTGGGCAAGTCATTTCAACCCCCTCTGCCTCAGTTTATTGAAGGTGCTTTGTAATTTCTAGGCAGTATAACTCTTTATGACTACAAAAAATCATCCCTAGCCCTATATGTACAAACTTCACTGCCTACCCTTTAATCTCTACAGAGACTGTAAAGCACAGCTTTTCCCACTCGAAAAGATTCATTTAAAATATTTTAAGCATCTGTTGTATTCTGGTAGAGGTAAAAACAAGAATTAAGTAGCTATTTCTTCTTGAGGCAAATAGCAATAATAGAATTGACTGCAGCTCTGAGAAACCCAATGATGACTGCCTCCAAATCTTGACAAAACTCTTCAAAATATACTGATAGCAGGAACTAACTGCTGTAACACTGGATGTACACTAACATCTCCCCCTCCCATGATAAAGAGAGAGAAAGGCTGGATTTTCAGCCCCAAACTGCTTTTAAGAAGAGCAGATACACCCTTTGAAAAGCAGAGCCCGGCCATTCATGTGTTAAAAAAGGAGGGCAGGGTGGAATTCGTGCAACTGCCAAATGAACCTGTGAGAGGAGTACTGAATCAATTCCCCACAATCTCCAGAGATTCTCTTCCAAAGTAATGACAACTGGTGGGATGATATGGGATAGAAAGAGGCAGTTGCTCCAGTGAGGCCAGAAGGGAAAGGAATGTAATGTCCTCACTGATGGATGTCATGTGGGAGTAGAGGTAAGGGATGGCTGAAAAAACCACTTGGCAATGGTGTCCTCTTACAGCCCTCTGCCCAATGCTACTGGCCAGTAGAACATTACTCCCACTTGAGATTCAGTCCTATAATCCAAACATAGCTGACACAAGGTAGACTGAAGGGTAGAGGAATTGACTGAACAGGTAAGAACAGTAAGGATGAGGCTTCAGCATCCTCTGTCTTGGTATCCATATTGATCTTTGCGTAGTTTGCAGCTGCATGAGGCTGACTTCTGCTATCACAGGTTGCTTGAACCTCAGAAATGCAACACATATATGCACTAGAGCTATAACCTTGATAATTCTGAAACACTATTGTCATGAAATGGATGATTGCTTCAGTACCAAAGACCACCATACTCTTACAAATGTGAGTTCCTTCAGACCTAGGCCAATTGCTTACCTATTTCCTGTTTCAGTTTCTAATCTGAGACAAACTGCCAGAACTATGAGCAAGCAGCATGTTGACATGGTCTATTCTGTCCATCTCATTAGAATCTGACTTCACAAAATGCAGCTTTGTGTTGCTGAACTGTGCCTCTACTGTGTTTTCCAGAAATAAATCGAACAGTTCTGAACACAAAGGCATTCTATTGATCTCAAGGAGGACACGAAATGTTTCTGCTGAGCTTTCTTTTGAGAGATTCTTTAGGTATAACAGTTAATGTGAACATCACATTAAATGAACAAAGAAACAGTGGCTTCACCCAGAAAGGATTCACCTAACCAACCAATAATTTAGAAAAAGACATTAATGTCAAAAAACAGACATTTCTATGGTATCTCTAAAAGATTATTAACTTCCCAAGAGGTAAATTTCATAATGACTTTGTATCCTGACATTGTAAGCTATGATTAAAACAGAATTTAAAAAAAATCACTGTTGGCTTACTGCACAGTATCAAAATCTAGAGCATTGCCTCATTTTAGAAGCTTTTTTAAAAAAAATCACAAAAATCACTCCTCGGCAATACAAAAGTATTCTAAATCTTTGCTGGATATACTTCAGTATTTCTGAGTTTAACCAATTGTGACCAACAGATTTATCAGTTAATTTCTACCCAGCAAACGGTAGGAAGGGTTAAGCCCAAATACTTGCTTGTTAACGGCTTCAGGATGTGCAGGAGGTATAATGGGGATGGCAGTAATGCAAGTTATCTTACACAGCTTGCTTAAACAAACGGCACATTCCTTATGACTTGTAAATGAGAGAAACCATTGCTACTGCCTAAGCAACAAACAAACAAATAGGAAGGCACTGTGACCAATCACTATAGTAACAATGGAGCAAACCACAGTTGGGTCATGAAATCTAACCCTAGAGTAAATGGGGGGGGGGGGGGAGGAGAAAAAATAGGGAAAAAAGAAGCCATAGCAGATTCATAGTTAAAGGGCAAGTGTGGGGAACCCTTCTCCACAGCATGAAAGCTTCGTGTACTCATTGTACTGCTGGGACTTTTGAACTGACAGTAATATTAGGAAGTATTTAAAAATATTTCAAAGAAATTTGCTGAGGCTTTATGCAAAGTTAATAGGTTATTGAACCACAAGGACATTCACTGTTATTTGCCAACAGTTTGCTCTTCAGGGTCTGGGAAGTAACATGTTCCCCTATTACACAGTTGGTTGTGGCCTCCTGTGGTACATGTTTATGTACTTCATATTCCCAGGGACAACTCTAGCCTCTAGTGGGGGCTAATAAACGGTTAAGACTATTTGTTCAAGCTTCAGCCTATCTTCCCTCTTATTTGATCTGGTTCTGTGGAGCAGCTACTGCATGATGAAATTAAGTACGACAGCATTGCTGACTAATGCTAGGCACAGCATAAAAATGCAGAAATCTACCACTATGGAAAACCATTTTGGTGAGAGAACCAAAGAGTAACATAAATTAGCATGTATCCTACAAACAAGCAGTCACCATCCTCCTTTAGCTTTGCATGCTTGGGACAGAAACCATGACTTGGCCATTGAATAGATGATGCTGTCTTATACCAAGTCAGACCACTGGTCCAATTAGGGCAGTCTACTTTGTTTGGCAATGGCAATGGCCTTTCCAGATCTTAGGTACGAAAGTATTTCTCTTTGCCCGTAACCTGCTCCTTTTAACTGGAGATGACAAAGAATGAACCTGAAATCTGCCAAATGGGAAGCATATGTTCTAACACTATCCTTTGGAACTAATTACCTGCCTCCCCCTTCCACTCCATTGATTCACACTCATCTTGTGTCTCCCACTTTGTAGACAGCTCTGCAGCCATGGTATTTAACTATGCAAGCTCAAATCCTATATGCATGGACATTGCTGGGTTTTGCCTTTTACACTCTGGTGCAACTATAAGGCTACGCACTATGGAAGACAGCCAGCCTGGTGCAGTGGTATGAGTGTTGGATGACGATTCTGGAGATCAGGGTTCAAATCCCTACTTGGCCATAGAAACCCACTAGGTACCATGGGAAAGTCACATTTTCTCATCCTAAGAGGAAAGGAAAGGCAAACTCCCTTGGAACAAATCTTTCCAAGAAAAACCTGTGGCAGGTTTGCCTTAGGTTTGCCATAAGTTGGAAATGACCTGAAGGCACACAAAAATAGCAATAAGAACATATGGAACAGCAGCAAAAGGAATAGGACACAAGTCAGCAGGCAATGGCATTCTCTTAAGGCTCTCATACAATGCCAGTACAGAATTACAAACAATACAAATGCTAACCACTATCACCACCACCACTTGGAAACAGGCAGCAATCAAAGGGCCCAAGTAAAGCTCCAGCAGTTTTCTGTCATCAATGTCAGCACAGGGTCAAAAAGAATAGTCCAGTCCTCCCCTGTGTTTCTCATTTATAGCCAATTCTGTTCCTTGCTGGTAAATGTGCTGGGGGGGGGGGTTCCTTTCCTTTCCTTTTTTTTTTTTTAAATTGAGCCACCTTAACAGAATTTTTGGTTGGGCCCAAGCGAGGGAAATGGGGCGATGGGGGAGGGAGGACATAATGTTTAATTATAAGAAATGATTGAAATAGGCACAGACATACCTCGGGTGCCTCTGCACTGCAGCAAGCTCTAAACTTGTTATCGTTAATGGTTTAAATTTCACTGTGCTAATCATTTCAGGACACAAGCCTTTCTTGATAATCTAATGAATTATTCCAACATCCTTCAGCAAAAAAAAAATCCTCCATGACAGTACTAATTACAAGACGTTTTCCCAGCGCTTATGTAAAATATGACAGAGCAGCAGCTTAGGGAATTGCAAAAAAACTGCTTCTAATTTCCACTGAGAAACTGACAAACACCTCTCTTGCATCTCTCCCAGCTCTCAAGTAAGATTTAACTTTCTCATTTAGTTAATTACCGAGTGAGGATCATCATTTTCCCGGATCGGAGCGGCACAGAGCCTTTATCGTGTTAACTTGTGAACTTGATCGATGGCTGCTGCTAAAACTTAATAACTTCACCCCCTGGCAAATTGTAAGATAAATATAATAGGAAAAACTCTGACAGTAAAAACCTGCCAGAAATGAGTGCTGTGTTTATGTTTCTTTGCAGGCAGGAAAAAAAAAATACAAAAACACCCAACAACCTCACACCAACAAAATAGAAACAGAGCCCCCCTCAACCAACAGCTTATTATTGGGTATGTGTACTTATATTTAAAAGACTCCAGGCAGTTAACTTTGTGCATACTGTTCAAAGTTTGCTGAGGAGATAAAAGGCATTGAGGACATTATCAAAGCAAAGACAGATGAAAAAAAAGAGCACATGGTCAGAAAAAGAGAGGTGGGTTGGTTAGTCAATATTAAAAGGGAACTAGTAGTCAAATCTTCCTTAGCATCAGTTTGCAGCTTGGCAATCAGCAACCAACAGAACCAAGCAGAATAATTGGCATTCTGGACATAAGATGCCGGGTTATTTGAACAGTATAAGAAGAAATCAGATGTAGCCATACACTACATTTTGGCCTTTTGATGTGGGCAAATCATGGCAGCAAAAAATGCCAGAAGCCAGGGCCTTCCATATACACTTAAAATATGGCCATTCAGTCCATCAGTCACAGCTGGCCTTGTTGGAAACAGCTCGTTTCAGTAGAACATTAAACAATCTAACACTGGCCACCTACAATATGACTGAGTACAGGTAGCAAACTGCCAGTGGGGAAAGAGCTTGCACAAGAGTCTACAGGTAGTAACTATGACAAGATGGAATAGGGCAAAGCATTTTATTTTCCCTGGAACAACAGATGGAGAAAGTAAAAAATACACCACTATACCATAGATCTACCACCATGGTGGATGCAAAACCTGGTGGTCCCAGCACCTGGAGGTAAAAAGCAAGTTTTGCTTCCTTTTGAGTTGTGTTTCACCTTACAGCTTGGAGTGCCCATAAAATTCAGTGGGAACTCTGAGAAAGCAAGACCTATCTGCAAGCTCCCTGATTAACTGGCATATTATTATCTGCAGGGTGAACAGATTTAAGCCAAGGTAATTCAAAGCTTTGATTTAATATCAATAAACAAAAAAGGGAACACATTTCAATTAAGTTTCCAGTCTTCTAGCTCACAATTTCTTGAACAAGGACACATATTAATAGGTTGTTCCAAGAAATAAAATAGATCTGTTTCCAATTAAATAACCACCAATGTGACTGAACTTCATAACAATCTGTTTTGGAATATGAATTTGATACACTTGTAAAGCAGATTGGTATTCGCCCAAAAGGACCATTACCCCATTTCTACCCTCGACAAGAGTTCTCATGGCTTGGATTGCAACCACATCCAGAAAACAACACTCACTTCTTTGCCCACCCCTTCATTTACCTCTCTGCAGCAAAGAAGAAAGTAGGACTCACCCTAACATTTGAAAAACTGCTGCCGCAGCAGCAGCATTTATTGGATAGTGCTTTAGGAGTATTTCAAGTGCTGGGGCAATGGAGAAGGAACCACCTCCCTTTCAAGTAGTAGCAGCTGTCACCATCCCAAAGTACATGTGTTGGGAGAAGGAACACCATTAGACTCTTGGTATTTTCATCAGGAGAACAATGGTTCTCAGATACAAAATGAACTGAGCTTAAAATATAATGGAGGGAGGGACCTTGCTCAGGAATGATTGTGTTCACTGCCTTGGCCATTTATCCATTCCAGATATAAGCCAAAGATTCAAGCCTATGCTGTGGGCAGGAGTGGTAACAAAGAAATCATACTACACTGCCACCATTGCTTCTTGACAGTACTGTCCAGTCGAGCTGTAATGGTTTTCTACGCTCTGACCCATTATAAGAGAATGATAACCATTTGATAGCCTGCTGTAAAGAATTCAGTGGATGATTTACTCTAGGAACTGGGCAAGGGGAGCATGTTGCTGTTGGTTCTTCTGGACCTTTGAGTGATTTCTGATATCATCAATGATACTACCCTTACTAAATCGCTTTTCTGGAATGGGACTAAGGGGCACAGTTTTGCAGTGGTTCTGGTCCTTGCCAGAGAAGTGAACTCAGATGCTGGTGTTGGGGTGCTGCCTGACACCCTGACCACAGGACTGTAGAATTGCTCAGGGTTCAGTTTTGTCCCCCATGCTGTTCAACATGTACATGAAAAGCTGGGAGACGTTATCAGAATTTCAGGGCTCAGTGCCACTAGTATGCTGATGACATCCAACTCTTTCTATTCTCTCCATCTCATTCTACGGAGGTGGTTTTGATACTGAACCAATGTCTGTTACCAGAAGCAGACAAGATGAGGATGAACAAATTGAAGCTTAATCACTACCTGAGAAAGGGGTTCCTGTCAGCTGAAAGGCAGATAATGAAATAGGGATTAAGCCTGTGCTGCATGGGGCTACACTCCCCTGAAATCACGGGTTCATGGCTTGGGTGTACTTCTGGATTCAACCTTGAACCTGGATATCTGGGTTTCAGTGGTAGCCAGATGTGTATTTGCAGTTAAAACTTGTGCACCAGCTGTGCCCATTCCCAGAGATGTCAGATCTGATTACAGTGATGCATGCCTTTACTACATCCCGTTTGAATTACTCTAATAAATGCCACATGGAGCTGCCTTTGGAAGCTGTTCAAAATGCTACTAGATCCAACAGCTGTGGCCAGAGTGCTGACTAGGGATGGCTCAGGGAACATATAATTCCCTTGCTGAGGAGCTTCACTGGCTACTGGTTTGTTTTCAGCCACAATTCAAAGTGCTAGTTATGACATATAAAGCCCTCTATGACTTGTGGGCCCAGACTATCTAACAAACTGTCTAAAAGCCTGTCCAAGTCTTGAGCTCAGAGAATTTTCACATTGTTCTGCCACTCTCACTGGCCTGCCTGATGAGGACACATAAGAGGACCTTCTTGGTGGCTGCTTGCAGACTGTGAAATCCCTCCCCACAAGAAGTTGGTTGGTCTCATCTGCTCTTCTTTTGCCAGCAGGTGAAAAACATTTTACTTGAACAGGTATTAAACTGAGTGGGTGGAAGGATTTTTAAATGGCATTTGTGTATTTCATTTTTTTTTTTTAAAAAATAGGGTTTCCTTTTCCTTTTCAAACACTGATTCTCCAGTGATTTTGGACCTCAGCTCCTAACACTATATCCAGCTTAGCCAGTGATCAGGAACTCTGGGAGGTGAATCCAAAACACATGGAGAACAAGTGTTTGAGAACCATTATTTTAACTGATTTTGTTGTTTTGAACTGTATTTTAACATGACGGCTACTTTAATTGCTTTTCACAACTTTTAAAAGCATAACTTTGCTTTTTAATTTTGTTGTAAGCTGCCTTAGGGGACCCGTTGGGAGAAAAGTGAGATATCTACCAATCAATCAATCCAATCTCTCTTTGTAGAATTCAAATTCCTTCACACTCTGCTGTCTTGAATTTTACTTGTTGCTGTGGAGCTGTTGTAACAGAGTCTTGGGAACTGATTTTTAAAAGCAAGACAAAGAGAGAAAGAAAGGATCTGGAAGACTTTTCTATCTAGAATGATTACACCTTTTTCCTCCTTCTGTGTGTCTTAACTGTTATAAGCTGGAATGGCAGTGTATCCCAGTGTAACCTCTACTTTGTTGCTACCTGTTGTTGTTGTTGCCTAACAAGTCATTTCCAACTTGTGGTAACTCTAAGGCAAATCTATCATGGGGCTCTCTTGGCAAGATTTGTTCAGAGGGGGTTGGCTTTTGCCCTCTTCCAAGTCTGAGAGAATGTGACTTGTCCAAGGTCACCCAGTGGGTTTCCTTGGCTGAGGGCAGGTTTGAAACCTGGTCTCCAGAGTTGTAACACAAAACTCAAACCATTATACCATGCTGAGTCCATTTTGTACTACGGCTCAATAGCATCTTCTTTGGTTTACAAGCTTTTGCAGGAAAAATTTATAAGGGCCCACTGTGACCCTGTTATCTTCACACTTTTATCTGTTAAGCCCTAGAGTTAAGAGTGATTTTAAAGAAGGTACTCATTGTGACCTCATGAGTTTGTATTTGAAAATACTGTTTGATTTATTGATAGTATGTCAAGAGAACGAGAAAGTGGCTGTTGGGAGGGGGGAGAAAATGGGATGTTGAAGTGAATGCTGATTGGTAATGTTTGAAGAGATTTGCATGGCACTGCATGAATGACAGATTTTGAGTTTGAGTGGTGTGGAGAGTTTTTAGCCTGACAGTTGAGAAGAGTGAGGCTGGAAATGTGCTTGAGAGGAGAGAGCATGGTGTTTCAAGCGTTACATAAATAATCTGCTGTTTCATGTTTAGCATCTGTAAATAAAGCTTTGTCTTTGTTTTTGTACACTTTTGGCCTCAGAATTGCCATCATTCTGCGAACTGGGTTTCAGAAAGGTGTCTGTGGTGGCAGCATTGAAAGTGGAAGGGTGGTGTCATGTTGGGGATAAAAGAAGTGTAAAGCCTCATAGGAACCTTCGGGGCATTTAGACTGACCCCCCAGTTGGAGTCACATAAAGGGGGATCAGGGAAAGCCCTCATACTGAGTGTTTGCAGTGAACACTGTGAAGTTGTCTCATTTGGTGGGTTACATGTACAGACCCATGGATTTGGCTGCTGTGGTGGGACTGCCTGAGAGGAATTCTCACAGCTGGGGGCAGTGGTGTGACTGCCTGAGTGGAAAGCCCCATACTTTAATGGTGGGACAAAAGATGGATACCTCACACTCTTCCCTTGTGTTTCTGTTATATCCAAGTATACCCGAAATGTTTTACTTCTGACTTGGGGATGCTAACTAGGGCAGAGCCTGAGAGTCCTTAATTCAGGATTCTGAACTTACTGCTGGGTGTGAAAAGAAGTACTTCTAACAGCAGCACACGGGCACCCACAACCATAAACTTTTAGGCCAGGGGTGGGCAACTGTGGATTGCTAGCTACAGTGTGCCCCTTCAACACACCCACTCCCACAATAAATTTTTTTTTGCCTCCAAATGGCCCCAAGAAAACATTCTCACCATATTTTGAGGCATTCCTGGATTCCTGAGGGCATTTGACTTCAGCTTGAGGCAAAAGAATATTTTAGAAAAAATTGTTTTTCCCCTGAGGGGATTTCATGGGGCATCAATTGTGGTCAAGGTAGCCTCTGCACCACCAGAAGTCATCCTGGATCAAAAAAATTATTTTGACCCCCCACTGGGCCACAAAAACAGTATGGGAGGAGAAAAGATAAGTCTCAGTTTTCTTCTTTACAGAATGGTTCTGTTAACTGGTGGATTCAAAGTAAGAATACTAGTTCTTTGAGCCATTTGGTCCAATTATTTTTATTTTGAAGCTCAGTGTGGAAGCTATCAATTTTACCTACTTCCCTCTATCAGTCCAGCTTGTAAAAGTTCATCCCAAGTGACAAAGGAGTAGCTCCACCAGTGCTGAATCACTCTTCCCACAGTGTAAGCAAAAATCCAGTGTAACTTAGGCGTAAATGCCTTGAGAGTGTCAAAATAAAGATTTCATTAATTATTTTCACATTTTAATTTTAATTATTTAAAAAGATAAATACAAAAAGGCATACTGAAATTAACCTTACTCTCCATATCAAAAATACTTAGATTTCATGTGTTCATTTGTAATTTCTAGCTATGCACCAAGAAGATTTTTGAAAGATGCTTCTTGATGAAAGAGTTGCAGAATTATGTTGAAATGAGCAATGGCTTCCATTGCTTTAAATGTTAGGGATAGTTTCCAAGAGTAAAAGAACCAGACATACTGAAAGCTTTGGTGTTCATTTGTTTTAAACAGCAAATTTATAGCCTCTGTGTATGTGTGCGCGTGTGTATGTGTGCGTGTGTGTATGTGTGCGCATCTTTTGTATTATGATCATTATTCTGTCTTTTTACCAACAAAGCCAACTTTTGCAAAATTCTAATATATTGCAATTAGATTCTCTCCCAATTTAAAACAACTTCCTTCTCTTGTACCTTCCAAACATAAAACTGGCCTTTTGCTGAAGTAGAAAGAGGAGCATAAGCAACTACATTATGTTCAGCAACTGAGATATGGCTGTCTTTCAGAAAGGGTGAGCATCTTCATTTACAGTGCAGTCTTTACTCTTATAAATGTCTATTCAGAAGTAAGCCTACTTAGATAAATAAGGCTTGTTCCTGTGTGTGGGCCTGCTTGAGCTTTCAGCATGAACAATCTGAACCCCCAAATCATCCTGCCTGAATCAAACACAAACAATGTTGATATACGGACACTGAACAGGCGTGGAGATCTGTTTGGTCTCAAGGGCTGGTCCTCCTCCCTTCTGAGGCTCATTTTCAGTTTCTCTGTCGTGTGTGCAATTGGTGATCAGAGATAACTGGCAAGGATTTCTTCCTGCTGCTCTTTTTTTCCCAATGGAGAGGATAAACCTGGGCTGGGAGAAATTTCTTTGTTCTTTCTGACTGGGGAAAACACAAGGACTGCCTCCCAGGTACTTCACTTGTCTTCTCAATAGGGAATATGAGGCAGACAGGAATCACTCCTCTTCCTGTTTGTCTTTTTTGCTGGCAAGATAAGCTGGAGGGGGGCTGTAATTGAAGGGGAAAGTGCAGAACTTTAGAGCAGGGCCATTGCCAGAACTTCTGTGGGCAAGGTTCAGACCATTAATGCCCCAAAAATTCCTCTCCCAACACAGAAACATGGAAACTTGAAGAATGACTTATTTATTTGCCCTAAGTTTTTCTTCTAAAAACTAGATACAACATATTCAAAGCCAAATACTAGAAGGCTCTGTGAAGATTGGAAACATTCATTCCACTGAAACATGACAAAATTTGTGAGACGTTACCCTGTGTCCATGTACTGCTTAAAATGTAGCTGTGAATGCATGTACTCTGTATATTAGGAATCAACGACTTAAAAGGTCCAAAACAAAACACTTCCATTAGGACTTCTCAGTCATCATTTAGAACTAGGTCTTCATTGCAAATTGAAGTCAGCTACTACAACAGTCCAAGAATGGTAGCGTCTCCATTGATGAAGGAATATGCATGCTTACAACAGATGAGCAGTGCTTCTCCCACACTGCTAAACAGTAAACAGCAACATGGAGAGGAGATGAAAAACTATTCTTTTAAGACATACTATTTTATGTTTCAGACAGACTAATAAAGTTTAATTGTCTGGAATCTAGTGACTCTTAGTGTATAACTTTCCTTTGATATAGGTTTCCCATTTGGATTTTAAATGCTGGTGAAGCCTCTGAAATAAAATTTCTGTGATGCTGAGAGGGAAGAACTGGAGAGATTTTACCAACTTTTATCTCCAAGTTCATTTGCAAAGGTTGATCTGAAATGGAAAACTCTTAGTGCTTAAAACAAACAAACAAACAGTAATGCTATAAATACATTATTCTTGATGAAAGCTACTTTTTTGTACCAACACAATTCCACCTGTCCCAAAAATGTCATTTTTATAAAATAGCACTCATTTGTATATCCCAATCCCCAGCTTCCCCAAATAAGGTACCTTTGGTAACTACATGTATTAACTACTTTCATTTTATGGCATGTTTACCAACCCTTCAATGATATCTACAATTTTCTACAGTTACAGCCCATTCATAACAACAGTCTTTGCAGAGTTAGTTTTTCATTCCTGGCACACAGAAACATACTGCAAGAACTCTATTAACAGCCCCTTCCCTCTAGTTTAGCCATGCATAACTATCTAGCCTGCTGACAAAAATCAAAACTATTATTTTGAAGGATGGCTACATTGTTATTTTGCTTTTAGTTCAACTGACTCTCTAAGCAGCCTTCCAGTATTATTCCAGAAGTTCTGCACAATACGGATGCTTGCACATCCATGAAATCAACAAAATTAACTAAAAAGATACATCAGACAATATTAACATTCCAACAGTTTCACAAAACATTAAATGCACAGAAGGAGCAAACAACTTTCTGGAACCAAAGTCAACCCATTTGCTAATAGGACCTTAGCAGGGACTAGTTTTGTGTTGCCTACTCAGTTCCTTTGTAGGAGTTAAAGGTGGTGGTAATCTCCCAATAACTGTAGGATGGCAACACCATGCTGTACGCCTACAGCCCTATTCTCTATTAGGTACAGAATACAAATGGTATCTCTGTAACTTAACTTTCCCAAACGAAAAGCCTGATGACAAGGGAACAAGAGACTGCTCCCTTACATACCACAAATCCATTCAAGTTTTTTTTTTCTGGGTCTAAACTTCATCTTTCTCCAAGACCTTCGCACCTACTAATCTACCACTCAAACGTATTGTAGACTCTTTTGTATTTCCAATTGCTGCCCTTTCTTAGCGAGGATTTCCATTTTAGCAGACCTCCTCCCTCTCTGTATGTATATTTCCATGGGTTTTAAAAACCATTCTCGCTGAAGCTCCTCATTGTCACTGTATATCTGCAACTCCACACACGGTCTTGATACGTGACTTCGTCTTTCTCTTAATATCATCATGCTCTGCACATTTTCCCCTGTGCCTAATCACAATAGAGATCTCTTGTGTACTTTATTTCTAGAGTGGGTGTCATGGGCACTGATAGCGAAGTATAATAAAATTCTTTCCCACTTTTTACTCAGGTAGAACACTAGCATTTGTCATACAAAGAATCAACACTAACAGCCCTAAGCCCCTTAACTAGAAATAGTATCTTGTATAAGGATCTCCCTAAATGTGTTATTTAAGTCAGTCAGTTTTCTAGAGATGGTTGGACAACTGAGACCTGTACTCCAGAGCAAATGGCACTATGTGTTTTTCATTGCTGAAGTTTCATGATTCTTCCTGATAGACATACTACATTCTGACAGCTGTCTTAAAATCAATACCAATATGAAACCAGCTAACAAATTCTTGGAGTTCAGAGAAGTGCCCTACAGAGGCAGCACTTTAGTAAAGTTACCTTACCTATCACAGCAAGTTCGATATTTAACCACCAGGGGATTTACAAAGTTTGCTGAGATTTTTAAAGTTAATGATTAATTTTTCTGCCATCTAGAGACAAAGTGGTAAGTACAATAGATTGTATTAGGATAACTACAATAACATTCCCCTCCCTTCCCCTATGCCCTCACCCTTCTCAGAACACGATCAAAACCAGTGACTGCGAACAGCAGTGAAAACCAAGCCGTCCAGGGAGCACTGCACTGGAGACAATGAAAATTCTTTTCACAACACTTAATATGAAACTAGAAACACATCCCATTTTATTGCTCAGATGATCCTACACAGTTTTGATTCACAGGCCTGTTTCCGTTAACTAATTCTACAATGTAGAATTTGGAGGGTACAAACTGGGAAAATATGGCTCAAGGTGCTCAAAATATGGCTCAAGGCTGTTTTATATTAAGGCCCAACACATTTCGGCATATAAATATACAGTGAGCCCTCCACATTTGAAGGTTTCACTTTTACAGATTTGATTAGTCATGGATTATTTGCCGTCACCTCTGCTGCCTCCTTATGTCATTTTTAATAAGGACGGAAAGCCTTGTAAGACTGCGAAACTGTGAACGAGGCTTGTAAGTCCCTCTTAGAAATGGTGTGCGGTAGCAGTGGAGTTGGCAGTAAGCCCCCCTCCCAGCCACCCACTTCTGCCTTGTGAAGGAACCCTGAGGTCTCAGAAGAATCCATAGTGGGTTGAATATGGTGATCATACTTTTCTGTGTGTTAAATACGGTTTGGGAGGGCCTAGAATCATTCACGGTTTTTCCACTTTTACCGGGGTCTTGTGCCTTTAAGCCTAGCGAATTTGGAGGGAGGACTATAATTATAAACAGATAACATAAATTACATAATACAGCAAAACAAATATCATTCCGTTCTTTGTAAACTGCTTAGAGCCTGTACACATCTATGAAAAATCTGTACACATTTCTGAAGTTCAGAATTTTGTTCCTTTTACTGGACAAAAAGAAAGATGTGAACTAGCAAGCAAACTTAAATCCCGAGTGTCAGTTTTTCTTGATTTTATTCCACAACCATACTACAATCACTACATCTCTATCAGCAGTCCAGTCTTTTCTCTCCATAGGCTACTGATCTGTTCCTGCCTGAGAAAGAAGGTTTTGTGTCTGTTCACTTCCTAAGTCATCTGCTTTAGACATATGTGGCTGACCATCTATTTCTGCTTTCCCCAACTCAGTGCTCTTCAGATATGTTGAACCACAATGGCCATTCTGGTTGGGAATGATGGAGACCGCAATTACACACATTTGTACCACATCAAGTCTGAGAAGGCTGTCCTACATTATGGTTTAGAGAACCAACTCTACACTCTGCTTAAGATACAAGACAGTTCAGAAAACCACATCACAGTCTCTGATGCATTAACTTACTGTGGGTTTAATTGCTTCTCCCTCCCCAACACAACACTCAGACACATCCCACCTAATCAATATTGAGAAATATAAATCATGACTTCAAATGGAAGTGACAGTCTTAAATGAAGAGCACTGAGAAGCATTCTGCTTCATTTCTTTGATTTACTCAATTTACTCAGTTTTGTAGAATCTAAAGCTTCAAAAAGAACTCACACTGGCATTAATTAAGCAACATTTTTATTACCTACTATCAAAGCATTACAAGGAAGGTTTACCAGTCAGCTCCACTAAGGAATTACAAGCTTCACTCAATTAACAATCTAACATTTTTGTGGTGTCACTGCTAATTGAGATATTTTTCATTTTTATATCACCAAAATTAATGTTATATAGGAGTGCTCGGTCCAAATACACAGGCAATCAGAAGAATCAACAGGAATCTTGAGGTCAGGAAGTTAACAGTGAAATATTTTAATCATTAAATAAGTTTTAAAGATGCTAGCATTTATAAAGGGAGCTATGGGAATTTCCATTTATCCCAGCTACAACCAAATGTCTAGACTTCCACAAATCCCACCACTGATAACAACTGTGAAGCCTTCCACTTCTCTTCACCTCTGCAAGCATTCTAAGGACCTCCTTCCACCTCACCACTACAGAATCAAATGTGGGGACCTCATAGATGTCCTTGTGGTTCCTGTGTCAGACTATATTAATCTAATCTGCCCACGACACCACCACCCTCAATTAACATCCACCATCCATTGCCATCACATCCACCATGTGTCTGAACTGTCTTTCCAATATACTTATGTAGTGTACTCAGGAGGCTCAAATATGTTATCACAAACATGATTTATTAAACAGAAATTGAACATAACATCAAACATTACTTATTTAATACCTCTAAATCCGGACCCACACTAATTCTAACTGACAATTCTCACTCTTTCACTCATATCCTAAATAATTCTAGCCTTGACTCTAAGTAATCTCTATCTCTAATGTTGATTAACTCTCCAAACTGCTCAGTCCAACTCTGTCTGACTCCTAATTGTAACCCTGATAGACCCAACTCGCACTCTGATTAACTGACATCCACCTTGATTTTCAAACACCTTTTTGTTCAGCCAACCACCAGTCACTCCCACCATTTCCTACTCTCACCTTTTCTAACAGAATTAGGCCTTATTACAACATCCATAAACACAGTTTACAGAAATATCTTCATAACTTCACAGGTGTTTTATTTTACCATGTGATGGCATTTCCTTGGTTAGCAAGAATATTTAAAATTCTAAGCACAAACCTTTTCTCACGGAACAAGTAGAAACACACACCTGCCGTTTGCAAAAATACAGATGAAAGATAAGGCAGGATTCTTGGCACTGGTTGAGTGTGGAATGTTGGGGAAAACAGGACAAATTCTCATGTGTGCACTCACCAAATTTAAACTGTATTTATGTATGAGAATGTGAAAACAATGGGTTGCATCCTGCTGGTGTTCTGATGTCAGCAGAACAGATCTGTTCCTTATATTTCAATGCAACATACAGTAACTCAGGTTGTATGTGTAAGACAATAACAGAAAAACCTATTACAGCTTAAGCAGCAAACAAAATAATAAAATACTTTTTAAGAAGCATACAGAAGAACTACAGATCCTCTTTCTGAAAACACCACACACTGCAAAGAATGATTTTCTCAAAACAGTAAAGGCACCTATATATTCATCCTTGCCCTTGGGAAATCTTTTGTGCAAATTTTAGCATAACCTATCCTTTCATCTTTTGACTGCCATGTTTTTTAAACGTCAAACTTTTGGATTTTTAAAAGAACGCTTTCCTTTGCATTATCTTTTTACAAACTGTACCTCTGCCATATCCTACTCAGGATATTCTCAAGAGGAGGGTGATCAAAATGGTGAAGGGTCTTGAAGCCATGCCCTATGAGGATCAGCTTAGGGAGCTGAGTATGTTCAGTCTGCAGAAGAGGTTAAGAGGGGACATGATGGCCATGTTTAAATAATTGAAGGGATGTTATGTGGAGGAGGAAGCAGGCTTGTTTTCCACTGCTCCAGAGACTAGGACAAGGAACAATGGATTTAAACTACAGGAAAAGAGATTCCACTTAAACCTCAGGAAGAACTTCCTGACGGTCAGAGGTGTTTGGCAGTGGAATATGCTGCCTTGGAGTGTGGTGGACTCTCCTTCTTTGGAAGTTTTTAAGCAGAGACTGGATGGCCATCTGTTGGGAGTGCTTTGATGGGCAGGGGGTTGTACTGGATGGCCCCTGTGGTCTCTTCCAACTCTATGATTCTATGATTCTAAGAAGAAATTAATAAATACAGGTATATCTAAGTTAATAAAGCCTCTGAAACTGAAGCTCTGCTTTACAAAGGCTTTCAAGCCTCCACTTTCTTCCTCATCCTCTATCTAGCTGGAAGTTTCTTCTAAGCAGCAGTATTAATAGAAGGATGAGGGGGGGTGGAGAAAAAGAAACTATTGGTGTCAGTTTCCAGCATCACATCCATAGAGAACAATGCAATAAAAAGGTTTGAGCAGTGAAACAACAGGAATCTACTCTGACTGATCCTAATATAGCTGTGCATGCCTGTGTCCAACAAACAAGGAAAATAGCAGTTACTGTTACTGATGTCTTATATATCATGTGAACAGCAAAATAGGGAGAAGAGGGCAGGGCAGGTAAGCCTGCCTCACTAGTTATCCTCAACATGTTTTTTTTAAATGATATATCTTTCAGTTTGGCTACCAAACTGGAAATCACAAGAAAAGTGCAAGCTGCTGAAAGAAAAACTCATCCATAGATATGTTTTGGAAGAAGCCTTCAAATGGTCTTTAGAAGATTCTAAATGTTTTTGTCTACTTATTTTAAGGCTTACCTGACCCACTAGTTTCATTTCACTTGTGCATGTTGTAGTTTTGAATAAAAAGTTGGCTGTGATATATATTCAACTGCTCTTCGATTGTCGGTGCAGGAACCTACCCCTATTCATTCCATGTTATTTCTGCCTCTGGTATCAAGTTTTCTGTTAAAGCCCAGGAACACATCTACTTTGTTAACTGAGTTGTAAATGTAAAATCAATGTGGTCTCATTTTAATTTGTGAAGGCAAATATTCAGTGAATGGAAGTTCATTAGGGTATACATGTTTTCTGAAGTTATTTTAGGGGCAGGGGTTATCTTGAGTGATAGAGAGAGAGAAAGAGAGAGAGAGAGAGATGGAGAGAGAGAATAACTCAGGTGGTTTCCTTTTCTAACAGCACAAATCATATTCTATTCTATTAAACTGAGATCTCAAAATTCCTTCACTACCCATAAAAGGGCACCTATCCAGAAAGCTTGGTAATATGTATGTATATTTAAATTTAACTGAATAAACAATCAATAGATGAGATAAAGTTGTAACAAAAAAAGTGTGGGTGGAACATATGCCATGGATATGTGGGTTCAATCCCACTTCAATATAAACCTGCTGGGCAGATTGTCCACACATCTCCATTTGCACAAACTGTAATCATAACAGTCTTAACACACTGGTTTGAGAAAACAAATGAGATACAAATTTTCAAATACGTAGGAAGTGCTGCAAAAGTGGTCAAGGACAATGACATTTCAACTAAGTTGGATCCACTTTGGGGGTAGAATCCAATCACTTTGTTAGACAGAAGGTTTTTAAAGTAAAAGTCATTCTCTTCAGGAGAAACTACAAAAGTCAATCTCTCCAGTGGAAACTACAAAAGTAATTTAGGTCGCAGAATGTAATCATCAGAGTTGAATTTGGCCAGAAGAACATCAGGGTTAATAACCTCACTCTTGCGATAAGCACCAAGGGATCCTTAATGACCAGTATAAATTGAACTTCTTCCTTCCTCTTTATTAACATACTATGGGGCTGATTCAAACCTACAAAAGCAAGAAATTAAGAAATGAAACTGCTAAACTCACCCTGTTGTGCTTATATGTTGAAGCTATCAAGATCACCTACTGTTGTGAGGCAGCCTTTTTAAGACTCGAAGCCTCCACAGTACTAGTGAATGATGATGTGAAATGGGATAGAAAAGGCAACTTTAGACAATGGCTTTATAAGCTTTACTTCATAAAGAAAGACGCTGGTCCCCTGCCCCCCACCTCTGCCAATATAAAGACAGTTGTGCAGTCTTTCAAGTAAGGGATTAATCTAAATGGTTCACAACCTGAAATCCTATTCCAATGTTTGAAATCTAATGACCTAAATGTGTGTGTGTGAGAGCATTCTGGCTCTAACCGGTCTGTCATTGCTTTTTTCACATGAAAAACAGCAGTCTGAAGACCTATTTTTTATCATTATTTTAGTTTTTTATATCCTATCTTTTCTCCAGCCCATGGATGCAAAGCAGACTCCTCTGTATTTGAAGGAGGCGTAGCAAACCGAAGAATCAGAATTTTAGTTTGCATGGAGACCCTCTGTTGCTCTTCACTTGAGCAGAGTGAAAGGAATAGAGTGAAATCAGAGGAGGTAGGACCAGTGCACTCTCCCTCTTTGCATGATTAGTTTACAATCTGAAGACATGAATAGGGTTCACATGTTCTATGAATGTGAAGCATCATATGTTACCATACCTCACCATCTCTTCTGTGAGGTGTGCAATTTTCATAAATTGGATGTATTAATAGCCAGAGAACATGACTGAGGTCACACTGGCTGGACACATGTTTGGAGTCATAGAAGTTTACATAGGTTTATGCTGAAAACCCAGTGCTGATCAGTTTGTGCTAATCCTGCTCTGCCTTATGCTCATGGCATTTTTGAATACAATGAAAGACAAACTGACCAGATTGGTGAGCAATCACAGATCATCCCTTTATCTTACCCTACCCACCCTACCTGACCAAACATTAACAGATTGTCATGAGTCTCATCAATGTTTTGTCACTCTGGAGTAAAGCAATCAGCCAATTCCAGACCCTTTTGTCAATCCCGTGGGAAAGTCATTATGCCTTTGTCAACATACCCCTTCAGGGTGTGAAACAGGGTATAAAAACCCTAGCTTCAACCCCAGCCAACTGCAGTACATAGTACTTTGTACATGGTGCCCCAGACTGCTGCTTCTCTATGCTACGTCTGAGCCACTCTGTTGGAACCTCTTCTTCAGGAATGGTAACTATAACCCTTTCCATCCAATTTCTCTCTATTCAACCTTTCTTGCAACACTTTCTAATAGCTGTATGGTTCTTAAGAATGTTTGATTTCCCGTGTTTGTCAATTCACATAAAATACTTTGTTTACCTTTAACTGGAATCCTCTCTACAGTTAGTACTGGTATACATAGGTGAAAAGATCCTGCCATTATCTCCTCACACAGGCCTCCTTTGAGCTATAATTCCCCCAAATTCTAAGGAGACACTGGCACTGTGGGTGGACCCCAATGTCCCTCACTTCTTAGAGTAACACATATATTAAAATGGGTGATTGCTATCTAACTTTGGGTCCCAAATTACAGAAAAGGAGAGTAACAACTACTACTGCATAAAATTTATGTTGTTAATTCAAAATAATGGTTGCCTACTAAAAATTCAGAAACACAAATGGGCCAAAGCTGAAGGAGGTACTCTATGTATTCTGAAAAGAGTGAATTTACTTTTCCAAACTGTGAAATAAAATACAGTGCATCCGTGTCTATCTTTAGCTGCATTATGCATAGTTAATTTTGCTATCATGTGATTAAAGATTTGCATACCTTGACTCCAAAGCACATCTTGGATACAGCACTGTTGTTTTTGTGTGTCTTCAAGTCATTTCCAACTTATCGTGATCTTAAGGCAAAACTATCATGGGGTTTTCGGGGACTGAGAGTATATGACGCATCAAGGTCACCCATTGGGTTTCCACCAGTAAGCAGGGAATAGAACCCTGGTCTCCAGGGTCATAATCCAATGCTCAAACCACTACATCATGCTGGCATATCAATAAAAATTTTGATCACTCATACGTGCTATACTAGGTTTGTCTAAACAGTGAAGCTGCTATACACAAACAGTTCATCACATGCTGGCAGTTCCAACCCAATGGAATTTACACTTTTGATCAATACTTATCTGTAGTCAACCACAGATTTAATTTTAAGAACCATGCCATTGTACTAGCTGAATTGTAACCAGTACCACCTGGGTCAGTAATTAATATTGCATAATAGGTCCATGGAGGTGCCATAGCCCTCTCCTATTTTACTGCCCTGTTCTCCCGTCTCAGGAATCTTAGCAGCAGTGTCTTAGAGAACCCTCTCTTACTTTCTGGCGCACTTTAAAAAAAATCCTAATGAGACATGGCACATCTTACCTTCTACTTTAAGAAAGCCCCCTTTTAGAATTTTATCCGGAAACCTACCACTGTAACTCGGTCAACAACCCAAAACACTCTCACATTTTGAAGCATCTACTACAATGTTCTGATGACTTACGACAGCTCCTTTTTTGCTTCTCAGAAGCCCACCACCAAGAACTTCAGTTTGAAACCTGCCACTGCAAAAATGCTCTGTCAAATTTTGAGGCATCTACCACAACGCCCCAGTGAGTTATGGTAGACTTTTTTTTGCTTCTAAGAACCCCCGTTTGGAATTTCTTTCTGAAACTGGGCAATATAAGTCGGACAATACCCAAAAGTGTTCTGTCAAATTTTGAAATGTCTCCCATGATTTCTTCATTAGATATGGCTGCTTAATTTAAGATTAGTCTTACATTTGATATAAATATCAGATTTAAATAGATAACTAAAATGATAAGTTATCATCACTACCACCATAGAGAACTTCTTTGGTAATGTACAAAATCACACTTCTAGATCGCGACTGGAATGGAGAAAATGTCAACTTAGAACAATTTTATACAAAAAGCAAATCATATGAGATGTAAAAGAAAAAGAGCGGGAGGGAAGAAGACAATGATCAAATCAATTAGACCACTGTGTTACAGATTAAGCTGGCAGTTCCCACCTAGAACGCCATGTCTGTTCTTTCTGCAACACTGTGTACTTTTGGTGAGGAAAAATATTGCTTTTCTTGCCTAAAGGAGACATTTCTATAGAAAACACAATGACACAGAGAAAAAATTAAGGAAAGGCAGAAAGATAACTAGTATTAAAATCAGAATAGCAGAATCCTAAATGTCCAACAAATCATCCAAGCTCAGGGGAAAAAAGTATTTCCATGTTTAATGTAGTACTACAGAAATTATTCTCCTCTCTATAAGGCTATGGTTGCATTGATGTTAAATGGCCCCTGTGCAGAAATAACTATGGGTGTTCACAAAGGTGCATGAAGAAATCTGTTAACCCCAATACACCCATCAACAAAAAAATAGATGACTTGATTTTTTAAAAAAAGAATAATTCACTCAGAGACTGTTTACAGTTTCATACATGGGTTTATGTATAGGCTAAATGACTACATTCCATCTTTTAAAGAACATCTTCCCGAGCACCAGAGTGGGCCAAATGAAAGCACAGAATGACAGATTTGCTTACTGGTCATCTATGTATTCACACTACGGATACTGCACCTGTACAGAGTCCAGAGTGGGCAAAGCACTACCACACCACTGAACATATTCACAGTTCCTGTTGTTCCCTTTCAGATCCAATTCCCCTGCAGAGCCCAAACATGCAAACAAAAGAACAGGACATCAGCTGAGAGGTGGATTGCACTGAGTACACAGAAAACCATTCACAGAATGATAGGTGCGGGTAGGCAATCTGCCCTATTTCTCTCTGTTCTCTGTCACTGAGACATGTGGATAGACATTATCACACAAGGATGAAATAATTATTTCCACAAGCAGATTCTACTTTCATCCTTGTGTTTAATTAATAATGCTTCATGAATGAGAAGGTCAGCTAATGAGTTTTTGTCTGGAATACCATGGTCATTATACAATATCTTTCTCAGCAATCCTCAAAGAAGTTTACCTTTTCTCCACAAAAATGTTTGGTTAGGTTATCCTATGTCTGATAATTTCAGGTTCATGGTTCTATAGCTTCTGTTAAGTAAAAACTTCTAGATTCCAAACAAAGGGAGCAAAATAAGTCTTTTGCATAATTCATCTTGACAGTTTTCCATGACTAGGATAAAAAAAGGTGATAAAAAACCCAGAATCCTTCTTTTGAACCTTGTATATGTTCTCTAATTTACAGGACACAGAAAGTATAGATGGAAGTTTATGACATAACCAATAAATTAAGAGGATAGTCAGTAAACCAGGGACAATGACTGGTATCACCAAATGTAACTTTGAAAAACTGGATTCGTTACTATGCAGCAGATGCTCTAGATGGAGATCTTGATTGAACAGGGGGATGTACCTGATGGCTTATAGGGCTCCTTCCAACTCTGTGATTCTAGGAAGCAAAGATTTAATGACCATGCCCACAGATTTGGTGTCCAAAGAATCTGCTCACCATAGGGTCACACTTCATCTGCTAGAAGAATAAAGTTCAACTATCCTACCATTTTCTGAGGATCAGGAGGTGACAATGTTGACAAAGAGTCTGAAGAATAGTTCTCCAGTATAAAATGAGTGATGAGTAAGGTATCTATGGATGTTTCATATTCTGGGTCACTGAGACAAGAAAAAGGAAAGAAAAACAAAAACAAAAACAAATTCTAGCCTACATGGGCAGTGTGGATAGTGAGATCAGGAAGCAGACACAGAGATGACCAGTCTCAGAAGTCCACACTGTTATATAATAGAAACCAAGGAAAGAGGGTGAGCAAGAGTTGGTGCCAAGAATAAACGATATAATAACAAATGTATTGTTACACTTAAGACTGAAGGCGCTCTGCAGCAGAGAGAAACCAAACTGAAGAACAGAAACGAAATGGCAGGCATCAGCACTGATAGAGGCAGTGAGACTAGCATCCAAAGACTGCATGGGTAGCATTTAGTGAGATATCAGAGGAAGCATTTGTTCGTTTGTCTGTTTTATATCCCTCCCTTCTCTGAGGATGGGGCCTAAGGCAGCTTACTTCAAGTCAAGAACAATCTATACTAAAAACCTATACAAAATTTTAAAAGCATTAAATAAAGAGTTCCATTAAAAAACACTAAATTACAACAATTAAAAACAGATTAAAACATACTACAAAAACCTTCCATACTATACCCCATTAAAATGATCCTTCTGCCACAACAACCTAAATGGATACAGCTCATCTAAGTAAAAAGGCCTTTGTTTGTTGGCAGAAGGAGAGCAGACAGGGGTCAACTGAGCCTCCCATGGGAAGGAATTCCACAAGTCAGGAGAAGCTGTTGAGAAAGCTCTTTACCTCATCCTCATCAAACATGCTTGTGATGATGGCAGAACAGAAAGAAAACCTTCTCCTGAAGATCTAACAAGTCAGTTAAGCTCACGGAAGGAGATACAGTCTTTCAGACAGTCTGGACCTAAGCAACATAGGACTTTAAAGGTAATGACTAGCACTCTGAATTGTCCCCAGAAACAGACCAGTAGCCAGCAAAGCTGTTGCCATATGTTAGTTACATATTCCCTGTAACTCGCCCCAGTTAGCAGTCTGGCACAGAATTTTGGACCCACTGCAGTTTCTGACCAGTTTCCAAAAGCGGCCCCATATAGAGAGTATTACAGTAAACTGAACAGATATAATCAAGGTATATTTCACAGTAGCCAGATCAGACATGTCCAGGCACAACTGGCATACTATTTCAACTATGCAAATGCAGTCCTGGCCATTGTTGATATCTGGGATTCCAGGCTCAGGGCTGAGTCTGAAAGTATGCCCAAGCTAGCAACCTGAGATTTCAGAAGAAGCATAACTTCATCCAGCACAGGCTGCATCCCAGTCCCTGATATGTCTTACAACAGGAGTACCTCTGTCCTGTCTTAATTGAGCTTCAATCTGTCTGCCCTCATCGAGTCTATTACTGATAACAGACACTGGTTTAGAACAAAAACAAACTCCTTGGAGTTAGATGGAAAGAAGAGATAGTTGTATGTCATCAGCATATTGGTGATACTGAACCCCAAAACTTCAGATGACCTCTTCCAGCAGTTTCACATAGATATTAAACAGCATAGGAAACAGGACTGAGCCCTGAGGCATCCCATTGGCCAATGGCCAGAGAGGTGGAACAGAAATTCCCCAGCACCATCTTCTGAGTTCACTCTTCCCAGGAGGTCTAGAACCACTATAAAATAGTGCCTCAAAGTCCACTCCAGACAGACAGCTCATAAGGATACCATTGTTGATAGTGCTGAAAGTTGCTGAGAGGTCCATAGAATAGAACCAACAGGGACATACTTCCCCATCAAGTTCTCTGTGTAGTTCATCCACCAAAGTGGCTAAAGCCGACTCTACTCCACATCCAGGTCTGAAGTCAAATTGAAATGGATCTTGAGAATCTGTCTCATCTAAGAATTCCTGGAGCTGTGAAGCCTCCATGTTTTATAACTCTGCCTAAGGAAGGACTACTGGAGACTGGCTGGTAATTCTCCAATATGGTGAGGTCCAGGGATACCCCTCCTGTAAGTCTCAAAACCATCTCTTTCAAGCAAGCTGGGAACATGCTCTGCCACAGTGAGGCATTCATTACTCCCCCTATCCATTCAGCCAACCTCCTTCTGACTGTTTTGTAAGCCAGGAAGGGCATCAGTCCAATATGCGTGTGGTAGCTCTCTTCTCCTAAAGGATCCTGTCCCAATTCTCAGACTGCACAAATTGAAATGTATCTTAAAGAACAATACAAGCAGGAGTCAAGGTTACATTCAATGGATCTGTATCAACTACAGCATCCAGATTGGATCAGATCCAAATTATTTTATTTGCAATGTGTTGTGCAAATTTTTCCACAATGGGTTGTTGAGTGATCTATATTATTTTCTAGTGGAGCTGAATGTAGAAGATCCCTGATCACTCGAGACAACTTGGAAGGATAACACTGTGCAGATGCAATGGTGGCACAGAAGCATGAGCTCATTCCCACCACTGCTACCACATCATAGGCTTTCCAGTGAGCTCTAGCCTGTGTTCAGTCAGATCTACTCCAAGTGTTCTGCCAATCTACTTGTTTCATCATCGTCTAATAAACTAGAGAACGCCTTCCCTTGGCAGGGGCATTTAAAAGCACTGAAGTCCACAGCTCTGGCCATTTCTTCATTCCAGAGATCAATGAGAATATCAACAAGATCATCTCCCAAGGCAACAAAAACCTCCCCAAGAGCCATCAGGAATCCATCCAGATCCATAAGCCTCCTGGGACAGACGACCTTAATGTCCTCCCCAGCAGAGGTCCTGAGTCCCAGTGAATCTAACTCCCATCAGGTAATGATATGTCTATGACAATGGAGCTATGGAAAGTTCTGTCGTCAGGGACATATCATTAGCTGGTGGAGTTTAGACTCACTGGGACTCAGAACCTCCACACTCAGATCACCATCATCCTACCCAGTACAGAAAATTATGTCCAGACTGCAGCATAGGTGGGACCAGATATCACTTGGAAAAGACCCATGGTCATCGCAAAGGACATGGATTCCTGAGCCACTCCCAAGAGACTGGCCTCAGCACAACAAGCCAGGGGGACTCCAACACCACTGCTGAGACCAACTCAGACCAATTCAGGAGATCAAACCGTTGACCAGAAGGTAGGTGGTACACCAATGAAATTCTGGCCCAGTCACCACCTTCAAATATACACTATCAAACCCAGCAAACTGCGGGACTGGATGTATGGTGAGGGAGACTGAATCATAAAAAAACACTACAACTCCACCTTCTCACCCTCCAGACTTTGCTTGCTGCTGCACGGAGAACTCAGGTGGGAGAGATAAATACTCACCGAAGCTTCATCCAGCCAGGTCTCTGTAACATAAACCAGGTTGGCCTGCCCATCCAGAAAGAAATCCTGGATCAAGGTTGTTTCTGTTTATTGATAAAAGTAGCACTGAAGACACTGCAAAAGCAGAAGATAGACCCTCAAGTAGCATTGAGATGGATTGTGAGAGCAAAGAAAGTACCACAGGTGTCAGGATGAAAGGAAAATGTGACTAAGCATTGTGAGTATCTGAGAGGATTATTCATACATTGGTTCTGGGTCAGGAAGCTTAGATAATGCTGAAGAAACTATTCTATGTGTAGTATATGTTCAAAATATTCAGAATACTACAATTTGTCAAATGCAGGTATCAGGTCTCATCTTGAACAGAATGATATGAAGAAGTCTGATTCTACTGCTGTGAAGACAGCCTGTCCTCATATGGAGGACAGAGAATACAGTGCCCCCCTCCACTTTCGTGAGAGTTTGGGGCATAGAATACTTCTGAAAGTAGAAAAGCCACAAATAACCCACCCCAGTGACCCCCCTCCCATTCCCTTCTGGGGCTCCCTACTCCCATTCCCTTGCCCATTATATGCTGGGGCCAGAGGCAAGAGAATGGGAGAGGTGAGCTCTGGGGAGAAGAAGGAAGGTGAGTGCATGCCTTCTCCCCACAATTCCCTTGCCTTTTGCCTTGGTGTGTGTTCCCGGAGATGGGACCAGAGGCAAGGGAATGAGAGGGGGAAGTTCTGGAGGCACATGCATGCCTTCTTCCCATTCCCTTGCCTTTTGCCTTGGTGACCGTTCTCAGAACCAGAGCCAGAGGCAAAAGAATTGGAGGAGAGCTTGGGAGGGGAGAAGATGTATATATGCCTTCCCTCATTCACTTGCCTTTTCCCTGGATGCTTGCATTCCTTCTCCATGCCCAGTAAAATGCAACGGAATTGGATGAGGAGAACAGAGGGAAGGCACACATGCGCCTCATGAATAATTGAATTCGTGAAGGTCAAACTCACAAATGTGAAAGGAGCACCGTGGTCCCTACCTGTGATATCATACGACGGAGACTCCAATGGAGTAGGAATCTGCAGACTCATACCAAAGAAGCAAGCACAACAACTATACTAATACTGGGATAGAGTATAATACAGATTTCTGGATGAAGAAACACAGGGCTGGTAGGGAGTCACCAGAACTTTAATATTCTCTCAAGTTTCTTCCTCAGAAAAAGAAATGACACACAACATTCTGTCAAAGAGTGTTGGTCTGCAATTGATTGTCTCTTTTCCCAAATCAATATGACATATCTGATGCAATAGGAGTAGAAGTGGCATAGGCAAACATACTCTGACCTTGAGGATAATACAGTTAGTACTATAAGTGTTGAGCCTAACAACATGAGTACCACCAAGGATGAAGTCTAAAGTTTCTGAGCTCCACAGCATCTCTCCTTCTTTCCTTTTATTCTTTTTATAAGGCTCGTTGTCTGAGAAATCTGACACAGAGCGCTTAGAATTTGTCATCTTAGACTTGTCTACTGTGACAGATTGCACTGGAGTTGGTGATGCAGCAGCAGATTGCACCAGTACTGGATCTTGTACCAAGACCATAATCAAATTTGAGAAAGATCCACAACTGAGACATAGACGGTAAGCTTTATGGTTTTCAAAGGAGCTTACAACAATTCATTAAAAATATGGATGGAGATCGCCTGCAGCAAAGCAGAGAGGAAACAGTATGGAAAGGAAGATTTTGAGCAGTGAAATCAACAGTCTTCAGAGCTCTGTCTCATGGGAGGCACTGAAGGTGAGATCTATTTTTCTAAGCTTTCTTCATAAATTCTTGGCAGTGAGGACGAAGGTCAACAAGGTGGCCTTTGCCCAAAGCACAGAAAACACTGGGAATTATTGTTGGCAGAGGGAATCCAGCTCTTAAAATAAGTATAATTTTAAAAGGAGGGGGTTTGGAGACCACAGCTCCTCACTGCCAAGCTCCATTATGAAACACTCTCCACAGAGGACCTATTGGGAAAGCGTCTCAACTATTACAGGCCTCAAACTGGAAAAACCCTAAGAAGGTTCTTTAACCTTTTGAAATTGCTCATTGTATCAGCAGCATTTAGTACTTATCTCCTGCATAATGAGAAACAAGTATTTGGGCATTTTAAAAAACCTTCAAAACAAACTGAGCACACAAATAATAGGGTTGAAAGAACCTTATGAAACACGGTTTTTAACGCTTATCCCAGTATGTCATCAAGGTATCTCACAACATCGTTTTTGAAAAATCAAATGCAAGTTTGTGTGCAAACCAGAGAAGGCACAAAGGCATTTGCTATGTGGCATAATGTTTCTGTTCCTTCTTCATAATTAGTACATGCTGAAAGAAAAAAAAACCCAAACTTGTCTTTTGTGTTTATTGGAATCCCAAGGCAGAAGAATGAGAATGTTAGTGAAAAAAGCAAACCAAAGCAACTTTTGGAAAATATGCTGGGGGTGTCTGAGAACTGTTGTAATGCTTAATGACAGAGGTTCTCTGAGACACTGATATTTGTGCTTGTTTCAGACACCACTCCTAAGAGTGACCTTAGAACAGGAAATTGCTAACTGCCATGTACAAAGGTATCCTCTAAATGCTAGAGAAAGCTGAACTTTTCACCCAAAGCCTGTATTTATGTGACATCCTTTTACTACCAGAAAGCAAAGACAGTTGTAGCGAGAAAAGGGACTGCTTAGTTGGCAGGTTAGACAATAACAGTGTCACATTCCACTTCCCTCCTCCCATTTGACAAAAACAAACAGTATCCTGCTCTTTTGAATCTAAAAGACTTACTATAAACAGCCACTGAAAAGCAAAAGGGGCACATGGGCCAGGCTACCACAGCACAATTACTCTCTCCAGTTCAAATGTGAAATACAGAAAAACGTTAAAATCAAAATACACTTTCCCTTGAATGACCTACAACAGGAACAGAAGCTGATGTGCCTGTCAGAAAGTGTCTTGTTTACAGTATTGTAGTGAATGCAGGCGTTGTTTGCAGAGCTCCAAGGAAAGAGTTCAAAACAAAGCCATGCTGCTAGTGGGCAAGGAGCACAGAGCAAGGTAATTTAAAACGCATGTTTTTTCCTCTCCCTTTGCAGGAGGCATGCCTGTCACTGCGCAGCTGTGCTGCCGGCGTCATCACTCCCTCTGTCTCCCGTCTTGCTAATTAAAAGGTTGATCACAGAACAATGCTCTTCTCATTAATTTCAGTATTCTGATTGGGCAGGATCCCCATTTGCTCCGCCTGGTCTTTTCCATGTGGTTGAAGTTAATGTGACAGGAGTCTGAAGATGGATTACCTGCTGCCATATTGCCCATCGCCTCCAATCAGGAGCTATCTGTGTAAACTGATTGTTCTAATTTGCTCTCATTATTTTTACAATATCAGGAGAAAATAACGCACACAGCTCACTGTCAAAGCCATGAAAATCAGTCATTAGTTAAACCTAGACACTGAGTGGCTTTATTAGGGCACTGCAGCTTATTGATGTGTAGCTTCAGCAAACTAAGACCGTCTTTCCTTTTCAAACAAAAAGACAGAGGCTTCAGCTGAAAGGAAATATTTATTAGACTAATTCCATGGGCAGCAAAAAGCTTGCTGCCCTGATACAATTAACTGGCATCTTGATGTGTACCACAAATTGGGAAATTGTTTTGATTTGTGAATAAGGAAACAGAATAGCAAAAGACCTACACGCAAATCTGACAGCTGTTTATGAGAGCAGATTTTATTCAGCTACTCCTCAAAAGAGAAATGCGAGACACAACAGAGAAACAAAGAAGGGGAAAACCCCACACTGCTGAAATCTCAAATATCATATTTAGCAGCATCCAGCACAACAGGAGACACAGAAAACATCAATAATGTTCTATAGTTCTTTGGAGTTACTCACAAGGTCAGGCATTTTGCTGAGAATACCCAGGAGTCTGCAGATTTTGTGAAGGTCAAAAGACCGTACAGCTTCATTTGATCAATAAGGGAGCAAGTCCAACTAGGACCTTCTGCAGAGATGCCACAGCGCTACCTGATGCCTTAACACAACATGCAAATGACTTTTTCAGAGGTTAGAAGAAACTATAGTTCTACAACAAAGTATTGTGCTGCTATAGCCTGATAGAAACTAGTATTCTGTACCATGTATTCACTAACTTTCATGGTCAAATAATTAAATGAAGTTTCGATGAAGAAGCAAATCAACAGCTCTTAAACACCAGGCATATCATTTTCAGGAGCAGTCTTGTTCTCATTGTGACAGACAGAGAATGGCAAACAAATTCTGCACAAATATATAAATTCAATTAGCTCTTTGCAGAGATCAGGGAAGAACAGTGGGGAAGCACAGAAAAGAGCTAAAAAGAACAGGAAAATAAAAAGTTAAATTCAAGGAAGAAAATTGCAAGCTAGTAGTTCCAGGTCTATGCACAGCCACAAGCAAGAAACAACTGAACTGGCAGACATCAGAAAAAACTACATCTCTCTCTTTTGGTCAGTCTTGATTTGTTCAGGGTGGAGCTCTAAGCATTTTCAATGCCTTTCGTAGAGTACAGCAGGCTGACAACTATTATCCTCTAATTTTAAGAAAGAAGAAGGAAGGAATGGTATTCCATAATTTCATTGCTGTCTTTTTTTCCTTTTAAAAACCATTTGCCAGGGTTAGTTCTTCCACCATTCTGGAGAAATCAGAATAGTGTGGCTGTACTGGTTGGCCCCTCCCAACAGCCTTCTCTTTGGAGAGGTTTTCCAAGGCACTGCTCGTCAGAATTCCTACATGGAAAATGGTGCACCATCCCACAGTCGGAGAAACGTGCTGATGGCACAAATTACAAGCCCCCAACCGAATGCTCCAGCCCCCACCATTCGGGCAGATTTATGTGGGCTCTTGCCGACGTTATTACAAGTCAGAGTTTATTGGGAAATTGTTACATTATGCGGAGTGTCTAACAAATTGCTTATGCTGCTATAATTGGATTACAACAGCCGCTTGCTCCCACCGGTAAGATTAGGCAAGTAGGACTCCTGCCGATCTCTGAGCGTTAGCAGTAATTTTATTTGCCTTGCCTCTCTCTTTCCTAACAACATGCCTCTCTCCCTGCCAGCTGTCTACTGAAAAGGCACAGGCTTGTTCCTTGGCCCTAACAATGCAATTACAGCCCTGCAGATCGCACTGTTTGTGCATTAACTACAGAGCCAAAACGAGGCGAATTGATCGTTTGACTTTTGGAGTGGTCACGTGATCCCGTGTGCGGGTGATCCGGCATGCATCAGCGGGCAATGCTGCAGTGCATGCCTGATGAGGGACTTGCTTCTCATTATTACCTCTTCTAGGGACAAAGACACAAGTGTTTCTCAGTGCTGACCCAGACCAATGTTAATTCACTCTTAACTTAGTCAAAACAACTAGTAAGCTTTGGAGAGGTTTCAATCCCAAAATGCTCCACTCAAATAACTAGGTCTTGTAATGCTTTTGCAGCACATTGAGTTGCTATCCGAAAGATCAATCCTATGTCACCTTGCTTGCAACACAACCAGGAATTTAATTTTAATCACTATCCCAGAAAGCACACTATTATTCCAACTTAACAAATGGAAAAACTATTTAAATAAAAAACCCCACTCATTCGCTATTAGTCAGTGATTTTGCTGCTGAGCTGCAAATTAAATGCAAATTTTCAAGCTACATGGTCAATGATCTGTTCACAAGACTAAAAATGTACATTAGCATTCATACGTGCATAAAATTCACCCTTTCCATTATGTTTGCTTCCAAGCATATGCCATAAAGCTGAAACCAGACTGAGTGTCAAACATGAGACTATGCACACGTTGTCCTACACTGAAGGACAAAAAAGGTCCTATCAAGTAACTCATAGACGAAAGACATACAGGAATGTAAGGTGGAGGGATACTGAATCACTATGATTTCTGGTTTCTACCATTTTATAAGACTTGGGGGATTTGCAAGTCCATTCTTTTGCTTTCCCATCCATTAATTCAGTACAAACACTATTGTCAAGAGTGAGTTTATTTCTGTAGAGTGTTTAAGAAGTCTTGGTTGAAATCTGACATGTGGAGAACGCAATGCTTTGTAAAGTTAGTAGAGATTGCTGAAAAAGGCATATCTTTATTTAACTAATCTAAACATGTGAAGTAGCTTCCAAGATAGAAGGGAAGTAAAATTAAGGCAAATGATAGAAAACGTGTTCATATCAGAGATTAAAGATGCCTGTTAACACTTAGTTTAACATTCAAAAGAAACTCTGAACAGCTGAAATACCTTATAAATAGCTCAGACCCAGAGGAAGTGCAAACGTCTGCATTGTGAATTGTAGATCTTAATTACAGACAATGGCTGGTACAGCAAGTACTACGGAAAAAAACAACCCAGTGAAACAGTTGCACTGTTCATGGCTGGCAATAACTCTTCAGGAAAATATTTACTATCAATCAGTTATGAGAAAAGGGACTCCATGCTCATAAAACAGCACGTTGCTTCTCATACCAGCACCATTTTGATTCAGCATAATCTGAATTTAAACGGCTTGTTTCCTGCGGATATAATTTTGGAAATAAATAAAACAACTCTTCTATCAAAAATCTGGAGAATGTGGAAAGGGTGAAGGGAGGGGGAACATGCACATTCTTGTTTCAATCCTTTTGCAAATAACTCTGACAAGTAAGGTAGTGGGGAGAAGAAGGGAGGAGAGAGTAAAATATTCCAAATTAAGACAATATAACCTCATGCCCAGATTTTGGCCACTCTAACGAGATGAAAAGCCTAATGCTTTGAGTATTTTAATTATGCATTATGTAGGCAGAACAGGGTGAATATTAAGTAAACCTCATGCCACTTCTTCATTCTTAATGCATTTTACTTCCATTTAATAATGTGTACTCTCAAAGATACATTTTACCTACTGCCATTCTTATTACAGCTGTGCAGAGGAGGCTGGATTCTAATTCCACAATTCAAAAACCAATTCTGACCAAAGCATCACCAAGTCAGAAATGCAACAATTTCTGGAAAGCAGCATTAGCAGTTTGCTCAACCATCATACAAACGAAACATGATTCCGAGCAAAATGCAGACTCTACTAGAACCAGACACACAGAACAGCCGGTATCAAACAAACAAAAGTTACAATGTGTAAATAACCCTTCAGTGATGTAAAATACATACTTCCAGAGAAATTGCCAATAGAGACAGTAGTAGCCAAGACAATCCCTATGGATACTTCCAAGAATCTTCAAGTGTAGTACCACTAACTCAGATTTGATCTTGGCTCTTATTTCTTCTGTTTCTTTCTATTTCTTTCCATTTCTTATTTCTTCTACCTGCAGCAATCTCTCCTTGTAGCTTCACTATCTTCTCACATCAGAGCATACAGAAATCCTGACACACAACCATGTGTGTGAAGATATGTGGATTTGGAGCACTAATTCACAGATGGTATTAGAAAGAACAACACATCTCTGCCTCTTCTTAAAACAAGAACTGAGTATCACTAGAACAAAGCAACTCTTCTCAAATAAGACTGAATTTGAGTGGCGGCCTTCCTAATTCAACTCAGTGTTGAAAAGCATTCAACCTACTCATGTCTTGACTGATATGGAGAGGAAAATTTCTACTAGCTCCAAGATTCTATTTCCTTCATCCCCTTTCAGGTATTCTGTATCTTTGGGAAGAAGAAGATTAACAAGTACTTTTTGAAGATCTGAACAAGCAAGTCCACACAATCACCAACATACAGTTTAAAGAACTAAACTTACAAAACAAAACAAAATAAAACAAAGCAAAACACAAAACAGCTGCTCGCTTGGCCAGCTTTCAATAAGCCTCACTGAAGCAACACCTTGGTTGTCCTTGAGCTCCAGTAAAAGTTGTGAGGATGTTTCTCTAAGCAAGTCTCAGATGAGGCTGTCTATCTGCAATGGTAGCATTAAACCTGGAAGGAACATCTCAGTATACCCTATCAAGGTGCTGAATAAACATAATTTTAAAATGAATTTACTTGACTAATTGACACTATATCAAAGGATCACCTAAAAAATCCAAAAAACCCTCAGATGAGTCTATAGCCTGAAAAACAATTATCCTTCTCAGTTGTCCTGCAACCCCAGGAAATACAAGACTAGCTCCGACGCTAGTACTTACATCTGAAGGTAATCGAAAGTGTTAATACTCTTGCCATGTAAAAAAAACTTCTGCAACTGACAAATGTATATTCATTGTTAAGAGACCGGCTTAAAAGTGAGGTTTTATCTCTCTTTTATAAGTTTTGGTGGACTGGGTTTCCAGATTCTTATCAACTATACAGAGATTCAGATCCTCTTTATATCCTATTAACTGTTTCTGCTGCAAAGGGGTATCTCATATTAGCTACACTGTTTATGAAAACATATTTCTTTGGGCCAGTTTCGAATTTCCATTTCAGAGAAGGGCACAGTGATCTTCAAGGTTATGAACGATTAACCTCCTCTGTACAAAAGGAAGCCCCATAAGGGCTTAAACTTTCAGTTTATGCCCAATGAGTTTCACACAAGAAAATACATTTTATGTATAAAACATTTAGTCTATATGCACATTCATCGCTGCCTCACTACTGGTATCTGTGAAAACTAGTACATTTAGTATTCAGGATATGAAGCAAAATATAACCAAACGAACTCTAATTTCAAAACAGAAAGAATTTAAGCTAGAAACACAGCTCTGTTACATAGCTGTCAGGAGATGTATCTAATTCTTAAAAAACTGAAACTCCTTCCCCTAAAGAAACAAACTCACCAGCCTATAAACATGCAAAACATGTGCCCAAGAATAGATACCCTGGAGAAGCAGTGCTTGGAAGGAACATGTCATTTATCTGAGACCAGGATTCATTATCTAATTTTTTGTCTCTGGCTTTCTTCTCATAGATGTTTGTCAAGATCCCAGGGGAAATTAACTGAGTTCTAATTTTTGTGGGCAACCATTTTGAGGGCACACCTTTAATTAAAGGTGCTACAAACTACATTTCGTAAGTGTATCTCCCTCATGCCTTCCTGAAAGCCACGCGGAAGTTCTGGTCAAACCAATGAGCTCTGAACAAAATAAAATCTTATCACTGGAAGAACTGTTTACTGGGAAAACCTTGTGAAACTATTTACTATTTTGATAATCTCAGGGTGGGAGCTGCAAACCAAGAGTTCCAAGGGGGAATCGGGGGGGGGGGGGGGACAGGGCCAAACAGTGGCAAATAAAAAGCCTCACTTACACAAAATGTAACAAAAGTAAGGAAAGATACTGGTTTTATAATGCTCTTGTACAAAATTATGCAAAATTCTATTTAACTGAGTTGTACTTCACACTAGCAGCTAAATTTCCTTTATACCATGTGAGCACCCAGCCACAGATCAATATTGTTCAAAGCATCCAAGAAACAAAAAAAGATGGCCCTATCCCTGCTGAAGTTATCAACCCAACTTCTAACAGTATTTTGCCATATTACAGCTCTATGGATCCCAGAAATAAACAGAATTGGGTCAGATGACACGGGTCAACCTGATGCCTCCCTAGCCCCACTGCAGTGCAGACACCAATTTTTGTTTACATGTCACTCAACCACCTACCCGCAGCCTAAGCTGCAATACATGCTCCAAACTCACTGAAGCTCCTCTCTACTGAACTGTGGACTGATGACAACATACGGGGGTCGGGGGTACAGTTGTATGGCGCTGTGGTTCTGAACAGCTTGGCCTTCCAGCACAATGTTATACTCACATGATGAAATTCATGTGAAGACATTCATCTCACTTTAGGGAGAGTTTATTGACTGGGACTGAACCAGCTTCCTACAGAGTTATGAACAATGAGTAATTGCCCAGGCTGTTCACACCCTGGCACCACACATAAATGGACCATTATACTTAGGAATCTGTAGAATGACATCTTATGGAGATAGCTTTTGTGCAATGGCCAGTTTGACTGAAGGATGGAGAAACCTATACAGTATTGTTCCCTTCTAGTAATATATTTTTAAAATTTCAATTAAGCCTAAGAAAGACAATTTGGATATGACACATCTATAGATTTAGCAGGCATATTCTGGGAAACAGGAATTACAAGAGGAAATTCCAAAGAAGGGGGAGTAAAGAGAGGGTTCTAATTTTCCTATCAGCCATTTTATTGGGGGTGAGAAGAGATGGGCGAAGATGCTGCAAAAGTACCAGCTGGTTTTGCTAACAGATGGCTGTATCCACTGATCTGTTCTGCAGGGCTATCCTGAACTTCCTTCCAATGGAAACATGAAGCTTAAGCAAGGCTAAACATGCCCTTTTTATACACACTGTGTCGTAGCTGGAATGTTTTCCAGTCATTCACAATCCCTCAGACACGGTTCTTGTTTTATAGGAGTTATATTTAGTTGCAGGGAAAGCTAAGGCAGGATGCACATTTCCCTGAGAATGCTTCTTTTGATGTGGCAATATAAAATGGAACATTCCCAATTTGCAATCCCTTGCCATGTGTTTTGTTTTACAATCAGGGGCTTCTTCAGCAGTGTTTCTCCATCCCACTGTCAAAAGCCTTCGAACTACACTGACTATGGGAACCTGAGTTCCTGTGACTTTGGATAGTGGCCACCACAGAGGAGAGGAAGAGTATCATATGCTCACAGTTCAGCACACTGCATTGTGCAAAGAGGCAAGGGATGAAATGCAGATCTAGGAGAGGAAATGGGATGTTTGAACAACTATCATAATACCTTACTCCAGTGGTTCTTTCTGCTTAAAGCAAAGGTGGGCAACTTATTTTAAACAAGGGGGCACAAAAATAAACAAATCAGCAATAGGAACAACAACAGTAACAACTGAATACTCAATTTTTCATATTGATATGGCAATTGCTAAGCCATACCTAGCGGGTATCCAGCATATATTCCATAGTCCCTAGAATTTTATTTTAAGAAATGAAATTGGGTTTTTAACCTCCCCTCCTTATTATTAAGCTGTTCAACCTATTGCCATCATGATTTCAAACTGAGGAAACAAAAGAGCAAGAAATCTGAGGATTACCATAAAACATGCTTGTCACTTTTTAAAGACTACAGCAAGGACTCCACAAGACTCTACTATTCAGTTAGGCATAGTTTGGCTCTGATATGTGCAAAAATAATGATATTAAAATGCAAGAATGTCTGTACAGTCTCAACAGAACTTGTAGCTTATTGACCTAGCACAACAGTGGTAGTCACAGCTTTACTTACTTTGGCCACACAGTTTTCTGTCTTCATAGTGGTGCTTCCTAAACATACTGCTTCTTGGTTTAAGCAGAGTCTGGCACAGCTGTTATAGGTCTGTGAAGAGGGGGAAAAAGTGGTTTTGGATAAAAGACCTTGATTTGTTCTATAATACAGCATGTATACAGTGCAGCTAACTGCATTCCTGCACTGCTGCTTGAAGACAGAAAATGAAACACTGCATTATACAGTCCATCCAAATTGTAGGGTATGTAATGGACATGTCATCCTTTAAGGGCTTTAAACTGAAATATCTGAAAAGATGTAAAAATAAATATTTGCATTGCTGAATTTTTAATTTAAAATGAGAAGGGAAAAGCGGGAACATCACTACCTCAAATAGCTAATTTTGGATTTACCTAGTACCTTGCACTTTCTGGAGGCTGTTGATAGACTGGAGATGAAAGGTAGCTGAAAAGGAAAATGGCAGGAAGAAATGACTGAGCACAAAATTGGGTACTCTGGGCAAGTCTGTTTCTGAAACAGGATTTCTCCTACCCCTTTTGCCCATTGGCCCCTCCAATTTACTCACCAATAAAAATATAAGGGGGGTACACAAGGGATGAATCCATTCCACTGCTGGTCAGAAGATACAATTGGATTCAACTCTTTGCCTCAAAGTTGTTAGGGGCAAAGAGCATTCTCCCTACGCACAGTTTTCCTACACACAGCAGGGAAATGGTACTCCACCATCAGGAGAAATTGTATTTTATTGACTGGAGTGTTCCAGGGTTATGGAGATTGGAATAAGATACAAAAGAATATTTATATAATTTTTATGGTCAGGATAGGAAGCAGAAAGGGCATGAAGTAGCCCTTTATTTTCCCTTAGAAGATCTAAACTATTATTATTTACTAAATTTGCATGCCTCTTTCATGTTCTAAAAATTTCAAAAGTGGTTTACAGAAAAGCAAACAAAAAACAAACAAAAATTTGAGTTACTCAGCAGCTACAGTGAACAAAAGCATTTTAACCTGTCCTATGAACATGAGAAGCAGAGATGCCAACTGTAGCTTGTGAAAATAAAACTGTGGTAGATATGAGTTTTTCCTACTTCACTTGGACAATAAAAAACACTTCGGCAGGAACCATCTGTTGCCTTTATTTTGTTGTTGTGTGCCTTGAAGTTATTCCCAACTTATGGTGACCCAAAGGTAAATCTGTCATGTGATTTTCTGGAGCTAAGACTGTGCGATGTGCCCAAGGTCACCTAGTGGGTTTTCACAGCACAGCAGTGAATCAAATTCTGATCTGCAGAATTATAGTCCAATGTTTAAACCACTGAACCACCCTGGTTCTCAACAACTCAACACAAAATTTCCAGGAATTTTGAAACCATTCATGGAAGATTTAATTTTTGTCACAAATCCCAGAAATTTTCAGGAAAAAAAAAAACAGAAATAAAAATCAACAGTAGCACCCTTTACAGACTGGAAGTTGCTTTGGTACTTTAAGAACATAAAATGCAATATGTATTATCTTGGCTTAGCATAAAAATATCATGTTTCATATATTAAAAGTATAGCTTTTCAGAAAATAATTGCAAATCATATATACTTTTAAAATTTTGTTCTTTGTTACAGAGCTACAAGGTCCCACTTTGTAAGGGACACCTGAACAATAAAGTACTTTGTTTTTGCCAATTTATGAGGAGCAGATCAAAACAAATGATGCACATGCGCATACACACACACACACACACAAAACAAAACAAAAACAGAAGCTGTCAACATTAGTAAAACAATGACAATTTTTTTGTTTCTGTTAGTTTTGCACTGTGCCAAGCAAATGCAAAGCACTAATTCCCATAAAAAGAACTGAGAAAAGGAAAAGGACCAGGAATTGCGATGATGTGATACTGTACTTGTTCTTACATAAATGTTTGCCTGCTCGAAAGCTTTTAGAAATTATATGGGAGTGTACAGATATAAATAGCTTGCTTATAAATAAAATATTTCATGAACAGTTCTAAAAGAAAACATTCCACAATTCCAAAATTTAATACCCACCGACCCCCCCCCACGTGTTTTTTTCCTGATTTTTCCCAGTTTTTACTTCTGGGCCTTCACGTCTCTTGTTACTACTGCTGGATTAATTATTCTAAAGGAGCTTGAACAATTGCTTTCTTGATGTAGAATGGCACCAGAATGAGAAAAGTTTAAGAAAGTTCAGGCACAAGCTTGCCATATGGACATGTTGGCTTTTCAGACAGAACTAGCCACAAATGAACAGAACAGCTACATGAGTTGGGGAAGAGGTCTTTGCCATCTCCTATTACATTATCTTTTCATGGACAGATCACAGTGATTGGCCCTCAATCATTCTACCGTTAAAGCATGTGTTTTTTCATGGAAATACAGTTCCTCCTCTATAACCCCTTCTAGAGGGAAAGATATAATGATAGCAGGACTGTCATTCAGTTTTAGAAATTTAAGCTAAACCATTAGACTTTTAATGCAATTAATGCTACATCTGAACAGACAATGTTTCTGATGAAGAAAACATGTACTTCGTAGGTCATGCCCACAGCTGTTGTGTCAGGTATCATTTAAGGAGAGAAGCTATAGAGGGGAATGTGTGTGAGATATTAGAGAAAATGTTTCGCATAAGGCAGCATCTACTTGCTAACTTTAATTTTTTTTAAAAAAATATTTCGATCAAATACTGCTGTCCAGTTAGTCAGAGATGGGTTTCAATTGATTAAAAGATATTAATGATAAATCACCTAAACAGTGCTGTCCTCAGCACCCCTCCCCCCAAAAAAGTTTAATATTCTACTGTCATTTTCTCTTTGTGGGATTAACACGTATTGGCTATCAAAGTATTCCCAATTCAGTTCTAGCTCAGAAACTGAACGGTCCAAGTATCTCTTCCCCAATCAACTAGAGAGGCCATTTTCAAGCCATAGGAAGCAATGTTTGAAATGGCAGCCTGATTCTGTGCCAGAGGCAAATAGCTTTGTGTTGGAGTGCTTTAATATGGTTTTATACTGCATATAAAGAATGCAAGCATAAACCAGTTTGTTGAAAACTACCCTTTTGGTGAAAGCTTACTATAATTCTGAACAAGTTTTCAATTTTCACACTGCTGCTAGGGTAAAGCATTTTAAAGAGTTTAATTTTTACAGTGGCTCCAATGACACAGGATTATCTAACAAAGTAATGGCTAATCAATAGAGGGTTTAGTTGTCAGGTGAAACATATAACACACTAAAAGGGATTGATTGCTAGGCTCCTCCTTATTTACTGGAAGGTATATATTTAAAATGACACAAACTTGTTACCAAGCCGCATTCCTTTAACCTTGCAAAAGCTGTTTGAGATGAGTGTTAAGCAGCCTATAGCAAAACACACACTAATGGAAAAGGATGCCTACAAACATACAGGCACTTCAAATCACGCCAGGAGCAGGACTGCAATGAAAAGTACCAGGATATAACAATGCTGCATCCATTCCCAGAGGAGGATCAAGCTACCACCTGCATACAGTTTAAAGTAGGAAGGAAGGCAAAGTATGCACTACCACTCAAAATAATACTATTTGCAGAATCTGAATGAGTTGTTTTAATTTGTGATTATGCTGGAGATGGTTCTGGGGGAAAAACCCAGAATATATGGACATAAACTATTTTCAGTATGTATTGTCCATCTTCAGGTATTTGTAATTTTTTTTCTTTTAAGATGATATGCATTTTAACTATTGTTTTAACTGAAGTTCTGTTTCTAACTGTTTTACGTTAATCTATTGTTGTCCCCCACCTTGATCCATGGGGAGAAGCAGGTAAGAAATAATAACAACAATAATCATCATCATCAACAACATAATCACCATCATCTGAAATGGTAAACGAAAAAGGAAGGACTAAAATTTAGAAAGGATTAGAAAATAATAGATTTATAAAAAAACCTTTTGAGTTTTCAGGATACACTGTTAATGCATGTTCTCTGTAGTCAGAGAAAACTATCATGGAATTGTTTTTTTTCAGAAGTCATATAGGTTTTATTGTGACCGTTTCTGGCTTGAAAACATCTTAAGGACTCACACATTACATTTTTGAGTGTGTACCTAAAGACATAGAGTAAGAATGTGACAAATAAGGGCTCTAAGAATATGAAGACTAGAGCAGTTCTCCACAATGGCCAAGGCAACTTTAGTCCTACTGTGTGATCCTTATATTTGAACCTTCTAATACCAGTGTGAAGAGGGCCTAACACACAGTGAATCTCTATGCTTTCAAGTTTTCTTTCTCAAAGAATTGATGCTTTTTCACAATCATATGGACTATTGAAAAAGCCATTACTTTTACCATTCATCCAAAAGATAACCCCTTTCTGAAGACAACATCACTTTTTAATAGGTGCAAGAACCTAAATGTTCAATAAGATTTCTCCCCCACTCATCAATAATTACATGATTTATCACAGAAATATTGTAAAACCATAACAAAATCCAACTGCATGGTCTCCTGCCAAGTCATTTCCAGAGACAAGATTATTAAACTCTTTTCTTCATTGTTCAAACAAGGGCTTTTGTACCAAAGCACCAATTGCCAAATGGTACAGAAATAGTTATTAGACTCTGAAGACTTCAGTGGAAATGGGAAGTTATATAAACAAATCACTCCTGCAGATTCAAAAAGATAGCTTTCATCTCACTTATGGACCCTTAGGAGACCTCCATTAATTACCCTTAAGATCTTTTGCAGTGACTACTTTTTAAAAGGCTATTTACTTATTTATCTCCAGCAAGGTGCTTCTTCCAAAAGTATTAAATAATGCCTGCAAATTTAAAAGCTTTTTTAAAAAAAATAAATAGGTAACTTTAAAAAGAAGAGAATAAAATCAAGCCGCAAGGCATTTCCCAGAATCCACTGTGATTGGTATTACCAAATATAAGGCTAAATTTCTGGTTCCCGTGGCTCAGAACACTTGAGGGCGGGAGAAAGATCTCTGCAGGAAGTCACTATGACAAAATACAGACTAAGCCAAAATGAAGAACAGTTTCAGAAACATCCCCAAAGCTCAGTTTGTCATATTGCAATTACACCTTGCCTACTGTGGAGGCAAGAGTCCCTAATTTTGCCACTAGAGGGAAGAATTGTCTCAACACATGGCAATAGTAGATGGAGAATGGGTTTTCCTGAGCAATTTCCATAACAATACTCCCTTGGCTGGATGTACCTTCTAATTACTCAGTACAATTAAAATGACTAGCCTAAAAACAAAATGGGGTTGGGGGAGAGGACAGACTCAGCCCATTTTTGAGACTTCATTATCTTGCCATTTTGTTTGTCCTTCCTTATTTATTTCTTTTTATCAAATGGAAAGGAAAAGGGCACTGTCACTTTCTGTTCTGTTCTTTTCTCCGTCCATTCCCACCCTAGGAGGTTATTCAGTGAGGCAATATTGACAAAAGCAAGGAGAATTGAATTGCTTGTAAAACAAAAACTGAAAACAACTGAAAACACACACACACACACACACAACCCCAAACAAAAGAGAAATGTCATGGTATTTAGCCATCTGGTAGCAGCTTAAAACAAATTGTCCTCCAAAGAGCAGAAATACAGTATGTTTTCTCTCAGTTCACTGGCTTATGAATCTCTCTCCTCTCCCTGCTTTTTTGTAAAATAAAGTAGATAAGCCAATGTTCATTGTGTTCAGATGCAGGAACTTTTATCTACGCTCCATAATTCAAAGGGCACCCTAACCTGCTGGGCTGATTCTATCTTCCCCTCCATGGATGTATCTCTAAAACCTATTTAAAACTGTCTCCATTTTCTTCTATCCGTGACAGCCTGCCTTGCGCTTCCTGATCTTCAGAGGTTTAAATCCTTCATTTTATAAGGCTAGTTGTTAAAAGGGAAGATGGCATCCAAGTCAGTCATTTTTCTTCCCATTGACAATTGGTGACATTTCTCCAGCAGTGCACAAGGTGTTGAAAACCTGGCAGCTGTTACCTCCTAGGACAGAGCTCCTTTTTTATCCTCCTCTTGACAGTTTAACTCAATGGGTCAGCACCTTTAAAGACTGCAAAGTATCACTGAAGTGGATGGCCAGAGTTGAATTACTACACCCTCCCTAATCAATGTAAACCCTCACTGCAGGTGAAACTCTTCATCTATAGAAGTGCATGGAGGAGGAAAATGCAATGCCCTAAAGCCAGATGGGTTTCTTCTTGTTTTTGTTTAAAGAAAGGAACAAGCTAACAAGGGGACAGCTATTTTGTTAGCTCCTTGGCCTCTCTCATGGCTCTGAGGCCCCAGGGTTCCAGCCACACAAGAGAAAAGAATTCAGCATACACGTAAACACTTAAAGAAATATAACTAGGGAGATGGCAGCATGCTGTTTTCAAAGAGTTGAGAGTCCTGTTCAGAGCTTTATTTATCACTATCCATGTTCACTGGGCTGTAAGTGGACATGGAAACAAAAGGTCAGAAGAACAGATAATGTTGGCAATTTAATCTGGTACAGAGGAACGCAGAAATGTACCACATCTGAGAGCTTGGATTAGCACTAAAGCACGGTAAGTGAGGCCCAACAGGTTTTTATACCACAAACTACACCTCTGCTGAGCAGTCTCAAATTTCTCAAACAATAAAAGTCTCACATTTCTGATCAAATAATATTGGAATACCTGCTCTTAGGTAGAAAAGAAATAAAATGAAGAGAATCTAATGTTAAAGGAAAAAGCACACACAAATTATGAGCACTTTTTAACTTCTATTTTTTTTTCCTAACAAGTATTAAATATTGATAAACTATTGGGTTCTACACCATCCTCCTCTGATATACATACCCTACTCTACAGTAAATATGAAGCGATATATTTTTTACATTGCCTCACCCTTATTATGCCTGCTTGTAATCATCTTGTGGTTATGCCTAACCAGTTATACAACCCCCAAAAATGGCAGAAGCCTTTTAAGTCCTCTAAAACTGCTTAACACTTTAGCCATAAAACAGCAATGTTTGAGCTAGTGAATTCATGAAAATAATGCTTTTGGAAGGAAGATGAAGAGAGAGAAGCCTTTAGTGACAGGGACACAGTGATAGTTATCCTACTTTCATTCCATCTGGAAGCTCTTGCACTTCAAAACAAAAAATCCAATGCATGTCATCACAATCCCACTGTCATCAGCACTTCTCTATATGCACCTTTGACACGATTTCCTCTCCACAGAGACGCCTCCCACTTGCCCCATAGAGCACGTCCTGACAGTAAGTCCACTTCATTATTACCTCATTTGAGCAAAGGAGATATGCTTTCTTTAAACAACTTGCATTGTGCCAATCTTTTTATTAAGACAGTAGTGTAATCAAGTTCAGGGCAGGCCTGGACAGCTGCCCTGTGACCTATGCTTGCTGATCCTTGCTATTCATCACTTTCCTTTGGAGTAGGAGGGCAAACTCCCGGGGAGTGACCACCACAATAGATAGATACAAGCCAACAATAATATGGTTCCTGCAAAGAGAAGGGAAAACCCAGATGGCACTGCAATAAATTTACAAATCTGCATTCATGGCTCTGTTTAACAAACCCCACAGCCAAAAGGCTCAAAGATCCCTGGAGAGCTTCCTCCTCATTGGTTTCTAAAGGCTAGCGCACTCATACCCCCCTCCCTGTCCTCAGTTACTAAGCCCCAACTCTTCAATGGAGAGGAAGCCCTTAAAATAACAAATGTCTGACCTAATCAATCCACCATTCCAGTCCATGCTAAATGATGGGCACTGAAAACTAATTACAGGTTTTGGCATGAATGTTGCATTTAAAATGGAAACATACAGGTTAAAAAGGCACTGGAGCATTTGAGAGTCTTTTTGAAAAAAAGCTATACACATGCACAAAACAGAACTCAGACCAGGAATCTTATTCAATAATTTATACATTTATTTTTTAAATGAATCAAATTAGTCCCATGTGTGACCTGCTGGTCCATCTGTATTCACTGGACTTAATGGGTACTCTTTTCACACTAGCTTCAGTTTGAAGTATGAGAGAGATAAATCTAGTTTAATTTTCAACAGATCAAGCTATCCATTTTCCAAATGGACCATCTGGATCAGCCTATTAAAATTAATTTATAACTTAGCAGTGAGAAAATTTGTTTGTTAGCTTAAACATTGTTGCCAAAAACTTCATTTTCTCATCATGGTTCTCCAAGACTTCCCATACACACGAACACATATCCACACATCTCATCACTACACTGTTTTTAAACCAAATCCCTGCCCCTGCTTCCCAAGAAAAGCAGCAAATAACATCTATCTGTATTTATTTTTCTAAACCTCTGGCACACAGAGACGAACAGACTTTGGTATTGGCCTTTGTGAGATGTAAGATACTTAAATTTACCTCATGTGGCATCTCTGCTTTGGAAAAGCAATGCTGAATTGACCCCAGTACGGTCAGTTACAAAATACTGCTCACCATTTTGACAGCACTGTCAGGGTTTTGTGGGTCACCATGAAAGCCAGTTTTTGGTTAGCAGAAAATATAGCTTTCTTCCCTTTCTTCTAAATGAGGAATACATTCGGAATACATTCCATCTATGTGATACAAAAATGTACATTTTTTTTCTTCATAGAAGGAAGACACCAGGTTCTTCTGTATACTCCCCCAACTCCTCAAAGCAGGATACTGTAAGCCAAATAAGTCCAACCTTGCTTTTATAAACCATTTTTTTAACCAAATATTTTTTCTTTTTCTAGTATCCCAAAAAATTTGAGCTGTACCCTACTGATGACTGCTGTATGGCTTCACTAAACAGAACACTGAAACTTAATTACTGCTTTAGATAACCACAGAATATGAATATGTACCCAATTTCCAAAATAATATTTGAAATCAGCAGCCAGTTCTGCATTAACTGAAGATCTCATAAGATCACCAGACTTTCTCTTTGTTCTCCTCAAAGAATGGGTGGGGCCAGGAACATATCTGGGCATTTGTTTACTTCATATTATTACAGTCACATAGAGGAAAAAGAATTAAGATGTAAATATTTATTGAATCTAAAGGCAGTACAATCTGTAGACAAAAGGTCAAGTAGGATGTAGAAAACATGAACTTCTCTCTTGAACATACAGCGGCCAGGTGACTTTGCCATGGAAAAGAACAGTATCATCCATCTGATCATCAAGGCTTCTTTCAAGGATTTACTAAAACAAGATAGGATCCAGAGGGAAGAAGCTTTATGTAATTCTGGGGAAAGCACTAGCCTCAGGCATGCCTTTTCAAGAATGTGGTGTAAATATGCATAGTTTTTCAGTAAAACAAATTGGGATGAGGGGGATGCATAATGCCTTTATATGCTTTGTATTTTTCAAGATAAGCCAAAGAGCTCTAGATATTTCAAGCTGAGGTGTGAGGAGAGGGATTTAGCATTCATGGATCAACTGCATACCTGCCTGAGTGCATTCTTCTCAGGAATGATTTTCCTCGGGGGCTCATCATTGTTACAGTCTTCTCTGTCAGATGAATTCTATGCAGAGGACAGGAGGAGAAAGGGAAAAAAATTCAACATTCAACTGAGAAGGGAACAACAGCAACTATACACTAAATGTTTTGGGAAGCATCACACAGGAAACACAACTGTTCTGTCAGTGAAATTTGTTTAAAGTAGCTTTCTTCCCCTGACATATATTTGCATAGGTAAACTGGAGTAGGTAGCTGGTACACATAATTCAGATAACGTATCCTGTACTGTTGAAAGGAACAAGTTGCTATAAATGGATTCTAAACATAATCAATTATGATCATTATTTGTACAATTAAATAGGCTTTCAAAATATTGCAGAGTCAGACATTTTGTATTCTCAATATGTGATCTAGCACTGTACGCTGGATCTTGACTTACATAGCTAAATTGGGATGTCTTTGTTTCTGATAATAGCAGGGTTAAACAAATTTGAGATTACTATTTTGCATTTTAGCTTGACACGACAAAATGCCCACCCCATCTTATAGTTAATCAGCTACTGGGAATAAGCCTCCTTGTTCATTAGCAAGGAATACTATAGTAATACACGCCTGATGATAACAGTGATTAGGGCTATTTTGCCTATGGAAAGTGAGTAGATGAAAGAAACTTTCTCTTAGTAAGTAATACGTATGCAACCAGGATCCAAGGAACCATGCTACCTGTTCCATATGTCTAGTGAGGCTTTAACCTAACAGCCACCTGTGTTGCACAGTAAACAGCTTTTTTAAACACCTCCTTGTGCAAGTCATTCAGTACTGCTAGTAATTAATGCTACTCTTGGGCATATATATATAACCCAGCATGTTTTAACAAGAATAGTGGCATTCTGTTGATGTTACAATAACAGCATACATTGTTTAACATAAGTATTCAGCATCCCCTTTGACTTTTCCATATTTTGTCATATTACAACCCTGAACTGAAATGGACTTAATTGGCTTTGTTACCACTTCATATATACAAGAAATTCAAATGCATGAAAGCACAAAATACTTTTATGGAGGTATAAAAGTAAAGCAAACATAAACTTGCACCTGTTGGATACAGAAGTATTCACCTTGGTAGAAGTACATTTAGCAACAATTACAGCAGCAAGTTTCGATAGATAACTCTCTATCAGCACCTTGTGCACCATGATCATGTGGTTTTTCCTCACCCCTTCTGACAGAATTGTTCTAACTCAGTCAGGTTGGATGAGGACAGTTGGCAAACAGAAACTTTAAAGCCTTGACACAGCTTCTCCATCAGATTGAAGTCTGGACTTTGATCAGGTCATTCTAAGACATTATCATTTTAAAACCATTCCAATGTTATTTTGGTTGTGTGTTTAGGATCACTGTTCTGCTAGAAGGTGAAGCTCAACCTCCACCCCAGTTCCAGGTCCCTTCCAGACAGAAAGTGTTTTCCCCCAGAACTGCTCAATATTTCCATCTACCTTGTCCTCAGTCCTCACCAGTTGTTCAGTCCCTGCTAAGGAAAAGTATCCTCACAATATTATGCTGCCACTTACCACCCCTTCCCGAGGGGATGCTATTCTTAGGGCAATGAGCATTGTTGGTTTTGTGGCACAGCATATTTTGCAGCAAGGCTAGAAAGTTTGGTTTGGTTTCCTCAGCCCACAGAATCCTTTCCCATATGTTTTCTCTGTATCCCATATGACTTTTTGAAAACTCGAAATAGGATTTGATATAGGTTGTTTAGCAATGGTTTTCTTCTCACCACTCTTCCATAAAATCCTGCTTTGCAGACTGACCGGGCAACTGCTGTTCCATTCCTATTAGTTTTTAAAAAATGTAAATGCTCACAGAGAGCCAATGTGGCATAGTGGTTTGACTGTTGAAATAGGACTCTAGGAGACCAGAGTCTGAATCCCCATTCAGCCATGGAAACCCACGTCATACTCCCTCAGCCTTAGAGGAAGGTAATGGCAAACCTTCTCTGCATAAATCTTGCCAAGAAAATCCCACACTGGATGGCCATAAGCAGGAGTCAACTTGAAGGCAGATAATAACAACAGCAACAACAAGCACCACACTCATTTGGTTAACCCATCTATGCACTCAATATAACCTTTGAAAATCAATGAGCTGACATGAACAACCCATATAAATCACAGAATCATAGAGTTGGAAGAGACCCCAGGGGCCATCGAGTCCAGTTCCCTGCCATGCAGGAACACCCATCAAAGCATTCCCAACAGATGGCCACCCAGCCTCTGCTTAAAAACCTCCAAAGAAGGAGACTCACCAAGGTAGCATATTCCACTGCCAGACAGCTCTGACCTTCAGGAAGTTCTTCCTGAGGTTTAGGTGGAATCTCCTTTCCTGCAGCTTGAATCCATTGCTCCTTGTCCTAGTCTCTGGAGCAGTGGAAAACAAGCCTGCTCCCTCCTCAACATGACATCCCTTCAAATATTTAAACATGGCTATCATGTCCCCTCTTAACCTTCTCTTCTGCAGACTAAACATACCCAGCTCCCTAAGCCGTTCCTCATAGGCCACGGCTTCCAGACCCTTCACCTTTTTAGTCGCCCTCCTCTGGACACGTTCCAGCTTGTCGACATCCTTCTTGAATTGAGATGCCCAGAACTGCACACAGTATTCCAAATGAGGCCTAACCAATGCAGAATAGAGTGGTACCATTACCTCCCTCGATCTAGACACGATACTCCTATTGATGCAACCAAGAATCGTGTGGGCTTTCTTGGCTGTCGCGTCACACTGCTGATTCCTGTTCAGCTTGTGATCTACCAAGACTCCTAGATCCTTTTCACACATACTGCTATCCAGCCACACATCCCTCATCCTATACTTATGACTTTCATTTTTTCTGCCCAAGTGCAGGACCCTACATTTCTCTCTGTTGAAATTCATTTTGTTAGCTTTGGCCTAGCTCTCCAATCTGTCAAGGTCATTCTGAATTGATCCTATCCTCTGGTGTGTTAGCAACCCTTCCTAGTTTGGTATCATCTATCAATTTGACCAGCATGCCCTCCACTCCTTCATCCAAATCATTAGGATGAAGATGTTGAATAGTACTGGGCCCAGGACAGAACCCTGAGGCACCTCACTAGTCACTTCTCTCCAGCATTTGTGATCACCCTTTGGGTGCGGTCAGTCAACCAATTACGAATTCACCTAACAGTAGCCCTGTCCAGCCTGCATTTTACTAGCTTCTTTGCAAGAATGTCATGGGGAACTTTGTCAAAGGCCTTACTGAAGTCAAGATATGCTACGTCTACAGCATTCCCTTCATCTATCAAGCTTGTAACCATATCATAAAAAGAGATAAGATTAGTCTGGCATGACTTGTTTCTGAGAAATCCATGCTGGCTTTTAGTGATTATGGCATTGCTTTCTAAGTAATTACGAACTGACTGTTAAATGATCTGCTCTAGGATCTTTCCTGGTACTGGTCAGGCTGACCGGGTGATAATTATTTGGGTCCTCTTTTTTCCCCTTCTTGAAGATGGGGATGACATTTGCCCTCCTCCAGTCTGCTGGGACTTCTCCTGTTCTCCAAGAGTTCTGAAAGATTATTGCAAGTGGTTCAGAAATGACTTCTGCCAGTTCTTTTAATATCCTTGGATGTAGTTCATCTGGCCCTGGGGACTTGAATTCATCTAGTTTAGCCAGATATTCCTGTACTACTTCTTTACTTATTCTGTGCTGCATTTCCCCCGCTTCCTCACCTGCTCTCCATGCCCCAGGTTGGGTACTTCTATCCTTTTGGGGGAAAACTGAGGCAAAGAAGGTATTAAGTAGTTCTGCCTTCTCACTTTCCCTCGTTATTAACTGGTCACCTTCTCCACATAGTGATCCTATCATTTCCCTGTTTCTCCTTTTGCTGCAGACATATCTAAAAAAGCCCTTTTTATTGTTTTTGATGTCTCTGGCAAACCTGAGTTCATTCTGCACTTTAGCTTCTCTGACTTTCTCCCTACATCTCCTGGCTATTTGCTTAAATTCCCCTTTGGTGGTTTCACCATTCTTCCATTTCCTGTACATGTTTTTTTTAACACTTATCTCAACTGAGAGTTCTTTCGTCAACCATTCTGGTTTCTTTAGAGACCTGTCATTTGTCCTCCTTATTGGCACAGTTTTCAATTGTGCCTTCAGTATCTCACTTTTAAGAAACTCCCATCCATCATGAACTCCTTTCTCCTTTAGTATTCTTGTCCACGGAATTTCAGCAAGTAACTGCCTAAGTTTAGAGAAATCAGCTTTCTTAAAGTTTAGGATGTGTGTCTGGCTACACTTGGCTTCTCCTTCCCACTGAATGTCAAACTCCAAGAGAGCATGGTCACTCCCTCCTAAGGATCCCACTGCCTCCACCTCATCAACTAGGTCACCCCTGTTGGTCAGGATCAGATCTAAAATAGCCGATCCCCTTGTTGTCTCTTCCACCTTCTGGGCCATGAAATTGTCTGCAAGGCAAGCAAGGAACCTGTTGGACCTTGAGGTCTTTGCAGAATTTGACTGTCAACAAATATCAGGATAATTGAAATCTCCCATTAACATGGCATCTCTCCTTTTTGAATGTGTGGTCATCAGCTCCAATACTACTAATTAATCTTAAGTAATACTACTGGGCCATTTAGCCCAACACTATCTACTCTCACTCATGTAGCTCTCCAAAGTTTCAGGCAGGAAATCATTTCCAATCCTGCTATCTAAGATCCTTCAACTGAAAATGGCAGAAATCAAGCTGAGACAGAGCAATTTGCTCTTTTACTGATCTATGTCTCCATGTGAACATGTCCTGCCACCAAGGTAAAGATCATACAGTTACATCTCACACCCCTGTCAGTCAAAAATCTCCCACAATGACAAATGTATCTAAGTAATGTTGAAAGGCAGTATGTAATTCAATGGTATTAACTGCACCGCTACACTGGTGTTCTTTTGAAATGTGAGTTCTCAGGTACTTTTTCCCAAGGGTTGTGCTTACAGCCAGGTCCATATAGCTTCACCACTAAAACTGCACCATGAACTTTCACATCATTCTCAGACAGCCAGTGTTCCTGCTCTTGGGTCCCTACATGTTGATAGGTTTCAAATCTCATCATCCTTGATCACTACACACATTGACTAGAAGTTATGGGAGCTGCAGCCCAACACCTGGAGATTTGTGGTTGAAAATTTACTCTTTTGGGGGATCCAGGCTGAGCAAGTAACCCCATATGGTCACAGGAAATACACGCAGAAAAAGAATGCAGGATATAGAAATCTAGTACTGATGTCTGATGTTTTCCCAAGAAGCATTTTAAGATAAAAAAAATGTCAACTTCAGAAATTAGAAATGTAGCATTGAAACTAGTGAGCTAACAGCAGTAAGCTAATTAGTGGGAAGATACAAAATTATCTTTGGAATGGTAGAATAAATATCAAAATAAGCACAGGAGAATAGCAAAGCAAAATAGTTTAGTATTTTGATAACACATATGTACTGTGCACCAACACTAGCTGTTCTAGAAGATCTTTTAGAGTTGAAAAGGAATATAAAATCATTGTACATAAACAAATAAATGTTTAGAGAATACAAAAGCAAACAGGATTCATCCCTAACAGTCTTTTAGCTTAATCTAAATGGAAAGCCCCCCCTTGAATAGAAAAGTGGCAGAGAACACATTTTACCACTTCTTGCCTTGGTTGTTCTATTTACAGAGTATTTTTCTGTCAAAGAAACTAAATAGAGTAAATGACAACAAATTCACATTCAATGAATAAATAAGATATTGGGCGAATGCTGAACCAGAAAAAAAAGTAGGACTGAAAGAATATGTGGCAAATTGATATGCAAGTACTAATGTATTTAACAGCATCCACAATTTTCTTCTCTTCTTTCTTTCTTTTTCTTTCTTTCTTTCTTTTTTTTAGCTCATACATCTCTTTGCTCCTAAGAGTTTATTTCAGGTGAAATACATTAACAAAAGCCATGGAATTCCATGGCTTTTTGATTGCCTATCCCAACATACTTCAAGTTTACCAATTTCTTTCTTGAAACTAAACAGCTAATTTGAAGCCTTTGTTTTATTCATTATCTTTATAGGTGGCAAGACTAAGAGGTTGGCTGAACAAAGACCAGACAATGACTGCCAAGTGCATATGGTAGCTCACAGCTTGCCATCACCCCATTCTACTGCACCAACACAGCAGACTATTAAAGAGGAGCGCTGCTCGTGCACTTTTGTCAGCAAGTTAAGTTACGCTTCGCAAAGGCTGAAAGACTAGCAAACATTCTGCTCATTAAGAAGCAGCAAAGATGGAGCTGATCACTTAAAACCAGAAATCTTTGTTGCAAGTGGACAACAAGCTTTAGAACGTTTCTGAAACAGAATTTGCATGAGAAAATTCTTCTCAATAGTAGGCATCTTTTAGATCTGTTATGTGTCTTAAATGTATAACAGATATGTACATGCGTAGGCATGGCTCCTCACTGAATTCTTCATAAAGTTCCCACGCACATCCATAGAGATAACAGCAGAATGTCTGTTCAGGAAAAAGATATGATCTTAAGAGCACAAATTCGGAATTGTTGCTGCCTTACACATGTCTGAACAATACATTTACAGTAAAATCTACAAACAGTGACAGTAGCATTCAGTAGCAAGAATAAAGTATGCATCAAGAAAACACACGCAGCAGATGTGCTTAAAAATCCAGACAGCTCTTTACAGTACCGAGCTAAGACTTTTATTTTCACCACTAAATGAAACTGTTCTTCTTTAACAAGTGTGCTTATTAGACTAAATTAAGGATGGAGACTCTCTGACAAGCAAATCTTGTACACTAGGCATATTTTCATTTATGGTAGTGACGGGTAAACTTCAGACTTGTTGGATCTACCTGATTATTTTGTTCACTTTGTTTTATTTTTTGCTGGAACTCCAAGATTCACTGGCATTATCCAGAAGAACTAAAATTAAAGTATACTTGATATAGTCTGAGCATGTTCTGAGTTTAGGAGTTTGTTAGTATCAGAACAAACTGAATTCACAGCTCTTTTACACACAACTCCATTCCTGATAATCCATTTCAGCAACCTAAATTAGTTCAAAAAAGTTGTAGTGTTGTTCTAATCACTAAACAACTGGAAACTTACCAATTGACCACAGATCACCAACAGATTCATAGTAGATTCTGATCTTGCTTCTGCCCCCTTTTTGCTTGTCTGTGGACAAGACTCTATGAGACACATCTTTTCCCATACCAATTTATTTGACAGTATAGGGTCCTGAAATATTCCTCCATATCTAGCAATTTCCCAGACTAGCAGAAGAAACTTAACAGTTAGAGTACAACCTACATACTATCAGTGGATGGGCAGCACTCAGAATTATTCCATGATCACTAAATGTTCTTCAGGAAAATTCCTTGATTCTCATAGATGACATAGATGGAGTATTAGATAAAACCTACCATGGCACTACCTTTCTGTGGTGCTGGGATTCCATGGACCTGTGAGGCAAGAGGCTATGCTGATGGTAACAGTGCTGCTGGAAGAGTCTCAAATATCAGACAAGTTTTTGCTGAGGAGCCAGACTAACTGAGCCAAACAGCTACTGGGCAGCAGCAATAGTGGGGAGTGACATTGACAGAGGATCTTTCAGAGACAGAGGCAGTGGTACCATAACTAATGCTTGCTAGTATTGTGCAGAAGGCAATGGTAAACCACTCTCTAAGCCTTCTACCTTGAAAACCAACTAAAAAAAAGTCCAAAATGAAAAAAGAGATAGTGCCAGAAGATGAAACTCTCAGGTTAGAAGACACTGAACAAGCTACTGGGAAAGTGCAAAGGACAAGTAGCGTGGTGGCTAATGATGCAATGGGACTCAAGCTGAAAGGAAGTTTAACTGCTGACATGCTCAAAGGTAAAGGAAAGTCTGAAGCTGCACAACATAAGAACATGAAATGTGAGAAGAATAATCAGGAGAAGGTACACACTGTAAAACAAGAAATGGAACATACAAAAGACTGCAATATTTGGAGTGAGTGAGCTAAAATGGACACGAATGGGGCATTTTCATCCAGAAAACTACACAGTGTTTTACTCAGAAATGAAAATCTAAGAAGAAATAGAGTGGCATTAATAGTGAGAGTAGGTGTAGCAAAAGCAGTCAAAGGATACAATGCAAAGTCTGCCCAAATAATATAAATAAGACTTCTTGGAAAGCCCATCAATTTAACCATAACCCAAGTTTATGGTCCAGCCACAGAGGCAGAAGAGGAAGAAGCTGAAAGAGCAGAACCAAACACAGCAGGAGAATTTGGCCTAGGATCAAGAAATGAAGCAGGAGAGTGACTGATGGTATTTTGTGAGGCTAACAGTTTGTTCACCACAACATACTCTTCAAGCAACCAAAGATGTAACATGTATACATTGACATCACTTGTTGGCCAACAGAGAAATCAGATAGACTATATAGTTGGAAGCAGAGGATGGAGAAGCTCCAATCTCTTTGCAAAAACAAGACCAAGAGCAGATTACATTACAGACTATGAATTGCTACTATCAAAAATTAGAGTAAAGCTAAAAAAGAACACTAAATCAATAATTGTGCCAAAATACATCTTGCAGAATATCCCTGTAGAATTTAAAGATAAATAAATAAAAAAAAGACTTGCACAATTATGCCTAAGTGACCAGGAGCCAGAACTCTAGACTGAAGCCAGGGACACCATGAGAAAAAAAAAAACGCAAAAAGGCACAATCTACAGTCAAAAAGAAAGACAAGCCTCACCAGATGACAGACAAAACTCTTCAAGCAGTTAAGGAGAGACAAGAAGGAAAAGTAAAATTTGACAGAAATAGAGTCAGAATCCTTAATGCAACCGTTCCATGACTTGTGTACAAAGATATGGAGAACTACTATAGTAATCAATAAAGAGAAACAGAAGATGGCAACACAAAAAGGAAGAACAAGACACCTTCTCCTCAAGATCTGAGAAATCAAGGGGAGATTTAAACCAAGAGTGGAGATGCTCTATGACCAGCAGGTGAACACACTGCACGATCAAGAAGAAATAAAAAGTTGTTGGGAACAATATATTGGAGAACTATATAAAAGAGATGAAGGAATGACAGATTCATTTAGGGAAGAAAAATGAAGTGGAAGCTGCATTCAAAGAACTTGAGAGAGATAAATCATCAGTAACAGATGGCATACAAATAGAGCTGTTTCAAGCTACAAAGACAGAATCCACTTAAATTCGTACTAAAATCTGTCAGTAAACATAGAAAACAAAAGAATGGCCCACAGACTGGAAACACTGAATATACATTGCCGTCTCCAAGAAAGAGGACACCAGGGACTGGAGTAACCACAGGACCATGGCATGAATCTCCCATAAGAGCAACGCAATGCTCAAAATTCTACAACAGAGACTTTTACAGTATTTGAAATGAGAAATGTCTGGCGTCCAAGCTGGGTCCAGAAGAAGAAGAGGCACAAGAGATCCCTCTGAAAATGGGTTACATTTTATTATTATAATGCATAACCTGTATTCAGAATAAGAGGCCACTGTTAGGACAGACTATGGAGGAACAGAAGGGTTTCCAATTGGTAAGAAGGTCAGGCAAGTGTGAATTTTATCATCCTTCTGTTTAAAATATATAACTTGAATGTATCATATGCAAAGCTGGATAGGAGGAAAGAGGTAGGAAAATTAGGGGAAGAAACATCAGCCATTTAAGATACACAGATGACACCATTCTGCTAGCAGAAAATAGCAAAGTCTTGGAATAACTACTAAAGAAAGTGCAAAAACAGGTTTACAGTTGAACATTACAATGACAATAATATTGAGCACAGATGATTTACATAACTTTAAAGTAGATAATGAAGACATTGAAATAGTTCAAGGCTTTCCATACTTTGTACTCAGTCATAAATCAGAAAGGAGACGGAAGTCAACAAATGAGAAAAAGACTAGGACTTGGAAAGACAGCTATGAAGGAACTAGACAAAAACCTCAAGGGTAAAGATATATCATTGAATACCAAAGTTAGGATCGTTTATGGTATCATATTTCCCGTTTCTATGTATGGTTGAGAAGGCTGGACAGTAAAGAAGGCTGACGGGCCGAGAATCAACTCATTTGAGGTGTGGTGCTAGAAGAGAGTTCTCAGGGTATCCTGAACTGCCAAAAGGACAAATAAATGGGTCATGGAGCAAATCAGGCCTGAGCTCTTCTTGGAAGGCAAGATGATTAAACTGAGATTGTTGTACTTTCGACATATCATAAGAAGACACGCCTCACTAAAAGATATAGTAATGTTTGCCAAGGTAGAAGGCAGTAGGAAAAGAGGAAGACTGCAGTGCAAATGGATAGACTTAGTGAAGAAGCCACAGTCCAGGGCCTCCAGGGCTTGAGTGGGACTGCTAATGACAGGGTGTCCTGGAGATCTCCCATTCATAGAACTACCATAAGTCAATGCTGCTTTGATGGCAGTTTACAGCAACAATTAGATAAAAACCTCAGATTAAAAATTATTGTATCAAGGAAGATTTGAACATGTAACCTATTTGTTAGAAAGATGGGATATAAATTCTATAAATATATAAATAAATAAACTAAATAAACCACAAGGAAAGTAGTAAGGAAGTCAGAGCTTCACGACCTTGTCTTTCTGAAAAATGTGGGTCATACCTTAACTCTCATTTCCCAATTTGGTATCCTCTAGATAAGCTGAACCTGTCATAACATTTCACAATCAGGTATTCTGGCTGTGGGAATATGGGAATCACAGTCTAACAGATCTGGAGGGCATCAGGTTGGAGAAGTTTGCAGTCAGAACATTGAGGAAGCCAAGCATGAGCATGTCTTAATTCTTATTTTAGTAAAATAAAAGTACTAATTGCTAGCAGTGAGGTAAAGATGGTTCCTCCCCTGACTGAAGTAATACAAAAAACATGTTTTTGAGGCAGAAGAGGCAATTCTTAGAAACTGTTTATAAGTGACCCTTGCCAAGTCTCATTTGTGTGAAAAAAAAAAACCCACACACTTTAATCAACCCTGATTTTACATTTTTTTAAAATACAAATGTCACCTCATGAATCCTAACTGCCCTCCTACAATCATCTTCACAATTATAGCTACGTGTCTAAAGTATGATATCAAGAATTTCTTCCACAGAACCGACCCAAAGAGATACTGGAATTAGATCTAATGGATGGATGAAAGCATTCCAAAGGGCCATCAACTGAAGAGAGCCACCTTTAAGACTGCCTCTTATCTCACAGCAGGGATCACAATAACCATGCCAAGTGGGGCAGTACTCCCTCCTCATAGGTGGAAAGAGAAGGGGACCGTGTTCAGCAATGCTAATTATTAAGCTATACAGATGTAGCACTTTTTCAGATGTCTAGCTGTGTGCATATATATGTGTGTCTGCAAAAGACACACAGAGACAGAAGCCATGTCTTTGCAGAAAATACTTTTTTTATGCTTTCAAATCCTTAATCCTGTTTGGAGCTGTCAGTGGGGGTTAATGGAAGCTTTGGATAGGAGAATTCCAATCTGGTTGGCAGATGGATAGGTTGGTTATAGCTGCATAACTATGTCTTGCCTGCAGGCACAATTCAGAACACTGTTAAAGCAATATAAAGTCGCTGTCAAGCTGAACCATTTGGATCAGTAGCAAGGAGAAATAATAATAAAAGGAGTTCATTTCTGGGCCTTGTGTGTTCATGGTAGTATGCAGAAACTGATTAATTGTCATGGGCTGGTCGGCTGTACCTCTGATTCCTACTTCTGGAGTAGATTTTGCATGCTAATATAATCATTCTCCCTCTTGAGACATTAGCAAATAATCAAATGAAAAACAGGATCATAATTTACTGAGATTCGGGCAATTCTCTATGCAAATTTGACTTGTTATTGCTGCTGCCTCGTTAATCTGAATGCCTTTGACAAACTCCTTTGATTTATGAACTCATGACAACTCCAATGTGTATATATTTTGCTAGATTGACATTATCATTAAGAGTGGGTGGACTGAGCTCACATGAATGGCTGATTTTATTCGCTGGTGTCGGCTGCTCAACAGCTGAGCATCTCCTTTGCACAAAGCCCCCAAGCGCCAGGCTCTTCCCATCTACCCATCCATTCATCATCTCGATGTTAATTGGCCCAGGCTTTAAGCAAATTTTCAACACGATTTAAAGGCATGATGACACTGATTACTGACCCTCTGCCATACGGTGCCTATTGATTAACCTGACAGAGATGATGAGCTTGAGGGAAACTAGGTGTGTGGGGACCTCAAAAGGGTGTACACACACACACACAGTTTATGCAGGCAAAACACTTGTCATTATCCCAGAGGCCAGAATTTGTGCAGAATTGGTCTTTAAAACTTGCATCCGATAAGGAAGATGCATGCTGCTTTGAGGGAAGAAAACCAGTTACAAATGTCTTGTCATGTGCAGTTTCTTATTTTGGCAGAGCTCCTGGTGACAAACAAATCTCTTCCAAACAAGTAGGACTTATGCAAGCCACCATGTATGAATACACATTAGTTCAAAAGACAAGAATATGTGGAATGGGGAATGAGAAAGCAGTTCACTGGCAAGAATTAAATGTGTATAGCCTGACAAAAGCTGTTCTGGTCTATAAAAGTGAGACATAGTAAACAGCCCAGTCAGTTCTCAACTAATTTCATAAGGAGCTCAAGGACAATCTAAAGGTCAAACACAACATTCCAGATGCTTTGAGAGGCTCACATTTAGCTTCCTGGTATTCCAGAAAAGGGATGTATGTGTGTGTATACACACAACCTGAATTTCAGTATCTTGTGGAAAAGAACAGAGAGTGAAGGCTGGAAAAATTCATTTGAATTACTCTGAGATTCTTCCACAGCATGGATTAAAGAGGAGAAAGGAAATAAATGCTAGCCTAATGGTTGCAGGAGAGTAAAACTCCTACAGTCCCTTTCCAATAACCTTTGCAAGTGATAGATGAGTCCAAGAGCCCTGCTACTGTAAAGGGACCGTCAGCATCCCGATTTCATAAATGCAGTTTGGCAGTTTATAAATCTCAGCTATTTCAAAAAGCACTAGTTGGAAAACTGACACAGCTCATGTGAAAAAGGAAGTAAACATCTTTATAAAACTTATGGACTCAAAAAGCTATTAAACCATTTAGCGGACTTCCTTCTCCCATCTCAAGAGGAATTAAGCACCTATGACCAAAATGCAGCCCTTGCAATGCTAGGGATTAATAGCGGAGAAAAACAGAAACAAATCAAAAGACTAGCCGAAGCTATACTGAGCGGCTTGTCCCATGGGGAGTATCTCCAAAGAGGGACATGGTTATATGAATCATAATACTTGTGTCAAATCCTCTGTTTAAACAAACTGCCTAAGGACCATTCAAAATTGAGATGCTGTCTGCATTTCTTAGCTCTTCTGAGATTCATATAAATAAACACATTTTTTGTAAGATGCTTATATTTAAGCTAATTTGGCCTCAGTTTACATTATAAGAGGAGAGCATGGAAACATTACAAACTTTACAGCTCATCCTACTCATCCGATTTACTTTTATGTGAGATTGGTTCGTTGCCTTGTAAAGAAACAACAAGCTTTTGGTCATGCAGTCTGACTCCTGAGTTTTTAAGATGAGCTTCTGAAAACCAAATCAGCAATTCAGATTTGGAGGAGGATTTCTATGTCAAGTCTATGTACCATTATGGTATCCTTTTCTTATTGCACTGAATCACAGGTATTTTATGAAGCCAATACCATATATTTCTTATTTTGTAGCATATCTCAAAACACCACATCAGCATGCTTCACTATAATAAAACAGGATATTAAAATCATACAAAAATCACACAGCACAATCACGTTACTTCTTATTCATTCCTATTTATTGCCTTTTGTTTTTGAAACTATTAGAGTTAAAATACTTAAAAGTTCAGCTTCTACAGTTGCATGCTTAAAACCCTTCTGGGTGAAAAGGCTATTTTCTATAGGATTTACGACCAACCCCACCATTTTTAAAATAAACTCTAGAGCATCTTATGAACAAGACATGCCTAATCTCTTATTCTTCTGTTACAAACAAGGCATGCTTAATTTCTAGGCCCAGGAACCAATCCCTGTTTCATATGTATCTTGTAGGAATTTAGAAAGAATAAAAAGTGAAACAGTTTAAATTATTAAAGTCTTCTAATCTCGTTAGCTGGCCAGTTGCTTTTTAAATACATTTTGATAGCATCATATTTACACACATATATATCCAGAGAGAACTATGAATATAATTTTCCACATATTAACCAAAGAACATTTGCTTCTCCTAATCAGGACATCTGGTTATTTTTATAACTCTGACATCTGCATTAGGCATAGCTGTTTCTTAATTTTTCTCAACTAGAGGTTAAATCAGAGCAACAAAAACCTGCAGGACCTTAATGAATCACTTGTGATTTCCAAAATGAATAGCCTTTTAAAGAAAGGTTTACCAGTACTTACTTTCCTTTCCAAACAGTACATTATGATAGCGGAAAAGCCAAACAACATTTGCCAGCATATTTTTAGAACCATTTGATTGGTGAAGCATAAGACAAACAAAGGGATTTATCTTTAAAATGCCTTTCCAATATGATTGCACCTTTTGATCAAGAAATAAAGCTAACATGCCATCTCTCTAAATCTGAATTTCTGCTCCTGAATTTACTTGCCCACTGTGTGAGTCATATACTCATCTACATCTATCATCACTGAATCCACATTCAGCTGGTGTGCTAAAAGCATGCAAGGCACAATTTGCGGGTTTAGTTTCATCATGCAACAGTGTACATCAAGAGAAGAAAAGAGGTGGGTGGGAGCTAGAACCCAACAATATTGTGCAACTGTAACCATTTTTTGCTAATTTGCTCTGCTTTCATTCCTTTGTTTGAATCCACAATATTTTTGAAATCCTGGATTCCAACATACAAATGCACCAAATTTAAGAATTAATTGTTTTCCTTCTGTTCTCTCCAGTGTAATTCAAGACTTGTCTAAGTACTAGTGACAACTAAATTGAAGGGAAAAACAGCAGGTTATGAACTACAGTGACATGCTGAGGGGGTGTCAAAAGCATATTTCTAGTAGTAACAAGAGGCAACAGGACTTAAGAGGTCTATGGAGGATTAATTTTTTTAAAATTTATTTATTAAAATTCTCTAGACACAGTTTCATTTTCTTTTCTCAGTATTTATTATAGCTCCATCTGCATGGGAACTGAAAGCACTTGATAAATTATAAGGTTGGCTAGTTTCACTGCATATTCTGTATCATCTCTCCACATACTTCTACCTTCTACTGAAACATCTCTAACAAAAAGATTCTGAATCTGATGCCCCCTAAAAATTAGCAGGTATCCTATTTTTCCATTGCAAAACATATCTAACAATCCTTTGGTTGGTGTCTATTCTCATGTACCACTGTTACTTCTCTGCATCACAGTTATCTCAATTCTAAATCAAGCCTGTTTCCTTACCATAAGTTACAATGTGACCCTCATCCCCAGCACTGTACCTACCTAAAAAAAATAAAATAAAAATGAATCAGTGCTCCTGGAGGTCTCCAAGAAAGACAATCCATCCCCTCCTCCCCCCCTTTTTTTTTTGCCAGAAAAAGGCAGACTAGGAGAGTACACAGTCAGATAGGGAGGAGGTCAAGAAGTTCTATCTGGTCTAGCAAGACAATATTTTGAAGTCAAGCAACAAGTTTTTAGAACCAGCAAGGTATAGTGATTTGAGCACTGGGCTGGGACTCTGGGAGGCCAGGGTGTGAATCCCCACCAAGACATGGAAATCTATTGAATGACCTTGTCCAACTCACACTCTCAGCTTTAGAAAAAGACAATGGCAAGCCTTCTATGAATAAATGTTGCCAAGAACACCCTTTAATAGTGTACCTGTAAGTCAGAGTCAACTTGAAGGCACATAATAACAAACAAGTCTTTATGCTGGGATGATGTAGTCAGTGACAATGAGAATTTAGACATAAAGCTCAAGAGGAATAAGTGCTGGAAGAGCACAAACTTTATGACTCAGGCACTGATGCTTTGCTGCAACATGTTTCCAATGTAATGGTCTTCCCCTCCCAGCCTCTTGCAAGCTATGTGTCTTTTGGTTTCCTGCTTAAACTAACTGTGGCCCTAGATGACTCAGCTCTTTAAATCACTTTTCTGCAAGCAATTTTTTGAGGGGTTCCTGTATGATTATATCCTCAGTTCCTCTTTAAGTGAACATTTTGAACCACAAACAGAAAAGGACATATAAAATGCTGTCCTCAGTACTGAAGCACAAACAGGAGCTGTATGGCTTTCAATTATTGCTCCCTTTCCCACCGAACTCCCCTTCTCAACCTGAGAAGGTCCAGCTGGTGTGATGGGACTTCAGGTGGTTCAGTCTCTTCCACATATTCTCATTCATCCCTTTACCAGCTGAACCATACTCACTTGCCTTCTGCATCAAACAGAAGTCAGGCCACCACCTGATACGGTCCAGTTATGAACACTTCTGTAGCTTACAGTGTAGGAATCAATTTTGTGGTTCAAAACAACATCTACAACAGCTATGTTCAGAAACTACTGCAGCACATCATCCCACTCAGAACAGCATCTATTACTATAAGTTTTATGGGACTCAGTTTAGAACAACGTAAGAAGATTTAGAATGGTATGAGAAATTCCACAGTAATTTAAGACTTACTGGCAAATCTTCTACTACAGGTGGGGAAAAAAACTAGACTGTGGAGAAAAATCACATCAATTGTGCAGGAACAGAATCACTGCTCCTTCCAATCCATTGTGTAGTGACTAAGAAAAACTCTTTGGTCACATTAAGAAGACAGCTGAATCCCATCTCAAACTACCAAGACAGCAGACTACTGATGGACTCAGCATAGAGGGTGTGGAAAAGATTACCATGGTAACAGATACAGAACTGCACATCCTCACAAACACATACAAAGTGACTGCGGAACATACAGAAGCTGTTTTTTCCTGTCCTAACTTCATCTGCTACAGGCTGTAGCATGCGAACAACTCCTAAGAAAATGAACAGATAAGGAAAAATCCAACATATTTCACTCAGTATGAACAGGATTCCATATGAATCAGACAATGGTGCCAACTTAAACCTGGGGCTGTGATTATGTTTATCCGCTGCACCTTTCACAGAGACAAAACCCACCTACAGTATTTAGATGACAACCTTATCTATATACATTTCAAAAAACAAAACTTCAACTTTGGAACACTATCTATTCAACAAGGCATGTATTTCCTCACTGATTGGGAGCAGGACTGCTAGATTTCCCTTTGGTCCATTCAGCATCATCAATATGGAAGTCAGGAATGTGTGTGTGTGTAACAGCTCTTGTTCCTCTACCTCAAGGCTAGCCAGATTTTTGGTTTCTAAAGGAAAGTATACAGCTTTAAGCCAGAGTAGATTGAAACCCACTATTCACACTCTCTTGCTTGGACAAGAATGGCCTATTAAACTTACAACATATCTGTTTTAGTTAACTTCTGGGTGGGGAGGGGACCAAGAGAGAAACAAAATGTACTTAAATGCTGGGCTCTTTCCACCCTTGGGCTGAATGCCTTTCATCCAATAAGACATTCAAAGCAGTGACCCAGCAAATGGATTGAAAAAGCAATCTTCCATCTGAGTGCCACATTATCCTTCCTATTCAGTATTCTCTGTGAGAGATCTCAATCAGCTGGGTGCGTGTGTAAGAGACAGCGCAGCCCATTGCTGGGTTAATTAAACATTTGACTTTAACACCCTCCCATCATTAAGCAAATAAAAACAGATAATTCAAACCACACTTCATACACAAGGTGCACAATGCACGTCAAAAAATTAGAAAGCTCCCAGCCCCCTGGAGAGTTCAACTGGGGAGGTAATCAGTTTAAATCTTAGCTGGTTTATCAATTATTCTATTGATTAAAGTGGAGGGATTATGCAGAACTCCAGTTTGCCACATGGGATAAACATCAGAGCAAGACAAACACAGAAGTCTCAAAACAGTCTTAGAAAATGAAAAGGCCAATATGCACTAATTACAACTCACCAGGGACATACAGATAGGAAAACTGATTTTGTTTTGTTTTGTTTCAGGGTGACAGAGGTGTTTCTGACTGAAACATGTCAGAATGGCTATCTCACTTGAATGTTAAAAAATGTGCAATAGAATTTAAGTTTACTTTCCTATACTTCGAAACAGAAAACCAGTTATTGACACATATTTTATAGATGTTGGTTCAATAACACAACAAGGATACGTCTTATTCCTAAACATGTTCATACAGTTGGCCCTCCACATTTGTGGGTTTAAATTTCATGGATTTGATTTGCAAATTTCTCCAACCCCTCCCCCACCACCTTAAGTGCTTATTTTCTGGGGGACCTTCCTGCTCAGTGGCTCCAATCAGGCCATGCAGCCCTTTAAAAAGCCATCTCTGGTCCTCCTTCACATCCACCACCAGCAGCAGCCTGGCCAGCTAAGAATGGATCACAACCCAATTTCCCAGCACCACAAACCCTCTCCCAATGCCCTTGCAAGCCAAGGAAGAAGATGAGAGAGAGAGCATGTTATTAGGCCACCATACCAAACCCACCCCCTTTGCCTCTCCTTTCGCTGACCTGGTTTGGATCTGGGTGCCCATTCTCCCCACCAAGCCTTGGCCCCCTTCCCACAGTTACACATGTATACATTTTGATTTTTGTGTTTTTTCCACATTTGTAGGGGCCCTGCACCCCCGCCCTAGTAAATGTGGAGGGCCAACTGTAATTATCTTATAGAACTTGAAGGATACGTCTTACCCCTGGACACAATCATTAATTATCTTATAGAACATATGTATCAACACCTAACATAGGGTGAGAAGGACAATTATGGCACTGGATTTCTCTTCATCAGCACTTCAAGTCAAAAGCTATATGCCTTTAATAATTTGGGCAAATTGCCCCTCCTCTACCGCCATTTAAGTCTCCCCGCAACAAAATGCTATTGATGATTGGAGAAGCTTCTGGAACAGAATGAGACATAACAATGAGAACCACAGTGTATGTGTGTGATGGAAAGAGGAATGTCTTTAAAAACTGAACATCTTGCAAAAGCACTTTCTGATAAAGCAAATATATGGTTAGACATAACCCATTATTTTCTGCTTTAAATGAAACACTGATTCAGGGTGGCTAATTACTGTAGGATTATCCTTTTTTAAAATCTCTGGTGTCCTTACTGAAAAAAAAATTACTATAAAATCTAGCGAAATATTAGATTAATATGGCCCATTCATTAATCATTTTTTGTACTTCTCTGTGAACTTGATTTTTTTCACTTAACATTGAACTTCGCATTCTATTTCTAAAAACAGACATAATTTTCCTTCTTTTTGTTCTGCTAAATGGCAAAAACATGCACTCAGGTAACTTAAGAGTACAAGAGTGCAAGACTTGACAACTCTATACTAGGTATATTTGTGACTGTTTGAGTGTGTGTTTTAAAAGCTTTAAAGGATATTGTAACATGCCATCTAATATATATCTAATTCATTTCATGTTTTTACTTGTGTATGTGCATGTGAATGTGCATTCAAGTCACCTGTCAACCTTAACATGGGATTTTCTTAGGCAAGAAATACTCAGAGGTGGTTTTGCCAGTTCCTTCCTCTGAAATACACCTTACAACACCTGGTATTCATTGGTGGTCTTCCATCCAAGTACTAACCAGGGATGACTCTGCTTAGTTTACAAAATCAGATGGGATTTGACGCCTTTAAGGTATTTGGCCCTCATGTTCTTACTCGCACCACACTTGGTTCTCCCCTCTCCTATGTTCTTTCTCTCACAATTTCCCAAAATTTTACATCTTGCTTCTCTAAGCAGTAGCACTGTCTCTTGGGTGACCGTTTGCAAGAGGACTTGCAAATGGAAGTTTCATCATGGTCACTTTGGCTGAGCCAACCTCATCATTTTCAAGCTTGTTTATTTTTACTATTCTCCCATAACTAAATTTAAATCTCCCATAAATGAGAAAACTCTATGAAATTCATGGGGTCACCGTAAGTTGACACGTGACAAGTGACTTGAAGGTACATACACACACATAAATAAGAAGAGCTGCTTAAGCTAGACGTCTTGAGCTGTCATGTGATGCACATTTGGAAATTTCAGGGAAGTCATCTAGTCTATTTCAGCAAAAATCACAAAGAACTGTGCAGCACCTTAAACATAACATACATTTGGTGTGACATAAGCTTTTGTAGACAATAGCTTCTTTCAGATGCATGTTTCCCAACCACTGTGCGCATCTGATAAAATCCAACATGAACTTTTGTAAGTGCAGCCATTTTTTTATATGTATACAGCAACCAGAAAACTATATATACATTTGAAGAGTATGCCACAGGCTTAGATCACTGCATGAGTTTTGCTATGACCTAACCTGAAGAATTTTTAAAAGACTAAATGAGTAGTCAAGCCTTGTTTTTTCACTAGACCAACAGCACATGGAATGGACAACTGAGAAACAAGTGGAACTATTCCCCTCGTAAGTGGCAGTGCCATTCCTGATGCAACATGAAGTAATGCCATTTCCAGTTCTAAAATACAGTCATCCCTCTACATTTGCTAGCGTTAGGGGCACAAGACCCCCGTGAAAGTGAAACAAACATGAATAACTCTAGGCCCTTCCAAACCATATTTAACACACACACACACACACACACACACACACGCAAGTATGATCATCATATTCAACCCACCATGGATTCCTTTGAGGCATCAGGGTTCCTTCACAAGGCAGAAGTGGGTGGTTTGTGGCTTACTGCCACCTCCAACGCTCCCCCACACCATTTTTAATAGGGACTTACAAGCCTCGTTTGCAGTTTCTCAGTGTCACGAGACTTGCAGTCCCTATTAAAAATGGCATACGGAGGCAGCAGAGGTGACAGCAAATGATCTGTGAATAATCAAATCTGCAAGAGTGAAACCCACAAATGTGGAGAGCTGACTATACACCCAAAAGCTGGACAGTTTTTGTCATTTTTCTGGGGCTGGGGGCAGGGATTAAAGGGACTGAAACAACAACATTCTGTGGTGTTCTGAATAATTTTAAGTTAAAGATTTTGCCATTTTATTTTTTAAAAATGGGGTGACTCTGGGTTTTCTGGTGGCCTTCAGTGGCTGAAAAATGGAGAGCCTGGGTTGCAGTTCTCCTGCAATAAATACTTGTCATATTGCCACTCTTAAGAAGAAGTGAGGGACATAAACTGAATTAACAACCATCAAGACCACCCAGAGAAGGGGAAGAGATAAAGCAGACTACACACACAGTTTGCTCTGTCTGGGTATGTATTCACACATGAGAACACACGAAACAACATCAGCTCTACTCCAGGACAAAAGGTGGTTCTTCCCTGAAACCACAGATAACAGTGTTCAATGACAGCAATGTCACTCTACATTTCTCTGGGTGTACAGAGACAGCATGGTGTAGTGGTCTAAGCACTGGACTGCAGCCCTGGAGACCAGCCATGGAAACCCACTGCGTGACCTTGGGTATTTCACACACTCTCAGCCCCAGAAATCCCAGTGATAGGTTCGCCACAAGTTGGAAACACTTGAAGGCACACAACAACAACACAAGATTGAAACAATATACTGAATTCGTCAGTGGCTTGTAGTCCACTGGGGAAGATACCCCATCTTGCAAGAAGGCACCTGTTCCTGTTCAAACCACTGTCTGTGAATAACTGTGCTTCTTGTGAAAGTTGCCTGGAATTAGCTGGAAACCTAAAGGAAAATGAATGTAGGCAACAAAGAAACACAAGCTTGTGACAAAGGTCACACGTGCAACATCCAGAAGAGCTTACATGCAAATCCAGCTGTACTTTAAGACTTTACTCCTTCAAATCTCCCCTGTTTTTTCAAAGCCAACTTAGAAAAAACCTTACATTAACATCCTGCATTTTACCCTCACCACTAGAAATACTAAGGGTGCTATTTGTAATTGTATTCTTTTAAGAGGTTTGTTCTCTGCAGCTGTTTTCTGCTTGCAGTGTATTTTGTGTAATCAGCACATCATCATAAATACATTGGCTGTTCCCCTGAGGGGAGCTGTCAGTGTTTAATTTACAGAACAACCTGGCCAATGTGAATTCTAGCGCTACAGCACTAAGGCAAGACATTACCACATTTGGGGGGGGAGAAGTTTCTATGAATTTTTATATCAAGAGCTAGTCCCAGGACACTTCAGGTTCAGAGATAGAGTATTTTTAAAAGCTTTTTGCATGGTGTATTAAATGGATTCTTTACCATTTACAAATAACATTCCCCTGCAGGCATTAAGGTAACCTGGACTTGCTACCAACTTTACTTTCCAGAAACTTCAACCAGCAGGAGACAGTGAGGCTCCCTTAAGACAATGTTTTACTGATTTGTTTTTGTGTTAAATGGCAAAGTAGTGAGATGCTGCAACTTTACAACTCATGTTTTACCTGTAGGTTGTACAGAATTAAATAGCATGTTATGGAGGCATAATACTATGAATAGCTCTCAAACATCTCTTTTTAAAACTTTTCATTACTACTTTGGCTTAGCAAATTGTCATTTCAGCTTAGTGACCCATAGGTATTCAGGAGAATTCTCATCCACAAAGTAGGTAGCAACCAGAAGACTATGGTGCAAAATTTGAAGAAAGAAAAAACACAACAGTGTGCAGTTGAAGCAATATTTGAATGCTGAAAATCAATGAAGCAGCAATTCATTAAAATGACATTTCCAACTGCCAATAAATATTACATAGATGAGACACACATAAGTTATATACTTCTGGAATCTCACAATAAAATGACAGCCACCACACTCTAAAAAGTCCCTAAATATTTTGAAACAGTGATCTGGCAACAAATAGGTAGCATAACTTGATGCAATGTGTACTTAGATTGACTTTCATGGTGTGTATACCCATATAAATGTGCACAGAGTCTGCTGGTTGATGAGCTGGTAAACATACTATTTCAGACTGTAAATGGGGAATCATATGAATGAATATCCTTCTACATAAAACTGCATATACATTGCAAAGTGGATGTTGGCAAAAAAGGTTCCTTCTTCCCTAACATGCCTTTTTCCTATGTGAAAATTGAGGTAAGGGCAGATATTGGGTGGAGGCAAAGTAAAGACATTATAAAACCAGTCAGAAGAAGATCAGGATCTCTGGGTGTTATAGCAGATCAGGAAAATTTTATGACTTCCAGTCATCCAACAATGGCAACAACATATGGCCTTTTCTCATATAAATTTGACTTTTGAAACAGAAAGCTTAAAATAACCAGAAATGAAATTGTGTGTAAAAAGGACTGTCAAGTCAAGTCAGTTCTCAGACTGAAAATAAACTGTTAGGGCCAGGATCCAACAGGGTCCTGAGGAAACTCTGTCAGCAGAACTGGAGAGATGATGCTTCCCTACTTATCTAGGGCCTCTGTGTTCCATTAAAGACCATTTTGAAGGGATGGGAAGTCTTTCATAGCCAGTTTTCAAGCAACATGGAATGCTACAGCAGGGAGGAAGAAAGTTCTGTCACATCAGAGGGTGTCTGCTAGCACAATACTAAATATAGTTCCTAGGTGCTCACCCAGAGCACATTACAAGTCCTTTAATTTTAAGTACAGGTATTTTGCTACTTGCTCTGACTGACTGCTCTTGGATTCTTGCAAATAGCAAAGTAAATCTGACATCCCAATAAAAGTGAGCATTCAAATGTCCAATTTCCTACCTATACTCTGAGATGTCACAGTCAAGATATAACTTTACCAGACAAAGAATTACAGTCAAAGGTAGGCTTTTACCAGAAAGAAAGCCCCACTGAACTCAAGGAAACTTATTCTTTTTTTTCTTGAATTTATATCTCATCCTTTTTTTGAGATGGGATATTTGTGTACAAAGCTGAACCGTAAAGAAAACCACTGAAAGTCAAACAGTATTCTAATCCTGAATTCTCCCATAGCAGTCATTATCCAGTAAAACATTCTCCTAAAGAAATATTTAAGTAAGGATAGTTTCTAATTCAATTATCTAAATCAACTTCAGATTTTCAGATGCTAACCTCAATAGCAAACAGCAAAAAAGTTGTAGATTTACATATACTTACATTACTCAGAATTTAGAATAAATTATTCTACCATATTTTGAAACTTAAAATTTAACTATTTTTCAACTATTATGGACTTAATGTGAAACCTCTTCAGGTCCTTGAGGAATTATTTTCGAAAACCACTAATCTGAGAAATAGCATTAAGAAAATTAGTGGTTTCCTATTTCAAGCTGCAACTACTAGATTATTTAAAGTAAATGCAATCATTTATTCAGCTATTTTTTTCACAAAAACCAATCGTTTTGAAGAAAACCATTAACAGGGCAAATGTAAAGAGTTCATCTAGTTCTGTGTTAAAAGGTAGCACATGCACTATATTACAGAAATACAGAAGAACATGGACCATCTAAAAAGAGAAATATTACAACTATCTTGAAAAGCACATGCTGTGAGTCTGTTTTTGAAGGCAAATGTTTATCAGAAGCATCAACAATAGGATTTATTCACTAAAGTTTCCTCACTACTTAAATCTACAGCTTAAACATCTGTACTAGTCACCAGCCCTGTTTCTGCTTAAACTACAAAATACTCTCTATTGCTGCCTATCACACAGTACCACAAATGACCATAAGGTAGCAGCACAGTACACATGATCTCTCCTGATGCCTCTTCATTCTCACACAGTTTTGATTTTGCTAATGTCACGCGCATGCACATGCGCGCGCACACAGGCATTCACAATAGCTGGTTCTAATTCAATTAGAGCAATCTGCATCTCCAGAAAAAGAGTAATTCAATTAGTGCACTGTGGGGCTCTGCAATACCTCTAAGCAGATGTTCACAATCCTCAGGAACTTGGAGCTAGCTTTAAGAGTATCTCCATCCGATCTGATTGACACTATGTATGTCATTTGTCATAACAGGTGTGCATACGTTCCTGACTTCTAACAAGGGAAGAAGAAAAGTCCATCCCTGGTGGAAATATGAAGGTCTTCTGTTATAATGTGATCAGGGTCCAGTACTATCAAGACCTTAGAATACAACTTCTCAAGAAGATCACTGCATATCAAATAACACTGGCAACTGACACAAGCTTGAAATTTATTTATTTATTTAAAGTATTTCTCTATCACCTCACAGCCCACAAGGAATGAACAAATAAATACCAATTAAAACAATACAAAGATAAAAAACATTTTTAAACACATTAAAATACTCTTTAAAAGAGTAGTCTACAACAATCCTAGAATCTACTTTTTAAAAGTTAAAACAATTCAAATACTGAATGTCATGCAGAACAGCACTGTTTTGGCTGCCTGATGGAACCTTAAAAGAGACAGGGCTAGTGTAACTTCCCTGGGAAGGGAGTACCACATCCATGCACTGTTACAGAGAAAGCCCTGTGTACCCACCAACCTAACTTCATGAAGTGTTGGGACAAACAACAGGGCCTCCTCCAAAGATCTCAAATTTCTGGCAAGCTCATATGAGAGGAGGCAGTCTTTCAAATATTCTGGCCCCAAGTTGTTTAGAGCTCTGTTGGTCCACACCAGCATCTTGAACTGAATTCAGATACAAATTGGAAGCCATGGTAGATCTTGCAGGATTGGTGTTATATGGTCTGTAAAATGTCTACCTGATGTCAGTCTGGCTGGTGCATTTTGCACTATCTGCAGATTCCAAACACTTTCGAAGAGCAGCCACATGTAGAGTGCATTACAATACACTTATCTACAATCTGTAGATAAGTGTATTGTAATGCACTCTACATGGGGTTGCTCTTCAGAAGTGTTTGGAAGCTGCAGATAGTGCAGACGTGAATCACATAAATCAGATCTGCCTTCCTCAAGAAAGGGTGCAGCTGGCATGCCAGCCAAACCTGGTCAAAGGTGCTCCTGGCAACTGTAGCAACCTGGTTTCCCAGGAGCACCGCTGGGTCCCAGAGCATCCCTGAGTTACTAAATTGACCTTTCAGAGGAAGGGCAACCCCATTCAGAACAGGCTGTGATCCTAATCCCAGGGTGATCTTCCTACTGACCAGCAGGTTATTCTATGAGAAAAGTCACTGTCTATGATTTATCTTTATATTGATGAACATACGCAAGTATGTCTGCCAATATAATATTGAAGTGATTTCCAGAGGTTTAATATTAGCAAGACCATTTTTTATCACTAAAAATAATTCGTAATAATGTGATAAACATACGTTCTCCAAGAGTTTGCTAAATGCAGGATGGGTTACAAGTTTAAAAGCGAGAAATCACTGGACATGAAGATACACCTTACAAAAATTTTGATAATATGGTATGGACTTTGGAACATCAGACCAGTCCAAAACAATTATGCTCCTTTCTGCTCCCAAAGAGTTTATCAATAAACTTGAGCATACTGGCTAATGTGAACGCAAATTAAACAAAACACTTTATCACATTGGGATGGCAAATAATGTGGAAAAAATTGTTTACAAACATACAGAAAGTCAAGAAAGTCAAGAACAATTAAACAAAAATGGGCTCATGGCAAAAACTGACGTGATATGTACTTACACTATGATTCAGTGTTTCTTCCACCATGCCACAAGTTATGCTAACACATAACCATGAAGTTTCCTTCACTAGACAAACTGTCATATAAAAGAGTGTGAGAAAAAGACAGCTTGAAAAAAAAAAAGGGAAGGCTTCAATTTTTGTTATCCTAGTGCTAGATTTGATGCCTAGACATACTTTTCATTATGTATCATATCTGCCGAGTACATTCAGAGATTAAAAACACAGGGTATAATCCCCCCTTTTATTATGTTTTAAACAGCACAGCACATACTTCTCAGCTATATGCACCCTCAGGCAATATACTCATTCATTTTGCTCTATAAACTCTTGTAAAGCTAATCTTTATCCACCACTGTATATTAGGTGTGATTATCAAACTGCTGATTTCTTCTCATTTTTGTCCTTCACAGTTGCTAATTTTAGTTTCATCAGTGAGGGACTGATGAGAGGGGATTTTTTTGTTATGTTGCAAGATGGCAGGAGAGAAGAAAGAGAAGCTCACAGTCTGTACAGTCCCTTTGAAATGGGGACCACTGCTTAAAACTGAGCATCACATATCATGGCAGTTCAATATTTCATTGCCAATACAAGGAATGAGCAACACAACTGTAACTTTAAATCTTGGTAAATCCCCTATGTCAGCTCTCCCTCTCATTGAAATGCCAGAGGGAGCAACAATCAGAGAGGAGATGTTCAATGTGATAGAGGTCAGGACACCAGTGGATCAACGCAGCAGAAACACGACCTTGTTTATTTTTTTCTCGAGCATTATTGTTTACAGGGTGCTTTGTTCGTGTACCTTGTGGTTCTTAGCTAAAAGATGAAATTACAGCCCAGGATGGCGCACTCAGGCACATATCCAATTTGTGTTTCCATCTCAGAAAACAAAAAGCTTTGGAGGCCCTCAGGCTGCCATTCAAACTTGGAGAGGCTGACATTTTTAACAGCATGAACCAGAGACTGGCAGAGAGAATGATCGAATGTATTTCTAACTTGTCAATCAAAGATCTCACCTCTGCTGTCTTGTAAACAGTTGGAAGCCACCTAAGTACATGTATAAATGGGGGACAAGCCACCAGCTAAAGGGGGGCTAAAGCCATAGACTTTAGCTCCTAGCCCCCCAAATTAGGACTCGTTTTATCATCTCATTGTAAATAACCTGTAAGTTACGAGAATCACTGGAACAGAACCAGAGCGGGCACTCCAGTATACAGATTTCATAATACACAGCTACCCCTTCTAGTGTGTTGATAGATATTCTGATAACATAGGGAACCTCAGTTTGAACTGCAGGCAGATAATAATCTGTATTAATAGAACAACTCACTCATGACATCAGTTCTTTAAAAGATGCCTTACTATTATTAGGGACCCCAAAATACACACAATAGGACATGCCTGTTTAGCCTGTGACACCTGTATGTCAACAGTTTTCTTTTTTAGTGGAAATATGCACAGGAGGAAGCAAAAAGAAACTAGTGCTGGAATACTGAAGGCTAACAAAATCTCTTCAGGTAGGATGGCAGTTCCTCTCATTTCTAGAGGATAAGCAGTAAGAATACACTGCTTATCAGTAACTGTGGTTCTTTGAGCAGTCATCTGTGTACTCTCACACATACAGGCTGCTTCTGCACCTGTGCAGAGCAAGCAAGGACCTTGTAGAGCTAGAATCTGCATTCTTCTCAGAAACCATACCCCCTCTTACACTTGGATAATATAAATTCCTTCTCAAATTTTCTAGGTTCCTTTCAGTCCATGATATCAGCAGCAGCTTGGGAAGGAATCTGCAGGCCTCAGAGTTAGAGATTTTCAGCATTTCTTTCCTGGTTGTATTTGTATATTTTTTTTAATTTAAAGTCTTCAGCTTTCCCTCCTTGTTGTTGCTTCCCCCCCTCCATGTCCTCTTAGCCATCTCTTCATCATCAGTGGCTGCTATGTTTCATCATCAGCTCAGTCTTGGGGCCTATGGACTACAGGGGAGTACTTTTAAAAATGTGTCAGATATGAAGACAGGATCCTGGACACTTACGGAGATTCCTGCTGTTTAATCTGCCTGGGAGACTCCTCCATTGTGGAAAAGTGAATACGCTGCCAGAATGTTGTCAGGCTGGTCCTAAGAAACAGGGCAGTTTGTCTAAAGGTTTTTTACCTTGGAGGACACAATTTGGAGTACCGACTGAAGAGAGACATCACCTCAGGCCATCTTGCATCAAACTTTGGAAAAGGCCACCTGCTTCAAGAGATCTTCTCGGTAGCCTCTGTTTTGGTACCAACAGCAGTTCAGAAACTGAAGACTGCAACTGAGATGATTGGTACCAAGTTTCCCTTTGCTCCAGATGACAACCCACTTGACAGCAGTGAAGCCCAAGAGGTGATATTCCTACATTGGAGAGATAGGAGCCAACTTTAAAAAGGAAATTGTTGCCCAAAAGAAGAACAAAGATGAGCAAAAATGAAAGCTAGGAAAAGGGTAAGCTTTCTGATGATCCATGTTCCATGCTTACCTCATCCAATTTAAACACTGAGACCGATGTTCCACAGTCAAGCCAGGACCTACATTTAGTACCAACAGCACACAATATTCCATTCACTACTTCCCTCTAACAGTCTCCAATTCCAATTCTGCAAATATTAGAGCAAGATTTCCTCTTGGAGCTTCTGGATCCTACATTATTACATTATTTGTAGCATCTTACTCTGAAGAACAAATTTTTGACTTTGACTATCTTCGCTCAGACAAGGGTAGGAATAATCCTAAATCTCCCAGGTTGGCAGCAAAAACACAATTCCTGTGGTCAGTGTGATCAGAAACAAAGCCAACTCTGCAAACATCCCACCATTACCCTCAACTTAGATCTTGAACAAGAAGGGACAGTGAATCTGGGTTGAGATCCTAAGTAGAACTGTAGAAAAGTAGAAGTGACCTCTTGTGTAGGTCACAGACACCACAAATAAATATTGCTCCAAAAGCAATACTTTCCAAACAAGCATTTTGGGGAACAATATAAATAAATCAGTCAGTAGGGACTAGACTCTAGAATTTGCATCTTTCTCAGTGCCATAAATTAAGATCCTCCTTTCCATGTATTTCAAACTAACTCAGACAGGATCAATTGTGAGGTGTGCTGCCTCCCTGGGGCTAAAATCAACGACATAACGGAGAGGCTAACCAGACTGGTCAAGCCCACTGACTGTAACCCCCTCCTTTTGGTTCATGTTGGAACCAATGTCATGGCAAGGTGCAGCTTTCACCATATCACGAAGGGTTCAAGCTTATGGGTAGGAAGCTGAAGGACCTTCATGTGCAGGTTGTCATTTCGTCTCTCCTCCCTGTGGAAGGACATGACCCACAAAGGGAAAGAAGAATAGTGGAGATCAACAACTGGCTCCGAAGATGGTGCCACCAGGAGCAATTTGAGTTTTTGGATCATGGCCTCCATTTCCACGAAGATAGTCTTCTGGCAAGGGATGGCCTGCACCTCACAACTGTTGGTCGGAACGTTTTTGCTAACAGTCTCGCAAAATGTATCAGGAGGTCTTTAAACTGAGTTTGACTGGGGACGGGAACAGTCTTATTTTGGGCAAGGATTCAGTGAGTGCTACAAAAAACAGCCCAAATGACAGAGATAGGGCAGGCCAAGTAGAACAAGAGACCAACAGGGAGAGGGAAAGTAACTTTATTACAGGACCTCCACGAAGGGCACATCGTCTCAAGTGTCTCTACACTAATGCACAGAGCATGGGGAATAAGCAAGATGAACTCCAGCTCTTAGTACAACAAAATAAATATGATTTAATAGGCATCACTGAAACCTGGTGGGATGAATCTCATGATCGGAACATAGGAATAGCGGGGTATAACCTATTTCGCAGAAATAGACCAAACAAGAAAGGAGGAGGAGGAGCCTTATATGTCAAGGATGTTTTCAACCATGAAGAGATCCAGGACTTAAATCTGGGAAGCCAAGTCCAGAGCATCTGGGTGAGAATTAAGGGAGCAAGAAACAATAGGGATGTGATTGTGGGGGTCTGCTACAGGCCTCCACGCCAGCTTGAGGACTTGGATGAGGCCCTCCTGGAGCAGATGATCACACATTCAAAAAGGAGAAATGCTGTGTTAATGGGAGATTTCAATTATCCTGATATTTGTTGACAGTCAAACTCTGCAAAAACCTCAAGGTCCAACAGGTTCCTTGCTTGCCTTGCAGACAATTTCATGGTCCAGAAGGTGGAAGAGGCAACAAAGGGATCAGCTATGACCTAGTTGATGAGGTGGAGGTGGTGGGATCCTTAGGAGGGAGTGACCATGCTCTCTTGGAGTTTGACATTCAGTGGGAAGGAGAAGCCAAGTGTAGCCAGACACACATCCTAAACTTTAAGAAAGCTGATTTCTCTAAACTTAGGCAGTTACTTGCTGAAATTCCGTAGAAAAGAATACTAAAGGAGAAAGGAGTTCATGACGGATGGGAGATTCTTAAAAGTGAGATACTGAAGGCACAATTGAAAACTGTGCCAATAAGGAGGACAAATGGCAGGTCTCTAAAGAAACCAGAATGGTTGACGAAAGAACTCTCCGTTGAGATAAGTGTTAAAAGAAACATGTACAGGAAATGGAAGAATGGTGAAACCACCAAAGGGGAATTTAAGCAAATAGCCAGGAGATGTAGGGAGAAAGTCAGAGAAGCTAAAGTGCAGAATGAACTCAGGTTTGCCAGAGACATCAAAAACAATAAAAAGGGCTTTTTTAGACATGTCTGCAGCAAAAGGAAAAACAGTTAAATGATAGGGTCACTATGTGGAGAAGGTGACCAATTAATAACAAGGGAAAGTGAGAAGGCAGAACTACTTAATACCTTCTTTGCCTCAGTTTTCTCCCAAAAGGATAGAAGTACTATCCTTTCCTGGGGTGTGGGGAGCAGGTGAGGAAGTGAGGGAAGTGCAGCACAGAATAAGTAAAGAAGTAGTACAGGAATATCTGGCTAAACTAGATGAATTCAAGTCCCCAGGGCCAGATGAATTACATCCAAGGATATTAAATGAACTGGCAGAAGTCATTTCTGAACCATTTGCAATAATCCTTCAGAACTCTTGGAGAAGAGGAGAAGTCCCAGCAGACTGGAGGAGGGCAAATGTCATCCCCATCTTCAAGAAGGGGCAAAAGAGGACCCAAATAATTATCGCCCAGTCAGCCTGACATCGGTACCCGGAAAGATCCTAGAGCAGATCATTAAACAGTCAGTTTGTAATTACTTAGAAAGGAATGCCGTAATCACTAAAAGTCAACATGGATTTCTCAGAAACAAGTCATGCCAGACTAATCTTATCTCTTCTGATGCTATGGTTACAAGCTTGATAGATGAAGGGAATGCTGTAGACGTAGCATATCTTGACCTCAGTAAGGCCTCTGACAAAGTTCCACATGACATTCTTCCAAAGAAACTAGTAAAATGCGGGCTGGACAGGGCTACTGTAAGGTGGATTCAGAAATGGTTGACCGACTGAATCCAAAGGGTGATCACGAATGGCTGCTTTTCATCCTGGAGAGAAGTGACTAGTGAGGTGCCACAGGATTCTGTCCTGGGCCCAGTGCTATTCAACATCTTCATCAATGACTTAGATGAAGGAATAGAGGGCATGCTGATAAAATTTGCAGATAACCAAATTGGGAGGAGTTGCTAATACACTAGAAGACAGGATCAAAATTCAAAATGACCTTGACAGATTGGAGAGCTAGGCCAAAGCTAACAAAATGAATTTCAACAGAGAGAAATGTAAGGTCCTGCACTTGGGCAGAAAAAACGGAATGCATAAATATAGGATGAGGGATGCGTGGTTGGATAGCAGTACATGTGAAAGGGATCTAGGTGTTTTCGTACATCACAAACTGAACATGAGTCAGCAGTATGATGCAGCAGCCAAGAAAGCCAACATGATTCTTGGTTGCATCAATAGGAGCATGGTGCCTAGATCGAGGGAGGTAATGGTACCACTCTATTCTGCATTGGTTAGGCTTCATTTGGAATACTGGGTCCAGTTCTGGGCACCTCAATTCAAGAAGGATATCGACAAGCTGGAATGTGTCCAGAGGAGAGCGACCAAAATGGTGAAGGGTCTGGAGGCCATGCCCTATGAAGAACGGCTTAGGGAGCTGGGGATATTTAGTCTGCAGAAGAGAAGGTTAAGAGGGGACATGATAGCCATGTTTAAATATTTGAAGGGATATCATGTTGAGGAGGGAGCGGGCTTGTTTTCTTCCGCTCCAGAGACTAGGACAAGGAGCAATGGCTTCAAGCTGCAGGAAAGGAGACTCCACTTGAACCTCAGGAAGAAATTCCTGACGGTCAGAGCTGTCCGACAGTAGAATGTGCTGCCTTGGAGTGTGGTAGAGTCTCCTTCTTTGGAGGTTTTTAAGCAGAGGCTGGATGGCCATCTGTTGGGAATGCTTTGATGGGTGTTCCTGCATAGCAGGGGGTTGGACTCAATGGCCCCTGGGGTCTCCTCCAACTCTATGATTCTATGATTCTAAGTAGGAAAAATACCCCTCCAATGACCCCTCCAATGACAGTACCTTTCTGTGGTGGAAGGACTGTGAAGCAAGAGGTTATGCTGATGGAAGGGTCTCTCTTATAAGTCAAGCTTTTGCTGAGGAGCCAGACTAAATGTATCAAACACAACTGGGCAGCAATAGTAGTAGGAGGGTGACATTGGGAGAGGATCTCTCAGAGACAAGAGCAGTGACATCACAGCTAATAATTGTTAGAACAGCACTGAATGAGGCATGGTAAACCCCTGCTGAATGTCTTTTATCTCAAAAATCTTATGATGACGCAATCCAAAATAAAACAAGAGAGAGAGTGTTTCTGATGAAACTCCCATGCTGGATGGCACTCAACAGCTACTGGGATACAGCAGAAGACAACTATGAGTAGTGCTGTGGATAATGAGACAACCAACTCAAGCTTGAAAGGATGTTCAACTGTTGACATGCTCAGAGGTGAAACACAAGTCCAACCCTACACAACACATATTATAGGAATACAGAAAGTGAGAAACATAAATCAGGGAAGCTAGACATAAGAAAACAAGAAATGGAACAAATAAACATTGCAATACTTGGGGTGAGCAAGCAAAAGTGGACAGGATTGGGACATTTTGGGTCAGATAGTTACTGTTTTACTCAGGAAATTAAAATCTAAGAAGAAATGGGGTAGCATTTATGGAAAGGAGAGATGTAGCAAAAGCAGTCAAAGGATACAACACAAAATCTGATCAGATCATGTCAATAAAACTTCAGAGAAAATCTACCAAGATAATCATAATCCAACTTTCTTCTCCAGTGGCAGAAGAAGAAATTGAAAGATTCTGTGCTGGAGTTCACAAAGAAACTGATCACACACCAGAACAGACCTTGTTGTTTATCATAGGTGACTGGAATACAAAAGTAAGAAACACAGCTGAATCAAAGATTCTAGGAAACTTTGACTCAGGATCAAGAAATGAAGCAGAAGAGTGACTGACAGAGTTTTGTGAGGCCAACAGTTTGCTCATCACAAACACATTCTGTAAGCAACCAAAGACCACTCCCAATTTCTATTTACGGTTGTGAAAGCCGGAGAGTGAAAATCAACTCTTTTGAAATGTTGTGCCAAAGAAGAGTTCTACAGATATTACGGACTACTAAAAGACAAATAAAGGGGTTCTAGAGCAAATGAAGCCTCAACTCTCCCTAGAAGCCAAGATGACTAAACTGAGACTACGATACTTTGGATATATCATGAGAAGGCATGACTCTAAATAAAAGACAATATTCCTTGGTAAGGTAGAAGGCTGTGGGAAAAGAGGAAGACCAAATTACAGATGGATAGACTCAATCAAGGAAACCACGCCCTTGAGTCTGTAAGACCTGAGCAGGGCTGTTAATAATAAGGTGACTTAGAGAGCTCTCATTCATCAGGTTGCCATAAGCTGAAGTCAGTTGGACAACAGTTAAGAAGAATAACAAGAGAAAATATCTAGCTTAGTTAAAGAAGACATATTGAACTAGTTAAAATTTGTCTTTTTAAGAGAGAAAATCAAATTTGTGCATGAATGTGGGGCGGGGAGGAATAACAAAGCCTTTTAATTTGTTTCTGTTTCACACACACACACAAACATGTTTCAGTCCACTTCCTACATTCAAGTTAAGATACGAGAACCTAGACAGTTCTAGCAGACAGCAGGTACCTGGCCTCTTCCAAGTCCTTACTAAGGACATACAATCCTCCCTCCACATTCAGGGATTTGACCTTCACAAATCTGATTATTTGTGAGGCACATGCTTGACTTCCTTCCCACCATTTTCCTCCTCCTATCCCTTGCATTCCTCATCCCAGGACTGGAAGGCTTGTGTTTAAAATTGACTTTTTTTTTTTTTTTTACTTTTGGGAGAGCAAAGCCCTCTTCCCACTGCTGAAGGCTTGGCCTCTCTGCCATGTGGTTCCATATTCTGCTGTGTATTGGCTGTTCACTGATCAGGTGCTCCTTTCTCAAGATGGCCACCAGAAGTAATTAGAATTCCAGAACTCCCCTCTTCTCTGTCTGAGGGGAAAGTACCAGTAAGCCTTTTAGGTTGTTTTTTCCCCCCCTCACCTCCAACACTGGGGCCAGAGGCAAAGGAATGGACGGGGGAAAGTTCCTGAGGGGAATGGGAGGGGAACTGCAGGAGTAGGGGAGTTATTCACAGTTTTTCCACTTTTGCAAGGGTTCTGTGTCCCAAATCCTCACGAATGTGGAGGGACTACTGTATTTTCTTCAAGAACTTATTATTTGTAAGGCAGAATGCAAATTCAGTATTGTTAGCTGGTTCCAGTGCAAAGGAGCAGACAGCAGTATGCTTGAAGCATAGTTCCCACTATTCAAAATGGGGGCAGGAATTCTGAAAACATAGACTGGGAACAGCTCTAAGAATAGGTAAGGAAAGCCATGCACCCAGATTCTAGCAACAGACTGCAAAAACATCACAGATAGTAGATGGCATGCTATAGACTTTACTTCCCTGATACTGAGAAAACTCAGGCATAATGGCTTTCACATTTTATTTTTGGGCAGGATTTATAAAAATCAATGTTTTTAGAAAGTCAAAAAATGGGTTTTAAAATCTGAACTTGAACTTAAAAATCAGCTTTCTAAATTTTCTTAAAACAACTTCTAAAAAGAGATCCTGGGGAAACTATTATTATGAATATTAATTATACAACTTTTAATTTGAATATTTTAACAACAGGTTTTGGATATGGGAAATAACCTGATTAGTCCTATTTTGCAGGTGATATACATGAAGCTCTCTCTCTCTCTCTCTCTCTCTCTCTCTCTCTCAGTCCCCACTCCCAGTCTTGTCTCTTTCTCTAAGTGGAAATATTGAGGACGTCAGTGAACAAAGAATTTGGGGTGATGGAGCATACTGAACAAGGAGGTGGAATCTGGTGATAAATGCAAGGGTTCTCATTTTTGATTAATTGAAAATTAATCTGAAAACAGTTGTGGATAATTGCTCAGCACATACCTACCCTCTAATGAAGCCTACATCTCTGAACATGTATCAAAGCTGTATTAAACAATAGAGTAGTTCTACTAAAAACTGATGATTAAATAGAATCTTTCTCATTAGTGATTTAAATTGTGACTGAAATCATTAAAATTGAGCCCTTCAGAGAAGCAATTTAAAACACATCTTAAATCAATTTGATTTAAATCAAATCAAACTAGTTTTGGTGCATCATCCTAACACATGGTTTAAAATATCTATCTTGCTTCAGGAACGCTATTTCAGCAAAAGACTCATAGCAGCAAGGAAGAAAATATTTCAGAAGTTAGAGTCCAAGCTACCAGCATCTGATGTAACTAAAATTCATCATCTGTATGTTTTCTGCTTTAATTAGATTAACACGAAATGTTCAAAATATGGAAACTCCAGACATATACAAATGCCTTTGTAAGGCCCTCATCACCACCAAGGTAACCTCACTCAAAGGATAAATTAAGCTAGTCAGTCTGAAGCATCCATTCCTACAAACTGACTACAAAGTTAAGTCTACACAGTCACCTGTTAGAAGAATGGCTTTGTAATGCTTATTTGGCCAACTCAAATTCAATAAATAAAAGTATTAATCATTTGAGAAATGAAGTATATTTAATCCTTTTTTAAACCCCACTCCAAGTATGCCAGAGTTGAAATTTCCTTTGTGTCCCTTGCTCCTGCTCTAAAACTATTCTTAGGGCCAGCCTCACCCTGCAGATCCTAAGATCTACTGTATACAAATCCTCTGTTAATACTGGTGAGTGATCCAGCCAGCATGTTGCATACTGCCTATTATCTGTTCCTATCAACCATTTCTTTGGGGGCAACCTCATTTTCCAGGTCCAAAGTTTTTTCTTCCCTTACTCCACCTTTCCACTTTGTCTATCCAAATAAAGTTCAGTTCATATAAAATTTCAATTTTAATGGCACTGCACAATCACACTGGGAGTTTGGCTATTTGCCTTGGCTGCTCAGAGCCCATTCACTCATGTTGGCAGTCACAGTATCAGCTTTGTAAACCTTTGTGAATTAACCTCAAGCAACTACAGGGAGGCCTGCATCTTAAAGTAAGAGTATTATTATGAGTTGTTGGCTTTAAGTTGAGTGGTTTACTTATTGCATGACTCTAATATACATAAACACTTGTTCCATACAATCAGATAGCTAGACAATGTGCATTTAAAAAAACAGGTATGGGACATTCAGAAAAACGCAGTTTTAGAGTGTGATTGAATCCAGTTTGTATAGGTATTTGAAGAATGAATGAGGGATGTTCGTATCAAAATGTAAGCCGAACAAACATCAATAATTCCTATCAACCATCTTTTTGACTTATGAAATAAATCAAATGAAACTATGAAAAAATTAAAATGTTCTTTTATATTTTTGCATATAAAAAAAGGATACAATATTCTCTTCCTTCTATTTGCTGAAGTTGTGCCAGATACCTAGATGACTGAAAGGGTCCCTTACAGAGTCCATCGATGTGAAATAGCAGCCCAACAACAAGAGCCACTGTAGAATGATCTAAGACGTATCAGCACTATTTTCATATCAATCAAGGCAAGAAGCCAGATTTAAAATTAAGTCAAATCATAGGTTCTTGGCCACAAGCCTATGGCTTTATCCAGCTGACTGTCACAATGATTCATGAACTTTAGGAATATGTTGGATTACCTACCCACAGATTTTCCCAGGTGCTGGTAATTTTTATAGAATTATTCATGTTTCTGAAGCAAGACGCCACATTTTGTTTTCATGCGAGTCTTCATAAATTTATTTGGATCTTCTTAACTGCCTACATTCAATTTCTGATACCTCCCCTCCTCATATCTATCATGAAATAGTTTCCAATGCACTATTTCACACACATCCCTGATTCAGTATTTCAAACGAGTGAGTTTGGATTGTGGAAAGCAGACCTCTATATTAATTAAATAATGAAAAGGCTCGAGACAGCAAAAATATAAAGGTTTTGGCAAATAAAGTGGGAAAACAGGCAGCTTTTCAAAGGCTAAGTTTCACTTGTTGCACACTTAGCTTCTTCTAACATGGACCTCCTGGATGGGCAGTTCCTTATTAGAAACTCGGTTCTCCTAGAAGGCAGCACATTTATCAATCTAAACAGAAAGAAATGGCTATGAGGTCATACTGCTACTGACATATGCAGAGCATTGAACTCCAGCATGTCTCAAATACATTAACAAGGCATACATATGGTGAGACATAAATTTTGTAATTATTCAGAACAAGAGTTTGCTAACTGACATTCACATGGATACACAACACATCTATGCCTAGGTAGGTTTCTGGCTAGGAATCAATCTGCCATCATCAATGAAGTCTGAATCCTACAAGATTTGGGTTGGGAGTCTATAACTCCAGAAGAGGGAAAACACTTGTGGCCTACAAATGTTGTTGAACTGCTGTAATAGCCATAAAGGGATCATGGGAGCTGCAATCAAAGAACATCTGGAGGGCCACAAGTTGCCCATTTCTACCCTAAGCAAAGATGACTTTCTTATCAACTCTTAAGGGCTTCTTAGTATATCATAAATTATGTTCACTGAGTCAAATAATCATATACAGTTCCTGAGCAGAAAGACAGCCTCTCTTTGGGCAGACAAATACTCAGATCTTAAAACTTAATGTGATGGACACTTTCTTTATCAGCTACTTGCTCAGTTTTTTAATGACACTATATCAAGTAAATTTTCCAACTGCTGTTTTCAGAATAATATCACATAAATAAGGTAAAGGCAAGCTGGTATTATAGATCTGTGGGGCTTCAAACTCCTGGAGCCTCAGACCCAAGAAATACAAAAGTCTCTCCTGGAAGTACTCATTTGGGGGTGGGTTGGAGTGGACAAAACTAGAGAAAAATTAAAACAACACCACATGTGGCTATACTAGACTCAGTTTATTTGTCCGTCCCTTACTTTCTTACATTACATTGCCATTTTATACATGGCTAGCTGGAAAAGGTTAACACACATTATAGCAAAATCAACAAGCCAGAAGCTCAACTGGCTTAAATACAAGGCATCAACATTTATGCTGTTGTTGTTGTGTGCCTTCAGATCATTTCCAACGTATGGCAACTCCAAGGTGAACCTGTCATGGAGTCTTCTGGGGCTGAATGTGTGTGACTCAAGCAAGGTGGGTTTCATGACAAAATGGGAATTGATTTCTGGTCTCCACGGTTTATACTGCCCCCCAATGTAATAATCAAATAATTTCTCCCATAAAATACAAAATATTAAAGCAAGAGCTGCTCCTATAAGTACATACAAATCAAAAGTGCATTAAACTAGTTGCTACTTCCTTTTTGGCCAAGCACTGTGATCATCTTGAGCGAAAAAAATATCCAATTCTATTCAATATTTTTGCATGACTAGTAATCTCTGGATCTGTGCACGATGAAGATGGTAGCTAACAGTTTGAATGACATGAAGGATGCACAACTATGAAACAAATAATAGTAATAATCTTAATAATAACAGGGAAAGAGTTAATGAAAGCAGGCAAAAACACAAGCAGCAGAGACACTCAAGAGAGCCAGACAGAGTGAAAGAGTACCTGGAAAGCTGTGAGTGCGCCAGTCCCTGGGTTATAGAGGCATCGCAGCGAGGGCATGCTGTCCGCCAGGCTGGAACAGCCCAGCCACAGAGACCGGGGCATAGAGCACTGCAGAGAAAGGACAACTATGAGATGGGACTGTATGAAACAGGATGGCACAGATTACAGGAATTTCTGAAGCTGAAGTTCAGTTCTCAGCAAAGTTATAGCTGACATTACAAGGCTGGAGTAGCTTCTGCACCCCCACATGTTACTAACCTGTACAGTGTCCTTAGAGAAAAGAAGAAAAGGAAGAGGTAGAAACCACCAAACATACGAACACACACACAGAATGCCATTCAAATACATGTACTATACTACTGTTCATTGGAGCGTTCTACCATAAACAAGATTACCCAGTATTTCCTGCCTCACATGCTTTCCAGCCCATCTTAATCAATGTTTGTTCACTCCTCTCTTTTGTACAAATACACCCTGTCCTTCCCCCTACTAGTCTTAACCACAGAAAGCTGGTATCATGACTATTATTACCCATACCTTTTTCCTAACTAAGATTTGAAACTGCTTTCAAATCTCAGTTACCAGTAAACATGCTTAATGTTTGTCCAGATATTATGAGCTATGGCCAGTAGGAGGATGGATATATTGCAGGCTCTGCAAAAACACTATCCAACTTTCTGATTCTATGGAGTTAAATCTAAATTTCATAGTCCAGTCCTGATTGCTTAACCATAGCTAGGAGATGGACAGAATTACATCTCTATCAGTGTAATATTTCAATTTAGTTAACATTTTAAAGGATACGTAATAAAGACAAAAAATTCTCCTTTTCCTCAAAGTGCAACTCTACCATCTCAGGGTAATGCCAACAGGACACAATTTCTGGTATCTTCTATCAATCTGGCAAAGCTCTGAATATAGCCCTAGGAGTGGATTGTGTGTCTGCCATTCAAGGAGTAGCTTAGTTAAGCATGAAGCCCTGTCACTCGAAGGTTGACCACAAAGTTCATTGCACTCAAGTTAACCGATTAATACTTCCAGCCCTCCCAGCATAATCTCTATAGCAGCCAGGATGTGCTTTGTCATGCAAAGTACAGTGTCTAATTCTGGAGTATACGTATAGAGTATATAATTCTACATTGTACAGGGTACATAATTCTGGCATGAGTGCATAATTGGCATGGAGTGTATAATTCTGCAGTGTATGCAAGAAGTGTGTAAATGTTCTACTACCTACTAAAGAGAGGGGAAAACAGAGAGAAGACTGCAAAGAATCCATAGCAGTACTACCCAGTCCTACCATCATTTAACCACTCTTACTTGGAGAAGGATTAGCAAGCTTTCTTCTCTTGCTTTTTAGACTAAAGACGTGCAAGGCCACCAGAAGGAAAGCGACTAATGTCTATGTCTAGTTATCAATCAACTGCACTGGTTAACTGGAGGGAAGGGTGGATTTTTAAAATAACAGTTGATTTTTTACCACTAATTTTAACCCAATAATCCTTTAGTATTTAAGTTGGACAAATACTGACCCAACAAATGGACAGAAAGTCCAGAGATAAATAAATGGCTTGAAATTTTGCATAATCAATCTCCATCTTAGCAGTACATTTATCTAAAGAGGAAAAATGGTGGAAGAGAAGACAGATGGGTAAAATGTCAAAGGAATAACTGGTACTATAACAATTTCATAACTTTTCTTTTTACATGGAAGACAAACCTTTCAGAGGAAAGTATGCCCTTTTAGGACTAAAACCAAGAAGTTTCTAAGAGCAACAACTAGTTCAGATCTATGTCCACCTATATACCTGGTTTCTGCCTTCTATTTAGGAGGACAAGATTTAGGCCTTCCTCTTCCTACGCCATCCTCACCAGTCAATCACTTGTCAGTTTTCATATGTCATTTCTCATTTTTAAAGTTTGTAATTAATATGTGAATAAGCCGCAAAGAAAAATTAGTAGTAGTGAACAACACACACAGACACTTAAGCCAAGCTTCCAAACAAAATCACATACCTGTTTTAGGTTTTGCTGCACCTATATCTGAATTTTATTTTTATTTTCAATAAGTAAACAACAACTCCAGGGTCTGCAGCATTGCGGTTAACAGATTAATCAACAGATAAAAATGTTAACTGATTAATCAACTGCGACTCCAGCCAAGCACAGGCAACTTCAGCTATTTGTGGTTCTTGCTGTGACAAACAACTCTAGTAGCTTTAACCTCAAATACAAATTGTCTATTAGCTTTTAAGAAAGAGTCTTAGGATATACATTTTTCACACTTCCTCTTCAACACATGTGGTCCTGGCAGTCTAACCTTTATGTCCTACATGGCAGCAGGCTCTTCTAAAAGCCCTACACCTATCTTTGCTTCAGTCAAGTGTGTAATAAGTTTTAATTATTAATTACAGTTTTTAGTAAGTCACTAGTATCAATTAATCGAATACAGCTGGAAATCCTATACACACATACCTGGGAATAAGCCCTTTTGAGAACCCTGGCCACGTTTGTACTAAGTCAAATTTGCTAGGAACCATGGTTAAGGCTGTCTGATCACTCCTACAGGGTTCCTTCTGTTAGCAGGTATGGTTAAAGTAACCAGAAATTCTCAAGGACAGAATGATCTAGCATTATAAGCAAATCTGGACACTAATTTGTTGCTCCTGCATAAACCAACAAATCTGCTTTCAAAATCTGGCTTACAATTGTACTTTATACCTGGCTTCAAACTAGGCTGAGCTTCAAAGACCAAACCAATCTAGCCCCTAGACTAGACTAGTCCCTAGAAAACGGTAATTTCTAATATGTAGTCCTCTCAAGTCTGAACTCCTATGGTGACAGATGTCTTAATCCATTCCAGTTACAAAGCCCAATAATCTTCAATACTTGTTTTTGGTGGCTACAACTTCAAATTGTGGACCTGCATCCAAGTACAAGCAACACCCAAGTATCAAACAAGCACACAATGCAGAAATGCGAACAAAAATTCTAAGGAATGTGATTTTGTTAATGCAATTTTTTAAGAACTGAGAATCAGAAATCCTTGATGATCTACTGCAACTCATCCAGAGATCTTCCAGTAGATTTCTATCTATCTTCAAGTGTTCCCTCTCTTGCATTCCAAGTAGTCTCTTGACATTTCTGTTTGGATGCTTCACCATCAGCTGAAGCTAAGTCTGGCCAAATCCAAACTTCTGATCTTTCCTTGCAAACTCTTCTCTCCATATTTACACCCATTTTCTATTGACTATATCATCAACCATACAGTTAAACAGATCTGAACGATTAGTTTTGGTTTATTTTTTCTCTCTTCCTTTTCTCTCCACACCAGTGTTGAGTAAGTTGTGAGAATTATGTTGTTTCTCTTTATAAAGTACAGTAGGTCTGCCATCTTCACATGACCCATATCCACAGTTTCACTTATCCACACTGAAATCAAGTCCAAAAACATTTTGTTCTCAGCTCTTTGACCACACATTGTTGTCAATTTTTATATTTTTATCAGCTGTGCATTGGTTTGGACTGCAAATAATAGCTACAAAGCCTTCTTTCTCTTAGATTCTAAAGTCCTGTGAAGTTTCAGGGCCTCCTCTCCAAGCTTCATACTCATCTCAATATCTACATCATTCATCTCATTGGAAAAAGCAGTGTTTCACTACCCATGGTAAGTCCAGGAATATATCCCCTATGGATATGGGGGACCCACTGTATTGCAGAAATATAGCCCTTCCTGTCTGATGTACAAATTGACCATATCTTATCCTAATTGTAAAGTTATTCATTTCTGGTTTTCCACAGTCAATCTGATTTACTCACATCTGTTCAGTAATGTGCTGACACAAATTTTTTAACTCTTTTGTTGTCTGATACCACCTCCTTATACATCTACACTGGCTTCAAGTCTATAGCCAGATCTCAACCTTTTGCATTTTGTTTCAATATCATCCATGGTTTCTGCCTCTTCTTCTCTCTTCAGTTATGCTCTCTAAAACTTTGTTGTCTGTTCCATTCAGTCATCTAGCTATACCACCATCAGCTGTCTATAGGTTTCTTGCTTCTCCAAGGACTTAATCCTTACTCCCTTGTTACTTTTTATCTCTGGAATTTTATCCAACATTGCTTCTATACTAGAGTCACTCTTTCTATTAATCTCTTCTTAAAATTCATGTTTTTCATGAAGCTTTTAGGAATAAACCTCTCATTTAACTATTTAACTGGATCGTCACAGAACATACTTTTCATATTTAACTGCTATCTGAACCCCCTCCTAGGTTTACTGCTCCTTACGTAAGCTAATGATGACACTTAACAGAGCACAAATGCTTATGACGCTTGTACATTTTTTAGACTTTAAGGTGCTACACAGCCTTGGGTGTTAATACCATACTGCTACTAATCCTGTCTTCCTATAATAACTGCCTCTCTTTACCCATTTCATGCTGATTCCCATTTCTCTTTCCTTCTTCTATTGTCTCCCATGTGTGCTAGGGAGTAGGGATGTGGCCACTTTGTAAAGCAGAGGTGGAAATCATGTGGGCCACACATGGCCTCCGTGAGTACACTAGCCCTTTGGACCCACACAGACTCCCCAATGGGCCCAGCACTGTGGGGCTTTAGAAGGTTATTGAGGACCTCCCCCCCAAAATTGCCCCCTTAGAGAACTTAGAGGCAATAAAAAACAAGCTGACATCACATCTGGTCACCCAAAATGGCAATTGTGATGGTGTGCTGCAGTTCTTTGTAAGAACCAGGCTCCAGAGCCTGACCACTCTGCTGTAAGACATCATGTACATAACTGATGCAGCAGCTGTAGAAAATCCAAAAACGATGTGCTGTCTGTCACCAATATATTGTAAATTCCACGCTGCAAACACCTTTTTCTCAGTAATGGATATAATTTTTCTTACTTTGGCATTTTAAGATTCAAAGTAACATAACTTGCCTGAGTTACCTGTCATTATCTGCTCTACAGGAATCTTGCTTTAATACACCTGTTCTCTGCTTATGGCACACAATTGTCTGGATTATGAGAATAGATCTGCAAGGTGTAGCGAAATCCTTCTTGTGACATATGCAAACTGGATAATCATTCAGTTGTATCACTCATAAGGAAGAGGTAAACTAACTCATACCCTCAAGTTTGATGAAGTCACTTAAAATGTTTCTCACGTGTTGTGAGTAACAAGATTTATATTAACCTTCAGCATGTTGCTTTCTCTTTTCATTTAAAGAAAGCAACATTTATTGTCTTTCAAGGACTATATATGGATGGAAAATGTCATTCCTGTTCTTGCTTTCTATCCAAAGAAAGCAGAGGCTTTAAATTGCCACTGGTGTCTGAAAGAAGCTTATTTACGCACTCAAACAAAAGGCTGCCAGTGTTTCAATAGAAATACAACACAGGTAAATCAGAGGAGTGACCCAACAGGACACCTTCATTTATTGCCCCTGTGCAAAGAAAGCTCAATAGGCCTTCTTCAAATGACTGGTCAAGCTTCCTACTACAAATACTATTGCACTGACATCTCTGCAAATAAGGGTCACATTCTTTATCACTGGGCAACCATTTCACAAAATTTCCTCTTTGCACCCCCAACAGCTATAGATTTTTTAAAAAGTCAAAACAAACAATGCAAATTGCTATGAGTACTAAGTTTCCAGGCAAAGAAAAAGGGTATCATAGTGTAAACACTGAGACATGCTGCCCCAAGAGAACAAACAGCTGACCAAGCTTAGATGCCCTGTTCTTAGAAAACAAAGGCGGGGGCAACTCCATTTCTGGAATACAGTATAAAAGTAGGGACATTCTTGTGCTTGAATAAAGATTTGTGATCTCTGCAAACACGTCTGTGTGTATCTATCTTTCCCCTTGCACACAGAAAACTGAAAGTTGGGGAAAATGTTGGCTAGAAGTCTTTTCCCTGATATTTACTTATCTGCATAGGGAAATCTATTTATTTAAAGTACTTCTGTATTGCCTCCCAGCCCACAAGGCTTCCAGTAAACAAATAAAAACCAACTACAGCAACACCCAGATAAAACATTAAACACATTAAAATACTTTTTAAAAACTCCTAAAAGCAGTCTACAACAATCCTAGAATCCACTTTTAAAAACTTGAAACAATTCAAATGCTGAATGCCATGCAGAATAGCACTGTTTTGGCTGCCCACTGGAAACTTAAAAGAGATTAAATCAATCTAACTTCCCCGGGAAAGGAGTTCTACAGTCAAAGCGCTGCTACGGAGAAAGCTCTGTTACATGCACCCACCAACCTAACTTCCCAAGGTGCTGGGACACACAACAGGGCTGCCTCTGAAGACCTCAAATTTCTGGCAGACTAAAATGGGAGGAGGAGGTCTTTCAGATATCCTGGCCCCCAAGCTGTTTATGGCTTTGTAAGTCAACATTACTGAACTGAGCTCGGAAGCAACTGGAAGCCAGTAAAGTTTTTGCAAGACCAGTGTTACATGGTCTCTAAAATGCACACCCGACACAAGTTTGGCTGTTACATGATGCACAACTTACAGCTTCTGAACACTTCTGTAGGGCTGCTCCACGCAGAGGACATTACAGTAGTCTAATTGGGAGGTAACCAAGGCATGAACCACAGATCTGCCCTCCTCAGGAAAAAATGAGCTGACACACCAGCCAAAGATGGTCAAAGGCACTCCTGGCCACCACAGCACCCTGCCTGGGTTCCAGGAACAGCACTGGGTCCAGGAGCATCCCCAAACTACAAAGTTGATCTTTCAGTGGGAGTGCAACCCCATCCAGAACAGATTGCGATCCCAATCCCAGGTTGGTTTTCTACTGATCCTTGTCTAGATTAAGCCTCAGTGTGTTCACCTACATCCAGTCCTTTATTGAATCCAGACAATGATTCAGCACTACCACAGCCTCCTTGGTAGCAGTTGTAAAGGATACATAGAGCTGGGAATTATCAGCATACCGATGACACCCAATCCCAAAGCTCCAGATAATCTCTCCCAGCAGCTTCATGCAGATGTTAAAAAGCATAGGGGACAGTATTGACCCCTGTAGAACCCCACAGGCTAATGGACAAAAAGCTGAAACAACAGCCCTCCAGCACCACCCTCTGGGAAGGTTCAGCCAAATAAGACTGGATCAGCTGCAAGGCAATGTCCCCAAATCCTGTATCAGCCAAACCATCCAGAAGCATACCATGGCCAACGGTATCAAATACCACTGAAAGATCCAGGAGGACCAATAGGGATACACATCCTCTGTCCAACTCCTGGTGTAGGTTATCCACCAAGATGACCAAGGTTGTCTCAGCCCCATAACCAGGCCTGAACCCAGGTAATCCTTCATCCAAGAAAGCCTGGAACTGTGTTGCCACTACTGCTCTAGGACCTTACTTAGAAAGAACAGTCTAGAAACTGGCCAATAGTTACATGAGGAGGTGGGATCCAACGAAGGCTTTTTCAGCAAAGGTCTTACAATTGCTTCTTTTAGAGAGATTGGACCATAGCCCTCTTCCACAGAAGCACTTACAGCTCATACCACCCAAATGGCCGGTCCTCCTCTGGGAACTTTAATTAGCCAGGAAGCACATGACTCTAGCTGACAAGTGGAGAGCCCCACCTCTCCAAGTAACTTGTCCACAACACCAGGTTAAACAAACTGAAACTCATCCATCAGAAGCAGACAAATACATACCTCAGTTGCCTCCTCTGACTCTATCTTTAACATGGAGTCCACCTTAGAATGAATCTGAGCAATCTTCTCTTTAGCAAATTTGTCACAGTACTTTTCAGAGGGCACTTCCTCAGCAGTCTGAGGTCTAGATGTAACAATAACCCTTTAACTACTTGGAATAGATGCACTGGATGAAACTGAGCTAAAATATCACCTTAATCCATGCTCAGTTGGATTCATCCTGAGTCTTTTTTTTCACCATTGTTCTAGTTGTCTACCCAAACATTTCACTGCCCTGAGCTCCTCAGAAAACTGTACCCAAGTGAAGGATGCTTGGGAATCTGGGTCAACTCCCTGTTCTACAGATCAACCAGAGCATCTATAGAATCACCAACTCTAGCAGCTGGAATATCCTCCAGGGCATTCAGGAATCTTTCTGGATCTAATAGTCCCTAAGGGTAGACCATTTTAATGGGCCCACGATCCCACTGGTGCTAGGAATTCCAGTAAATCTAAACCCTACCAGGTGGTGATCTATGGCAATGGGTTCTTTCAGCCTCCTACCCCCAGATCTCTATTGTCCTGACCAGAAAAAAACAGATCAAGAGTGCAGCGTGCTACACATGTAGGGCCAGATATTAACTGAGGCAGGTCCATGGTTGCCATGGAAGCCATGAGCTGGTCCTGATAAGGTGCCTCAGCATGAATGTTAAAATCCCCCAAAACAATAAGTTTGAGGGAGATTAACACCACCTCTGATACCACCTCCAGCAGTTCAGGCAGGGTGATGGTTGGACAGCTGGGTGGATGATGTATCAACAGAATTCCCTTCCTAGATCCCTCTCCATCCACAGTCTGAAAGAGAGTTCAATGACAATTTGGCTAGTTTATTGCTTTTGTTGTTTTAAGTAAAAGTAGGCATCATATAGACCACATACAACATCTACTTGCAATCTAGCAATGTTTTACCTGTCAGTCCAGAAGTTCAACACAATATAACTACTGCAGGAAGAAGATGAAGTTGGCTTTTAATTTAAAAGCATTTCAAGTAACTTCTTAAATGATTCAGAGACCTCCAAAGAACAAGTGGATCAGAATGATAGCTTAGAATGCAACAAAATACAAGAATTATATATTATAATTACAATATAATTATATGTATAGCTAGACCTTATAATACAGAAGCTCATTCTAAAACAATAGCTTACTTCATTCCTTCTAAAGTATCTGCTCTGCATAGTCTTCTTACTTTTGCATTTTTCTTTAATGGAATCTACTACATTATTTCACCAATGACTTCTTCTTTAATTAAGGGCTTTAAGGAGAACAACTCAACATTCTTGCTGAAGTCTTACTTCTTCCACTACCATTTTCGATCTTGCTTTGCTTTCTTAGTGAAAGATCCTAAACAGGACTGGTTCCAACTTCACAAACTATTTTCATCATAACCCAGCAACGTAAAATGACTCTTACATTTTGTACATATCATCAATTCCACTGTCACAATGACTGAATTCCAGAACAAAGATTTCTCTTTGTCACCATGGAAGTAAGTAAGGCATCTTCCACCAATTAAATAGAATATTATTTTGAAACCAACTAATTTCCAGATCAAGTCAATGATGTACAGTCATCTGTCTTTTTAAGTTGCCTTTAAAGACACTTCTCCACAAAGTCTTTCAAAAAGCCCAAGCTAAATATTTGTCACCTAATATTTATTTATCTGGCCACCACTCTGTTCACCTTCCTAAAGTTCAGACTGCCCTCCCAAAATCCACTGCTAATACAACTTGCCCATGTATGTTTTTTGTCTCTCTCTCTCCCTCCCTTTTATTTCCCAATTTTGTCTTGATAGACAAAAGTAACTTACTAGTCTTAGTTTACTGTATTAATAATCATTCTAGATTCTTTCAGCAAGTTTGTTATGGGTCAAACTTTACAAAATATCATTTAGTTAATAATACCCAAGACTGAGTTGCAGTTTCTTGTGTGCCCCCTTACTCAAACTATACAGATTCAAAACATCAAAGAGCATAGGGCCCAAACTACAGCTGTACACAGACAATTACATATTTAAGATGATGATTCTGAATGTACTTACAAGACAGTAAGACCCAGTGGATACTTTTGAGTAAATATGTAATAGTACTGTCCTGCAAGTCACATCAACAAAACAGTGTATGATGGACTGCAGTCACACATTAAAAATGTGAAAAAGTTATTTTCAAAGTTGCTTAGATATATTATAACAAAGGAAAAAAGGAAGAAGTGGATCAAGTTAGCCATATGTGAAATAATACAAGAAACCTAGGAAAGATATACACCATTCAGAAAAGATATCCCTAAGATTTAAAGCAATGATGACAAATCTACAATTCTGATGATAAAAACACAGTAGATAAGTTTTGGTGAAAAGAAGGATAAAATGCCACTCTTTACACACAACAGAGAAGCAATTTATAAATGTTCTTGCCTGCAGATAAGGAAAAATACTTTTAATTCTTCAGAATCACCAGAACCAAGTCATTAGGTATTTGGATCAGTGGATCATAAGGATAATTTTCCTCTCATTTTCAATTTTTTACATTTTTAATTTAATTTTTAGTTTCCCTACTTTGATAAGTGTTAAGTATATTTGAAAACAGCATAATTTCAATCTGTATTGTCACCGGTATTAAAAAAGATAACAGCACAAAAATACTCTGGGCTGAAAAAAAATCCAGTATCTGGTCACCGTGGTGCCTACAAGAAAGAAGTATTTCCATAGCTCAATAAAATGTAATATCTAGATGGGTATTGCACATATTAAATATATTGGAGGACATTGGTGGCAACAAAACAGCATATTGTTTATTTAATTTACATCTCATCTTTTTTCCAACACAGAACTCATTTCTATGAGCACAGGTGAAGATTTGGCATAAAAAACAAAAACACGTCTTTCTGAACAGAGCCAATCAACAAAGACAGTCAACAGTTTTTTTAAAACATTTTGTCACAGAAAGCTACCAAAATTTTGAGGCCCTACTTTTTTCCTTCACTTTTACAAATAAATTACACCATTACGTTGACCCTTAATCTATTAACCACAGTCCAAACACACTGCTTATATTCAGTGAAGATTATGTTTAGTAATAGGGAATACTTCTTATTATGATATTTCAACCTCTTCACTGACTTAAAACACAAGACTGCATTTTAATAGGATACATTCTCTAAAATACTGCAAATGGGAGCACAGTAGGGGGGAAACCCAAAGCCATTAAAGGACTCAAATGAACAATGCTAAACATACAAAGAAAAATTATTTCTATCTAGTCTTCATACAGATAATTCCTTTTTATTTTATACTGGCCTGTGGTAACACAAGCTGCCTACATTGTTGTTAATACTGTCTTTCCTTTATAGAAATATAAAGATTAACAACTTTTCTAAAGATCACCCAGCAAGCCAAAATCAGGAATCAAAACTGGGACCTAAACTCCCATATTCTGATACACATTTTTTTCATTTCATTGCCACTCCTTCTTGCTCCAGTGCAGTCCGCTTTAGACTTTTCAGATTCTTGAATCCAGTGAGATTTATCTGGTCACTTAATCCCCTTATAGAATAGGAAGAAATTCAAAGTACCCCCCCTAAACAAACTACTATGTCACATTACTTACCAATCTAATTGTTCTCCAGGTTTTCATAAATTAAGACAAAGTAAAAGCCAACAATAAATATATCAACTAAAATAATACCGACACACAGTCCTGGCAAGTAGCTGAAAAAGAAACTAAAGTTATCAGTATCAAACATTTCTGTAATGCCTAGAAGAATCAAGAAGATCGTAATTCCTCCTATTCATTGGCTGGTGAAAGTTGTGTACCTTCGCACTATGAGTGACTATACGAGTTTAGAAACTTAAGTTGAAACAGGTCCAGGCAAATTCCAATAGTTTTCATTATTGCCTGTGAAGGGTGCAGAAACCTTTGATGGTTTCAGGTGACCATATTCAACATTTTGCTTGATGCTAACAATCACATGAAGAGAAACAATGATAAAAGATTCGTGAATGATGAGTCACCAGGTGTACCATTAAACTCTGCAATAAACTTATTTTTCCTGGTATTTTAAGTTTAGCACAATGGATATAGGCCTAGCAAAGGTCTAATTAAAGATGTTGCACCAAATAAAATGCTGCAAGGGCTATTGTAATGAATTGTTAATATGTTTTTTTTTAAAAGTACATGTATGCAGCAGTTATATCTACATAAGAACACAGTTTCTGAAACTTACCTAATGATAATCAAAGCAATTACAAAAACTCACAGTTCATACATGTGGCCCAGGGCTACATTTTGCCCACCACTGACTGCAACTATGCCATTATTAGTCCATCATCATCATCACCACCATCACCATATAATTTCATAAGCAAAAAACAAACAAGCAAGCAAACAAAGAAAAGTAGCTCCTGCTCAGGAAGTTTAATAATCAAAAACCTGACAGTGTGGCATACAACAAAGTGAGAGGGAAAGGAAAAACTTGCTACTGAATGGCTAAGTCCTGACAGAAAATTTATACTAAAATCCAAAAACTCTGTAAAGTGTTGTAAGTTAAGATTTCAGCCTGAGATAGCAGAGAATAAAAATTTGGTCAGTTCAGCTGTAGTATCTTGCGTCCATTTCAGCTTTTGGTAAGGTCAGCTGCAGTTTCTTCCTGATATTTTCCTGATTAAACATCCCACTGGGAATACCTACCCCTATTATTTTCTTTCATTGTGTATTCTTTAAAGAGCCAAAAATCTACAGGATAAAATCTAATAACACAGTAATATTTCATTCAAGCAAAAGGGGAGGGTACTGAAATGGTGTCTTGCTTACATTTAGGTTGCCCTTAATTCTGCTGCAGACCTTTGGATTCTGACCATTGTCTGGTAATATTTGCACCTGAAGACATTCAGTAACTATGGTTCTAAATTCTAGCTATTTTTTACAGCCAGTCAGTGAATTACATCAGTGAATTACCCGGGCTGTAATGTACAGCTAAGCTCTTGTCTTACCAGATGGCCTTCAACAAGTTACAGCCTCTTCCTTCCACAAAAGAAAAAAGGAACAATGGTGATAAACCATTTGCCTCTTAAGATGTTGTAAGGAAGAATTAAAACATTTTTAAAAAAATATATCCACACCTAAAGAAACTACACATAGAATATTTGCTTCAACACGCAAATGGAGAATTATACTTACATCTTTGTCCAGATCAATGTATTGAAAATAAGGCACAATGTGTTCCTGGGAGCTATTCCATTGGGTACAGAATACAAAAGTTGTACTTTGTAAAGGGGCCTAAGCTGCCCATTCCAGATGTTAGGTAACAGCAAACAGCTTAAGCAAGCAGTTGGGGCTTTATGGGGCTCACAGAAGCAAGATAGGCTGGACGCTGCAACCTCTTGGAGAGTTCAAACACTGCACTGACAACGTCTCAGATTAGACAGAAGGCTTTTATGCTCCAGCCCTTAAGCTCCCTCTCAGACTCCACCCCTTCTCTAAACTGAGAAGGCCCATGGGACAAGCCTTTGAGACATTTCTGTCTCTCCAAGAGCCCATACCTTGCATACTGCTGGCAGTGCTGCACTGGTACTGTGGACAACGGAGCTTTTGGAGACACGGGTGCCAAGAGCTAAATGCATAGGTCTAGGCCAAAGAGTCTTGGGTTTGGGCACGTTTAGCACCTCATGCTTGGGGGTGGCTGATTCCACAGGAGGGTTAGGGCTCAGTGACTCTCCTGATGGCACTCCTCACTCTCTATAAGCAGATTAGTGCTGGATTCCTGGGTCATGACGGTGACAAGCTACATGAATACTGTCTTAGAATGATATACATGTTAGTGAGGAGTTTATGTACACTATATCAAACTATGATTTGCATCTTTCAAGTAAACTTTTGAGCTTCCAAGCATACAACAGAAGATAATGTTTTAAAACAGCTTGTCTGCTTTCATCCTCTACCATCTCAGCATTCAAGTTCATTTCCCTCTCCCTAGGAAGTGGAGCAATGCCTATAACTGAGGTAGAGCAATGACTATAATTGGGGTTTGGCAATTCAGATATTGTGACAAAACATAGCACAAACCATGGTTTGTAAAGCCACTTTAAGTATGGTTTTTAATGCTGTTATGCTAGCCAGTGCACATCTATCAAGTCAGACATCAAAGAAAACCAAGGGTCCTTAAGCATGTTTCGGTATGATGTTTCAGTTAAGCCTATAACTTCAGAACACACCTTGAACAAGCTTTAAATGAACTACAGGTAAAAGACTCCTCCAAAAATCTGTAGTAAAGCTTACAATATAGAAAAACAAACTAACTGTAAAAAGAAAATGGCATCAGCATCCTAGAGATGGAATGCTACTGGCTGACTGAAATTACACCTCCATTTGAAGGCAGATGATTGTTTCAAGATCAAACTGTATGTTGCCATCCCTGTCAAAGGGCTCTGTTCTGGTGGAAGCGCTGAAGCTGTTAACATTTTTTGGAAATTTGTTCTCAAAGCTAAAATGTCTCTCTGGTCATGAACATTCTCCACTCTGGCATAGCAACAACGACTGTAAAAACCCATTATTAGTGGTAGAGGATAATAATATTTACCTGGCCAAATTCAGACAGGTCCATTCAATGGCTACATCCAGTGTAAGTAGCCAAAATTACAGAGATTAAGGTTGCCTGGCTTTTAAATAAAATGGCCATTTATTGGTATTTATAGCATGAGTCCACCCTTGGAAAAAGAATTTCCAGCTTTTTTCATCTATTTGTAATATAAATACCTTTAAGATGGCATGGATACAGTTTTACCTGGGCATCTTATGCCAGGCACAAAATCAATATCATGCAAGACAAAGAGGAAACACTACTCCCAATGTAAGCAATTACTGGGTTAACAAAATTGTGGACCGAATTTTTTTCAATTACTAAACACTTAGTCAAGGCTAAGAAATAAATACTGATCAATTCTATACTGGAAAAGACATTATGAAGAATAGTAACATGCCTATATCTAAAATTATTCTAAGTTTGGTTTATTATTTCTTCACTCTGTTTTATAGCTGAAAGACCACTTAAGAGACAAAGGGGGGTGGTTTATCTTAATTTAAAATTACGGGTTACACAGGTAGCAAGAATTCTAATGACTCTCTCTGGTTCAGGTGCACAGGGTAGCAATTCACTTACAGATATGCATTAGCTGTAAAGATGAACCCCTGACTATAATCATTTAACCAGGACATTCTGTTACTGCATTAAAACAGTATTACAAGTTGAACAACCAAAGGTAATGTTACCATCTTTTCTTCCTCAGACTGTGCTGAATATTACCCTATTTAAATTTCTGGGCTAAAAATGGGGATTTGGGGAACAAAAATATACATCAAGAAATCCTTTATTAGGAGAATATTCAGTCCTTTCCAAACTTATTTGCTGCTACTGTTTCTTCAGTTTCTTGTTTCTAGCTATTGCTCCTTTCCTCTTCCTGGATTAGTTGCAGGATTGATCTACCTACCAGGGATTGTGAACAGGATTATACCATATGTAGCTTTTCAAAATTTATTTTTGCTAGTACAACATCACTTAGAGCAAACAAAGTTAACTGAAAGAGCATAATAGAGTAGACAAACAACATAACATAAACATTTCTTCAAAAGAACTCAAAGAACAGAGGACTTATCAACACTACTGAGGATGCTCCTGAAACAAAATGGTTTTAGCTCCATCATATTTACTCCCACAGTTTGAATCAATGAAGAAGTACATTCAGGTCCTACGGATATAACTCTCTCTCTACCTGGAAAAATAATTTCCCAGTAAAATCGCATTTAATATGTGGTGGGGGTACATAAGCCATTACCTCTGTTACCTCAACTCCTCTCAACCCCTTTTAATGTGAAAGTGTCTGTTTAGTTCTGAAAACTGCATGAAATATTGTAGTAAGGAATTAACAAATATTTCTCACAATATGCATGTAGTGCATTTTTAAAAGTGAAATGTCCAAGTTATGGCTTTGATAAGAAGCTAATTCATCACCACTGGCAAAGTATTTAATGATCAGATAGCAGCGAACAGGTACTCTAGATATCTCAACACAAAAAAGAACCTTTCATGTCTACCAACGTAACATTTCCTGGGCAAGTAGTGCGGCTTGTGTCAGTTACAGTAAAGGCTGCAGGGGTGCCTCACTAACATGAACATTTACAATCAGATTTAAGGAGGCAGGAAGAAAAGGCAGCCAGAAGGGGCAATTCATTTAATAACATTTCTTCTAGCTCTGCTCCTGAATGAAACGGGAGAACATACCTTGTTTTTCAATAAAATTAGGAGTAGACTCTACTGCTCTTATCTCAGTTGTCCCTGAAAACAACTTTGTACATTAGTGGGTCATTAAACTAAGCATGCAAATGTAATTCATGGCCCAATAAAATAAAGATTCGTAGGGTAATTTCTTAGAGGACAGCATCATACATTCCTTGCACAGATCTCTCTGGTTTTTGCACAAAACAAATGGATATTCTTATCTGCTTTCCTGCCTATGGATTGGCACACATGCAGATAGTTAAGAAGTCAAAAAAGGTGTGAGACCACAAGATTCTATCCTCCCATTCAAAACTGCAATGTATAAGTTACATTATTTTCATTCCTCACTTTTAATCTAAATGTTCTTTATCTGTTTATGTCATTAGGATCAGAGCTCCAAAACAGCTTTCATTCTACCCTCACCTTTACAACAGGATGAAGCTTATCAGCTCTGCTCTCATTTTTCAGTAAGATGACAACAATTCCAGCTTCCTATAATAGAATAACTTTCCACTTTTACTTTGAGGATGCTTTATTTTCCCATAAAGTTACATACATATTGTGAACATGCATGTGTCATACATGCAAAATTTAAAACAAGATTCTTTGGGGAGAACTCTTGTACTACATTTGTTTTGAGATGCTCACAGCAATTGCTACCGAACATCTAAAGCTTAGCCTTTAATAATCACCAAAGTAATATAGCACCAGGCCACATCTGAGCAGGGACTCCCAAAAGTGTCAGATTGTGTCAAACTGCAGGATTGTTATGGGATGCGAGCAAATGTCCACACTTGTTTTACCCAATCAGATCTGAATTAGGCTCTAGATGCAAGCCTCTTGTGTATTAACCCACTGGCCTTGCTGTTATTACCACCACCATCACAGACCTTCACACTTGAAGGCTAATTTTAATTCAGCAATTTGAGTTGTTGCTGCAGTTTTCCCAAACATTGTCCCTCTCTCCCTCCTGATGATCCTTGTTTGAACTTTTACTCATGAGGAGTGCAAAGAGGAAATGCATACAACATGCAAACAAACAACACAAACAAATATAGAGATGTGGTGGATATCTGATTGCACAGCACCATGAGGGTGTTGAATTATATGTGTACAAATGAAACATACACAAGATTCTGGTGCAAGCCCTCACGAGAAATGAAAAACAGTAATACAGTCCAACCTGCTTTAGCCATGCTTGGTATCCAGAAGATGTAAGCTGGAATCCATCTTTAGGCATGTGTATTCTGGGCTAGGAGAGAATAGACATAAGAAACCTCCTTTTACATTGGGACCTGGCTAACCTAATCCTTTTTCCAGGTGACAAGATTCTCTGTCACACACATAACAACGCATTCTTTAATGTAGCTGCACATAGTTTATTACTTCAGATTGAGTAAAAGAACTGTAGGAACAGAAGAATTATGAAGAACATGGGATTCTACAAAGCTAACCATCTCAAAAAGATTAGTAAGTATAACAGAAATGTAATACTCAAAGCCTTTAAAAGATATGTGAATATTAAGCAAAACATTAACATTTCCCAACCTACAATGTCTCTGGTCTCATGGAGGACATAGGCATTTCCAAAATTATGCAATATTAAAATATACAAAAGAGAAGAGCAAGAGTAAAAGCAATATATCTGAAATACAGACCTATTCCTTTTTGCAAAGACAACATATAGGATTGAGTAATGAAGATCTTAAAGAAAAAAGAATTCATTACCACCTAGCTTATTATAGTGAAACTCTATAGCTAATGTGTAGAATAATGTAGTGCAACTCTATAGTGATTATGTAGAACAGACATGGGATGATGGTTCTGCTGGACAAGAACTAAAGTTTAGAAAAGCAGTAAACATATGACAAAGGTCAGCCAGCTTCTTTTAGATTATAATGGAAAGCAAGAGTCTACAATGAGAAGTCAGCATTTCATCTGATTCATACTCCCATTTCTGTGATACATTTGGTTATAGGGTTATAGGAACCATATGTCCCACTTGTTGAAACAACTCCACTGGCTGCTGATTTGTTTCCTGGCAGAATTCCACATGCTGGCTATGACCTGTACACAGCTTGCAACTAGACTATTTGAAAACCTGTACCTCCCCATATGAGCCCATTCATGCTCAAAGATCTACAGGGGAAGGCTTTCTCATGGTCCCACCACCATTCTGGCCCATCTGGTAAAGTTATTAAGAGAAAGCTTTCTCAGTAGTGGCTCTTAAATTATGGAACTCTCTTCCCCAAAAGGTCCATTTGGTCCTCTCCTTGCTATCTTCCAGAAGAAAAAGACCTTTTTATTTAAGTAAGCTTTTATTGAAAATAAAGCTTTTCATGGGGAGGGAATATTCTCCTATGTTTTAAGTTTATTTGAATACCATGTTTTTAAACAGAAATTTAGCTCACTTGTATTTTACCTTTGTACAAAGAGATTTTTTAATTGTATTGCACTTTTAAAATGTTGCATGTCACCTTGGGTCCCATGCTAGGAGAAAGGCAGGATATAACTAAACTGAAATAAAATAAAAATTGCATCCCATTCTTCACAGAGGGTGAAGAAGGGATTTGGAAGAAATCTCCTACCAAAGGACTTGCCAGGTCTGGATCAAATGATATGATACTGTATCTACGTTAGGACTGAACTATCTCCTAAGCACCTGCAGGTTATTCTGTAGACCAACTTCTTCCAATTTTTTATATTGTGCAGGCCTAACAATAACAATACTTCTAGAGAAAGAAACTTTACACTAAGCTAAGCAATACCAAAGAATCAAGCTGATAAAATGGTAAGACTTTCAATCTTGTAGAACCTGATGCAGTCCATCTAGTATCATAAACATATAAAGTACATTTGTCACTTCACTTGATGTAAATCTTAATTTGCAGCATGTGTCACAGCATAAAAGTCAGACTCCAACATTTTATAATTAAGATATATGCCTTATATTTAAGTTGACTATCTTGTTGTAAGTCAATGCATTGTCTGTGTAATCCACTTTGTCCACATAGTTTTATTTGGTAAGTTCACAGAGAGACAGACTAAACTCTTTCCAATCGACAACTGGAAGGGGACAAGAAAACAAACAACTCTCTAGGGATAAAGAATCTTGTTCTTCACAGCCTAAGGAAAATGCTGCCCTTGAAGATGGCCCTCTCCACCTCCATCAACCTTTCCATGTATGTGCAGCAACTGGACACTTGTGTATGTGCCAGGGCACACTCTTAGTTCATATTAGGGGCAGCAATGTTGCAAAAGCTGAATAATGGTCCAGAAACTTCTACAATGCAGCAAACTGGTGAAAAGTTACACCATTGCTTCAAAGACTGAGATCTAAGCATTTTCAAATGTCAGAACAGCCACGAAGTCCTTTGGTAGACTTCCTGCTCTTACAGCTTAAACCTCTTATCTGTAGTGCTGGGATCCGTAAAGTGGCCTACTTCTCAGGAACACTGATAAGGATTGCTGAAAAAATGTATGTGAAATGCTCTGAACCTCTAAAACAAGCATGATACAATTTAACATATTACAACTGTTTTCTCTTAACACAGCAACAGCAGTCAATAATTTCTTTCAGGAGCTGTATCTTGCATTCTGTACTACAGTATCACAGTTAGTCAGAATAACAGAGTCATCAATTATGGCAGAGCCACAAAACGGATACCACAGGTCAATGGAATTCCTTCCCTTTAAATTTCTCATCTGGCTGCATTCCCATAGAGTCAACAGCTGATACATATTCTAAAACTAACCTCTGAACTAAAAACATTTCCACACATAAATTACCAATCTGAAGTTTTTTGCACTCTTTCCAGCATCAGCAATACATTAAATAAGAGGTACTGTGTCATAGCTACACCATCAACAGAAGCAGCAGAAAATGAAGTTAATAGTACTAACCTCACTTCAAGTGGGGACAAAGATGATATACGGACAGGAATTTTATATTTTATTCCACCAATTGAACTTGCTTCAGGATTACGTAAAAAGATAAGTCCCAGGTAACTACTTCAAAGAAGATGTTCTGACATGGATCATTTTCTGTGTACTTACATTCTGACACCCTTACTCTGCTAATACCTCTCAAGAATATGTTTTAATGATCTAGAACATATCTTTGAGCTTTGTGTGAACATGCAGCTCTCAAATCAGCTTTCAGAGAACTTATGCTAGCAGCAGTCAACCTGTTTTTTTGGTATACAAAAACATAGATGCAACCATTCTGTATAAGTTTTACAAGCATGATCCCACGGGAGCTTTACCATCATTCAATGTATTATCCAGCCAAACACCTGTCAAATTCCAATTCTGTAATACACTGCAGCCCAAACATCACTTTTAATATGTAACCTACTTCTGGGGCTGCCTTTTCAATAGTCTCTCTCCCACGATGTGCTAAAGCCATTAGCTCACTCCAATTTCATACTGGCCATCTCTCCACTGCAATCTTTAACTCACTTTTTGTTTTATAACATTCTTTACCCCTTCTTCTAGTTTTAACTTAATGGATCCAAGTGGTCTCTAGTGAGATCTGAAAAGGCTGTTTTCCCGGAATGAGTCAATATTTTAAGTTCTATAGAATGTATTTGTTTTGTGTCCTAAAAAAATAATAAAAATGCAGTCTTTAAAAGACAGACATTAAATTACAGGCCTCAGTTCCTATTTTCTAAGCCTAATACAACCCCTGAAGGCTTACAATATTTGAATCACAGCTGGAGCCGTGGTTACCATACAGTTTAAATATCAACTTCTTTACTGTGCAATTTGTTTTAAAAAAATCAAATCAGAGGCTATGTCATAAACAAGTGCTAATTAAGTAGCAAGCAAGAAAAAGACTTTCTGTGCAAGAAAGGTTCTTAAATATCTGCCTCTCCCGCTCTCACAAGGATGGATAAATAAAGCCAGCTGCGAAAATTATGGGCTTAAACTGGGACACAGAAAAGAAGGAAAGGAAAACGAAAAGAACGAACACAGCTGGCTTTAGGCATTAAGGGTTTTTCTTTTTCTTTGAGAATCAGGGGCTAGAGAATATGAAAAAACATTCTATTTTAGGTCAACAACGCTAAGTTAGCAGGGCTAATGCAAGCCTATTCACACAATTCTTTACCAGTATAAACCTATTCTCAGCCAGCCAATCTCCTTCAAGCTGCTCATTTCTGAAGTTACAGAAATCAAAACTGCAGCTCCCTTTTGGAGTCAACTGCTGGGTTGAAAGAATATTTATTATTTTAATGTAATCCTTTGGACAGATATATTTGTTAAGAGCAAGAACAGTGTAATTTATTATTATCCCCTATTTGGTAGATTCATTTATTCTTAGCTAAATGCTTAGCTAAGAATAAATGAATTTTTAATACAGTTTTTAGAAACACTTGTCACTGCATCAGCATTTCCATTAAGTGAATAGGACTGATGTTTCTCTCAGCAGGGGGTGATATTTTAATGATGCAATGCTACACTTCCTAGAAGACAGACAAGCCTCATGAGGCAGATTATAGAACTAAAGAAACTCAGATCCCATTAAAAGCAGACAGCTCCAGACCATTTTTAAAATTAATTTTGTTTAATGATAAAATATGTTATAACAGGTGGGTAGCCAATTGTAAAATTAACCAACACATAGTTAAAGGAACAGAAGAATGCTAGAAAAGCAAATATAATAGAATTCCTCCTCTCAATTTACTAGATGGCTCTGTGGAGATACAGATACCTTCCAATATCTCATCTTCCCTGTCCCCAAGTAGACATCCACATCTTTTCAAAGCAGCCAATGTTGTCTCTCACAACTCAGTTGATAGAAATATAGAATGTTTCAATATGGAGGCCATTTCCCACAACAGTTTGAGTGGTCACAGGTATACTTCTATAAAACATGTGAATATATCTAAATCAGGGCTTTCTAAACAGTGTGCTGCGACATGTTAGTGTGTCGCCTGACGTGTGTAGGCGTGTCACCTATAATCTTGGAAATGTATGTTATTATTTATATGTCATATATTTTTACAAATATATGAAAGGTTTTCAGGAGATATGTTGTGTCCCCATATATTTTGTTATTACAATTTATGTACGTGTCTGTATCTCTTATGAAGGGTTAGTTTAACCTCCAGTTTGCTAGTAAAACTGAATTGCTGTGTTGCGAAATGATACATGTCTAAAAAGTGTGTCACCAACATGAAAAGTCTGGAAAGCTCTGATCTAAATGGAATGCACTAACAGCAGTCACTTCTGGTTTGAAAATAGCCAATCGCTAGTGCCTCCTATCAACTGACCTACAAAATACAAATATAAATACTGCACTGCATGTGTACCTCACATGGTCTTTGAACATAAACGATGTATTTACTTTTCCCATTATAATTCACTGTATCTTTATTTACATGGGTATGACTGTCTAGGAATGCACTCATATCTTCCAAAAAGATGAGAATTAGCACTTAAGTCCCTCACAAGACAGCCATCTCAAGTCACCTTGATTTGGATGACTGAGTTAGAAGTATCTCCTCAGTTTTCCTCAATAAAAGCTACAGAAGATGGCACCATCTTCATTTGTACCAGCGCGCCAAATGCTGTTCAGACCAATGTGTCTCCCATGCAACACGAGTCAGAGGGCATTAGCTAGAGGAAAGGGGATCTGTTAGTTCCTAATACTTCAGGCACTAAGAACTTGGAATATAAGGTCTTCAACAAATGTTTGACTCAAGCCTTACAAAATGGGCTTTACCATTTAGGGCCGTGGCCATTTTTTCCCTCCTGCACCTCTTCAGAAGGATGCAATCATATTTTGGCATTCCAAAAGTGACACCACTTCTCTTTCAACTACCATTTTGGCTGATTTTTGGACAGGATTTTTTTTTTTTTTTTTTTGAGGTTTTCAGAAGTCTGTGGGAATAGGGGGCACCAGAGGTAGAGAAGGAAACAGCCACAGTGGCAGCTGGTTTGGGTGTTTGGGGCCAATTTGGGTTGAAAAATCAGCCAAAGATTGATATAAAAATATAATTTGGAGGATTTTGAGGGGCTTCAAGGGCTGCATTTGGGGGTCTCAAGGGTTGCACGTGGCCCACAAACTGCACTTCGCCTTCCTTGATATATGGACAAATGACAAGAATACAAAGGCAAACCACATAATGAGCTGCTCCAGATTAAGATCTAACTCAAAGAAAAGACTGCATAATGATAATGAGAATAGGAGAATTTACAATGCTAAGAAAATGCAGCCAGATGGATTATGCTAGATAGCACTTGCAACTAATACCAGAAACCAGCCACATCAACAATGCAATATAATGATGTTAAAATTTGCAAGTTAACTCTGTAGTAACATATAACCAGAACCCTCCTTACTGCTCCTGCCACATGCACACATTAAGTTTTTAAAACATAATGATGTGGACTAAACTGCCAAGATGGGGCCATTAAGGAATAAAGGATGAGAAGCGTTCTCCCACATGCTTTCAATCTGTAATGACTCTTAGATAAATCTCTTGCTTCTTTCACAAAGGAATCTGAGCTCTGATGGGCTTGGTTTAACCCCATGACATTTGTGCTACACTTGTTAATAGATGCAGACTTCACGTTCAAAGCCTTACACATACACACATACATATCTAATTCTTTTCTTCACTCTATGCATACCTTACCTCTATCATCCCATAATTCTTACACAGTCAAAAGGCTGGCATCTACTATTGCTTTGATTTACATCACTAACAAGAACTATAATGTAATACTAACTACTGATGATGAATTACAGTGCTGTTGGCTGGTGAGTAATTTACCAAGGAAAACCCCTTTTGCCACATAAAATAAATATCCACCTGCATAAACCAGCAATAATCAGGGCGTGAAATTAAACTTCTTATTCAGTAGAAAATAAGTGCTGCAAGGCGGTGATTTAGTGAAAAGCAAATATTAAGGTCAACCTATTTCTTTCCAATGTCTACAGCATATATGCAAAGAGAGAGGTCAGGGAGCACAAAATTCTACTTTTCTTTGTCTATGAAGCTAAATACTTCAGTGATGAGTTAGCAATTTTACCATTTGCTAACTAATTGCATTAATTTAATGAAGCAAGCAAAATACTGTTAACTTGAACCCTACATTTCCCTTGTACTACACAGAAAGCAGCAGAAAAACAGATTCAGCTTGGAAACCCTTCTAATGCAAGAACTCAATACATTCATTACTTACCTGATACAAATCCACAGATTTAAAGGTATGGATTTTAATCATACTCCTCATTTTTTAAAAGTACAGAGAAGAGTTATGGTGCTTTGGCACACTGGTACAACGTGCACATCTCTTCATGCTGGTAGTGATCCCTTGAGGCAGAACATTGATTAATCTTGCAACGTTGTAATATAGTCAATCCTTGCCTTGCAAACATGCAAGAGAACTCACTCCCTTGAGGTAAAGAGGATTAGCCATGTATACAAGAGGCATCCATACAGGTCTATGTGTATAACAGTGCACACAGCAATACAGATCTGGGTGACTGTTTATTTTGACTTCTCAGTGAACAATTTTTTTTTAATCAATTACAGAATAACACATGTTCAGTAGATGTCTGCAAAACATGTATTGATCAGAGTGTGATATTTATTCTATCTCAGATTTCAAAATTATCTATAGCCCACTCTTTTATAAAAGCTAGAAGTAAACAAAGAATTAGAAAATTAGTCTGGGATAACCACTAGAAGTCAAATAGTAACACAACTGAAAAGTTTACTCTACTCTATGAAGGCAAAATATTATCACTCAAAAAAAAAAGCCAATGGGTGAACAGATGTTGTTTATACAGACAGAAACATGGGAATCACTGTTATGTGTCAAGGCAACCTGTTTGATCAGCTCAAGATTTTCATACAGCCTAAGCTAGCCTTAAATTTAACCAATCACCTAGTGACCAAAGACTTATACAGGCAAGCTGGCTGCTAGGTACCAGAAGGAGATACTATATGTGCCTCTTTCACAGACAAGGAGGAAAGGAACCCACAGCATAAAACCCTAATGTGCACTTGTGAGTAAACATAGGCTTACAAAAGAACTAAAAACAGGGGAGAAGAAGAAGAAAAATAGAATGTTACACCTACCAAACCCCATTGTGATCTTCTGACAGTTTTTCAGAATGATCTCTTACAAAACTGAAGTCTGGAAAGAGAACCACACTGGGTGAAGAAAGTGCTTTCATTCACTTCCCCATCATATTGGGAGTGGATGGATAAATAAATAAATTTGCTGGATATTCAAACCTCCCAAACTGAAAGTCAGGTAGAAAAGAGAGTAATAAGTGAATTTCAAAGTATTTAATTAGAAGTCTAAACTAATAAGGTTTAGCTTTGCACACTGGTAATTAGATGAAACTGAAGTGGTTTCTAGTCCATTCACGAAAACAGATGTTGCTTCACAGAACCTAGATATCTTTCTTAAATACCTTTGAAAACAAGGATCAGAAAATATGAACTCTTATAAAATGGGCTTTATTGTATTTTTATGGCATATTACATACCTTGTAAGAATCAGTTTGTTAAGTGTGAATGTCAGTTTTATTTTCTGTCCTCTTTTTTTTCTGGCTATTTACAAGCTTTGTAAGAAATTGTTCTTTAATTAAGTCTAAACATAGTTTTATATAAATGGATTCCTGGAATTAAAAACGTTCAGACTTAAGAAATGATTGTTACAGAGACTGTAAGAGGCCGTAAAAAAAGAATGCTACTTTAAACAAAGATTTCTCATTTTAATTAAAAAGATAATCATCAGAACATTCCTACATTTAACAGAACCATCTGAAGCAACTTTGAAGGGGGGAAGCTTCTTTTTGATGCAGGCATATGTAGAGTAGTTTAGATTATATTTAATCAAAGTCCTAGCCAAGACTATTCTATTATATTTTTAAGGATTCTATCTGCAATTTTAGCAGTTTAGTCAAATATATACATTGCTTATTAAACTCATCCATAGTGTGCTTACAAATGGCTGCAGCATAATCTAAAGCTAATTTAAGAAACTATCTTGGGTTTTGTGGATTTCCCAAATTAAAGATTTCAAAATAGAACATTTGATTCCTAAATAAAAGCAGTACACTCTGTAGCCCAAAGACTGAGTTTACAACCCACAGAGTACATTCTTATTCTCACTGGCTCTAAGAAGATAAGCATCCACCTTTGGCATGCACAATTGCTGACTAAGCATCCACCATTTGCACACAAGACAATGTAGATTCAAGCAACTACTGTACACCTAATCCTTGCACAATACCCCTGACAGTAGCCTAACGTGATCATTAGAATGTAGAACAGTAAGATGTCAGCATACTTTTAACTGCCATAATTTAGAACTAAATAGTATTGGAAAAGCAAAACCACTATGCTGATTTCCTATTTTTGTCTTTAAAATATCTAGAACAATTTCTATAAGGCTAGACTGAAAACTCTGTTTTCTGTCAAAGGGAAGTACAAACAAATGTAAGAATTCTTGAACTAGACATGATAAACAGATCATGTAGCCCAGTATTCCACTTTAGTCAGCAGGCTACCTTTCATTCATCTATTACGGTTCAAACTTCCACAGCTTTGGCAAAAATCTGTGAATACAGAATATATCCGGACTGAAAGGTAAGTGTGCGTTATATGTGCTTTGAACTGCAAAAAAGAACCTGGGAAGACAGAGGGGAGTTATGTAAAAACCTGAATTTGACATGGAAAATGCATAGTCAGATAGCCATAAAATATGTTATACTGCTATTAATGCACTGAACAGAAAATAAATATCAAAACTTGGTATGGTGCACTTCACTGGAACTGTGTACATATAAAAACAAACTAGACACACTGTCTGGTCAATATGGTGTTTATGCAAGTGAAGTTCGTCATGCAGTTACCTGTACTAAACATCGTTTATAGTCTTCAAGTGGAAAATAAACATACCAACCAGGGACATTTGAAATACCCTTTTGATGACAAATATTTACATATACTGCCTGGCATATTCACAGAATCTGTACACTGAATAGGCAATGCAAAATTTCTTTTGAATGCTATTCATTTGTTAACATTCTCCATAATAGCCAAAGAAGTGTACATCAGTCATTTTTTGATGTGAGCTCCATTTAATTTACATCAACCACTGCAGGTTTTTTTTAATCGACCCACTTGTTAAAATAACTTTATCTAGTTATCACAACTCCCAGAGTGCAAACTGGTGTTTGCTAGACAGGAAGATTCCCTCCTCTCCTATCACAAAACATCCCATTATTCAATACATCCTAAAACACATGGAATTAAATGCATAGGGATTTTTTAAAAAAATAATCTAGCATAAAGATAATCTTCAAATTGAATTTCCTACAGTGGTAAGATAAGAAACAAATTTTACCTGTGCTAAGATGTTAAGGAGAAGGGATTGCTCTACCCTATACTGCTGAGGATTTCATGCACAGATTGCTAATAGGCACCGCTACACAGAATGTTATCAGTCTGTTCAACACTTAGATGTGCCAATGAACTACTGTCACAAAAATAGAAAGCAACCAAAATACAGAATGAAACTTTGGAAAGGATCAATTCCAAGTAGGGATGGGCCAACTAAATCTGCAAATCCTTGAATCCTTGGCAAGAATTGGAGATTTGGGGATCCGAATCCAGGAGCCAAAATAGGCGAATGGAATCTTTCGAATCCAGCGCCTCCAGTGGCCCTGGCGATGGCTGGCTCCCTGCATGTCCTGGGAACTCCGTTGGTGCAGGCGCTCCAGAGGAGGCCAGTAGGTTAGTGCAGGCCCAGCGATGGCCGGCTCCCCGCACGTCTCAGGGCCTCCATCGACGTGGGCGCTCTGGACGAGGCCCACAGGGGTGTGCAGGCCTGGTGATGGCCGGCTCCCAGCACATCCCGGGGCCTCCACCAGCGCGAGCACTGAGCAAGCAGACCGCCATGGATCAGGCCTGCAGGAGCTTGCAAGGTCAGCTATTGCCATGTCCCTACACGCTCCATGGGCTGAGGGAGGGGAGCACTCTAGATTGGGACCGCAGGAGTGGGCAAAATCGGCTATCTACATGGCCTTGCGCGCCCTAGGGACTAAGCTTGCCCATGTTTTTAAAAATTGGCATGGACTCTAAAGCTGTACGTGCACGCCGGAGACTGCCTGTGCCCGAAACTGCTGCCTGTGCTCACTCCTGCTGCCCGTGTCTGCTCCTGCTGCCTGTCCCTTTGGCTGCCTTCCTCTGCAAGGTAATAATCTCTATACTTTTGATTTGAGACTTCTGTATTTCATGTAGTAGATGAACATGTCAACTGCATTTGTATCTTCTTAATAAGAAGTATTGGTATGTTTCCCTGGACGGAAAACTATTTTTTCATTTTTTTTTTTCATTAAACAAAGATGTCAAATTCTGATTCAAAAATACTGTTCAGTAGAAGTGCTTTCTTTCTCTTGCTTTTTGAACCCTTTTTTAAAAAAAGATTTGAAAGATTCAAGATTCGTGAGATTTGTGGATTCCCAGAACCTTCCAAGGATTCAGATCCGGATTCAGAAAATTCTGGATTCCTCCCATCCCTAATTCCAAGTAAAGCCACAATTAAAACCAAACACTTAAGATCTAGACAGAAGTGAAAGACATCTAGGAAAGTGGCCTAAATTTCATGGTGTCTTCATTAAAAAGCCACCTTGGCTCTGGTATTTATTTTATTACAATTTCCAAATTAAAAAACATAAACACCATCTAACTATCACAATGCAGTGTCACAATCTAGACAAGTTCAATATATAGTACTACTTCCTGGAACAACTGGGAAAATTAAAGATAAAACTGCATTGACGTATTACTCACATAAGATTATTTTATTATTACTCCACATATCCCTAGGTATATTACACTTCCCAATGCATGAGGTATGTGTTCATCTCTGTTACCAGCCTACAGTTAGACAAAGAGAGAGGAGCAGATTTTGCTTCTGAATATCACAGAAATGAGATGCTAGAGTGAGTGCTAAAAAATGCAGAAGAGCATCCTAACACTGTTTGGTTTGCAAAAATGTATCTTTTTCTTTTCTTTTCATTGTGGAATTCAATTTAGTCTTCCTTATATTTCTAGGTTTTTCCTCTATACTCCTTATATTCACTACAGTTGGACCTTAAGTAGTGATGGGGGAAGCCACCCCATCTCGTTTTGTATTCCAGAACAACAGGTTCATTTCTTGGATGCTGAAGAAACTCTAGTTCAAGAGTGCTCTTGTGAGAACTGTAGTGAGGACTTGTACCCTTCGGGGGGAGGTGTCACATCACTGCCTTAAATGATGTACAGTTACGGCAAAAAGAAAACTAAGGTAAGTCAGTCAGCTCTGGGACACTGCATTGGTTATGGAAATGTGATTATTAATCCTAAGGGTGTGGATTTGAAGCATGGATTCTTGATGTTCATCATAGAAGAAATCTAGTGCGGATGTCTGTAGCCTGGCTCTTATTTGAGGAAAAACCAACAAGAGCATACAATGTCAATTTAAGCTCACCAGCACTGGCTTACAGTTCACTTCTCTCAAATAGGAGTACTAGTTATTACTGTTAGGCTATAGTCCTATGCACGTAAATAACCTAAACACACCCGATCCCATTTGATCTTGAAAGCTAAGCAGGGTCAGCTCTGGTTAGTACTTAAATGGGAGACTGCCAATAAACAGTGGGTATTGTAGGCTATATTTCAGAGGAAGGACCTGGCAAAACCAGCTTTGAGTATTCTTTGCTTAAGAAAGCCCTACGAAATTCAAGGGGTTGCCATAAGTTGCCAGGTGACATAAAGGCACACACACACGCATAGTCCTACGCAAATTTACTAGAAATGTAAAATTCCTAGAAATTCTGACGCTGGGGCTGAGGGAAACAAGATCACTATAGGGAAATGGAAGTCTGAGGAAAAAATTGAAATACATGCAATATTCATTTGAACATCAACTCTAAACTTATTTTCCTACCATAAGATATAGTAAAATGTTGTTCACAACCTAGTTATCATATAAAATTGTATTATTTTCATATTTATAACATTTCAAAATATAAAAGCATTATGACTTGTATAAACAAAACTGAATATACCTCATACAAAAGAGATCACTACAGTCTGCTGCTGCCTATGCCACCAAATCATGTATCTTAGACTTTCAGTGTTTTATTTGGATAGAAAAGGTCTCATTCAGACAGTCTTAAATACTAGGCTAACAGCATATCTGGATGTAAATTTTAACTCATCACTGAAAATACTGAACTCTTCAATTATCATCACAAGTAACGAAGGCCTTCCTATGTGCTCCTCTCACAGAGATGGCACCACTCATTATCACCCACTGCACTAGGGGCAAAAACATGCCTTGGATTTGAATGCTGTATATATCTATATGTCTATACACAGGAATTATTGTTCTCTAGTTCTGTTGATCATCTCATGTGCAGATCTTCATACTGGACAGGTCCTGGCATTTGAGTGAGTTAAATCTTCTCTTTAAAAAAATTCATCCATTTGAAAATGGAAAACATTTCAACTGGAAGTTTTTTTCCCTACTCGGCGGGAACAAGATCTCACCTATTTTTCTCCATACCTTGATATCTCTAAACTTGCCTGGAAATAAGCAACACTGCATATACTGAGACTTATTTCTGAGTAAACATGAAAAGGATTCTGCTGTTACAGTCCTAAGCTGCCTGACCCACACATCTCTTCACCTGACATATTTTCAAGTTCATTTTGCTTTCTTTGCCTTCACATTAGGGGAATGAATACCAATTTCCAGTTCCCTGTTATACTAAAGTGAAAACAGTTTCAACAAAAAAGCTCTCCTTGGAACTTCCCAAGGAGACTCATCATGCTGCTTCTCTGTATTCTTTCTCCAATGAAATAAACTTTTATATGTTCATATGTAAGCAAAGTGCATTTATCTACTTTTAAATGCCAGTTTTACATGCACCTGGGGTTTAAAAGTAGATAAATGTATTTTTCTTAAATACACTAAAAGCACAGATCCTATCTGATCATGGAAGCTAAGCAGGGTTAAGCCTAGTTAGTACTTGGATGGAAGACTGTCAGTGTACAACCAGATAATGTAGGCTATATTTCAAAGGCAAAATTGCTTCTGAGTACTCCTTGTCTAAGAAAACCCTATGAAATTTGTGAGATTGCCATAAATCTACAGGTTACTTGAAGGCACATACAGTAGCCCCTCCACTTTCATGAGGGCTTGGGGTACAGAGCCCTCACAAAAAAAATAAAAAATGTAAATAATTCACCCCTGCACTCCCCCTTCAATTCCATTCCAGGGCCTTCCCCTTTTATTCTCTTGCCTTTTGCCCTGGCATGTGAGCCTTCCTTCTCCACGCTAAACTAAAGGCAAGGAAATAGGAGGACAGAGCACTAGAGAGGTGAAGGAAAGCATGTGTGTGCCTCCTCGCCTTGCCTTTTGCCGAGGCATGCTAGACTTTTTTCTCTGTGCCCAGAAAAACACAAGGGAATGGATGGAGAAGAATGGAGGGGGAAGTACATGTGCACCTCGTGAATAATCAAATTCACAAAGGTCAACCCAGTGAATGTGGAGAGAGGAGAGTACACAGCCAGTTACATGTACCATTGTTCTCCTACTGTAATGTCACTGTTTTCATTTAAGCAACTTTTTGACTTTTTCTCTGCCCATAAATCCTTTTAGTTCCTTACTGTAGCTGAAATGCATCTAGCAACGTTTACTACCCTCAGAAAGGTAAGTGTTCTTCCAGATTTATACCTGGCACCACAAAAGTCTCCCTACACGCATACTTAAATACTACAGACTTAATCAAATTCTACAGCGCGGTTCCATGCAGACTTCAGCATTACAAAGCCCTTTAATCTATAACAGACTGTCTTCAGAAAACATGATCTGTCACTTCAAATATTATTTATGGGATCTAACAAGTGAGACATTTCTGATTACAATTCAATGCCAATTAAGTTCATATTAAGCACTGACTTCAATTTGTGTCACTATTCTCCAGCCAAATCAGCAACATCAGCCATGCTGTGATATAAATGAAAATAAAACTCAGGTTGAATGAAACGCAGCAGCTCACCTGTAAAGAGAATAGCTGTATATGAATGCTGATCTCTATATCAGAGTTTTAAAAATATTACCCAGGCCCTCTGTCCATATTATGGTCTAAGAGAAATGGAAAGTTGAATTTATTGTGGGTCCACTGCAGACGGTGTGATGAAGTGATCTCAGTGTTAAACTACAACTATGGAGACTAGAGTTTGGATCCCCACTCACTCATGGAATCCACTGGGTGACCTTAGGCGAGTCAATGTCTCAGCCTCAGAGGCAAAGGCAACCTTTTAAACAAATTTTGCCAAAATATCCCCATGATAGATTTGCCTTAGGGTCACCACAAGTTGGAAACAACTTGAAGTAACACAACCACAACAAGAACCCCTGCAGATAGCAAAGTGGGCAGCAAAGAGTTAAGTTCTTCATCAGAAGAAAGTACGGATGCTAAATCTAGCATTAATCAGGAGAAGGAATCTTCTCAGTGTCAGGATTCAATAACAACCACAAAAACATCTTGTAGACTTCCAAACAATGCCGAACAAGACAGGAAAACCTTGAAGAGGGACCCTGAATAACGCTTGAACTTTAGAAGGATCTGTACATATATGATTTTGTTCTCCTCTTTACAAGACAATCTCACATAAGTGTTAGTTTTCCTGCTTGTGTGTGTATGTTGTGTGCTTTCAAGTCATCTCCAATGTATGACAACCCTATCACAGGGTTCCAGGGCTGAGTGTGTGATGAGCCCAAGATAACCTAGTGGGTTTCTATGACCAAGCAGAGAACTGAACCCTGGTCTCCAGGGCTGTAGTCTTCCTGCCGGCTGAATCCAAAAAATCCACTGTTGCTTTGCCAGCAAGACAAACAGAAAATACCCTAAGAGTTATCATCACCCAAGACAGGATATGATGGTGTATAGCACCTGCTGGAGAACTCTGGCCCCAGGAAGCATCTGCAGATACAAATATTTATATAGTTTTTTCGAAGATGGGAACCATGTGGCCTTCTAGATGTCGTTGGATTGCAACTCTGAGTATTTCTCACCATTGGCTATGCTGGTTAGAGCAGCTGCAATTTGCAGTACAAAATCCAGAAGGCTATTTTAGTCCAATGCCTTACAGATGCACAATGCAAGGTGTACCCATATAAATGTCCACCAGGGGCCACTTGTAATCGAGGTAGCCAAAGTTACTGAGACATGAAGTAGTCAGTCACCACAAAATAAGTAATTAACTCTAACTGAGATGGTCCTCAAAGGTTTAACAGGATGGCAGCAGTAAAGGCTTAAGGCTGAGGATTGGTCTCAGCTGAAGAATTTGTGGATAGTGAAAAGACTGATAAAAGTCTTGACAGGAAATTTTAAAATGCAGGGCTTAGATGGGAGAAAGCCTCCATGAATTCCTCTTTGATATTGCCCAAATCATTATCATCACACAGCAATTAGCAAAACTATCCTCGATGGTACCAGATAGGGAAAGAAATTACACATACGGGGTCTTGAAGAAAAGGGAAGATGTCTTTGGATCTATACCACCTCTGAAAAAAATTTACATGGCTTCTCATATATTTTATTGGTTAAAAAAAAAAAAAAAAAGTAAGGTCAAAACTGTCCAGACTACATCCATAGGACATCCTTTGCTTACAAGATAGCAGCACTCAATCTCTTCATGTGCAACTGTGACCATGTTGAGTCCAGATTCCTAATACCATAGCCTCATTGGCCAGAAAGGAGTCCCTACTATTACTTTTATCAGCAGCACTCTCCTTCCGGGCAATTCTTGATATAAAAAGATCAAAGGAAAAGTGTAAAGGAGATCAAGTCCCACTTGACAAACAATGTTTCAGTTGCCTCTGTATCCTAGCTTTGGAACCCATAGAAAAATGAACCATGTAGGTTTGGCTTTAAACAACGCAGCAATCAACATGCTCAAAAGTGAGTAGGTGGAAAATCTTTTGTTTAAGTGGCCCTGTCACCCTGTTCCAAGGCCTTCCAATTCAGCTAATTCATCTCAGTGTTCTGCAAGCCTTGGATAAACTTCACTGCAATGCAGCCCTTCCATATTTTCAGTTGCAGGTTGCCAAATTCCTGGAGGGAATGTTTCACTGACCTCAGCTGAGTGACTGATCAGATAAGCCACAGACATTAGGAGACACAGTCTTCTGACCCCAAGATACTTGCATTGGTATGATTTGCTAGCTTGTTTACCAGGATTTCACACACAGTTGTCAGAGTGTTACTTTGCTTGGATCCTCTCTTAGAACCTCTACCACTGAAACACTGTCTCATGCAAAGAAGATCACTTCAAGAATGTAATGAGAACATTCCTATGGAGAGAAAAGGACTGATCATTCTTTCTCTTTTGGTGTTGCTTCCCCCTGCCCTGGTTTGGGAACAGAGAAGACATTTTTATCTTTGGTTCAAAACAAGATTGGTTAAGAAATTTGAGAAATAGTCTCCTGTAAATACTTGTACTCTTAACTACAGCAGATGTGACCAACTGCTAGGGTTTGGAGAGCACATTGGCCCTCCAGGGGCCTTGATGGATGGTACATCTCCCTGATGCACTCTTCTTGCCCCTCTCCCCATTTATTTATAATTAGGCATTATGAGGATTCCAAATGCATCCCCATGTCTGTTCACTTCCTATATCAAAAACAGGTCTATCCTGGACCTATTACGGGTCAGAGGAGGCCAAAATTTGCCAAATATAGGGCATTTGGGCTCCGATCTTTTTTTAACACTGTAGTAGTGGGGATGGGGGGGGCTTGAAAGGGTTTCATTGTGCAAGCTGTACTAAGTTATGTTCCTCCCTTCCCTATTCCATGTAGGATTCTTCTGCATACTGGGAGTGCTCATCAGCCTTTTCTTTCTCTGAAAAGTGACTCAAGGGAAAGGGGTGACATCAGGTATAGAGCAAGAGGGAAGTGGAAAGGGTTTATCTCTCCACCAAAAGAAAAGCCAAGTTTGCAAGTTCCTAGAGTCCTGGGATGCTGTGTGCAAATGCCCTGAGACAACACAGGAAAATTGGAGATTAATAAGAGAAACAATGGGAAAAGCATTCCATTACAGCTGGAAGTTACAATTTGCGAGTCTCAGTCAAAAGATGAGTGTACACAACATTCATAATACCATTTCCAGCTGTTCTTTTCACATTGCTTGCACTATGATTAGTAATATGAGCTAGAATAGGAGTTGCTTTTACTCACTCTGGATATCAGACAAAGATGGGTATAGTATTCTTGACCACTGAATGGCCATTCTGCAAGGAAAAACAGTTGGAGCATTTCTTCCCCAGTGATTGGAAGAAAAGAAGGAAATGAGAAAGCTCCAGTTTCCATCCCTACAGCTGAGGCAGACCTGTCTTATCTAGGGAGGAAAAGAAAGCCTTCTCTCAATTTTGATAGCAGGTTTAGAACGAGGGAGTAAAAGGAAAAAGAACTGCTATATTGATGCATAATGCTCCCATGGGAGCAGCAACCAGACCCTTCTTTCTCTTTAAAGGGAGAAACTGGGAAATGAAATTGAGAAGAGCCTCATCTTTTGCTAGGCCCTTCTTCTCTTAGCCTTTGCCAACTGGTTGCCTGCAGACTGACTGATAACTAGTACATTAATTAAGACTTATTGATAGCAAATTTTAACAGACAATGGCTAAGATCCTATACCACCAAGCATAACATAAAAGTTCTGCAGGTGGTACTACACCATGGTCACATCTCACCTTCCCAGGGCTCATTGTTTCACTATGATAGGTCCCCTCCATGGCCATTCAATGGGTGGTAGAGAGAGAGGGGATTAGAGAAGCATCTGCCTGTATTCACAAACACAGAACAATGACATCATCCACCAAGATCTACCAGGGCCTTCCAGAGATCTTGGTGGATGGTGACATTGTTCGCATCTGGCTGTGGAGACACACTCAGCTGCTTCTTTGCCCCTTCCTGCTCTCAAGTAATCACTGAATGGTCACAGAGAGGGACTACCACAGGAAGCTACAGGATATCTTCCCTCTCGGCAGTTCCAATCAGGCTGTGCAGCCCTTTTTTCAAAATACTCTCTGATCATTGTCCTGCTTCTCCATCAACACCAGCTGTCTGGCCAGCCAGTGACTACTCACAGCCCAATTTCTCAGCACTACAAACCTTCTCCCAGTGCCCCCCCCCAACACTCAAGGAAGGAGACGGGTGAGAGAGAGGAAGTATAGGACCATCACGCCAGTCAAGCCCCTTTCCCTCTCCTTTCTCTGACCTGATTTGGATCCTGGGTGTCCATTCTTCCCTCTGTGCCTCAATCCCTTTCCCATAGACACAAACATACATTTTGGTATTTTTGTGATTTTTCCACGTTTGCGGGGCTCCTGCACCTCTAACCCTAGTGAATGTGGGCTGGTTGACTGTATTCTACTGGTAAAGCGTGCCACACGAGACAATAAAGAAATGAAATGTCAGCATAGCATTTTATGTTTGATTGTTGTGATAAGCAACTCAACACTTCCCTGCCAAACAAAGAAACAAACAAAAAGTATCTATGGAGAATATACTTATGACTGAATTTAATGTTAAATAGATTAACATTTGATATTGCTACAGTGATTAACTATATTCAGTACAAAACATTTTTATTTTTAAAACTCTTTAGGAACTAAGAGAATGAAACTACAGCCTTCCAAACAATTCTCGCCAGGGGTTGTAAAGAACAGCAAACGGAATAGATTCACTGAGTACTTCTGAACTGTGACATCTTTAATATAAAAACAGTCTTAGATTTAAGGCTGAATATGTCCAAAGTCTTTTTTGAATTTCTTCAGATTCAGAGTTGTAGGTTTCATTAGAAGGTAGCTGCACACTAAGCAATTATTCTGAGTTGTTTTCAGGTTAATTTTCAGTTCATCAAAAATGGGGACCCTTGCATTTATATCCATTCTGCTACTCTTCGTTCTGATCTACTCTGTCTTCCTAAATTCATTGTTCTCTTCTATCTTTTTTCTTCTACTTAGAAGGAACCCAAGAGCAAGATGGACTTCACGAAAGTCTATTTCATATACACCACCACTTACATAGGACTGATCAGCTTAGCTCCAATCTCACTGAAACATTGTTAATATGTTAACTGAAGCTGTGTAATCAGTACTCATATTTTTGACTTTTATATTTTTATTAATCCTTTTAAGAAAATTTTGAACTTTTATTCAAAATTTTAAAATCTGGTTTAAAGAATCATAATCTGTTCTTTAAAAAAAAATTGATTTTTTAAAAAATCAACCCCAACCTCCTCTTTAGCCTGTTGACCCAAGAGCTAAGCAGAATGACCACAGAAACGCTCTTTGCACAGGCCATACAGTTATTCAAATGAAAGAGAACTTTGTGTTATCTCAAGCTGCTCATCTGTTTTTTAATTAGTTACACTTATATCCTGCTTTTCTTCCATGGAGTTCAAGGCCACGTACATGCCTCTTCTCTTACTCTCCCCACTTTATCCTCACAATAACCTTGTAAGAGGTCACCCACCATGGGCAGTTAACTCTGGATATCTGAAATGTCAGTACGACACTTTCACCACAAAACTGTGAGACTGCACACAAGAATACAGACAGTCTTGCCAAATGCAACTGATATCAACCACATCTATGTTTCTCTAAGAGGAAAACCTGTACAAAACAACATAATAGGCACATGTTTACATTAATAACACAAAGATTTGACAATGCATGCGCATATGTAAGAAAACCTCCCATATGTAATACTTTTTCAGTGTGCATACACTATAAGGGTACTCACATCACACTCATAACAAAACCAGCTTTGCTTTGCATTCTCAAACTGTGGTAACTGAACAAAGAGGTAGAACTCTGGCCAGCTAGCAATTCTAGACTTATGCCTCTTTGATGATTTCACACTTTTCTCCACCCCTTCCATCTCTATTCCCATTTACAGATGCCTAGAACCTGGTCAGCATGAGAATCTGGGGCAAGTGGATTAATCAGGGCTGAAAACAATAGATGGTTTCTCGAAAGACACGCAAAATCATGCAGAACTTAGGAGAAAGATGCTCTCATTCACCCCTTTCCTATCATAGGCAATATGTCAGAATATCACTTCCCCACACTAGTTCTTGACTATATAAAATATTTAGCAATATTCAACCAAAAGCAAATAAAGCACCTTCACCCAGCTTTACGATAAACCAATCAGCTCAAGGTTATAATGCTTGGTCATCCTTCAGTTGTATTAGAATTACTTTGAAGTCCTTCCCACAACTCTTCTGGAATCTCTAGTGGACGGCAACCTTTCCAATACTTTGCCATCCCACAGGCCTCTTGGCAATCACTCCAGATCTCAACATTGTTCCTCTATAATAAACATGGACAAGTAAGGGTTTTATGCTGGGAACTAGTGGTTTCCCAGGATTCTTTCCACTATGTCCCACCATGCTGTCCACCCAGTCCTTTAAGAACAATCCAAGATCACTATCAACCTTAAAAAAAAATCTTTTAAAATTATATTAAAACATAAGCCCACCACCTGCATCTTTCGTAGTGCTTGGCTATCCACCTGTCACCACCAACCCTCTCAAAAGTCCCAAAAATTCCACGCTTTTCTAAATCCCATCAGCTAGCCCATCCACCCCTCTTGCTAGACCTTCATCAGCTTTCCTTCAGGACGTTTCCAAGATTCCCAATCTTTGTCCTCCTCTTCCAACACTCCACCAACCAACCCCTTACACCATAAAGCCTCATTGTTAACAGCCCTCTTGCCGCTTGAGAAAAATCAGACTCTTGAGAAGAGATGCGGAAATGGTATGACTTGGTTACCCTTTTTTCCTCCCCACACCGCAGGCTCCTCCAGCAGTTGCCTCAACTCATTTCGCAGATACCCAGGGTTGCCAGGGGAACCGGTTAGCCCACATAGCCCTTTCCCTTCTCGCCAAGAACTTCCTCCCTCCGCCACAAACACCAGCCACCGCCGACTTTCTCCCTCCCCGCCGACTGTTCCTCCTCACCATGAATTTGAGGGCTTTCTCCTGCACCACCGCCTCGGCGGGGTCCATAGCCCCGCCGATCCGCTTTTGCTGTGGCTGCTGCTCCCCCGCCAGCTCCGGGCCTTGGGCCTTAGGCCTGGGCCTAGGCCACCCCCCACTCTCACTCTCTCTCTCCCTGAACGCAAGGCCGCAGACAGCACGGAGGCAAACAGGAAACCTCCGTTTTCCTTCGGCTCAGCTCAATGGGAAATGTAGTCCAGGGCCGCTCTCCCGAGGAGTCTCCACCAGGACCTCTGGACTACAATTCCCACCAACGCCTGCGAAAGAGGAGCCGCTGCGCCGGTAGCCTCTCGACCGAGCGGCCAGAATGAGGGCTGAGGGAAGTGAGAGTATGTTCGAAAGGGCTGACGGGAGCTGTAGTTTCTAGGGCGGCTGCGCTGAGGCTAGTGGAAGGAGTTGCTCTTCTTCGTCTGAATCTCGACATCTTAGAGAAGCGTGTGAGCTCTGTCTCCTCACAGCGCGACAGCCGAAGGAACATCGCCTCTTATTCAGTCGTTGCAGTAATTTCCGATGTGACAGCTTACAGGTTTCTTTTTTGTTAATACGGTATATGACCATATGGCAATAACAGAGGTTACGCGGGAAACGAGTCAAATTTTTGATAGCCAACTTACCTACACTTCCATAATAAGGGACACTGACGTGATACTGTCAGGTTGAGTTGTTAGGGCTCCTGTTGTCAAGGAATCGACCCCAACCCTAATAGTAACCCCATCCCACAGCATCACGCAGATGGCGTCTCTTATTATGAAAATATAGACCATTTCTGCACTAGACTGTTCGAGTGCTATTATTCCACTTTCAACATCCTATGGAATCCTGGGGTTTGCAGTTGAGGTCCCTCCCTAAACTGCAAACCCAGGATTCCATAGAATGTTGAAAATGGAACGATAGCACTATAACAATCTAGTACGGAAATGACAATAATCTCAGTCAACAATCTGGATCTTCTTGGACCCAAAGACTCCAGGTCCTTAATAGCTGCAACGAAAGATTCCAGTATTGCTGGAAAGGTCTTCACACATGGGAGTCTTATTGTGCTCTGAGAAGTTGCACGCAGTGACATAAGAATAAGCACAGATTTATAGCATGCCCAAAGGTCAGCTACTCCAAACCTCTGCTACTGCAGAAAATCCACAATTAAAACAGCCTTACTGATCAAAGGCCTGTGTCCACCAGCATTCTGCTCCTAAGACGGCCAAACAGGTGCCTAAAACAGTGCTGCTCTGGCTGTCTGATGGGGGAAACAACAATCTTTTCTAGTCTTCCAGGGATTGATACCATATTTATCCCAATCAGCTACAACTGTTTCTTTCTTGCCTGGAAACTTGCTGTGGGCCAGCACCACACCATAGACCACCACTTTGAGTGGCACTGGTTCTATGGGAATCCCAAAAGCAGGACAAGAGTGGAATGGCATCTTTCTGTTTTCCCAGTAATTGATACTGAGAAGTAATAGGTCTTTTATACTGGAGGCAGTGGTCCTCAAGACTAGTACTCCTTGATAGAGTTAGACAACGTGAAGAAGCAACAGCAAAACTATCACACATCCATCCAAACAGTCAACTGGACATACAGCCACCTTTGCTGATATACTTGCCCTCTTCCTCTGGATAGTGGAAGTAAGTAAGTCCAGCATTGCTGCCCAAAGGGATAGAGAAATGGCTGCTCCTTATGTAGGCAAGCAAACAAAAGAAAGTAGCAAAACAGAGCTCTGGAACCACTCAATTACTCATTGTTTCTCCTGGCTGGCACAGAAAATTGGCACCCACTCAATCAGCCTTCCCCTCTGAATGTTGCAACACCACTACCCAGCTAAAACAGCGGAGATGGTGCCAGGTGCCACTGCTTGTGCATCTCTTCTGGTAAGCAAGCAGTATAAGGAAGATGCAAAGTACAGCCAGCTGCCTCTGTTCCTTCTGGGCAGCGAAGAAAGCCTAGGCCCAACTTAAATATCACCCAGAAAGGATGGTTTCTATTGCTTTTGGCATATGCTTTCATTGTTTGGCTGCCCACTCAGACAAATGAGATGCAGACGCAACTGCAAAGAGGAAAAACCACTGCTAAAGATGTAAAATTTTTGAAAATTTTGTAACCATGGAAAAAAGTCCCCCCCCCTGGAAAAATGGAAATTTTCAGGAAAATTGGGAAAATGTGATATCAGTACCCTTTGCAAATTGAAAATACCTATGCTACTTTAAGAATATTAAGTGTATTATGTATAATTTGGCTTGGCATAAAATTATCTTCTATGGTATATTCAAAATATAATTTATTTAGAAAATAGTTACAAATTGAATATACTTTTAAAAATTCTGTTTTTTGTTACAAATGGAGCTACAAAGTGTGAACATCTGAGGAACATCTGAAGAACATCTAAGGAACATCTGAATTTTAAAGAATCTCTTTGTGGTTTTTTTTTTTCAGTTTCTGAGAAGCAGGTGAAAAGCAATAAAAACAGAAGAAACTATCATCATTAGTTAAACAAAGAAAATTATTTTGTCTCCTCTAATCCTTCTTAATATTAAGCAGAAATATAATTTATTCAAAACATAGTTACAAATTGAATGTACTTTTAAAAATTCTGGGCCTTTCTGCACTACACTATTATAGTGCTATTATTCCACTTTCAACATCCTATGGAATCCTGGGGTTTGCAGTTTAGTGAGGGGCATTTAGAATTCTCAGCCAGAGAGCTCTTTGGCCTCAGTAAACTACAAACCCCAGAATTCCACAGGATGTTGAAAGTGGAATAATAGCACTATAACAGTTTAGTGCTGAAAGGCCCTCTGTTTTTTGTTACAAATGGAGTTACAGGGTCTGAACTCTAAGGAACATCTGAATTTTAAGGAATCTCTTTGTGTGTGTGTGTGTGTGTGTGTGTGTGTTTTCCACTTTCTGAAGAGCAGGTAAAAAGCAATAAAAACAGCAGAAGCTATATTCATTAGTTAAACAAAGTGCTTAAAAGCATTATTTCCCAGTCACCCACTGAATCCTCCCCATTCCTTCCAGACCCATATGGGATTGTTGTCCTACTCACCAGTGTCTCCACTGCTGAATGGTAAGCCAAGATGTATGTAAATTCAACTGATTCAGTAAATTTGCTCTGTTCAGAACAAGCAGTTGGATACTGGTCATTAAGAATATGGGGCAGTCTGACTACTCAAAAATCATTATGTAAAAAGTACAATTTTTTTTAAAAAAGAAGTAGCTTTTCTTAATGATATATATATGACACAGAAACTTTACTGAGTGTTCTTCCTTTTTCAGAGTCCTCTTAAGAATTTGACGCCCCAGGTAGGAACACCTGCTGCTTCCCTAGAGGAATGGAATATCTGCCATGTTATCTAGAAGCAGCTGTAACTGTCTGGTCAGGATCGATTAAGATATTCTAGTGCTGAAATGATCACATGGAACATCTGTGACAACAGCGAGTCCTCCTTGGATTAATCTAGGGATGCATCCATAATGACTGGCAAACAGAAGAATATGAGTGGTATAATGAGACATGAAAAATCCAAGATGAGCTCTGTGATGAAAATAATAATTCAGAAAATAATACTCCCTTTATTACCTTTCCTTATATTTGTATTTAGGAAGGAAAAAAACCCCCACCAACCTCCCCCCAAAACCCAAGCCCCCACATAGGGCTGCATGTTAGAAAATCCTGACTCACTGACTAAAGGGAAGTTCAAAAGTCTATTTTGAATCTATTGTATAGTTGGAGTAATTAAATTGTCTACCGTCAAGGATTTCTTCCCACCTCAACTCATCTGCCAAGGAATTCCCTCCAACACACACTGACTACACTGCAGGAAATCCTCAGTTCATGTTGAAAACTGGCTAGCATTTTTGGGCCCCACTGTCACCCACTGTGAACTCACACAACAAAATGCATTATGTGACACATTTAACACTTCCCAGCAGTTTTGCATTGCAGGGGAGGATCCATAGAGAAGGCCAAGCTGTCTTTCAGTTTAATTTGTCTACCATTACTGGTCTTCTCACTGAGGAACTCCAGACATACTTGAAAAGATTTCTAGAGTTCTAGGAATACAATTCCCAGGCTTGCCTGGTGAGGACACAGGAGAGAGCCTTCTCAGTGGCTGCTCCCACCCTATGGAATGCTCTTCCATGAGAGGCTAGGTGTGCCCCCTCCCTGCTCTCCTTCCACCAGCAGACTAAAACATTTCTTTTAAAGCAGGCTTTTACATAAGCTAGGGAGCTTTATTTATTTATTAAATTGTTTTAAAAATCGAATACTGTTTTAACTTTTTATAATTTAATGTTTTAAATGTTTTAATTGTTTTAAATGTTTTTCATGTCTAATTTATTGTTGGAAGCAGCCATGGGTCCCATTTTGGGAGAAAGGTGGCATACAAATATAATCAATCAATCAGTCAGGGTTCCCCAAGATGTTATTTCAGACATGCTGGTAAAATGTGGCCTAGATGGTGCTACTGTTTGATGGGTTGAAAGAATCCTCACCAATGGTTCTTCATCATCTTGGAGAGAAGTGACAAGTGGGACTAAGCCCGGTCTCGTTCAACATCTTTATAAATGACTTGGATAAGGATAGAGAGAGCATGTTAATCAATTTGCAGGTGATACCACACATAAAGGAGTAGCTTAGAAGGCAGAATCAAGATTCAGTATGACCCTAACAGATGGGAGACCTAGGCCAAAACTAATTGAATGAATTCCAGTAGGTCTAAATGTATGATATTACATTTAGGCAGGAAAAAATAGATGCACAAATATAGAATGAGTGGCTCTTGGCTTCACAGAAGTATGCACATAAAGGATGGAGGGATCTTAGTAGCCAACAGACTGAACACAAGTCAGCAGCATAGTGTGACAGCAAAAAAAACAACCCACAGTTCTAAGCTTCATCAACAGAACCATAATGTCCAGATTAAGTAATAATACCATCCCCATTTTGTTAGAGCTCATCTGAAGTACTGTCCCCAGTTCTAGACACCACAGTTTAAGAAAGATATCAAATGAGTTCAGGGGAGAGTGACCAAGATGGTAAAAAGCCTAGAAAACAAAAAGCTCTATGAGGAATGTTTTAGGAATTGGATATGTTTAGCCTGGAGAAGATTGAGAATCAGTATGACACTCATTTTAAAATATCTGAAGGGCTGTCATTTGGAAAATATTGATATCTGCTGCTCTAGAGGACAGGACCTGAACCAGTAGATTCAATTGATTCTAAAGATTAAGAAGAGTTTCCCAATGATAAGAGCTGATCAACAGTGAAACAGAACTACTTGGAAGGTGGAGTCTTCTTCATTAGATATGTTTAAACAGAGGTTGCACAGCCAACTGTTTGGAATGCTTTAGCTGCGGATTTCTGCACTGGCAAGGAGTTGAACTGGATGGGTCCTCTGGAACTCTGTGTTTCTGTAACTTCTTGAATCTTGGTTTTCAAGTGTATTATTCGACAGTATGAAATTGTATTATCAATTGTATTGTACAGCTCTTATAATCCTGTGTATTTTGCTGGCCTTTGTTTTACAGACCCATATCTAAATCCTTGAGAATAAAGTACAGAGGGAGAGGGAAAGCTATTTTAGCTGTGAGACCTGAAGGGTCCCTAGTTTAAAAGTTACATAGCTTTGGCACACCACTCACTGTCAGACTTGTTCCCCTTGCTCCAACACACACATCATAGAAGTGATAATAAAGAGATAATAATATCTCCATTGCAGGGTTGGAAAAGTTTAATAAAATAATATTGTCTTAGCCTTAGGGGGTACTCACACTGAGCATAAAGCTGAAGGGGGTGCTAAACTGAGCTTGGCGACTCAGTGCTTGTTGCTCATACTGGATGGCATCTTCTTAGTGACTTCCATGCATATAAGTATGGTTCATGCATGCGTATGTCTCTTTTGGGATGGGGCACAGGGGACTATTCTCTAGTCCTTTGCACTCCATCCAAAACCAAGCCCCAGGAGTGACTGTAGCTACTTACCAGTGGAAAGAGGAGGGGAAGAAGCAATTCAGATTATGCAGCTGTTCTCGGCTCCAAGGAGACAGAAAAGGAGAGTGCATTCCATCTATGACCACACCCTCATTTCTTCCCCCTTCTGAACTGAGACAGCTGCTGCATCATCATCATCAGAAATGCCTTCCCCTTCATCCCACTCCACTGACATGCAGCAGCAGCAGCAGCAGCAGCACGGACACCTTCCATGGCTTGATAGCTGCTGGGCCACAGGGAGGACATGGAACTGCATGTCTGTTCAATGTAGGATCTCAGCCACTATCTCGAGTGTGAGAGATAAAGTCTGCAGTAACCCTCTTTAAACTGCGCCCTGCTAAATTTTACAGATTATTTACTAACAATCAAAATGAACTCCCATTAGCTGTAAAAATATCTTCCTTTTAAAGTTACGGTTTGTTGTCATTTGTTCTAGAATAAGTGGGAAAAGAGCTTTACTTCAAGGCAGCTTTACTAAGCACTGCAAGCACTACAAATATTACAAGATCTGTAAATAATAATAAAAGTAATTTGTAACGTGACAGTTGTGGGTACACATCAGAGTCCTGGCGTGCTCCTTGCCCAGGGCACTATTTTTCTTAGGACCATTTTAGGCAATTTAAATATTTAGAATAAATGCTAAGTATCACCATGATTCAAATTGTTTTATTCACCAGCCTAATTAATGACCAATTCTACAAGTCATGGCACAACCAGAATTTAGGTCTAAATTCAATTGCTAGTCCAGCCTATAGTAGACCAACTGAAGCCACAGGATTTACATAAGTGTTGATTTACCATCCAGTAGTTGATTCAGTTGGAACTCACAATTGGATTTAACCCTGTTTATTTACTGTGAAGGTTAAGCATGGTTGTAATCTGGATGAGTTATCTTGAACAAATTCTTATTTTCAAAGCAACCCCATATTTGCCTTTTAATGGGACTGGAGTCAAGGAACATCTCTAAATCCAAAAATTGTTCAGGGCAGGAAAAGAGGAGGAAAACAGGCTGATCTGAAAGTTCCTTCTCACCTTTCCAATTTATAAAGGTGATAAAGGACTTTGCACAAATCTGAGAATGGGCTGGAGAAATTTCTAGGGCTTTGAAGAGCAGATATTGTTTTAGCAGTCTGTGAGTCATTTGCAATGTCTTCTCTATGTTTTTGTACACTCCCCATTTTTAAAAAAGCCCAAGTTTTACTGCTGCAGAAAAGCAGGGACAGCAGTCTTCTAGTGCCATTTTCACTCACAGTGCACCTCAGAAAGGGTGCTATATCATAAGATGGAGCCTTTTCACACTACACTGTTATAGTGCTATTATTCCACTTCCAACAGCCTATGGAATCCTGTGGTTTGCAGTTTAGGGAGGGGCATGTAGAATTCTCAGCCAGGGGGCTCTTTGGTTTCAGTTAACCACAAACCCCAGAATTCCACAGGATGCTGAATGTGGAATAATAGCACTATAACAGTGTAGTGCAGAAAGGCCCATAGAGTCCTTTATAAAGCATGGCAACAAGAGGCATCACTGTCCGCAGTGCTATAAAATAAAGAAGTAGAGACAGCCACGTTTTCCCTCTAAAGTGCACTAGGATACTTTATAATGAAGTGTTTTTCTACATTCCATCACCATTCTTTATTTGGCTTTTCCATTGTACATTAGTAATAATGAGAAGTACTGTACAGTAATATTTTTGTCTGGGTAGGAAAACTGATCCCCAATAGGGACAGCAGGTATGTAGAGCAGGTGGTGGCCCTTAATGTGAACTGAGGGGATAGGACTGATCCAGCCAATACAGCATAACATTTTGACCCAATATAAATACTGTACAGTGTGGTTAATATTTAGGAAAACAAACAGAAACTAATGCAGAGGGTGCAAATGGCAGAAAGAGGTAAAATGCTTTGCTTTATTGCAAAAAGGAGTGCAGGGGGGAGCCATCTCAGTCCAATTGCACAAAAACAACCCAACAAGTCCCTTAGAGCCAGAAGAGGCTTTTTAAAGCCTCATGAATATTTAGATTGTCCTCATGTAAAATATATGACTTTGTGTAAGGATCAGGCGAAGGAGGTGCATGATTTTTTTCTGATTTATGGGCCCAGTGACGGATTATTCATAGCAGAGCAGCTGTGTGGAAAGATTCATCCACTGCAAAATGTGATTGTACATCAGGCAGTCTGAGGGAACGGAGCTATGACTAATGGCTACTTTACATATAAATGAGAAAGTTTGTGCTAGGAACTGTTAAAAAAAATAGTCTCTCACTCACTGAATGCGGAGTGGGGGTGGAGGCTGGCCTTTTTGATCTGAAGGAAGTACTAGGGCCAGGAAGAAGGAGGGACTAAAACTTGGTTAGCTTCAGCATAATCTGAAAGGTTTGGAAACTAGGGGCAAAATCTATCACTCTCTTTGGCACCGTACTTCTGAAGATGCTAAATCAGCGACGGATGACCTTCCCCCTTGAGATTCAGCCATCTCAATTAAGAGGGATACAGAGCCAAGCAGTGACATTTTTTTCCTTTTTACTGTGCACCACACCAATAAAAGAAGATCCACAATCAAATCAAGCCAAAGCTACAAATGGAATGGTACAGAGAACTCACAGACCACAGGAATCTACAACTACAGGTAAGCTGGCCTGGAAGTGTTCAGGGAGGAGGCCGCAGGAGGTGAGGCTGGAGGGAAGCTCATGGCAGACAACAGCACATTGACAGCACGCATGATGTAGGGTTAGTTGAGCAACCCTGACTTTAAAGCCATGCTCAGCTATGCGACCTTGGGCCAGTCACTCTCTCTCAGCCTACCCTACCAAGCTGTGATACAGAGAAAGTAGCAGGATAAAACATATGCCACAAAACGGAAGAAAAAAATGAGGAAAGAAAGGCAGCTTGTGATAAGAAGAGCCATTTGAAAATTGATGGGATGTTCTGGCAGTATTATAGGGGCAGTGTGGGTTGGCTTGCAGGCTATGTTTTCCAGATCTTAGGGTCTGGGTTCTCTTCTTCAATTTTTAGGGCAAGGAAGGAATCTCAGGGTGAAGAGTGCTGCTTTCAAAATTATACATATCTTTGGTTGACTGTTGCTGCAGGGCTGCTTTGGAGGACCTACTCTAGCCTGTTTGCTGTTGAAAGCAGAGCTTGGAAAACTTTTTTTGGATTACAACTCCCATGTGTTGTAGTAAAAGCAATGTTTGTAAAGATATTAAAACACCTAAGAAAAGCTGGATTTTTTTTTCAATCATTCAGTGCAGAGCTTGAAAAAATGTAATTTCCAACCATGAAAATATTTTCAGATTTGCTAGACTTGGCTGTTTATTATTTGAATCACTTTCTCTGAACAACCGTGGTTGATGCTTAATGTATTGTGCTTAAACTTCAACAGTAGGTATAGCTATATGTCAGGTTTTGGTCCTGAAATCTCAAGGGCTGGGCTCCTTCTGTCCAAGCAACCCTATTGAGGGCTAAAGACTATAAAGGTAGTACAGCCTTTTGGCCTACAATTTGCTACAGGGCTGGTCATACCACCAGACAGGGTGAGGCAGCTGTTTCTAGTGGATGACTTGGGGTATTAATAAAGGGCAGCAAATGGTAAGTTTTTTCATTTGTTATTGTTATGTTTTCACTGTCAGAGATAGGGAGAGGTGCTTGTGCTTCTGTCTTCATGTCCCAGAATAATCTGGCTGACTCTGGGATCCATACACCTTGCCTTGGGAGAGTGGAAGATACTATCTGGTGGCTCCACCTCAGGAAGCAAAATTTCTTTAGCCAGCACTGATAAGCAGTGTGGGTCAAATAAATTAGTCTCATTTTCCAGACTTCAAGACCCTTCTCAAGCTGCCTCAGCACTTGGCTGGAATGATGGACACAAACTGAATAAAACCTTGTGGACAGTGTGAGGTAGTTGCCTCAGAAGCACATGCTATGAGATAGCTGCAGAACTCTAGGGAACTCCGTGGCATGAGACCTGCCCAGTGACCCCCTAAGCCAGCCTGCAGTGGAGCACCCAGGTCTACTTTCATTATTAAAGAAAGATTCAACTGTCAGTCTTGTGTGTGTTTGTGCTTTCAAGTTATCTGTCAAGTTATGGCAATCTCAAGAACTTCATGGAGATTTCTTAGGCAAGAAATACTCAGAGGTGGTTTTGCCTTTCCTTTCTCTGAAATATAGCCTATAGCCCCTGGTATTCATTGGCAGACTCCCGTCCAAGTACTAACCAGGGCTGACCCTGCTTAGCTTCGAAGATCAAATGGGATCTGATGCCTTTAGGGTTGGCCACCTTTATATATGGAAAGAGAGGGGAACTATCTTAGTATTTGCCTCAGGGAGCTGGTCCTGGAACTCACCTGTCAGGATTAGATCTTAATTACAGACATGACTTCAGATAAAAAGTGAATGTTTATTCCATGGGGAGCGAAGCTATAGTTTTGGATATGTGATCCTCCTACCCTTTAGCCCCACTTCCCAAATCAATGTCACCCCCTCCTTTACTTTTTTCTTTGATACAAACTGTCTAGACATTGCAGATGTGGGCAGATGTTTGGCCTGTAATTTACAACAATGGCCTCCAGAAGGCAATTCCAATTTGTTTTGCTAATGCTTTAAGTTACAGCTGCTGAGCTCTCCTGTAAATACTCTTGGCTTATATATTAACTACCATTCTGGGTTTGCTTAGCAAATACTTGCTAACTACAAAGGGATTCCATCTTTCCTTTGGTTGTGAATGGAAGCTGGGATGCTATCATAACATTTTCCAGGCCCAGTATGTGGACCTGACCTGGTTAATGTAGATTTCAGCCTTCATCTCTATGCACACTTATTTGGGATTAAGTCCTTTTAAGACCAGTGAAACCTCTGAGTAAAAACATAAAATCAGTATTTGTCGTTCTCCTTCTCCTCCTCCTCCTTCTTTATTCATATTTGGTTTTTTTCCCTAGGAAGTACTCAAAGCGGTTTACAGTACTTTAAAAAAGTTAAATTATGATATACAGATGTTAAAGCACAAATTAAACACAAATTAAACAATCAAGTAGTATATGTAAAACATATACATTGTAGCAAGCCTAATTTTGACATTTTTGTTATGTTTTGTTTTCTAAGCAACTTTTACATCTTGGTCTTGTCCTTACTTCTCATCTTAAGTACAGAAGAAAAAGTGAGTGGCAGAGATGGTATATTTATTTGCTTTTCACTTTTCCTTAGAAGCCCACAGCAATGAACAATTCAAAAACAACTGTATTAAAAACAACAGCATCACTAAACTAACAGCAGAAGTAATACTCGAACAGCAAAGTAAAACATGAACAATGAAAGGAACAGCAAACAAAATAAACTGACAAAGACAACATCAGAATTAAACTTCTTCATCAAAATTCCTACAGCAGAGTAAAAACTAAAAGCAGAGTTGATGCGTCCAATGGTCATAAAAAGGAAGGTTTTTGCTATTTAGGAGAATGCCATTAAAGGAGAAGTAAAAGTGGTCTTCTTCCCTCAGGAAGGAGTTTCAAATCTAGGTAAAGAAGTTTCTTTTACTGCTCCCAGACAAACATACTGAAGGATTAGTGAAGGAAAAAAAACCAAGAGTCTGTACTGAAAATCTTAAGGAGCACACAGTTTTCTACAGTACTTCAGGTAACCTGGTTCCAAATTGTAAAACAATCGTACTATCATTTTGCCATGGAACAGTATGCAAACAATGGAGTCCTTTCATCAAATGAGAAGCAAGCCCATTGACATTTGCTTTCAAAATGACACCTACAAGAAGGAAACACGCTGCAGTTGGATGTACTGACATAAGGATTTCCTCAGACCTGAATGGCTTTGTCAGGGATTGCGCAAAGTTATTTGTCAGGAATTGGGCAAATGAGAGCATGTTCACAGCACTGACTGCTGACTTGTAGGTGGAAGTAGAAGTTCCTTTGACGCACAACTGCTTATGATAGATATTAAGCCTTTTCTTGTATACCCTTGTCCTCACCATAAATTCAGTAACGACATGAGAAGTATCAGACCAAATCAGACTAGTCCAGCATAATGTACCCGACAGTGGTCAATCAGATGCCTCTGGATCATACACTATCCTTCCACTAGGTTCAGCTGGTTAATCACTGAATGTTGGCTTGCCTTCCCAGTGGCTGTTAATTTCAGGCAGGATTGGGGAATATGTGGCCTTCCAGAAGTTGCAGACCCCATCAGCTTTAGTCAGCAAAGCCAATGGTGAGAAATAACAGTAACTACACTCTAATAAGGCCTGGATAGCCACATACTTCCCATCCTCTTCTGTACAGGTAGAGATTCTGTTCTAAAAGCACCATGACAGAGAGATTGTTCAAAAAGAGCCTTTCCCTTACCCCAACAGTGCATATCCACTTTCTCTATATGGAAAAAAGGATTGGCTGGTTGAATATTTCCTTACTGTAAAACGGTGAAACTGAATGGAGTTGGTTGAACAGAAATAGAATCAACCAAAATAATACACAAATCACAAGGAAAGCAAATAACTACTAAATACTTTTTATGCAAAATTGTATAATTATTACTAAGAACTAAAATAACCATATTAATAATTTAGCAGGAGCAAGACTATTCTCAAAATAGGTATGCACACCATGATATTATGTAGGTTTATTTGGGAGAAATCCCCTCGTGTATAGTGGAGTTTATTTACAAGTAAGAGTCCATAGGTCTGTTGGCATGCTACCTAGAACTCAATCCTCAATTTGCTTCAAAGTTGGGATCAAAATAAGTCACTTATTCATGACGTTTAGACACTGGAGCCAGTGTTCCTTCCACCACTATTATATATTTGTAATGAGCCTTGAAAAGGGGCAACATGTAAAAAAAAGGTGAAAAAAAATGTGAAAAAAAATAGGGAAAAAAAAGGCAGTGGTCACAACCACTGTTCCTCTCCCAAGCTAGGCATTCAAGAAATAGGTGGCTCAGAGCCAGCTGCCTTTCTTTTTCATTCACACTGCCATCTCCCTATGTGAGTGCAGAAAGTAATACTACTTACATAATGGACTATTATATGAATATTATGTTAGATCAAGCCACAATGTGTTATTTTGGATAGCCCTTTGATTTCTTTTGATAAGGATGTTAATAGCCCAAGAGCCCTGTCAAAAAGAAAGGTAGTTATCCCATTAGGTCTTCTTACTCTCTGCTGCACCGTCTGTGTCCCTGGGGCTCTGATAGCACTGGTTACTGAACAGTAGCATATTCTCATATTTGTGCATGATTACACAAACCCAGTCCTTTGTCCTGTGCTAGAGTTCCTTGTGTTGCCACAATAGTGATTCACGCATTTGCTAGATACCTTTTGTGCTTCCCTAGAGTTCCCTGGGAATTGATTCCATTTCTCATTATTTAAAGGCAGTCTAAAATGTTTTGACATATTTGTGATATGTTTGGATTATGTGAATGCTGTTTGTCATATTTTTGGCACTTGAGCATGCTGTAATACATGGACTGTTTTTCTTTAAATGTATTAAAAACAAAATTGTGTTGTAACACTCCCGTTTTGTGCTCCTGCAAGGAGCAATCTTGAACTAGGCATTATGGATATCACCACTTCCACATCTCTTCCATGCTTGTCCATCACCTGCTCCTGAGCTACGCAAATCGTAGTTCAACTATCTCCATCCAGATCCAGCTGGAATAAGATCCCATAATTCATTTTATTTGCTTGAGAATTTATATTCTGCCCTTCAGATGCCAGACTACTCAGGGTGGTCCACAATGAAAATTGACTTTGAAATACAATAAAATTTCAAGCACACTCATTAAGAACAGAAACAGGTACAGCAGGCTAAAGCAAAGCTAAAATTAGGTTGGATAAAATTTCAATGCTAAAACAATTGCTTTCCTATGTATGAAGGTTCTTAACATTCATCAGAACAACATAAGAGAAGGTAATGAATGGTCTTCTGAGAAGAGAGAGGTCCACAGTGTCGATGCAGCCACAGAGAAAGTTCTTCCTCTTGTCTCCATCAATCAAGCCTCTACTATGTAAGAACTTTTGGTATTTATACTAGCAGAATACTTGGGTCTACATATATTTAAAAAATGTAACTAGTCTGGATGTTCATGGTATAGTAAAAAGAGAAAAGACATGCTTATTGTTTCAGGAGATCCAGTCAAAATAGGACAGGAATGAGAAGCCTATATTTGTTTATTTGTTGTTGTCTCACGTCTTCAAATAATTTCCGACTTATGGCAACCATAAGATGAATCTATCACAGGATTTTCTTGAGATTTTTTCAGAGAGGTTTGCGTGCGCCTTCCTCTGAGGCTGTGAGAGTGTGACTTGCTCAAAGTCACCCAGTGGGTTTCCATGACTGAGCAGGGATTTGAACTCTGATCTTCAGAGTCTTGGTCCAATGTGCAAACATCTACACCGTGCTGGCTTTTAATAGATTCAGTTATGGAAGTTCTTAATGCTGCCTTCTGTCCATTAGAAACAAGATCCAATGTATTTGGATGGCTACCTCCTTCAAGGCCAGAGTGAGCAAAGTGAAGTCCGCTAGCTGTTGTTGGAGTGCAGCTCACAGCATGACTGACTATTGACTATGCTGGTTAAGGCTGATAAAGCGGTTGCAGTCCAACAACATGTGGAGGACCACATTTTGTCCACAACTGCTAAAAGGCTTCCTGGAGGGAGACAGTAGATCATTTGCCTAGCAACTGGTCACCTAAGAAATGTCAAGAGAGAACAAGATAGACACCTGAATATCTGCCTATCACCAACACTGGTTGCTTTATACATGCACTTTTTTTTATTTCTTACAGTGCTTTTCTTTAAAAATAATACTATATTTGGACACAGAGGCCGTTTCCCCACTACACCGTTATAATGCTACTATTCCACTTTCAATATCCTGTGGAATTCTGGGGTTTGTAGTTTACTGAGGCCAAAGAGCTCTCTGGGTGAGAATTCTAAAGGCCCCTCCCTACACTGCCAACCACAGGATTCCATAGGATGTTGATCCAAAGGGCTGAGCCTCTCTAAATAGTCCTTCTATCACCCTGGAAATGGTTGCGGCTGCAGCAGACACATTGGGTCAACCTTACTGGGCCTTCAAGCTCTCTGATGAGTTTACTATTCTTCGGCTTGGGAAAAAAAACTTTTTAAAAATGGAATTATATACATTGACATGAATTATCTGATTACATCCAGAAGTTTACAAGGCCCTGTGAGACATGATGTTTACGGTATGATCATGAAAGCATAGGGGGTTGGACTCGATGGCCATTGTGGTCTCTTCCATGTTTCTATGATTCTATATACAGGCTTTCCCACTTATCTGACAGGTTAGGGACCAAAGCATGGTCAGAAAATGGAATTGATTGACAAGTGGAACTCATGTACTGTCCTGTAGGGAGCATGAAGAAATTATGGAGGCTCACTTACTAATGATCGGCCATGCACTGCTTGCAAAATCTCTCAACCAGCTCAGCTCCTTCCCGCCCCCCCAGCTCATTTTGCAAGCAGCACGCATGTGCAAGCAGGCACAAGTGAGCCTTCATAGGCAAGAACTGATGAAATAGCAGAACCTCCATTGAATTAATGGAACTTGTCCTTAATCCGAAGTGCTGAAAGAGCGAATCATCACATAACAGGGCATCAAAAGCTGGAGGTTTCATGTATCTTAATGTGTCTTTCTCAGTGATCTTGATGAAACCATTTCAAAACATACCTGCACTTCTATGCCTACTTACTATGGAAGTAAGTCCTATTCCACTTAGTGCAACAGTTCTCAATAACCATGTTTGGGAACAAGTCAAAGGTGCGTTTAATATTATAAGCCTTTGCAGTTGCCAATTCAGCATGCAGGAATGACCTTTAAAATGTAATCAAATACATATAACCCTCACAATGTGTGATGGTGGGACAGGATACTCACAATATCAATTTGTGCTTGAAATAAATTCCTTTCTTGCTACAATAAAAAGTTCCAGCAGGTCACTTTCTCAGTGTAGTTTTAATCTTGTTGCAGAATTTAAAACCAAAATTTTGCTGCCAGGAATGTTAAAATGCAACTAAATGTACCAGAAATTCATTTTTAAAACCTGAAATAGTCCATTCTTCTACTAACATGAAGCAATAGAAAGAAGCCTGGATTTAAAATGTCTTTCACTGTTAATGGAAAGCATCATTAGTTAATTCGAAATATTACATCCAAGTTTATAGCATCTAAGTAATTTCCCAGTCACAAAGCTGCCATTGCATAGGAATCAAATCAGGAAAAAATGCCTTCTCAATTCATTAGGGGTATACAAGATGTGTCATCAAAAAGCAATGAAGAGAAGATATGCCAGAGTGCAAAAATAGGAGATAGATGATAATTTACCAGGTCAGAAATGTGCTGTGATGAACAACGGACGAGAGAATGAAACCTCAGTAGAGAAGCCAGGGTGATCCTATGGTTTGCCTTTCAGTTTAAATCTCATTCAGTTACAAACTTATTGGGTGACCCATATTTATCTCACTCACAGTTTCTGTTAAAGAATGTGCCATATTCCAAGGAAGACCGAGATTTGGTGGCACAGTGGTTACATGAAAGACACATGAAGTCCAGGCTGTCATTGATAAGAGAACTAAAGGAAAGATAATACACAGCAAACAAAATGTTTAAAGGACTTAAGGTATTGTTTTATTTATTTCCTTATTACATTGTGTACCACAGTTCTTCCAGTGCACTCTGGGTGGTTGGCCCTGTATAATGAGGGTGTATAGTCTAATAAATATGGTATGTAAGGGAAAGGGGAAAGCTAGTGAAAAGGAAAATAAACATAATTAAGTACCTGTTCCTTTATAAAGCAGTATAGAAGGCATTGTTCTTTATGGGTGATGGGCTGATCAGGTCAGGAGCAATGGGATCTCTTTTATTTTTATTAAAAGATGATATGGGTGTATATAATAATAATAAATATATATTATAAGTATATATGTATGTATATATTATATTATATGTTATATAACTATAGCTTTTTTAAAAAAAAAGCAGGGTTAACCCAAAACATTTTGCTACATAACATAGAATAGCAAATGGAATTCCTTCACTCAAGTTAAGGTGCATAAGACCCAATGTGAGATGGTGAATTTTGGCACAGAAGTGAGACGATCCTTGAAACATTTTCTCCATTTCTAGCAATAAAAATACAATTACAACTAATTAAAAAACCAACAGTTTGTTGCTCCTTCATGGCATCCAAAATCTGCTGCCAGAAGTGACTGCTTCTCTTTGCCTAATAGTAGGGCCAGGGCATTAGCTCTGTCAGCAGTGAATAGAAAATAAGGATAAATGGTTGCCTCCATGTAACTTTCTGTCATTCAGTATCTCTTCTAAATTCAGCTCCAAGTCTGAAAAATAGGAATATTGATCATTCAGTCCTTTTGTGTACAACTATGTGTAAAATAAATGCCTCTAATCTTCTCACTTGAGAGGCACCAGTCACATATTTTCCTCACTTACTTTAAGTAGCAGTGATTCAACTCCCTCATTGGGGAAGTTACTTTTTGTACAACAGCTCCCTGAATCCCCATCTCAGCATGACCATTGCTGGGGAATTCTGGGAGTTGTAGTCCAAAAGATAACATTTTCACTCTTTGGATTAAGTTCCACTCAGGAGTGGAAAGTGCAGGGGAGACATTTTTTGCTCCTGCGCCCTCTCCCAGCTGCCACATCAGGGCCATCAACATGTTTGGAAGTGACATCACACCATTTATGGTTTTGTTTTCAGCCAGTGGGGGAGTACTGGTTGTTTTTTGTTTTGTTTTGTTTTTTTGTAAAAGGCATATGGAAGTCTTACAGGAGTTGAGGGGGCAGCACTGCCATGTTTTGCAGGGGTTTCTAACTGTTTTGGGGGCAAAATATTGTCATTTTCCTTTGGTATGGAAACTGCAGGACAACTTTAGGGGTCACAAAATGGGGTCGCACAGGCCACATGCAACTCATGGACTGCACTTCCTCTGCCTTCATTCCGCATGCCAGATGACATTTGCTGATATAAACAAACAAACAAAGAATTGCACACCTCTACTCTTCTTTCATGTGGAAGAATATTAAGGCTATAGCCCTCTGTACATTTAATCATGGATAAGTCTCACTGAAGTCAGTGGGAGTTAGTTTTGAATAAATCTGCACAGGTTTGTACTAGGAGGGGGAGGTTAAATGGCAGGAAGCCTACTTTCCTGAAGTCACTGCCATACCCGCCAACATTCCCAATTTGGCAGGAACAGTCCTAAATAATACTATAGTATTATCTGAATTTTTCAGCTGCTTTTAAAATGTCATTTTTTTTCTCTTCTTGCTGCCTTCCTCATTGTCCTCTGCTTACTTGACTGCTGCAAACAGAGCTCAAACTGCAAATGGAGTTTCACTTAATAAACGCAGTGAAAGGGAGAGGAGCAGGCAGAATGTTACCCTTCCCAGGAGGCTCAGATATAAGCAAATTGCTGTGGTACCTCTTAGCTTGAGTGTTCATCATCATTCATCATTCATCATTCGCCATCACCATCACCCTCCTCCTCCTCCTCCTCCTCCTCCTCCTCCTCCTTTGGCTATCTTTACCACACTCTGATTTTGCCTGGCCATCTGTGTCTTGGTTTTCATCTGTGAAACATTGGAGGGTATACACTGCATGAATTTGTAATTTATTCTGATTCTATTCAGACTATTCATTGCTTCCCTGAAACTTAATATAGAAGCCACATATCTGGACAGGCCCTAGTTAGTAATGAACTGTGTACACTAAGGAGGCCTTAGGGAAACAATGTGTAACAGCTAGCACTTAAATATGTATAATCTTATCTATTTAAAAATAATCAAATAGTTTTAACAGATTAATTTAATACAATGATACTGTATATTAATAATAGCTAAGTGCTCATCAGTTATGGTAGTAACTTTTCATACTCACTGATACATGCAACACAGAAGATAGGAACAAATGTACTTATTCAATTGCTGAGTGCAAGAAATTTGTTTATATTTTCTAATGCTAGCTAAAAATGCAGGAATATCAGGAGTATCCTTCAGGGCTTGGTCTCCCTTGACTAAAACCTTGCATCTAGTCAGATTTTCTTTCATGTGCCAGAATCTGTTAAATGCAAGCAATGTCTTATTGTCACTGCAGAGGCCTTTGGGGAGATCAGATATAATAGTTGTACAGAAGAGAGAATGTTGGTAGGAGCATCTCATTATGAAGAGATGAGAAAAGCTATAACTGCTACAAAAATAACAGTAACATATTGGTATAGGTACTTATAAGGTATAAAAGCCCTCTCCTCCTTTACATCAAATCACCCTACATGTAGTGAATAAGATGTGCTAGTGGTATGCTCTTCATGATTAAATAGGCTCTTAAATGTTGACACTAATGTTGTAACAATGAACAGAAGAATAATTGTAACGCACTTTGTTCCTCTTAAAATGTTTACAGCACTTTAAATATGCCAACATAGGTTCTGGATTCACTGGAACTGAGATGCAAATACCTGTAGGAGACATCTGAGGTGTATTTCTTCTTTCGATACACCTTTCCCTGCTGCTAGCCTGCCCTGGCTTTGATAATTCAGGGAACAGGCTACTACAACAGGCCCAGACCTACTAGACATGCAGACTGGCTTGCTCAGCAACTCTTAGGCTTGCTTTCTGCAAGCCAGCCTCCTATGGAGGAGCTGGGGCGGTGGGTGAGGGTTTTTAGAGGAACGTAGCGGGACCCTCTTCCATCCCCTCTCAGCTCACTCATGCTATTTCAATTAAGCACTGCAGAATTTAATCTCCTGCTCTTAATAAACTTTATTGTTGTCTTGCCAACTCGCCTCTGGACACCAAAATGCTATTACTCCTAACGCGACGGGAAGGGCTATTTTACTGCTGCAAACTTTCTGACTGAAGAGTCAGGGAAGAGAAACTCCCATCCCACAGCAGGCTGCAAGCCATTTGGATCCCGGGAAATTAACGGCAAGGAAATGTGCAGGAGGCTGCAGGAGTGAGCCAGAGGGCAAAAAGGGTATTGCAAAGGCAGAGACATCCACATGTACAAACCATGATGGAAACAAGCAGCCAGAGAATGACACATGCTCCAAACTGCACACAAAACATTTTCTCCCACAATCATATCATGTCCCAATATGCAACCACGGAAACAAAACTTGCTACTAAGACATTAAAGTGGAATGATAAATCCCTGTTGTCCCCTCCATGGATTTATGTCATTGGAGTGCTAAAATGTGATCATGAACCCATGCACCACTCAGTACATCCCATCCTTTCCTGTTGGAACGGTCATGTTATTTATTTATTTAAAAATACTATAAACTGCACTTTCATCCCATAGAGGATGAGATTTGTGATATGCCATCTCTGTTATCTCTTCCCTTTCCCTTTCTCTTTACTGATTCTGGATGAACAGTTCACTTCTGTTCATCTTTCATTCCCAGCCCCAACTCTCATTCATTCCCAGCCAGTGGTTCCAGCAGGGCAGGACTTTGCAGCAGACGCCCAGGGTCCCATTCAACAGAATAAGCAAGAATGTTGCCAGTAGCAGCAGGTCTGGCTCACATCTTGAAATAACAGACTCCACACCAGGTAAGATCATTAAGTCCAGAATTTAAAATTACCAAACTTCAGAAGACGACAATGGACACCTACATCTCCTTGGTCACTTACTCAACACATCTCATGTGGTGGTTTGTCTAATTGCATGGGGAGAATATCATTAGCGGCTCTAGACATACAGTGAACTTTACCATGTTCCACAACAGAAAGCAAATGAAGAGGATTGTGTTTGTCTTGAAATCAGACAAATTCTGCACCTTTCTCTATAATTAGAGTGTTGTTTTAATGTTCCGACCAAATTGACTCCATATTTCTGGCCTTCTTATTGTTTCTGTGCATTTGGGAGATTCTGGCCATTTCTGCACCACATTGTTATAGTGCTATTATTCCACGTTCAACATCCTATGGAATCCTGGGGCTTGCAGTTTAGGGAGAGGCATTTAGAATTCTCAGCCAGAGAGCTCTTGGGCCTCAGTAAACTACAAACCCCAGGATTCCACAGGATGTTGAAACTGGAATAATAGCACTATAACAGTGTAGTGCAGAAATGGCCAGTGTCTGGTCTTAGTCTGGAGCATTTAATGCACACACGTAGATGCCACATTCTTAGACCACAAGATCATCTGTGACTTGTCTCCCAAGACAGGAAGAAACGTCAGGTTCACAAGACCATTCTGCACTTGGGTAGGCTCTTTCACTGTCCTGCCTAGTTTTCTCCACACTTGTACCAAAGTTTTTTTCTAACTCACTCAATTCAACCCCCAAACCACCTTGTTTTTTCATACTGCGGCGTTTGGAACTTTACAAATGTCAGACAAGGAAAGTGCAAAATGATCATGAACGATTCACATGACCTGCTTGCAATAAGAATGGTAGAGTTTTGATGTGCCGGTGTGTGTGTGTGTATGCGCGCAACTGGCCACATTAGGTTGTACAAAGGGCTCCGCAATCCTGTCATATGTGCTCCAAAGGCAAAGGCTGAGTATTCCTTGCCTAAGAAAACCCTGGCCATTTCTGCACTAGACTGTTATAGTGCTATTATTCCATTTTCAACATCCTATGGAATCCTGGGGTTTGCAAACTCCAGGATTCCATAGGACGTTGAAAGCGGAATAACAGCAGTGTAACAGTCGAGTGCGGAAACGCCCCCATGACATCCAGAGGGTCGCCAGAAATGGACAGGCGACTTGAGGGCGCACAGACACACACACCCCACAAAGATAGCCATTCGCAACCGTCCAGGGGCCCTCGCCCGCCCCTCTGGCCACCTTCCTCCATCCCCTGCGACGAACTTCCGCGCCGGCCCACCTCTCCGCCTCGCCTGTAGAAGCCCGAGACGCCCCCCGCCCGCTTCCTCCTCCCCGCCCCGCCCCGCCCTCCGCGCCAGGCCCCTCGCTCGGCAAAGCGGGCCCGGCTTCCTCCGCTCTCCTCTGCCTGACAGATGCCTCAGAGCCCCGGGCCGCAGTTAAGGTGACAAGATGCAGCCATTCTTTATGAACATTTCATTCCCGCTCGCTACACGACGTAAATTAGATTGGTGTGTTACATTCGGGAGAGAAGCAAGCGATGTCACCGCCGCGCCGGCCCATTGGATGGAGAGGCTAATCCTGCCGTGAATTTCATTACTGCTTTTATACCCGCGGAATTAGCCGGGCGGCGGTGAGCCTGATTGCCTTTCACTAGGGGTTTACTGGGGAGCTGAATGGATTCCACTTCTGGGGGGGAGAGCTGCCGAGTGACCCCCAGCTCCTCCTCGCCTGTCCCTGGGAGGAACGTGCCTTCTCTTTGGGGGTGAGGGGAAAGAGGGGGAGGCTTTTTTATACCTGTGCCCTCCCCCCCCCACAGCAAAGGAAGGGGGAAATGGTGGCCCTTGGTGAGAAACGGCCAAGGCCGAGGTAGGAATAATTACTCCCTGTGGGGGTGCATTATTATTATGTCGGTGACTCCTCTACCTCTAGCATTTACCCTCTCCAGTTCTGGAAGCTCCTCCTGCTCTTGTTTCCTTGGCCCAGCGTGGGAATTATTTTGCTCAAAACACTGGAATGGGAAGGGAAAGTTTCTGTGTGGAGCCAGACCTTCTTTGGAGGATTTTAAGCAGAGGCTGGATGGCCATCTGTTGGGAGTGCTTTGATGTGCCTCGCTGCGTGACAGGAGGGTGGATTTGGATGGCCCCTGGGGTCTCTTCCAACTCTATTATTCTATGGTTCTACGAGAGAGACACCAACTTCTCCCCATCCCCACCCCAGGCTTCTCCCGTAGGGGGGAACAGGAGAGAACACACTGGCGCTGGCCTCAGGAGAGCAGACTGGCAGAAACTGCAAGTAACTCTGAGGAAGTAAGTGGCCTTGCCAGTGTGTGTGTGAGAGAAGGAGGGACAAACCATTCTGCTTTCGGCAGGAAAAAGGATACTGTTCTGAACCGTCTCCTCCTTCCCTCTCCTGTTTCCCTTGTCAGGCAGGGCTCTTTCCACCTCATACTCTTCCCTTCCACTGGCTTTTTCCCTGTGGCCCTCCAGCCATGCCTGTTCCCTGACTCTCTTGCCATGATACCCATCCCTGCCTTGTGAGCAGGCCATTTCTCATGGGGAAAAAGTCATTTTTCCTTTTGAGATACTATGTCAAGAATAACAACAAAGCATGGCAACAAAACAGCAAGAATAAAAATACAGCAGGAATAACAACAAGCAAATAGCAAGCAAACAAGCAAATATCAGCAGAGTATTCTATGGTGTATTTCTGCTGGATTCTACTATAGCTGCCAGAATCCACAAACCTCCACCACCGACCCCAGCACCCTAAAAACATCCTCCAGAGTGCTTGGAAAACTTTCTGGAATAGAGATTTGGTGCCATAGTGGGCTGCAGCAGGAGTGGAGTAGACAAAAGTTCACACTTGACTGCTGCTGAATATGGAAGTACACCACTGGATACGGAGGTACACTACTGGATTGTGGCACTTTAAAGACTACCAGATTTTATATGGCATAAGCTTTTGTGGACTGCTAGGAATTTCTTACAGTGAGGGTACAGTAGCTCAAAGTGGCTTTTTCCATCTGGGACTGCCCAATGGAAATAATAGATGGTGCATTTAGGTGGCTGCTCCTCGTTTAATTCCTTTCCAGGGTCAAAACATTTGGCTTCTTAGGATAAAAAACCAAGCTCCTCCTCCCCTATTCCACCCAGAGAAGCCAACTGGGCTGGCAGTTGAATCTTAGGCACCTCAGGCCTAAGATGTTCTATACAGAGAATCCCACCACAGAGACATTTCTGCAGCTAGAAGTCCTAGGCTGCTGTGAGATCAGTCATTCACAAGGAGGCAAGTATATCTAGTCCCCTGAAACCTAGCTACATGACTTCCTAACCAGCTGCCTTCTTTAGTTTATATGAAACTGCAGTTACCAAAAGTTAGAAGAAAGCTTGATAGTACCTAATATGTGAGCAGTCTATCTTTTCAGATTATGGTTTATGCAGGGTATTCCTTATCCAAACCTTGCCAACCTGTCATCTATGGAAGCCTTCTGGAGCCTCTTCTCATAATCTTTGTTGCATATTCCTTTTATCCTACTCTTTTAACTGCATTCTTCCCATAGAGGATAATACAATGGTTTTTTAGTAACTTTTGTTAAAAGAAAAATCTATCCTCTACTGCACAGATCTTATCTTCCCTGTTCTTCCTGTGATTTTAGATTAAAAAAAGAATCATGGCATCACGCACCTCTGCTTTTTTGCCACACCTAGAGAAACTGTGTGTCTTCCATAGCTTCTGATTCCTGCACTTACCTTTGCATTTTGTGTCTTTGATATATGCTATATGCACACTAGAGAGCCACACTAGAGAGTTTTGAATTAGGACACTGGGAGACTAGGGGTTGAATCCCTATTCGGCCTTGAAATCCCAGTTAGTGACCTTGGGCAAACTGCACTCTCTCAGCCTCAGAGAAAGACAATGGCAAAATCCCATCTGACCAAACCTTGCTCAGAAAACCCAGTGATAGGTTCGCCAGAGGATTGCCATAAGTCAGAAATTACATGAGGGCACACGACAGCATATGCATTCTGTACACCAAAACATCCCTGTTCTTAGAAGGTGTACTCCACCTGCTGTCCAGTCCAATGTTTTTGGGCAAGTACAGTCTCTCTCAATTCTCAGGATACAAGGCATCCATAGAGTGAGGGAAGATACCTGACGTCACATGTATAGGGTACCCATGATGATTTATGTGGAATACCCACCACTGTGTGATGCATGAAGCAGCTGTAAAGCCAGAACTTTTCTTGGCATTGGAAACTGAGTAATAGCCAATATGCTCACAGTCCTTCATTACTTTTGTTCCTAAAAAAAAGCATACTAGTTTCTTGACCCTGAGAAAATACCTCTTATTTTCAAGGCATCATTTTTTGCACTGCACATGTACACATTGTTGCTGTGTGTCATCAAGTCACTTCCAACTTACAGTGGCCCTAAGGCAAATCCATCACAGGGTTTCCTGGGGCTGTGTATATGTGGTGTGCCCAAGGTCACCCAGTGGGTTTCCATGGCTGAGCAGGGAATCGAACCCGGGTCTCCAGGGTTGTAGTCCAGACACCATGCTGGCTCTCACACTTACACATATCCCATTATAATTCCATATAGCTTGTCTGTGAGAAATAGGACCTCTAAAGTTCTTTGTGATAATATAATCAGCCATCAGGTCGTATTCCCACATTTGAGCAAGAGTACTCATGGAAAATGAAAAATCTATCCAGCTTTTTATATACACAATCAGGATTTAATCTTCTTTCCAGTTTCTGATCATTGATATTACCTGCAAAATCCCCATAGATTTTTGTATTCTGGCCAGATGTTTTTCAAGTTCATTTTTCCACAGGTGTTCTTCCATGGATGAAGGAAAAAAATCCATTGGCACTCCCTGAAGATAACAGCCTTCTAGAAAAACATAAAGGCTGCTCTTTGACTAAGCCATCATCCCAGAGAAAACTGTTTACCAATCACAGCAGACAGAACACCAGGAATGGGCTCCTAGTGTAATGCTATGGCATGTATAGCTCACATTGTGAGTTATTAAAACAAAATGGTGTTCAAAGAAGGGAAAAATGCTTGCTCCTTTGGGCATAAATATACCTGAGGAATTACTGAGTCATGTACTCCATTTTTCAGCTCACATTTATGAAAGATGTCAAATAATTGCTAGGGCGAAGAAAGAATTGCAAAAGTGATTCAAAATTTCATAAACAACCCATTGTAGCTAATAGTTTATGACCACTTTGTATGTGATCACAGCATACAAAGCTCTATGCATCCACTGTAAAATATAAAAGACTCCGTATGAACCAGTGCTATCTTATGCTACATAAGGTAGCACTGAGAAAACGGCAAAGGAAGAAGGGACAAATAAAAGAGGGTGAGAGTGATTCCAAAGCTTATAAAGAACCAGCTGCTAGGGAATCATGACAATACAGTTAAAATTAATAGTGTGTCTAGACAAAGAAATTCTACCACTACTAATCAGATGACATTGTACAGATACCTCATTTTCCTCTCCTCAGTGGATTTTCTGTGGCAAGAAAAAGATGAAAGAAACAATGAGAAAACATAGGAGGTTTACAGTAGAAGATTGTTCTAACATCTGGTCCCCTAGTAAAATTCGATACATGAGCAGGGTGGCCCCATATGCAAAGCTTTCTTAGGAATCACCCAAAGTCATTGCCCCATAGGAATCACAAGTATTTTGAACATCACACTCGCTTCCTCCAGCCTCTAAACCAACTGAATGCACTCCTGTTTGGTCTTCTGTTTAATAGGGGCTGGGATTGTGATGTTAAATATGCTTTCTAATGAGCCAGCCCCACTAAACACAATGGAATTTACCCTTGACTCCATATACATCTTAAAATAGCAAGGACCTCCCTGAAGAATTCAGGCTTGGTAACCAGGCCCAATCATGGTGTGAGAGAACGTTTTACTTGATTTGCTGTGGGTTGGAGTGGCAGCCCAGGCTACAAACCCATTGCCATGAAGGGCAAAACTGAGGCTTAGAGGTTATTTATGGATATTTATGGAAGTTTATTTCCTTGTACCTAGGTTTTTATTGGGGTTGCCACATATATATGCCTCTCTCCAAAGAAATGCATTGTCAGAAAGAGCAGCTGCAGATTTGCATAGCAGTTACATATTCTAATTTATACAGAAGGACACGAGTTGAAAAATAATTACTGTAATTTAAATGGCGATGCAATATATCTCATGATAGCAAAGAAGACTGACCTGGTGTCTGTGCCTGCTCAATCTGCTGTCCAGGTGTTCACTGTCTGTGCTCAGTTTCAGGTTCTCTGCTCTTCCGTCTTACGGTTCTTTTTGTTTAAACTGGACAGCCCCAAAGTAGTAGGTGCCTTCAAACAACAAACTATAATTGAATAGGCTTTAAAACAGAGGATTGTTGACTGTAAAACAGCACACAAGACTACTTTAGGACCTACACTGTTCAGCTCTTGTGAGATTTGCTGGAATCAATCCAAAGTACTGTAGTATTAGAGAACAAGATCAAGCATCATTCTGAACAATGAGATGCTTGCTCAGGACCTTCTGTAGAACTGTGAAAATGTACTTTGACTAGTACTCAGGCCTCAAGATGTAAGAGGATTCCTCAAGTTCCAGTGGGGTGGCTGAGTTTGTGCGTTGCAGCAAAAAAATTAGAACATCTGTTGACACCTTAAAGACTGATTAATTATTGTGGCACAAACATTCATAGACCAGAGTCCATTTCATCAGATTCATGGAGTTGACAGGCATATCTTGTAACTGCTAATTTCTACTCTATTTGACTAAATCTAGTGCCATAAACTGTAAGTATTTTCAGGGGGAGGGGGGAACGGGTTAGTTCCTAGGGACAACTGAAGCCAGTGCTGTTGATACGATTTAGAGAGTTAAAATAAATGACCAGACCTCTAGTTCATATGTTCATACAGTACACACTAACATGGACCATACTGTCTTATTTGAAAAATGGTAAAAAAACTCCCACAGAGCCAGCATGGTATAGTGGTTAAATCATTGGACTATGACTCTGAAAACCAGGGTTCAAAACTTTGATAAGCCATGGAAACACACTGGGTGACCTTGAGCAAATCCCACTCTCTCAACTTCAGAGGAAGGAAAAGACAATTGCACCCTCCGAACAAAGCTTGCCAAGAAAACCCCATGATAGGGTCACCTTAGGGTCTCCATAAGTCGGAAACAAATTGAAGGCATACAGCAACAAAGAAGAATTCCTGCTTGGGTTGTGTAAGCTCAGAAATATGGAAAAAAGTAATTTGAATTAGAACAGAAGTTTCTTTAGTGACACACAAGGTTGTACATATGAGATGGGATGGATGGATAGCTAGCTAGCTAGCTAGCTAGCTAGCTAGCTAGATAGATAGATAGATATGACAAGATACCAAAAAATAATGTTTGGGTCATTCTGTCAACAATGACCACATCACTGACTGTTGAAAGGAATCAGTACTGAAAGAAGAGTCCCTACTCCCTGATTGAGACAAAATGCACTATCATGGATGAGGTGTGTTGGGCCAGATAGGCTGAGATTCAGATTCTTACTTGGTTATAAAGCACACCATGTGGCAGTGACCTTGGCAGATACTTAAAAAATTTGGGGCCCTGGCCTATAGGACATAAATCTGCATAGAATTTGCATATGGTAATGAATATCCTAGCCAGTGTGAGTGCTGGATTCCAGGAGATCAGAGTTCGAATCCCCACTGAGCCATGGAAACCACTGGGTGATCTTTGGCAAGTCACATGCTGTCAGCCTCAGAGGAAGGCAATGGCAAACCCTCTCTGAGAATAGCTTGTCAAGAAAACTCCAAAACAGGTTTGTCATAGGGTTGCAATAATTTTGGAATGAGTTACAGGCATATATCACCACCACCATTACCGTCACCAGAATGTTATGTAGCACAAAATCCTGAGCCCTTGGAAATACATCCAAGGCTGGGCTCTCATGGGTAGCCTTCTGTCCAGAGATATTTTTGTTGTCTGAAACAGAAGATTTAAGCTCAATGTTCTAAAAATGTAATGAATAAACAAAATATCTGATAATTTGCTGCCCTTTAATGGCACCCCCTTCAAAAAAAAAAAATCTGTGCCACATGAAGTGGACAGCAATTCCATCCTAATGCTAGGTATCCTTCAGGATAACCACTGTCTGTTTCCTAGCCTACCTCAGAGAGATGTATTGAGGGAAACAGGATTGTCCGCATGGATGCCATCTTGATCTCTGTAGGAAAGGTTGGATACAAGTAAGAGAAAAAGAGAGTGAGAGAAAGTGCCAAAGCCAGCACTTTGAAAAAAAGACTAGAAGTAATCACTTAAAGAGAGGGGAAAAAAAGCTTCACAGTTGGGCTCATCCACTCTGCCCTGCTGCTCTTCAGTCATCTCTAAGCTGGCTCCAGGTGAGATGTGCAGTGCTAGCAGATGACGCCCTTCACTCCATCTGGGGTAGGTAAAGCTGAAATAACTCTCTGGTGTCTGAGTGCTGCTGAGCTGTCATTAGTATGCAAAGAATGTGAGGGGAGTGAAAGACAGAGAAAGTGTGTGGGGAGGGGGGGAGCCAGTTGTTTTATTCATGGCTGGTGATATTACAGACTGAGTGAAAATCACATTATCGTAATGGGAAAGTTAGAGTTGCTGAGACGATGCCCTGAAGCCTGCACGCTGATTGGGGTGTGATTGCTATCTGTATTTATATGTAGAAAGCAAAGTTCACTCTCAGTTCAAGATGGTGGCGCCTGCTTCCTTCATGCTACATAATTCTTCAGCAGGGAGAAAGCTGGAAAAAAAAGAGGAAGCATGTGAGTGCCTAACCAGGCATGGGAGGGGCAGGGAGGTAGAGAGACTTCCAGAATGCACAGCTAGTCCCTTTCTCTCCCCATTCCATTCCATCTCCAACTGTCCTGTTCAGGTGCAGTCAAAAGGATTTGTTGCTCTTGTTTTGTTTTTGTTTAAATCTGTGAAGGAGCTGGAGGAGAATGGTAGCAGTACAGATCAGCTGAACAGGCAGCTGCAATGGGAGAAAAATGCTGGAGAGAGGGCAGAAAGACTATAATGCAGAGGCCATGGAGAACATGTGGAAGCAAAACAGGCTATTTGCCAGATAGAACTGAGACCCTTAACTGTACACAGATTGACCACCTTTGGTTTACTTTGTATCAACTGAACCATTACTGACCATTCCAGAGCTTCAAAAGTTACTTTTTTAAATTGCAAGTCCTAGGTTAGCTAGGGGATTCTGTAGTACAAAAATAACTTTGCCACACTCTGCCTTTCACAAAGTACATTATTAGAAATCAATATACACTGCAGACTTCATAGATTCTTCTTTCCCCTTCTCTAAAGGCCTGCAGACCTTCTTCCTAGATTATATCATGTCAAAGGGAGAAGAAGAGCAGCCTGGTCCATCTACCAGCCAGAGAAGAAGCCTTGGAAAAGAGTTTGCTCTTCCCAGCCCTACCAAAAAGAAGAGTGGGCTCCAACTGCCAGTTGTGATAGGATTGAAGAGTTGAAGGAAAGTATGTGCTGGGCTCTTGCATTAGTCAAAGGGTCAGGGGCCATTTGGGCATTAAACCTGTTGCGTCCACAAAGAATATTGTAGACAGAAGGCCAACCTGGCCCCATCTATCAAACAAAAAAGGAGCAAGAAGGAAAATGATTAACTTCTTGCTAGAAAGAAGCAAGTTCTGACTGCCACTTTTCTGGTACTGCAGAACTGAAAGGAAGCAACCTCTTCTGACCCTATCCATCTGTCCACAGAATCATGGATTTCCAGGTGTGTGAGTATTATTTGTGTGGCAGATTGTATTGATGTAGTTTGTTGCTTGCAAATTGCTTTGAGAATAATTTGATTGAAAAGTAGGGTGTAAATATTCCAGATACAACAAATCTGCATTGGCTGCATCTCTATCAAACCATAGCAAAGGTGTTGCATGAGCAGCCTAAAGAAGCAGCTCTATCATGTGTCCAGGAGAGGGCACTGTGGCACTAGGTAGCCAGGGTGTGGCCATAAACTGGCCCCTAACTTAGAAGGAGCAAAGAGGATGGATGTGCCTAGCAGCACAAGCTTTTTGGGTGACAAAAGGCAGTGGAAATGTGGGCTCTTCAATAAGCCAGGTCCAATACTAGCAACATTGGCATGCTACACAACTTAGTTTTGCTATCTTCAAATAGGCAGGTTCAGGTAATAACATTGAACAGTATTTGTCAGCCAACAAACATGCCACCACTGCCTGTTCCTGCTTCCAAGAAAGCATGAATGATGGTAACATTGTGATAATGCCACTTAACTAGAGCTTGGACATTACTTTCTTTGTAATCTTGTCCCAAGATTTTGCAATTAATACAGACAGCAGCCATGCCAACTGAGAGCTTTTGGAAGTTGTGGTTCAAGAAAGGAAAGCTCTGCACTTAACACAGTTCATATCCTGACCTACAGAGAAAGTAGAAAATTGGTACCAAAAAGAGGTGTTCTCCCACAATACCTCTTCTGGTGTGCCTCATGCCCTAGCTTAGCAGTTAGGATAGGAACACAGTCATTGGCACCTCTGTAGAGGGCTGCAAACAATCACACCCATGCCAGGTACGTACAGGTTGTCCATCATGTATGTTTCCTTTCCTGTGAGGTGCCATAAGATTTATGAGAGTCCTGTGTCAAGAGATGATAATGATGATTACCTGTGTGGAGTGCTTTGCTCATATTCTTATTACATATAAATCCTATTTTTCCTCCAAGGAGATCAAGGTGGTGTACATGCCTTTCTTCCTCTGTCCTCACAACAACCCTGTGAGGTTGTTCATGCTCATAGATAGTGACTGCCTCAAGATGAATGCCATGGCTGAGTGGGGGTTTGAAGGCGATTGTCCCACATTCTAGACCAACACTCTAACCACTACACCATGCATTAAGAATAAAGGCAAGAAAATACAAATAAGGTGGTAGCAGAACTCTACTATAATATAGAAGAGATTAAAAAAAAAGAAGGCGGCAAACCAAATACTAAACAAAAATAAAATTTTCAAATGGCAATAGAAAAACAACAGTGATAACAGCATGAGGCAGATCTCTTAGGGTCTGCATTCTGGGTACAGCTACAGAAAAGGGCTTTTCCCTCTTGACAGCTGTGCCTTGATAGCATAGAGGATATACAGCTATAGGCAGCACAATACGGGGGGAGATCCTAACAGTTTAGAGCCTTAGAAGCACACTAGCATTCTGGATTGTGCCGAAAAACTAACAGGAAGTGTGCTGGAAGCAAAGAGGCACCAACGCTTGCATAAAGTGATTATTGAGAGTCTAGATAATGCCTGCCCTTTGTTTTCAATTCTCTGTATCTTTCTTTGGCCTATGTACTCAAGCCTTTTAATTCCGTTTTACCTGCAGGTATCACTACCGGCTTCTTTCAGGAAGCTAGCCTCTTTGTTTTTCTTTGTTTTCTTTTTCTTCCTTTGGAAGGAGCATCCATGAAGCTCCAACCTCAACAATGGATATGCTGGCTTACACCCAGGCATGAGAGCCAGCTTTTAGGGGCTCTTCTAACCAAGTTTAGTCAATTTCTTTTGCCTATCTCCTTTACTATCCTAAGATGAATTTCCTAAGGCAATAAAAAGCAAGTTTTTCTTTTTCTTTTTACCTTACAAGAACATCCAGAATAATTTCCCCTGTTTCTACCACACGCTCATGTTGCACTAGTCTCACTGCATTCTGCTTGATACAGATATGAAATATTCCTACATAGTGAAAGGGGTAAAAAGCAGAGTAACATACATCATAAAACAGAGAAGCAATGGAGTTAGGAGGCCTGTTGGGTATCTGTCTGTGGGAACCCTGAATTAAAGTACTCATAAGACATCCATTCTTAACCACGTGCCCTCAGGCGGTTTGGACTACATCCCTTGCCACCCACTATTTGTGCTGGCTGGTCCACAACATCCAGACAGCATCATACTGGGGAAAGTTGCCATAAGGACTCTGAAAAGACAAATGTTAGTACTATGCTTTCCCCACATGTTGTTTGTAGAAAGTGTCCTCCTTTTGTTCAGCGTGCCTTTTCATTACATTTACTTTCATCAGAGTTTCATCAGAGGAGTGGAATCCGTTATCCATCAGAGGTTACTGAACTTTTAACTGACCTCAGCCCTGGGCAAAATGGCCAGTGGACAAACAAGGTAGGAGCTGAAGACTAATAACATATGAAGAGTCAAAGTATCTCCATCCCTGAATCCCTGCTATAAACACAAGGATCAAATAATGTTGCCAGCAACTTACATCTAACATATGCAACATGTATCTCGCTAGCTCACAGTGAAAATTATGTGGCTTTCCAGATGTTATTGGACTATAATTTCCAGCAGTCCTAGTCAGTGTAGCCAATAATGAGGAATGCTAGTAGTTGTAGTCCCACAATATCTGGAAGATCACACAATTCCCACCCCTTACAATATGGGTTTAGATGTAAATGTAAAGAGTATATGCACATCAATAATCAATGTACAATTAGCATTTCCATCTAAGGAAGGGATTTCTGCTGTTGCCTAGTTGTGAACTTGCTCAAAAATGCTTAAAATTTTTTTCCCCATTAAGCTGTGCCCCCAGCTTCTATTCCAACTGACCACAGATTGACTCCATGCAGAAGGATGTTTTGGCTCAGTCTGTGCCCATGAGTAGGAAAAGAAAGGCATTTCTTTTTAATTCCTTATTTGCATGAGTTCCACACCTGCAGTTCACTTATCCCATGTTCTGCAGAGTTCCAACAGTGAAAATCTCTGCTTTAGAACACCCTTCAGCAACCACGTGACTGACTTAATTAGCTGAGCAGGAAGGAAGTGCTGTCTCTGTGCTCTCTCCAAATCTGTGGAATTTCAGTGGGAGAGAGTGTGCCGAAATACACTATACAGATATGAATATCCTAATACAAGGTGAAAAGGACAGCATTCAGAAAGGCCCTTCTCTGCATGTTTGCCCTTTTCAGTTTGCTTGCACCCCCAATTTCTGCTTCCTCCTTCTTTATTTCAGGTAATCTTGTCGTACATTCCAGGAACCTGTCATGTTCTAGATGCTGCTGGACTCCAACTCCCATTTTCTCTGAACACTGGGCACACTGGCTGAAACTGATAGGATTTGGAGTCTTGCTAGAGTGTTGGAGGGACGAAAATTTCGAACACTGATGTATGAGATTTTCTCTTTGTTTTCTTGCTGTGTTGATACAAAATAATAAACCCTAGCCATTTCCTAACTGGTGATGTTTTTCAGTCTTCACACATAAGCATGTTTCCCATACAGCTGAAAAAAAATTCTTGGACTAGAGGTCCCAGAATCCCTCAGTGGGTACACTGGCTGGAGAATTTTGGGAAGCTATAGTCCAAAAGATTTATCTTTTCCAAGTTTGGTTTCTTGTACTGTCAAAATTAGAGCACTGATAATATAACTGTAACTTTTTACTTTAACCTATAAAATAAATTAAAAATACTAAGAACTCCAGAGTGGAATCAGCTTGGGGAAAGGCCTGAAAAAAGTGAATTCAAGCTAGACAGGTCTCATAATGACCAGTCAGGATGGATGAGGAAGAGCTAAAGGCAACATGTGTGTTTGAACAGGTTTCCTTCTCTTCCTGTGCTGCAGCCTGATGAAGTGGCTGCTTATGCTAGATGACAGCCGAGAACAAGTCAAAGGCAGCTGGTAGTGCAGCAGAGCCAATGATCTCTGGAGGAGTAATAAATATGGTTTCATTTGGGTTAGGCTTGTGAGCCTGGATGGGAATGCAGCATAAGATGGAAAGGAGAACATTCTTCCACTGCTTGAAATTTAAAGGGATCTCTTCATCTAGTTTGTTTTTCTTCTCTCTTTGATTTGGACTCTGGCACTTTGACATTTGCAGAAATGTTAGCACTGCTGGAGAACTCCACAGCTAAACATACAAGGTACTGTATTGGACACCATTTTTCCAAGGCTTGGCAATCATCAGAAGATTCACCCAAACCAACCCTCAAAATCCTGCAAATCCTAGGTTCCACCTAAAAAAAATACTAAGAGGAGGTTTAAAGAAATAATTTTTTTTAAAAAAGGAGGAGGATCTTGTGGCTCTCTTTGTGTGATATTCTGGTGTGTGTGAGTGGACACATACAGAAAGAAAACAAATTTCTTCCACCTAACATCCATTTCAACAGCAAAAGATGCAACTATGTTTCATCCAAGAGCATCTCCACCACCATAATATAAATCAAAGATATTGTTCAACCAGGTATTGAGGTTAAGATAATGTCAGTGCGAATGAACTTCCCTCTGTATCAGTAGTGGTCCAATAGAATCCAGGATGCCAATATTCTTATAATAATATTTCCATATCAGCTGGACTTCCAGAGAGCTACTTCTAAACTAAACATTGGAAGTCAGTTAGAATAAGGAAGACTCACTGTGGTCATCATCATAATTCATGTATATAGCATATTACAGAGAATCAGATGACAAGTCTAGAAATCCCAAAGTACTTATAGTTTAGAAACAGGCATAAGGGAAATAACTGAGGAGATGGGGGAAATGGAGGCAAACTGAGTGAGTTCCTATGCACTGTTTGATGGTTGTTAGAGTGGCTCCCAAGGAGTCCAGATCCCATTCCTGGCTCATTTGGTAGTGGTTTTGTGTAAATCTTTACACCCAACATAGGCCCCAGGACCTCTTCTGGACCATTACAATCTGGTCATTTGTACTGGCTGTTGCTCTTTGTCAGCCTTGCAGGTAACAAAATTGCACTAAAGTCTCAGGATAAAGATGGGTTTTGAGGGGACAAGTAGAGAGGTGGCCCCACAATGTAGTCAGCTGGAGCATCTCTGCATAAGGGCAGCAAAGTAGAAAAGGAAGAGTTTGAGAGAATATGAGACCTTTGGATAGCTGAGGTAATGGATCTGAACAAGTAGTGACCCCAAGTAGGAACATGGAGGGATAGAAGAGAAAAGAGATAAGAAAGGAAGAAATTCAGATGAGTTTTGATGGTAAAGATGAAAAGTTTGTGCAGCATTTGGAAGTCAACAAGAAGATAGTGGAATGATTTAAAATTATTTTGCTCCAACTATAAAAAAAAAAATCCCTAGTTCAGAATAAATGTTATAGGAAAAAACCCAAATATTATAGGAATGTCTAACTACTACGTAATTTTTCTAGTATGGGACAACAAAGATCAACTTCACATTTTACAATTGTAAGAATTACATTTGTGGTCTTACATAGTTTTGGTATGGGTATGTTATCTGTATAAATATTTATTTTGTAGCATACCAAACAGTGCTGAACGTCATGGCTTAGTGAATCAAAATACAGCAGAGATGACACAGCTATAATTAATTCAAAAAAGGTGCTGTGCTGAACCAACTTGGTACTCCATAGCTTGGTAGCTCTTCCTTGTCTCAGTGTACCTTTCTAAGCAGCCATCTATAACACTGAAGCAAAAACTGAATCAATTTACACAGAATTTAAAAACCACAAAGCACTTTATGACCATTATCACACCAGTTTTCATTTCGTTCATCCCTTGGAGTATTATGGATGCCACCTGGTTAGTTTTAGGCCAACTCTACTATCTGACCGACATGCCACCAGCAATTTAAATATGCACGTGTTTTAAGGATCCTTACAGAAATGACTCTGCAACTCCATGAAAAAGAAGGGTTAGGTCAAAACTATTGAATGCTTTTAAAGAACATTTTTTGCAAAACTGAAAAATGAGTCTCATCTTTTGGGAAGGGACAAGATATATTCAGCTTTTTTCAGCTGCTGTTTGGCATTTGCTGAAAAAAAATATTAATGTTGTCTTCACTTGCCTTTTAGTAGTGTCATTACTTCCCATTCTGATTGGCTGTGGAAATACTGTGGTCTCATTCAAAGTGGAAAAAGAAAGAAGCAATGAAAAAGGAGAGACTGAAGAAATGGAACATTTCAGAAGCTGGGAAAACAATGGCGCTGAACGAAAACAGAATAATATTTAAATAGTTCATTGGTGATGGTGGGGGACATTCCACCTTTTGAAACAGCTAGTCTTGATCCATTCCATAAAGTAGGTATATACTACCCTATTGAAGCAGATGGGGATAACATTTCATGCATCTGATATGGATGGAAGCACACAAAAGTTAATGCTACAGTTAGGGATGGAAAAGAAATTAATGGGGTTCTCATTTACATACAAAAATAGTAATTGTACACTTCTTGAGACTGGCAACAGTGTTTTTTACCAATAGTTCAAAGACTTTTGATATATTTTAGACAAAAATAAGGCACAAAACCACGTATACATTAGAAAATGCAGAGAAATGTACTTTAATCAATGATAAAATACATACACAAATGTTTGAAATACATGCCGAGCACACACATACACACAGAGATATTCATGTATTTCCAAGTGGGAGGAAAAAATGTCTCATGACCCAGTGTGGAACTGGGAAGGAAGAAGAATGCTGGGAGGATTCTAAGAAATGTAACAAGAGTGGGAGTATCAGATTCTTACATCTCTAGCTACCATAAATCTGTTAATCTTAAAGATGCGAGAAGACTGTTGATTAGGTTTAATTTAAACTCTGAAAGTGGAGAAAGTGGAGGCCTTAGCTATAAAATATTACAATTCCCATTTCTGAGACAAAGGTCATTTCTGCACCAGACTGTTATAGTACTATTGTTCCACTTTCAACATCCTATGGAATCCTGGGGTCAAAGACCCCTCCCTAAACTGCAAACCCCAGGATTCCATAGGATGTTGAAAGTGGAATAATACCACCTTAATAGTCTAGTGCAGAAATGACCAGAGAGTCAAAGCCAGCAAAGTCCATCATACCCCTGCACATTTCCTTAGAAACTGCAAGCCTTCATGTAGTGATTCTGATTATAAAGCTGTACTGGTCTTCTGACCACCTAAAAGGCAGAAGAAGACTCCAGAGAGGAGGATATACCCCACAATGAAAAGATTATCCCGGTCTAAGATCCTTAGAGAAGGAGTAAAATACGATCACAGATGTTGGCCAGGTAGGATTTTCCTGCAGCAGCCAACATATTCTGTTGAATCCATACAACAGAAGACGAGGCATTTGCATGGGCTTTTTTCTGTATCACAGTGAACTTATTTTTTTAAGCAACATCAATCAAATGTCTAGTTGGCAACTGAACTCTGGAAGAAGAACTTCCAAGCAGATGTGTAACCACAGAATGACCACAGGGGCTGATTCCCAGCCCTAGCCTGTGCTTTCACTTTTGTAGGAAGATACCCAGCTTGGAGTAGTGGTTTCAGTGTTGGACTATGACCCTGGAGACCAGGGTCCATTCCCTGCGCAGCCACAGAAACCTACTGGGTGACCTTGGGCACATCGCACATTCTCAGTCCCAGAAAACTCTATGATATGTTCACCAACTTATGGGTTGCCATAAGTTAGAAATGACCTGAAGGCACACATCAACAACAAACCCACCTCTGAATACTTCTTGCCTAAGACAATCCTATGAAGTTTGTTGGGTTGCCATAAATAAACTGGCAATTTGAATCCCCACACACAACCAAACCCTGCACTTTTTGATTCAGAAGAGCCTGAGAAGCAATCCCCTCCCTGCTTTTCTTCTAACTTCTCCCCCTGTTCCCATGCTATATCAAGACTCAGCAGCTTCTTACACCTGCTGCTACCTGCTTCGCTGACTCTGCTGGAACCCACAGATGTGCGGGTGTGATTAAATGCAAGAAATGGAAGCGTAGTGGAGAAATACCACTGAGGGGACCCTTATGGTTGTGAAACAAGCGGTACAGCTGGAATCAAGATTTCCCTGTGCTCTTCTCACTGATTTACATGATCACTGGGGGATTTACAGAGGTAAGAAACCAGAGAAGAGCAATTGTAGAATAAGATGTTAGTCAATAAAAAAGATACTTTCTGCCCAGGACAGTTTTGAGGCATCCCAGTTTGTGTAATGTCCTCTGAGGACTGAAATGGAGACCTCTGCGATGTATTGAAAGTGCCACTCAAGGATCATTCATTAACAAACAAAGCCCAGTGAACACTGTGGGACTTGTTTCTGCATAAACAAGCTGGACTACAAAAGGTTCTGCAGGGAGATCTGTAACCACTGGTGGAAACTCTGACAGGGCTCAAATAGGGAGCTAGCCTAGGACTTCTTAAAATGTCCAAAGCTAAGCTAGGAATTTTATGAAGTATTTACATAGTGCTTTAGAATTTTTAAAGCAGGATTTATATAGCATTTTAGAATGTTCAAAACTTTTCATGTGATACATCACCTTGTTGCAGTCATTAGAACAACTTGTTAAGGTAGGTTACTGTTGTTATTGTTGTTACCAGTATTTATACTCCACTGCTTCAGCCTAAAGGGACCCCAGAGCGGTTCACAAACAGGTTAAACACTAAAATGTATAAATAGATATTAAATTGATATAAGTGAGAGGTAAGAATAACAAAGTAACTGCCATGTGAGAGAGCCGGGTAGCCAATGGCCATTATCACTGTCCCCTGTAAGGGGATAACTCACTGTCAGAGCGATAAATAGATTTAATATCAATATGCAAGTGTGAGCTTGTGGTTTTAGGATCCCCCTCCTCATCCCAAATAACCATTTTATCTCATTAGTGAAAGTTATAAACAAAAAACAAATTGCATCAACAATTCAGCAAAAGATTTAGAAGGAATGAGATTCAATGTGATGCAATTCTGCAGTCCAACACTTTATCCCAGCTGCCTTTGAGAAAAGTCATGAGAGTTCACAAATAGTAAGATCTGCTCTCTCCTCCCTTTCCTTCCCTCCCACTTCTGGTTCCACTTACTTATTCAGACTCTGTAATGTAGGACATGTGTGAATTTGTAAAGGGGTGTGACCAAGCAATATTAGGACATAGCCAAAAGTATGGATGGTCAACTCTATTACATAGTCAAGGAAAACAGTGATTAATGAGGAAGATCCCATAAAACTACAATATTTTAAGCATGGGATCTTTTAGTTGAATGTGTTGTATTTAGGAAAGCTTGAGAAAAAAAGAAAAACCACAAATCAATTAATTAAAAAAACCCAAGTAATAGAATCTCTCTTACACACAAATATACCTATACACTTTAATAATAAATGGAATATTATTATGAAAAAAGAAACCTTGGTATACATTCTTCCAAGGGAACTTCTTTCTTTTTGTTTAAAAGTTGTGGGACTGGCACAACTTCAACAAGTGAAGCTTATCTAACCACCCCATACCCTCAAATATGGAGGTTTGGTGAAGTTTCTTTCATTTCCCCCTGTTACTGTACCTCACTTTTTTAGAGGCATAGGTACCTCCTTAAGGAAATTATAAAGCGTAAGGCAATATAAAGATTGTGACAGAAACTGATGAAAGAAGATTGTGAGTTCAAGCAGTATGTGTGTGCATGCGTGTATCTTTATCCATCTCCTGTCCTCCTGAAAAAGAAAAGGCAGGGAGACAAGTTTGTTGCCTGAAATTCCAGAAGGCAGAACCCAAACCCATGGATTCAAATTAGAGGAAAGGACCATGCGCTATTGGAATTGGGCATTCAGTGGGAAGGAGAAGATACGTGTAGCCAGACACTCATCTTAGATTTTAAAAAAGCAGACTTCTGTAAACTTAGGGAGCTGCTGGCTGAAATTCAGTGGTCAAGAATAGTGAAAGGGAAAGGAGTTCAGGAGGCATGGGAGTTCCTTAAAAGGGAGATACTGAAGGCACAGTCTAAAACTGTGCCAATAAGGAGGAAAAATGGAAGGCATCTGAAAAAACCAGAATGGTTGACTAAAGAACTCTCAGCTGAGCTAAGCGTTAAGAGAAACATGTACAGGAAATGGAAGAAAGGGGAAACCACCAAAGAAGAATTAAAGCAAGTAGCCAGGAGATGTAAGGAGAGGGTCAGAAAGGCTAAAGCACAGAATGAACTTAGGCTGGCCAGAGACATCAAAAACAATAAAAAGGGCTTTTTAAAATATGTCCACAGCAAAAGGAAAAAGAAGGAGTCGATAGGGTCGCTGCGCAGAGAAGATGGTGAATTACTAACAGGGGGAAGAGAAAAGGCAGAACTACTTAATACCTTCTTTGCCTCAGGTTTTCCCAGAAGGATACAAGCACTCAACCTGGCGATTGGGGAGCAGGTGAGGAAGCAGGGGAAATGCGGCACATAATAGGTAGGAAGGTGGTACAGAAATACCTGGCCACACTGAATGAATTCAAGTCTCCAGGGCCAGATGAATTGCATCCTAGGATATTAAAAGAACTGGCAGAGGTCATTTCGGAACTGCTTGCTATAATCTTTGAGAAATCTTGGAGGACAGGAGAAGTTCCAGCAGACTGGAGGAGGGCAAATGTTGTCTCCATCTTCAAGAAGGGAAAAAAAGAGGACCCAAATAATTATCGCCCAGTCAGCCTGACATCGGTACCCGGAAAGATCCTGGAGCAGATCATTAAGCAGTCAGTTTCTAATCACTTAGAAAGCAATGCGGTAATCACGAGAAGTCAACATGGATTTCTCAAAAATAAGTCATGCCAGACTAATCTTATCTCTTTTGATGATAGAGTTACTAGCTCGATAGATGAAGGGAATGCTGTGGATGTAGTATATCTCGATTTCAGTAAGGCCTTTGACAATGTTCCCCATGACATTCTTGCAAAGAAGCTAGTAAAATGTGGGCTGGACAGGGCTACTGTCAGGTGGATCTGTAACTGGTTGACTGACCGTTCCCAAAGGGTGCTCACCAATGGCTGCTTTTCATCCTGGAGAGAAGTGACTAGCGGGGTGCCACAGGGTTCTGTCCTGGGCCCAGTGCTGTTCAATATCTTCATCAACGACTTGGATGAAGGAATAGAGGGCATGCTCATCAAATTTGCAGATGACACCAAATTGGGAGGGGTTGCTAATACGCCAGAGGACAGGATCAAAATTCAAAATGACCTGGACAGATTGGAGAGCTGGGCCAAAGCTAACAAACTGAAATTCAATAGAGAGAAGTGTAAGGTCCTACACTTAGGTAGAAAAAATGGAATGCAGAAATATAGGATGGGGGACACGTGTCTGGATAGCAGTACGTGTGAAAGGGATCTAGGAGTCTTAATAGACCACAAGCTGAACATGAGTCAGCAGTGTGATGCGGTAGCCAAGAAAGCCAATGCAATTCTCGGCTGCATCAATAGGAGTATGGTGTCTAGATCGAGGGAGGTACTGGTACCACTCTACTCTGCTTTGGTTAGACCTCATCTTGAATACTATGTCCAGTTCTGGGCACCCCAATTCAAGAAGGACATGGTCAAGCTGGAGCAAGTCCAGAGGAGGGCAACCAAAATGGTGAGGGGCCTGGAAGCCATGCCCTATGAGGATAGACTTAGAGAGCTGGGTATGTTTAGTCTCCAGAAGAGAAGGTTAAGAGGGGACATGATAGCCATGTTTAAATATTTGAAGGGATGCCACGTAGAGGAGGGAAAGGGCTTGTTTTGTGCTGCCCCAGAGACCAGGACAAGGAGCAATGGCTTCAAGCTGCAGGAAAGGAGATTCCACCTGAACCTCAGGAAGAACTTCCTGACAGTCAGGGCTGCCCAGCAGTGGAATATGCTGCCTTGGAGTGTAGTGGAGTCTCCTTCTTTGGAGGTTTTTAAGCAGAGGCTGGATGGCCATCTGTCGAGAACGCTTTGAGGGTGTTCCTGCATGGCAGAGGGTTGGACTGGATGGCCCCTGTGGTCTCTTCCAACTCTACATTTCTATGATTCTATGATTCTATGAAAGGAGATTCCAAACCAATTTGAGGAAGAACTTCCAGACAGTAAGAAACAGTGGGATGGAGTACCTCAGAAGCTGATGGCCTCTACTTCATTGGAAGTTTTGAAACAGAGGTTGGATGGCCACCTCTTAGGGATGCTCTAGCTATAGATTTGCTACATCATTTTGGGAGTGGAGAAGATGGAATAGTTGGCCCTCAGATTCCCTTCCATCTCCCAATTTTGTTAAGATTAGGTATTCCCTGATTAGATATTACAATGATACATGATTCTGAACATCAAAGAAGAAGCAATGAAAACATACCACACAGCTATTTCACTCAGCGTATATTTTAAGAAGTGCTACTACTTAGTTGTAGTCCACAGACATTGTCAGAGGGAGGACCATGAAAGAAGGGACAGAGGTCATGGGAGATGGAAGATGAAAAGGCTACAGCAAGCAAAACAGCATGAGGAAAGCAAGAAGGTGAGGGAACTGGGTGCAGTGACAAGCATTCACCTGCCCTCCCTCATCACAGACTCTTCACTCCTGAGATGCAAGACCAACTCTCTTCCCTCTGGGCTGGCCCAACAGGTTATTCTCTTTCCCTTTCCCATCCACCTCTGAATAGAAAGCAAAGAGGAAACTGCTTTCCTTTTCTTTTCCCAGCTGTCACACCCTCCTCTTCCTTCAGCAGGAGGTGGAAGGAAAAAAGGTCTGGCTGAGGAGGGAAGGACCAGGTGGGTCCTCTTAGAAACAAACAGAAGATGGACTCCAGAAAAACAGGAGAAAAGCCAGTGTAGATGGAACCGGGTGCTGGGCAAGAATGCTAAAGGGGAATATTGCTGAGCAAAAATAAAGGTGGGACAGACTCAGACCAAAGTTTGGTAAAGGGATTTCCACTAGGAAGAGAATCAACTCATTTGAAATGTGATTTTGGAGTAGAGTTCTATGGATACGACAGGGAGCAAAAAAAGACAGATGAATGGGTTCAAGAGCAAATCAGGTCTGAACTCCACTAGAAGCCAAGATGACTAAACTGAGGCCTTTCTACTTTGGTCATATCATGAGACAACATGACTCATTTAAAAAGATAAGGCTCAGCAAAATAGAAGGCACTAAACAAAAACGAAATCTTCTTTAAGGGTGGATTGATTCAATCAAGGAACGTACAGTTCTGAATCTGTAAGGCTTGGCCAGGCTTTTGATGACTGTGGGCTTTTAGAGGTCTCTCATTCATGGGATTGAAGTTGACTTTGTGGCAAACAATAACACTCTTCCCTTTCTTGCAGCCCAAAAATAAACTCGGCTGTTTCACCTTGACTTACAAGCAGCTCATGTTGCTGGCAGAAAGAGGGAGAAAACCCAGGAAATAAAGCCAATTTGTGCAGGTTTGTGTGTGTGTGAGAGAGAGGGGGGAGAGAGAGAGAGAGAGAGAGAGAGAGAGAGAGGAAGCCCTCAACAACTTGAAGAGGAAGCCATGAATCATATATAGCAGTGGTTCTTAACCTGGAGTCTGGGGACCCCTGGGGGTATGCAGAGCCCCCACACATTGTCCATAAAATGCTGCTACTGGACCTCAGCAGCAGCAGCAACAGGGATATGGCAGTGGGTGTGTGTGAGTGCTGAAACTGCTCTCTCATTTGCAAACAAGGGAGCAGTGAGGGCATGTGCACACATATCCCTGCTGCCGGATACCCAACAAAAGGGACATGGCAGCAGATGTGTGCATCCGCCCCAACTATGACTCTGGAGACCAGGATTTGAATCCCCACTTGGCCATGGAAACCTATTGGACGACCTCAGGAAAGTTACATTCTCTCAGCCTCAAGGAAAGGCAAAGGCAACAAATCTTGGTTCGCCTTAGGGTTACTATAAGTCAGTTTTCAAAAGGGAGAGACATGATGGCTGGAAAGAACCTCCTACTGTCAGCAGCACTTTGTTTTTGTGTGCCTCCAAGTCACTTCTGACTTACAGCAGCCCTAAAGTGAACCTATCACAGGGTGTTTTTGACAAGATTTGTTCAGAGGGGGTTTGCCTTTTCCTTCCTCTGAAACTGAAAGAATGTGACTTGCCCAAAGTAACCTAGTGTCTAAGTGGGGATTTGAATCCTAATCACCAGAAACCTTGAATAAATAAATAAATATTTGAAAATTTAAATAAATATTTGATTTTTTTATCTACATTTAAATATTTAAATCTTGAGTTCAGTCTTGGGGTCCTCAGAAACAAATTATATTTGCAGGGGTCCCAGGTAAAGAAAAGGTTAAGAACTACTGATATACACCAAACTTTTAAGTGGGGCTTAATTTGATTCCCCAGGATGTTCCTGGGAAATTCATGATACTTGGGGGCTATAAGGTTCCACTTAATTTCAAAAATGTATATATTTATGTGCTTATGTATTTATAAATTGATGTTCACTAAAATGTTCATGTTATCATTGACTGTATGTTTCAAAATTTTGATATGGAGCATCTCCTACACTCTAGGCCTTACCTAGAAAGTTAATAGAGAAGGATCCCTGACAAACAGCTGTCAGTCTATCTGTTGGGGATGATAGGAGTTTCAGCCCCACAGAAACGCAGCGGAAAAGTCAGAGTTCAGCGAGCCAACAGCAGCAGCCTTGTTCCCCAGTAAGGATACTCACACACAGAGGAGTTTCTTCCAAAACAGGAGGCACTTTATCTTGCAGCAAAGTTCCGTTATATACAAAACATAGGACAGACGGACAAAAGCTTGCGCCAGGCACCAGGTTTGGTCAACAGATAATTACAGACTGGCGTTGCTGTGTTATATACATATCTACAACCAATCAGGTAGAGGTTTGCACACCTCCCTCTACCATCTGCACACGACCCCAGTTTCTTATGCAACCTTGCAATTACCCACAGCTGGGGCATGATGCAACATCTTTGCAGTGGGCTGATCATTTTCCCAGGGTTCCCTGCCTGGAATCCCTGACAATCCCCTCCAAAATGGTCAGGCCACTGTGTAGGACATTTTCACAATCCATACATGTCATACAATACATAATACATACAGTACATACATTCAAGGGTACAACTCATCTTCCACCTTACACCCTGGTGGCAAGGTCCAGTTTACCTGCCAACTTCTCATGGCCTACTACTGGAAATGCCTTTGTGAGCAAATCCGCGATATTGTGTTCAGATGGACAAAGCGCAAGCACAAAATCCCATCCTGGATCATTTGCCTCACATTTTGGTACCGTACCCCAATTTATTTAGTTCTACTGCCTCAGCCATTGCTATGCAAGCTTGTGAGTCTTCATGTATTTCCAAAGGTATCCTGCAAGGCTCTTGTATGTCTGCCAGCATTTGTCTTAGCCACTGTACTTCGCTAGCCATTTCTGACAATGCTGCAAATTCAGCCTCTGTTGTGCTTAGCGCCACACAACTCTGCTTTCTTGATCTCCATACTATGGGACTCTCCGCATACCTGGCTACCAACCCAGTCACTGACTTCCTGTCTGCTGGGTCAGCAGCAAAAGAGCTATCGAGGTAGCATTCCAGTGTTTTTTGGCTTCCCACCATTCTCAGACACAGATCTCTTGTTCCTTTGAGATATCTGATGACTCGTTTTACAGCCACCCAATCTATCTGTCTGGGTTTGGAGGCTCTCCTGCTTAACAGTCCAACAGCGAAACTGATGTCTGGTCTCGTGTTGTTAGCAATGAATAACAGGCTTCCAATGACAGAATGGTATAGCTGAGGGTTCACAAACAGCTCACTTGCTTCCAAATTTGCGAAGTCTGTTGTCATGGGAGTTCTGACTGTCTTTGCATCACACAGACCACATTTAGCAGCAAGACTGTCGACCTTTTTCTTTTGGCTCAGAAAAATCTCACCATCACTGGTTCTCTCCACTTCAACACCTAAATAACACTTCAGACTGCCTAGATCTTTTAGCCTGAATTGTTTCTCTAACGCCATCTGCACACGCTTTACATCACTGGCGCTTCTGGCTGCAACACAAAGATCGTCAACATAGATCACTATTATGACACAGTTGTCACCTGCCCCCTTGGTATATACGCATGCATCCGCGATGCTCCTCGTATACCCAAGTGCCACCAACTGTTGATCAATGCGTTTGTTCCAACAACGAGCGCTTTGGCGGAGACCATACAGAGCTTTGTGCAACAGGTATACTTTGTTGTCTTCTGCGCCATCATACCCTGGTGGTTGCTCCATGTAGATTGTTTCTTCTAGATCAGCGTTCAGGTAAGCTGTCTCAAAATCAAAATGTTGAACAACCATTTTCCTCTTGGCAGCAACAGCTAATACCATCCTCAGACTTTCTGATTTGGCTGTGAGAGAAAAGGTCCTGTCAAAGTTGGTGAACCTTTCCTGGGAGAAACCCTTTGCAACCAGGCGTGCCTTATACTTCTGTGTACCATCAGGCATGTCTTTTAATTTAAACACCCACCTGCAACCGACTACCTTCTGGTCTTTGGGCCTGTCTACCACCTGGAAGACCTTTCTTTCGACAAGTGACTGGAACTCAGAGTCCATGGCAGTATTCCACTTTTTCTGTTCCTCCTTGGGATACTCTAACAGTTCCTGATAACTGTCAGGCTCACTAGCCACAACACTGAACAGCTTGGCCCCTTCGACAACAAATCTGACAGGGGCTTTTCTTACCCTCTTGGATCTCCTAGGAATGAGTACCTTAGTTCTTCCTGACTCAGTTTCACTAGGACTACTGCTGCTTTCAGTGTGAGGCTTTTCTTTGAGTGCAGTCCCAGGTTTGAAGCTAGGTGGTGGTGAGGAGTCGTGTGAGGTTCCAGGCTTTTCCTCCTTTTCATCATCAGACATCACTGCCCCTCCATTTTCAGGAATTTCGGGAACACTTTTCACACTTTTACCCAGGGGAATCAAAACCTCTTGGTTACAGTGCAGTCTATCCCATCCTGAATGCATTTCAAAGTTTGCACTCCTAGAATACACTATTTTGCCAGCATGGTGTAGAAATCTATATTTGTTACCTTCATATCCCATAAAGCATAACCGTCTAGATTTCTCCTCTCCAGACTTTCTGAAACTTGGGGGAACATACACACTAGCAAACTGACCCCAAACACGTAGATGCTGCAGGTTTGGCGCTCTACCATACAATAGGTAATATGGAGTTTGCTTCACACTTGAACTCCACATCCTGTTTAAGTGGTAGTTTGCTGTCACTATTGCTTTTCCCCAAAGTCCTGCTGGGGCTTGGGCATCTTCCATCATACAGTCCTTCATTTGTTTTAACAGCCCAATTCTTCTTTCTGCAAGACCATCCTCCCCGGGAGATGCGGGGGTGGTGGTTTTATGCCTTATGCCTTTCTTATGCATCCAGGCTTGCAGGCTATTAGACAGGAATTCTCCCCCTCGATCTGACACAAGACTGGCCACTTTATAAGGAAATTCCCTCTCAACAGCATTCACCCACTCTTGGAACTTATCTGCTGCTTGGCTCTTCTCTTTCAGTAGATAGACATAGGAGTACCTGGTGTGTCTGTCTACAATTACCAGGAAAAACCTATTTTGCCCTTCAGTTGGTTTGAATGGCCCAGCCAAATATGCATGTACAACCTCAAAAGGCCGTTGGGTGACACACTTGCTTTTCTTGGCAATGGGGTAAGCCTTTACCTTAACCTTTTTGCACACAGAGCACTCTAGGAACTTAGGACAATTTCTGACCTGTAACCCAGGGCATACCTTTGCCAACTCTTGCAAACCTTTGTAGCTGGCATGACCCATCACTCTGTGGAGGTGATGTACACACTTTTCATGTAGAGGTTTGTTACACAAAGGGTTAATGTTTGCCACTTTTCCTTTGGGCAACATGTGGTACAACCCCTGCTTTTTCACCCCTTTTGCACAAAAAACACCTTTGCAGTAAATATACATTTCTCCCCTTCAAACACCACTTTGTAACCCTCACTGGCCAGTTGGGAGACACTCAAAACACAGTTCTGCAAATTTGTCACGCACAATACATTATTAAATGATTTACCAAAGCATGGCACATATGCAGTACCCATCTTCTGCACCTTGCTTGGTGCCCCATCTGCAAGGGAAATCGCTGTTATATTTGCATTTGTAACATTACTCAACAGCTTTAAATTGTTCACCATGTGGTGAGTTGCACCACTGTCTAGCAACCACACACCACTTTCAGACTGTTCTTTTGCCACAAACACATGGCCTTCAGCCTGTGACAACACACCCCTCCACTTCTGGGCTGTCTTCTTCCCTCTGCTCAGTGCTGGCATTCTGCAGTCCTTCTGGAGATGGCCGACTCTCTTACATCTGTAGCAGCGTCTGGCAAAGCTGCACACGCCTTCTTCCTCCTGGCAACTGGCTGTTCTCCCCTCCGACTGCAGTCTGGAATCGAACTGCTTACGTTGGACTTCCTCCAAAATCCTCCCCGCTACTAAGTCTACAGTCAGCTCTTCCTCATGCACACCCTGCAGGCTGTACATCAAAAAGTCCCACTCCTTAGTGAGGCTTCCCAGCAGAATAAAACTTTTCTGCATTTCTGGGATATTTACCCGCCTGTTGGCTGCCTCTTGAAATAACTGTTTCATCAGCATGAGGTGCTCTCTTACACAGCTTCTGGGACATAACTTTGTGTTATACAGTCTTTTTGTCCATAGCATTTTGGACAAACACGAGGAAGATTGAGGCACACACTTCAGAGCCTCCCAGAGCTGATATGATGTGTCTGCAGCACCAGCGTGAATCAACTGGGAAGGACTTAAAGTAAGCAAAATAACTGCTTTGGCTTTTTTGTCAGCAACACGATACGCTGCTATCTCAGCAGCCGACGCACTGGCCGGCGGCCGACCTTCGCTCTCCAAAATGTGCCACAAGTTCTCCTTTATCAGAGATGCTTTCACATAAATCCGCCAGCTTTGATAATTCGTGTCATTTAGTCTTTCAAAACGCACAAAGCTTGTTTCAGTCATTCTGCTGCCTTTGTAAAAACAAAACACAGGAATGCAGCTGGCCGGCCTCCTCCTCCAAAGTGTCCTTGAACAGCACCAGACTAAAAATTAACTGTCTCTCTGCCAAAACACAGACTCCCAAAGCACCGGAGAGCCAGGCAAACAGTCAAAAACAGTCCCAGTATCCAGGGGAAAAACAACTACAGGCGCGCTGTGGATGCTGTGCACTCTGGGCCTGGGCCCGTAACCACTGTTGGGAATGATAGGAGTTTGAGCCCCACGGAAAAGCAGCGGAAAAGTCAGAGTTCAGTGAGCCAACAGCGGCAGCCTTGGTTCCCCAGTAAGGATATTCACACACACAGAGGAGTTTCTTCCAAAACAGGAGGCACTTTATCTTGCAGCAAAGTTCCGTTATATACAAAACATAGGACAGACAGACAAAAGCTTGTGCCAGGCACCAGGTTTGGTCAACAGATAATTACAGACTGGCGTTGCTTTGTTATATACATATCTACAACCAAACAGGTAGAGGTTTGCACACCTCCCTCTACCATCTGCACACGACCCCAGTTTCTTATGCAACCTTGCAATTACCCACAGCTGGGGCATGATGCAACATCTTTGCAGTGGGCTGATCATTTTCCCAGGGTTCCCTGCCTGGAATCCCTGACACTATCAACAAGCCATAAATTACTGTATTGAGATATATCTTTTTTCTGATTTCATCTACTCTGTAGCTTCCCAGCAAACACACATAACTAAGTCCTTCCATTTCCTCTAGCTTTCAGTGCCCTTCTGCTTCTACCTTTTAGTACGAGAAGTTATTCAGCTCTGTAATCTGCCTCCTCCTTTCTTCTCCTATGTCCTGTTCTTCCCACCCTCCCATAAATCTTAATTGCATCTGCGATTTTTTCCCCCTGCAGCATTAATTAATCATATTTAGACCTCTTACCAGCTGTTGCTACAAAGAAACCTCCCCCCAGCCCAAGGCAGGTGCCTTTTACTTTGCATAAGCCCAATCAGTGGGAGGAAGGGTTCATTTTTCTCTGGAGTGCTGAGATACTAATTCATCTGCCTTGCTTGTCAACATGCTGTCTTCTTCTCTGACTTGAGGTGGGTCCTCCACCTATGCCCTGCTCTGCTTGCTCAGGATTTCATGTAATGCTGTCCATCTAAAAACAGGGCAATTGAAACAAGACATTCATCATAAGAATAAATGTTTGAAATGAAAGAAGCAAGGTTTTCAGTTGCACAGAATCTTTACATTTTAAAACAAAAGCTGATAGAAAAAAGGAAGCGTCATTTTACAATCAAGCTAATGTTAGCCAGGTATTTTAATGGACGAAACATGTTTTTCTCCAGTGAACTCTACAATTGATCCAGCTTTGCAGGAAGGAGGCCAACAGAGTCTTGTGGCACTTTAAAGACTGGCACTTTTAAAGCTTATACTATAACTGGTTTGTTAGGCTTTAAGGTGCCACAAGCGTCCTTGCCATTTTTTCAATGGCAGCTTAACAAAGCTGCCCTTCTAGAAGGAGAAGCTTTATATTTCTTCATTGTAAAACAAGGGGGAAAGCCATTCCAAGAAGACATGAGTAAAACAGCATAGAAATAACCTGTTGAAATAAGCAGATGGATCAATTCAGGCGTATGGGGAGCTGGGGCTCTGCAGAAATATCTTCAAGACAGTAGATATCTCTTGGCTTTCTGCAGAATTCTATGAATCTCATCTGTTTTCTTTCTTTCACCACAGCTAGGGTGTTTGTCCAGAAAGCCCAGAAAACATCTGAGTGGTTTCAACTTGTAATGTAGAAACCAAACTGAGCAGTTAATGAGAACTGCAATAATTGGGAAGACCCTCTTGCTGATTTAAGTCCCTTCTTTCTCTCCTTGTAGCTATAACCCTCCCATTCACACACTGGACAAATTTATACTTCAAGATGCTGGGTCTGAGAGTTCCCAGTGAGCATTTGAGACTTCAAATGCATATTCAAAAAAGAGGACAGATGTTTAACAAAGAAGGGAAAACAGTGTACCTTAACTTACAGTTTCTCTTATTTGATTTCTACTGAGCTAGTTCTTGGAGAAAAAGTCAATTAAATTCATTTAGAGTACTGCAACAGAGTTGAGAATACATAATTGTACAACTTATTTCATTGGCATAGTTTATCATTTCTGGCCTATGAATATATTTTCTAGTTTCTGGCAAAATTGAGAGGTTTCAGTGATGAACTGTAGATCTAATATCATACATAAGTTGCATGAGTTGTCTATGTATCACTATATAGCATTCCTGGACTGAAATGCATAGAAACTCCTCAATACTTATGGGCAATGGCCCTGATTACACATCCAAGCTAAAAGGAAGTTTTATGTGCAGTCCAGGCAGGAGAGTTCTGTGAATATGAAATTAACATATAGGCATGATATTCCACAATTACCTGTGTCATTACACTGTCCTTTTAATACCCTCAAGTACTGCAAGGGGAAGGCCTCTATGAGATGGTAACCTGACAGCTGCATTGGCTACAGTGAGGCTTCTGTATCCTTCATATCATCACTTTTTCCTCTTTCCTCCCCAATACATGCAGCTTCAGGTGGCTGGCATTTCTTTCTCATGGTCTGAAAAACACAGGAAAAGTCTAGGATTTATCTAGCAAGCAGTATTGTAGTCAGAATCATGGAACAGCAACGGGTTAAGATGGCTTCACGTGTGTGAATGCTAGAAGGAGCCTAAGTTAAAGTTGGATCTATTCTATATTTGTAGAACTCTCTTCCATTACCACATTTCAAAAGAGCTGATTTTCTTCCTTACAGTTTTCTTCACTGTCCAGCTTTCATATCAATATACAGAAATCGGAAATATTATGGCATTGATCATTCTGACTTTGGTGTTTAATGATATATCTCTACACTTTACACTTGAGAATCTTATCTAGTTCCTCCATAGCTGCCCTTCAAGTCTTATCTTTTTCTGATTTCTTGACTACAGCCTCTATTTTGATTAATGGTATGGAAAGCTATAGAAAATCTTTTTCTGTTTCAAGTTTTTCCCTACCAACTTTAAAGTTATCTAAATTATCTGTTGTCATTATTTTTGTCTTCTTAATATTCAGTTGTAACCCTGCTATTTCATTTTCTTAACTTTTGTTAACTGTCATTCCAAATCTTTTTTTGTTTTCTGCAACTAATATGATGTCATCTCCACATCTTAAATTGTTAGATGTTTCTTCCCACAAGTCTTATGTCTCCTTGTTCTGATTCTAATCCTGCTTCTTAAATGAGATGTTCTGCATATAAATTAAACACATAGAGTACTTCTCCATATTGTGTCCTGACTGTGTATCTAGCTATGTATTAAAATCAACAGCTGAGCAATACATCAGGGCAAAACTGTGATAGTCAGAAAGTAACATTTGAATCAGAAACTTTCTGTGTCACAACTCCTTATTTGTACCGCTAATTCTGCTACATTAGCTTTCTTCTGAGGGCCTGCTCTTTAGGAAAAGCCACATGTTTGGCAGCTGTACTTAAACTCTGTGTCAAAGTGGTGGTAATACCACTTCATTCTATCATTTTTCTTTTAAAAACATATTTCTACTTCAATGGTGGGGAACCTTTGGCACTCCAGATGTTACCAGACTCCAGCTGCTATCAGCTCTAGTGTTACTGCCCTGGCTAGCCTGAGCTTGGGGGATATTAAAAAGATATCTTTTGATATCAGTAACTTGGCCTTCTATCCCCTCCACGTGCTCGCGAGGCCCCCAGACAAGCATGCACACAGGCTCGGCCAATAATCGCTGTAACATTACAACACAATACAGGCAGGCCAGAAAATAGCCGACTCGCGGCTTCAGGAGACCTCAAGGCAAGTACCTCCATTAGGTATGCATGCAACTTTCAAAAGATCCTCTGCCCTGAGCTGGCAGCTTGATGATCTGACTATACAACGTCCAAGCACTCTGCGTTTGCATACTGGCTACTCTATTGACAATTTGGCGATAATTCAATCATTCGAATTATGACCTTTCGGAGGCTTTGTCTCCAGCCCCAAATCCATTGTTTTCCCCAAGTCTGAACTAACCTGTGGTCACAATTCTCCTTATAAAAACCTCTGACTTTGAGTGCCTCTTCGGATCGCTCTTGGCTTCCATCCCACCTTGCTGTCATTTGTCCAGCGAGCCTTCACCTCAGCCCCACGTGCTGAGATCCACGCTCCCCAGCTTCTCCGCTTCCGATCGGGCTTCAGGGCAGGTGAAGTATCGCCCAAACCAACAACTCCTCTAAAAATCCCTCTATCCCACTCCAACCTTTATTTCTATAGTTTCTCAGTGTGTTTGTGTTGCATACACTGATTGATCGTATTTTCAATAAAATTCACATTTGTTATTTCACTCCGGTGTGCTCCTTGACTTGGCCTGACCCCGTAGACACTGGGTTCAAGATCTCACTACGTTGCCCTGCCTCTCGCAGTGCTAACTTGTGCTCTTTGACTAATTTCCCCCAACTTGTATTTTGGGAGCAATTTGGTGTCCCTCCCGGGACCCCCAGAAATCAGGGTAACACTAGCCTGCACAGCCAATGGTTAGGGAAGACAGAAGTTGTAGTCCAATAACACCTGGTAGGCTAAAGGCCTTGTTTATACACTTCTTAAGTATTTTCAGTTTCACATTGTTTATTCTGTTTCCTCATATATTTATTTCCTACTTCTGTATCTATCCCAGGGGTTTGCTGTTCTGCATTCTGCTCCTGGGCTGATTCAGCCATGGTACTGAGGGAATGGAACAAAGGCCATTTCCACATGAGTCTGTTATAGCGCGATGATTCCACTTTCAACCTCCTATGGAATCCAGCCGGCCCCTCCCGAAACTGCAAACCCCAGGATTCCATAGGAGGTTGAAAGTGGAATCATCGCGCTATAACAGACTTGCGCAGAAATGGCCAAAGCTTCATTGGTTGGCCAATCCTTTTTGTAAGTTTGTTCATTTGTTTATATTCCTCCCTTTTTTCCAAAGAGCTCAGGACTTAAACTTAAATCAACTTAGAGTAATAAATAATTACAAAAGTTTAAAAGATTAAAAGTACAGTTGCCCCTCCACATTTGCAGGTTTAACTTTCACAGATTTGATTATTTGCAGGTTTCATCAACCTCTTCGCTCTTATCCCAGGTGCTTCTTTTCCAAGGAAACCCTCCCTCTCACTGGCTCCAATCAGGCCATGCAGTCCTTTAAAAACCCTCCTCTCAGCCTCCTCCTCCTCCATCAGCTGCTGCCTGGCCAGCCAAAGACAGCTCACAGCAAATCCTCTCCCAATGGCCCCCACTGCACTCAAGGAAGGAGATGGACAAGAGATGGACAAGAGAAAGGAAGTATAGGGCCACTATGCTGACCCACCCCCTTTCCCTTACCTGGTTTTGATCCTGGGTGCCTGCTCTCCCCACCATTTCTTGGCCTGCTTCCCATAGATGCCCATACACGTTTTGATATTTGTAGTTTTTCTACTTTTGCAGGGACCCTGCACCCCTAACTCTAGTGAATGTGGAGGGCCAACTCTATATTAAATAGGTTCTTTCTTAGTTTGAAAACAATCAATTTAAAAAAAAAAATCAAACGTGTGCAGACTGAATAAAATCAGTTTGGCTTGCATAAGTTGATCAGGTTCCTCCCTTCATATGCACTATTATAACACTTCAATTTTTAGGGTGGCATAGGAGGGGATGGTTTCCTGAAATCCATCCTATTTAAACCCTAACATAGCTTACAACATAATGCTTCCTGTTGTTTGCTGCTAATATGCTGCAAGATATTTGTAGCTTGCTGTCACATCCCCCAGTGACTCATTGTTCCCATAAACAGCACTTTAAAAGTCCCTGTAAATGATCTTGTCCAACACCCTCAGTTACTATACAGTCTTTCCACTCCAGCATTCCTCACTGTGAAGGACATCAAACGTTTGGCAAATCTGTATTTACCTTTGAAATGCTGAGAAGCTGAGTAGGTTGAGAGCTATCTATGAGCAAGCAGGACTTTAAAAAGGCAATGGAGGAAGGTATTGCTATCAGATGTCTGGAAAACCAGTGAATGATGCCATTCATAAAAAAATGAGTCCAGTTGTAATGTGTGGGCTTCCTTCCTTCCTTAGTCCAGGCAATTGCATTAGAGCTTTCTAGCAGAGAATTCAAAGTACCTTACCAAATTCCATTTCAAAGGATTGTGTAAATGAATCCATGAAATTTAAAGTGGCTTCAGACTAAAACTGTGTAGTGCAGATACACTATAAGAAAACAAAAACAGGTCGGTGATTGTTCCATTATAATTCTGAGATTGGCCTGTAACTCTAGATTTCCCCCATCACTGTCACATGTACTCAGAAGGATAGTTGGACGAATATGACACTCAAAGAATGAGTCCTGACAAATGGGGAGATGGGTAGCAGAGTTCTAGGCCAGCTTGTATCAGTTTTAGAACATTTGAACTTTGGAGAGGTCTACAGTTCTATAGTTAGGTCTGTAGTTAAGACAAAATAGGTTTTTAGTGCTGAACTGAAAGAGAGAATATGACTGTTCTGTTCACAGGCATGAATATGAATATTAAATTTCCTTAAAAACTTCTCTGTCTGTCTGTCTGTCTTTCTTTCTTTGCCACCTTTTTTTCCAGAGTGGGATCCAAAGTGGGACTTGCTTTATCCTATCATCATGAAGTCTGATAAAATGGTTATCTTTGATGAGGTATACTGGCTAAGTTTACAAATTTTGACTTGAGTATTTTGTTGCTGTTTTCTGGCCACATTTTTTCAATAAGTAGCATGCCTGAAAATTATGTTTTGAAAAGACCAAAATATTTTCAAATATTTAGCAATGATGTAGGGCTGTGTTTTTTGGTTTGGTGAAAAGCCATGCTGTAGCTTTAAGAGTTCAGGCAGAAATTCCTTTGTGCTCTTGCCACTGGTTTTCTCATTGGAACAATTGGTACCTTTTATCCTTGATTGGTGAATTCTCCCTGTTGCTTCCAGGGCTGGTCCTACCATTAGGCAGAGTGGGGTAGTCACAAATGGACAGCAAATTGTTAGCTAATATATTATTACTGTATTGTAAAGAAGTGGAAAAGGAGTGTGGTATTTTCTGCTTCAGCTGCCAAAATAACTCGACTGGCTTAAGTTAGTATGACTTTGAAGAGGTAGAGCACCAGTAGCTTCTCTGCCTCATATCTCGGGCCATCTCTAACTGCTTCTATTAGCAGCAAAATTAATCAGTACCAATAGCGTGAAAACTAATATTTATTATTTATTAGTCACCTATGGTCAATAGGTACTCTTCAGAATCTTAAGAATGCAGTAATTGATTCTTAAGATCCAATGAGACAGGTGGCAAGAAGTTTGACTATACCAGTATAAATTAATGGTGAGAGGAGGTCATGTGACTTGACTATCAAAGCTGAGAAAAATCCACGACTCTCTTACCAAAGCTGAGAAAGCTCCACAAAACTCCACAACTCTCAGAATCCCCTCATTAGTATGACAAGACACTTTTAGGATTGCTAGGCAAGGATTATCCCAGGGAGATTTCAGGGATAAAACCTGAGGCCACTTGTAATGTCACAGTGGCAGCCCCTGATGATGTTGTGCTGTATGATTAGATTTGGGCCATTTCTGCACTACACTGTTATAGTGCTATTATTCCACTTTCAACCTCCTGTGGAATTCTGGGGTTTGTAGTTTACTGAGGCCAAAGAGCTGTCTGGCTGAGAATCCTTAAGGCCCTTCCCTAAACTGCAAACCCTAGGATTCCATACATATCGAAAGTAGAATAATAGTACTATAACAGTGTAGTGCAGAAATGGTCTAAGCATCAACTGCGATTGCACAGAGTATGCCATTCAAATGAAAAACACTTCTGTTAACAAATGAGGGAAAAATATGTGCACACATTTTTCAAGGCAGTGCTCTTACCCAGCGATTCCTCCTCCTCAACCTGAAGACCAGAAAAGAGAGGCCAGGCTGGTAGATCTGGGAACCCTTGATTGGTCTGAGGTCCAAGATGCAGGCAATATTCAAAATAGACACTTTAATAATAGATAGCTTTAATAAAATGAGTATTATGAGAGGGAGATGAATCACATTTTCAAGGTAGAAAATACTTCCCTATGAGTACTGCAGGATTCCTACATCTAATGAGTGACTTAAAAGAATGATGTGTAAAATATTGTAAAACAAGTTAGTAATGAATGTATATTCATTGTACAAACTCTTAATGTGGAAATGCACTAGGGTACTGATACAGGGCTTGTGAATATATAACATTATCACATTTCTTCTTGTCCATTCTTAGTTCTTTCCCAGTGATACGCAGCTAGGTCTTTGTTACACTAATCAGATGGGCCTTGCTAAAGTTACAGAAAGTACTTGTGCCAAAGCTGAGTATTTCAGGTTATGAAGTCAGACATACTTAATTGGAATAAGCTTTACACTGGTTGAGATTTACCATTTGTCAATGCCATAGAATCATATAGTTGGAAGACACCACAAGATCCATCAAGTCCAACCCATGATAAAAAAAAGATGGCCATCCAGCCACTATTTAAAAATATCCAAAGAAGGAGACTCTAGCACACTCTGAGGCAGTATATTACATGTTGAACAGCTCTTACCATCAGGAAGTTCTTCCTAGTGTTTAGATGGAATCTCTTTTCCCGTGCTTTGAAACTACTGTTCTATGTCCTAGTCTTTGGAGCATAAAACAAGCTTATTCTACGCTCCATATCACATACCTTCAAATATTTAAACATGGGTATTACCTCACCTCTTAACCTTCTCTTCTCCAGGTCACATGTACCTAGCTCCCTAAGCTGCTCTTCATAGGTCATGATTTCCAGAACTTTTACCATTTTTGTCACTCTTCATTGGACATGTTCCAGCTTGTCAATGTCCTTCCTGAATTATGATATCCAGAACTGGGCACAGTATTCCAGGTGAGAGCTGGCCAAAGCAGAATAGAGTGATACTATTAATTGCCTTGACCAAGACACTATATTCCTATTGACGCAGCCTAGAATCACATTGACTTTTTTAGCTGCTGCATGACACTGTTTGCTCATGTTCTCATATGGTCTCCTAGATCTATTTCACACATACTGAGGTCAAGCCAGGGGTAACCCATTCTATATCTGTGCATCTCATTTTTTCTGCCTAAGCGTAGTACATTACATTTCTCCCTATTGACATTCATTTTGTTAGTTTTGGCCCAGCTGTCTAATCCGTCAAGGTTATTTTGAATTCTGATCCAATTCTCTGAGGTATTAGCTAACACCCTCCCCCCCCAAAGATGTTGAATAGCACTGGGCCCAAGACAGAACCCTGTGTCACTACCCTAGTCACTTCTCTCCAGGATGAAGAGGAGCCATTGGTGAGCACCCTTTGGGTTCGATCGATCAACCAGTTGCAAATCCATCTAACAGTAGCACTGTCTAGTCTGCATTTTACCAGCTTGTTTGCAAGAATGTCATGGGGGACCTTGTCAAAGTCCTTACTAAAATCAAGATATGCTACATCCATAGCATTCCCTTCATCTACCAAGCTTGTAACTCCTATTGAAAAAAAGAGATAAGATTAGTCTGGCATGACTTGTTTTTGAGAAACCCGTGTTGACTTTCAGTGTTCATGGCATTCCTTTTTAAGTGCTTAAACCCTTTGGGTTTAATGATCTGCTCTAGAATCTTTCCTGGTTGAGAGAGTTGTCTTTTCTTAAAGACTTCTTAAAGCAGTTAGATTTTTAACAGCACAACCTTATACAGGTATGTTCACAAATCTCACTGAATTCAATGGAACTTATGCTCATTTAAGTGTGTATACTGCTTTACAGTACACTTGTATAATGTCTACTTAAAATCAAATCCCATTAAGCTGAATGGGTTTTCCACTCATCTGAGTGGGTGCAGCATCTCAACTATCTTATTTTTAAATGCTTAGTGAGCTAACAAAAGCACTACAGCACTTAGGCAAAATGACATCTAGCATTATATTCTCAGGATTTTAAATGGAGACAAATTCTCTCGACACTTTAACACATAAATGAGTTGTTTCAGTTTCAACCATCATTTGGAGATGCATGTCTGAATCAGGATATGAAACTAGGTTGTTTACAACAGTTGCATCTCTATTAAGATTGGTTTGTAGGAGATCATCTTGATTAGAATCACAGTAAAACTGATATTTTAAGTTTGTTATTATTGAGCTAATCAACTAACCTTGATGAATGTTTAGGAGAAGGATCTATCACCTTCCTTCCAATTGAGATACAAGCCTCTTGTGATGCTTGTGTTAAAGTAGTTTGTTTTACATTTCTCAAAGCATGTTGAATATTTTAAATATGTAATATCAAATGAAGAACATGTAAGGCCAGGAAAATAGTCAGGATAATTTGCAAATATATTTCCAATGATTATTCATGGTTTCCTGGCAGCTGTCACTTTTAGATGCACCAAACAGCCAAATCTCAGGCCTTTCTAGAATATGTCACACTATTATTCCACTTTAGCTGCCATGGCTGTATCCTGTAGAATTCTAATGAGACCTCTTTGGCTGAGAATTCTAAATATTCCTCTCTAAACGGCAGAACCCATGATGCCATAGGATGGAAACACGGCAGTGAAAATGGAATCATAGTGCTGTAACTGGGTAGCAAGAAAGGGTCCCTGATTCCGATAAGAATTTTCAAGCCAGTATTGTTGGCTGCAGACAAAGGTCAATAATAAGTTTCCCCTCTTTTGTTTACTTGCTTGAAGAAACCAGTTGTTGAATTGAGATTCTAATGCTTGTAATTGCCTATAAACATGAAAGTCCCTCCTAGACCTTTGTTCATTCTGTGTCAGAGAGTCAGGCAAGGTACTTAACATAAAGAAGGCCATCAGTCTGTTTTGCTGGAAAATCTGCAACCCACTAAATGATGTGTTTTTGAGAAATATGGATCAAGAGTTTATTATAGGATTAGAAACTTTGACTGAAAGGTGCAGGAAGTGCTGATCATGAAATCTGTACTCTGTGACTAGAATAGTTATTTTGTATAAGATTCATAAATCACTCTACATTTTTAAAAATTGAGTCCTGTATACATTAAATCACATATACAAAAGTTTTCAGAACTCAATTTTTGTCAAGAAATGTTTATCTTGAAAACCAGACATCTGCAGCAGACACCAAAACCAGAATAATGTGAGTGTACATCTAAGCTCATTTAGAAGAGTCTTTCATAGGATAAAAGTAGATATCCTGAAATAAAAGTCACACTAGAAATAGTTCTACATTTTGGAGTTTCCCCAGTCCAGGGAAACTGAGGAGTATTTTCAGAAAAGGGCACAATTGAAAGAAAAGAATTAAAAATGTGTCTGTGACAGTAGGTCCCTTCAGAATGAGACACAGCCCCCTCCCTAGTGTCCTACCTGTTCAGGCAGGCCTTGAGCAGTTCAGCTGTTGCTGCGAAAGGAACTTTTAAGCTGGGTCAGTGCTGCCTTTTAAAAAGTGAATTGTTTCAATGTTCTGTGTTTTGACAATGCGTTTCAAGTTTTTAAATCATACATGCTTTCTTCATTCTATTGCCTCCTCTTTTGGGGGGGAGCGGCGGGAATCAGGTAATAAATCTAATCAATCAATTGATCTGTCTTGAGGGAATAGATTTGGTGGGAATAATACAGCCCTAATTATAGGACTGTGGACACTTAACCAAGATCCTCTTAGTCCTCCCTCTTCTTCTTCCCCCTCTTTTCCCTCCATCCCACACTTCCCAGGATCTAAATATTGGACAGATCCTGTCTTTACTTTTTCAGTTTTTTTTCCCCTGTGTCTGAAGGGGATCAACATTTACTTTCTAAAATAATAAATTTAGGATGTTTTTAGTGTACTGAATCCTGTGACAAGATTGATTCTGTGTTTCACAATGCAATCACACCAACATTTATTTCTAGATTTCCCTGCCGACCATACCTGAGGACAGGAGATGTACAAACGAAATGGTGGCTGAGTGACTGATGACCTTCCTGAATTGTACGACTGTGGGCAAAAAGACAGGTGTGATGACAGGAAGCTTAGATGGGAGGGTGGCAGCGCTGCTGCCACAAAGGGCAGGAACATCAGAAAGGTAGAAAATGATAGACGCCGGTGTCATCACCAACTTTTCCTCTTAGCCTCTTGCTGAACCCAATTACCTTAACTGAAAGGAACGTGTTGTAATATGACAGAGTTTTCACTTTGATTAAAGACCTCCAGCCTCTTTTGCAGGTGGCACATCTCATAATTCACCTGTGGAGGTGGCTGGATTTTATTACCAATGATAGGCTGAGTTCTTTCTCCTCTTCTCCCCTCCCCTCCTTCCCTTCTACACTTCTTCCCACCCTCCTGCTCTCTTTCCCTGCCTGCATCTACTTTCCAGTTGAGACCAAACTGGGTTTAACTAGGCCTGAATAATTTAAGAGAGTTATTATGCTCCTGTGTTTTTCCCTTACTGTCAACTGTAAAATCCATACAGTAGCTTCGGGAAATGGGGGTAATTTGAATTGATAATAGGAAGCTCTGGAAAAAGTCATCTATTGCCGCGCAATGGTGGAGCAGATGCGTGCTAAATCTTGTATAATGAAAGAATATGCCGATGTCAATTATGTAAGAAAACGACTTTACAGTGGTTTGAGGCAATGGGTTAGCATTCCGCCTGATATTATCACATAAAGAAACACCCATCAAAACCTCTCATAAATATGGAACGGCAAGTAAGATTACATTATAAATTTGAATGTTATGAATGTGTATGAGCAAGACAGATAGTAGAGCCAGGAAGGAAGCCCACCTCAAAACGGAATAGTAAAGAAGGACTGTATTTCAGAATTTACATAGAGGCATTAAGAAGAAGATGGGAGAAGATGTGGAGGGGGGGAACCTCTACTCTCGAGATCTTCCAGTGATACAAAAATGTATTCCTTAAAGTTCTTTTCTTCCTAAAGTCCCTTGTTAACAGCGAGCCACAGAAGCTGCACATTGGTAGCTGATGGGCAAAATGTAAAGGAGGACTAAGGTGTGCTTGGCAGCACTGTTTCTTTGCTCAAATAATAAGACTTATGTTTCCATCTGACTCTGCGGCGGGCATTCCTGTTCTTTAGTTTTAAATGGCTTTGACACTGCCATTCATCAGACTTGCAAAACTTTGAGCAACTTCTCTGTTGGCGGAGAAAAAGTTTCACTGGAGGAAGTTAGATTCTAGGGGTTTGCACTGCTTGACATAATGTCTGGTATTTTCAAATATTAAACTGATCCTGTAAAAGCAATCCTATACATGTTTATTAGGATGGGAGCCCCACTGTATTCACTATGACTTATTTCCAAGGAAGTGTACATAAGATTGCTGCTTGAGGCTGCAACAATATAACCAATTACCTGAACTCAATTGAGCTTACTTTTGAGCAGTGATGCATTTAGATAATTTTAGAGTCTGGACTTAATGGTTTTACATGCCTTCTCCTTAAGATGGTAATTTTAAAATGCTTTAAGTCAGATCTCCTATGTTTGGGGCCCCTGATGCTCATTCAGCTGAGTGGTACCCTTGACTTATGCCCCAAAGTCCTGTTCTGATGGCATCACTAGTTTTGAATAGATAAAAGTTATAAAATTGTGCTGTCAGGGTATTGAGAGAAAGGGAAAACTAGATTAACTGATTTGTAAATTTTCTTACAATACCCTAAAGGCACCAGGGCCCATGTGATCTTCGAAGTTAAACAGGGTCAGCTCTGGTTAGTACTTGGTTGGGAAACCACCAATGAACACCAGGTGCTATAGGCTATATTTCAGAGGGAGGAACTGGCAAAACTACTGCTAAATATTCCTTGCCTAAGAAAACCTTATGAAATTCACAGCGTTGCCATAAATGGACAGCGGACTTGAAGGCACATGCAGACACACTTTGCAATTTATGTCAAAACTAAAAATCAAGTCATAAACAAAAACTGATATCAGAACACATTCTTTATGTAATTACTGAACCAAATTATGCTTTGATTTAATACGCAATGTTTCTTACAACAGTTCAGAATAATCCTGGGAGATGGGGAAATCCTCTATATTGCAAACACTGGTCTAGCCTGTAATACTGAGTAGTGCTGGAAGGTTTGGAAAATAAGTTCTCGTGGAATTCCTATAAGGGAGGGGAATATTGTCAATCTGTCTGGGTTTAACATTTTACGCAGGCCTCAGGGACAAGTGTAGCATTGTGCACAAACTCAGGATGTGGAAGAGGTCACAGCAGGCAAACATGTTAAGGGGCAGGGATATCACAAGCAAGCTGATTGCACATCTCTCCAGCATGGACAGCATAAATTGAAGAGAGGAGGCTCAATGAAGGGTAGGTAGTGGTGGAGGGAAATTAGATGTCAGAAAAAGACAGAAGATTCCCCATACTTGCTTAGAGATTATGAGTCTTGTAGTCCTCCCAAAAGTCATTTTTCTGGGTTCTGCTAATGAGCAACGAAGTAAGCAATGCAAATTCTAAGGACAACCAACATTGGTGTGTAGGTGTGCATGCCCATGTGTAAATTTCATATGTTGGAACTATTAAGCTAATTCCTCGGCTACACGCTTGGAAATGGTGACAGAAAATGATGCAGTGTCACTTCCTGTTCTGGTTCTGGGGTGCTTGTGGGAATGGAGAATATTTTTTGCAAGTTTTCATGCATTTGGACAGCTTTCTGTGTGATTTGGAGGCAAACTTGCCCCCAAATAATGCCTTTTTTAAAAAATGGGGTTAGGGAATTTGGGAGCCTGATTAGGGGCTTCAGGGGCCACAAAAGTGGGGTCCAGGGGTGACATTCAGCTCACAGGCCATATTTGGCTCACCTCTGCTTTGTGGAAATCAACAGGAGGACATGGCAGATGGGAGGGAAAAAATTTTGTAACAACATAAGACTTTTGTGGGCTCACTACAATAAGAGTCTAGGTTTACTTAAAGTCCACATAAATTTTAAGGAGTGCTGGACTGGAAGTTGATTTCTAGCGTGTTAGCCCCTTTTCTGGGAAGGATGAAGACTGGCTCAGTTAAGACTCAGCCTCCTTTAGCAAAGTTCACAAGTAGAAGTGCTGAATCTCTTTGGTCTCTCTGAGGCTAGTTTTAGCAAAGTACGTCAAACAGGCAGTATAAAAACTTCATATCTAAAAACTTTGCTAGTTATATTGAAAGGTAAATTCAAACATATATACATGTAATGCACTAAGCCCTGGCTAACTACAGGAAAGTTTTAAGAAGAGGAGCAGCTAAGCAGAGCCTGTACTCACCATCTTGAAGGAAGGGTCTTTTATATGCTTGCAAACACACCTGGAAGGTCCTCTGGTCATGTGATGTGGTTGCTTAGATACACCCCCACAATGGGTGACTGAGCAAATGGGAAAAGTTCAGTCGCGTGGGGATGTGGTGATTTGCCTCAGGTGGCCATGTTTTGGGGTGTCCTGGCCCATAGCCACGCACCCTGACCACACCCCCACACACCACGCCCACACGCACAGTGGCCACGCCCCTCGTGCCGTAGCCCCACCCCCTCCTGCGCCCCCTCCACACACTCCAAGCTCCGCCACTGGAAAAGTTGCAGAGATAGCGTGTATACTGTCTAAAGCCCCACTTCTCTAGTAACAAATGGGGAAGGGGGTTAAAAAATATGCTTGATTGGGAGGTACTTTTCAACAAGGGAAATGGCCATTCCCTTCTTTAACACTGCTGTTGTAGGCAGCCGTACCACAGTACTGTGGTTCCTAAACCAGGGACACCAGGTATCATTGGACTAGAACTTGCAGAATCCCTGACCATTGTCCATGCTGACTGGCACATCTGGAACTTGAACTTTAATAATACTTGAAGACTCAAATTTAGAACAATTGCCATAGAACATGTCAGGCACAAGCAGGTCACAACCATGGACTGAGTACAGTATAGATCATTGCTAGCTGGTGGCTTCCACATCAATGGGCCCTTGAATCTGCTCTGGATTCAGAGCTCCTGTAAAGTGAGGACAAAACTGTGGAATGGATTCACACCTCACTGTCATATCATGCACCATAGATAGAGAATGAGAGTTCTGAGAAGGAAAGACATTTGGTCTATAGTTCTGCAGACATTTGGCATTAGTCACTTAGAGAAGCAAAGGTAATAGGGCCCAAGGTTAAGTTGTTACCAATATCTCATGTTCTGCCTGTTGGAGGTAATGCAAGTGTCAGTGAGTTTTAGGATACTTACATGCATTTTAAGCCCAAATGTAGCAGCAGCTACCTAGTCTTGAATACATTGTAGACAGCTGGTTGCAATGGCCCTCCTGAGTATACTACAATTGCAAAAGTTGTTATGCAGCAGTGACACTGATCCAGGTTGTTTTTAGGTCAGCTAAGTAACAGAATGGCAGATTTGAGCCAAGGATTAATCTTCAAAACTGTTTCAAATGCTAGTCAGAATGCAACATTTTATTAAAAGCAGTATGGGTGAGGACAGGACTGTGCTAACTGCATCCCACCTTTGTCCTGCTCCACTAGCATCCACAGGTCTGAAATTCGAACTGCCCCCAGGAGCCTGCACCATCCAGCATATTGCAGACTTTCCCTGGCCCTGCAGCAGAGGGGGCAGACCCAGCAAGCTGCCCTCTGCCCCCTCCACATCACTGGAATCATGGTGGGAGGCAGGGAAGAGGATGTCCAAATGAAGCTTGTAAGAAGAAATGTTGGAGACAGCAGAGGTGGGTGGGAGAGAATGAGAAACCGAGTGTTAAAAATACAGAGGGAAGTTCCACAGCTAGTAATCTTTGGCTAAAGTTAACAGAGAATAGGGGGCAGCAGGCAGGAGATTACTTCCTACAGAGTTTCATGATAGTCAACTATTTACTTCATATTTCTGTAAAGTAAACATGGTTGTAGCTTGCTGGTCCAAAAAAAATGTTTAATTTCTTAATAGAGACATGTGGAGATATTAAGCTGTTGGAAAATGCACCGTCATTCTTAATTTTGAGTATGGAAGAAGGGAAGAAATTGCAGTCGTTTGGGGATGAAGGGGAAGCTGTTTTGCATATGCTCAATGCCAGTCTTGTTTATTATTTCTGATTTGACCAACCTAAACGTAACTTATTTTCTTCTTAATTGTTACTTCTGCTCAATAATTTTTGTCATGGATTCATGGTCTGATCTTCTGCTAGCCACATTGCTGAGCCTCCTTGTCCCTTTGTTGAAAAATCAGACCAGTCTAAATTATGTAAATGTTACAGGCTAAGTCCTTTTGGTGGTCCCAGCTACCTTAGACACATTGAATCAATGGGATTTCAATAGGTGTTGACCCACCATTCAACAACTGAATGGTACACTGTAACTGGGACTACTAATGGGATTCTTGTTTTCGTAGGTATTTTGAAAATATTTATACTGTGCTTTTTATACTATTAAGATCTCATGGCATCTTTAAAATTTATAGAAGATGCCTCTTGGGGATGAGTCAGGAAACATGATCTGAGGGGACAGGAGAAAAAGCAGATGAAACTTAACAAGATGCATCATCCTGTTATTGGTAGTGACCCCTTCCTCCCCCAATTAACATAAGAAGGAATGCTCAGGAACCAAAAGAATAATTTTTTTTGCCCTTTCCCCCAAAGCAGTACCTGGAAAGTAAGGGTCTCAGTGCTGCTTTGGGGGAAAGCTTGAAAGAAATGCCATTTCCCTCCAGAGAGACACCAAGAAAGTAGAAAAGGTAGGTAGGTGCTTCTAAAAAAAGCAAATACCCTCTTCTCTATTCTCTTGGTACTCCTTTGAGGACATGGAGTTTCTTTTGCCCTTTCTTTCCCCCAAAGCAGCACCTGGAAAATAAAGTTCTTGGTGCTGCTTTGGAGGATAGTGCAAAAGAAATGCTGTTTCCATCCAAAAGCACCTAGTCTTTCTACTCTCTCAGTGCTCCTTCAGAGGTAAATGGCATTTCTTCCACGCTTTCCCCAAAGGAGTGCTGGGACCCTCACCACTTCACTTCCAAGCAGTTGCAAAAGTAAAGGGACTCACTTCTATTCTTGCAGCTGTTTGGAAGTGAAGTTCTGTTGTGCTACTTGTCCTTGGGCTCAAACAGCGCTGCCTGGCATCTTCTCTCATCTTCTTGGCTCTCCTTTCACCTTCCCACCTTCTGGGCTCTCTGACGTACCCGTGCAGTAGTGCCCAGAGCCATCACTACCGCCTTCGAGGGATCCAGGACATGCTGCATCAACTGGCTGGGACATTTTTACTACCTTAAATCCAAGTTTTCACCCATTTTCTGGGAGGAATGGGAACTCCATGCAGACCCCCTGTGAGGGTTCCATGGACCGCAAGTTAAGAACCACTGCAGTAGTTGACAGAGGTCTGGCGGATATAGCCTTGGCCACTGCTTGTCTAGTGTTATTGGATACATTTCAATTTGTGCAACATGATAATATGGACAGAATCCCTGGAGAAATGAGAGCCACCATGTGCATATTGGATCCATGCCCTTCCTAGCTGTTGAAAGCAGCCTAAAGGGAGTGGTGAATTGCGTAAGGGGAGTAGTGAATGACTCACTACAGCAGGGAAGGTTTCTATCTTGTCTAAAAGAAGTTGTGATGAGGCCATTATTGAAAAAAAAGTTCTCCCGGGATCCCACCTTACTCAGAGAGATTCCAATATCCCTTTTTTGGGCAAGATATTGGAGCATGTGGCCGCTTCCCTGATCCAGGCATTCCTGGATGAAATAGATTATCTAGATCCATTTCAGTCTGTCTTCAGGCCTGGCTATGGGACAGAGACAGTTTTGATTACCTTGGTAGTTGACCTATGCAGTGTCCCTGCTGGTTTTGCTGGACCTCTCAGTGGCTTTTGATACCATTGACCATGGTATTCTTATGTGTTGCCTCTCTGGGGTGGGGTTCAGGGACACTGTTTTACAGTGGCTCTGGACTTTCTTAGAGGGACGGAATCAGAACGTCATGCTGTGGGATGCCAGTTCAACACCATGGCTACTATCCTATGGTGTCCCTCAGGGTTTGGTTCTCTCCCTCATACTCTTGAATACTTACATGAAATCTTTGCAAGAGGTCATCTGGAGTTTGGGAGTTCAGTGTCATCAGTATGTTGATGCCACACAGTTCTATCTCTCCTTTTCATTGATCCCAACCATCAGCTGCTGTCAGTAATAGACTGGATGAGAGTGAACAAACTGAAACTTAATCCAGATAAGACAGAGGTATTTCTGGTCAGTTGGAAGGCTTAGGTTTGCTCCTGGACTTGGATCTGAGCCTGGATGCCCAGGTTTTGCCTGTGGCCAGGAGTGCATTTGCACTGTTAAAACTAGTGCATCAGCTGTACCCATTCCTTGAGAAATCAGGTCTATCTACAGTGTCACATGCCTTGATTACATCCCCTTTTGACTACTGTAACACACTCTACATGGGGCTGCTTTGGGGAACTATTTGGAAACTTCAGTGGGCCCAAAATGTTGTGTCCAGGCTGTTGACCAGGCCCGGGTACTGGGATAATGTGACTCCCCTGTTGAAAAAACTCCATGGGCTACCAGTCTGTTTCAAAGAATTCAAATTGCTGTTTTTGACCTTTAAAACCCTATACAGCTTGAGTCCAGACTATTTGAAACGCCTGATATAAGCCAGTGTGAGCTTTAAGATCTGAAAGAGATGGCTTTGTCTCAGTTCCACTACCTTTCCAGGTGTGGTTGGTGAAGACTTGGGAGAGAACTTTCTTCACAGCTTCCAGGCTGTGGAACTCCCTTCCATGGGAGGCCTGGCTGTCTCCTTCCCTGCTCTCTTTCTGCTGGCAGATGAAGATCCTTTTATTCAGACAGGCCTTTGAATTTTAGTTTTGGAGCAGTAGTGTGTGTGCAAAGTCATATGCTGTATTTTAAAAAAATCTTTTATGAAACTATGTTTTAAATATTTTAAGTGTTTTTATCTGTTTTTAACCTTGTTTTTAACCATGTTTTTAATAATAATGTTAATTAATTCTTTTTAATTTTGTAAATTAAGGTTCTATCTGGATCTTTTAAAAATTATTGTAAGCCGCCTTGAATCCCATTTTGGGAGAAAGGCAGGATATAAATTCAATTAAAAATAAAATGTGTGTGTAAAACAAGTATCCCAAACTGAACATACCTGATCTTCTCTGATTTAGGAAACTAGACCTAAATTTCCTAGATTTAGGAAGCTAGACCTAGGGTCAGGCTTGAATAGTACTTGGATGGAAGACTACCAAAAAATGTTTCAGATTTCCAGGAAGGGATAGGAAAGAGTCTTGTCTGAAATCCTGGAAAACAGAGCCTATCAGAGTTGAAAATACTGCACTGATTGACTCATCAACTGACTCAGTTTATGTTCCTTATTTATATCTGTGTATCTGACATGTATGTATGTACCTGACATGTTCCAGGATACCTTGGTAACAAGAAAAATATTTCTTGTATGGGATAAGTCTTTCTGAAATTAAAAGTTAAATGGGCATGATGGGAGTTGTAGTGCTTCAAAAAGTAACTTTTCCAAGCTCTGTCTTTCCCAGCAAGAGCAACCAGGTCTTCTAAGGCAGGCACTATGTCCTGATACAGAAAGCAGGCAAGCAGTAGGGGAACTTTCATCTTGGTCATGACAAATGCAATAAAGGGAGTCATTTGACGATCAAACACAAGGAAGACACATTTACCAACCTCAGTGGAAGAAAAGGTTGCATGAGGCTGTCAGCACAGCCGTGATTTGTGCCAGCGATTGCAAGGGGAAGAAGCGACAGCTCTGGCTCCCTCTGGTCCTCCCTGATCCCACGTCCCTCTCTCTTTTCTCAGATAAAACAAAGATGTTGGCTCTTAAATGTAGCTAACGTAGACAGGGAATGACAGCTTATCTGTCAGCCTAACATACGACCTTGTGTAGCAGTTACTGCCGGCAGCACAAAGCTGGATAATTTAATATTCTAATAGAATTCGAACGGCCCTTAAACTAACAGGGATAACAACTCTATTAGCTGGTATACTGAAGAAAGGAGGAAGAGAAAAAAGGCATTGGGAAGTAACCAAAGATGCATCAAAGTCCGACTTTGATCAAGAGACTCCCATCACCCAGACTCTCTCCCCACTCCTCTTCCCCTCGTCTCTGCAATCTATTTCTTGAAGAAAAGGCATTAATGAGAATGAGCCAGAGCACAGCAGCAAGAGGGAAGAGAAAATATGCTGGGTCTCCAGGACCAAATAGGGATGTGGTGTAAGTTCAGTTAACCAGTCTCTTTCTATAAACTTTTGCCTCCTTTATCAGGTTTAGCTCTACCCAGATAGATTTATATTTGGTGTAGATCTCTAGCAGAGTGTGGGAAAATTACTTTACTGGGCAACAATTAACCAGAATACTCCAACCAATATGGCTTCTTTTTAAATAGAGGTGGCTAGGGTATTTTGAGAGCTTTTGTCCAAAAAATGAAACTTTCCAGGGTCTGGTCTCTGTGAAAATTGTAGCTTACTACAGCGAACTGTTTGTAAGGTCTGAATTCAAATCTCTCCTCAGTTATGAACTCCTGAAGCTGTCTATAGTGGCAGCACTGAATACAGAGGAGTGGTTTCTATTGAAGATAAATCCTCATAGGATTGCAGAAATCTTACCCTGAGGGCATTTAGTTGGTGTCACAGAGACAGAGATCAGGGAAAGCCCTCACTCTTGGCAACTGCATCATGGAAGTCTTCACAGTTAGTAGGTTAAAGGGCAGCAACCCCACATTTGAGGTAATGGTGGGACTGCCTGAGAAGAATCCTCACATTTGGGGGATTGCCCAACTGAAAACCCCACAGTTGGTAGGATGAAGCTTGGATCCCCCCACACACATTTGGTGACCACTGCAGGGAGATAAATGGTGGAACCCTCACATAAAGAGTGAAAACCTGAGCTGTACCAGTTATAGACTTTTTTGGATAGGAATGGCTTGGCCACAGTAGTCCGTACACTGCAAGATTTCTCCTTTGAGTTCTGCAATGCACTTTATGGGGGGATGCCCTTGAAGATGACTTGGAAGCTGCAGTAGTGGAAAATACAGGATATAGACTGCTGACCAGACCATCAAACCATATAACACTAGTTTTAAAGGATTTACTCTGGATATCAGTATGCTTTCAGTCCAACTTCAAAGTGCTGCTGATAACATTTAAAGTCTTAAACAGCTTAAGACCTTGATACTTGAAGGAGCACCTCTCTATACATCCCTGAATATTAAGATCTGTGGGAGGGGCCCTCCTCTGTGCCTTATGAATGAGAGCAATACCCTGTGGATGGAAGTGGGGCAAAGTTTTCTCTGCAGCAGTGGTGGCGTGCCCTCCCCTCAGAGGTCCCTACTGGTGCCAAAATTGGAATCGTTCTGGCAGCAAGTAAAATATTTTATTAATTTAATTTATTTCCCACTTTTTTCTCAGCATGAGATCTGAGACACTTTACAACATAGGCTAAAACAAAATATACCTTGAACATAGCATTTTAGTAAAGTCTTTGGGGCCTCATTGATTTTTGTCCAAATCTGTGCATGAGTGTGGTTTTAAATTCCCTTAACCTGTCTTAACTGTTTCAAACTAGAAAGGAAGATGGGAAGAGGAGAAAAAAGAAATCTAGCAGTAGCTTTAAGACTAACCAATTTATATTTTAGCATGAGCTTTCTTGGATTTTCACAAAAATTAGCATATCTTATATGCTAAAACATAAACCAATTAGTCTTAAAAATGCTGCTAGATTTCCTTTTTTCTCCTGCTCCCTTTTCCTTTTTATGTTGCAATGGACTAACACAACTACTTCTTTGAAAACTACTGGTTTCAAACTGTTTTGTTCTCAGTTTTTTAACTGTTTTATATGATTTTTGTCTGTTAAAATTGTTAGTGTTCTTTTAAATTGCTTTAACTTGTTTATATTGATTTTACCATTTTTACACTGCCCTAAGATTCTAGAATATAGGGTGGAATATAAATTGTTGTTGTTGTAGTTGTGTGCCTTCGAGTCATTTCTGATTCGTGGTGACCTTAAGGTGAACCTATCATGGGGTTTTATGGGGCTGAGAGAGTGTGATGCGCCCAAGGTCACTCAGTGGGTTTCCATGGCTGAGCGGGGAATTGAACCCTGGTCTCCAGCATCATAGCCCAACACTCAAACCACTACACCATACTGGCTATCTGGATACTTTAATAAAATAAATGAAAAAATAAAAATAGCATGGCACTTGTTTCTCTGCTTAAACTTCCTCACAGAATTGTTGTAATCATATCATGGAATAATATCTTCACTCCAAAATGCCAGGAATGCGGTAAACAAAATCTCTAAAATATCCTATTTTCAGTTCAGCTTAGGAAGTCTGAGATTTATGGTAGAGTTGGTGTCAGATCCTGGAATGATAGACAGAGAAAGGATTAAATCCACATATGTGTGTTTATGTATAACCTCCAGAAACACCTCTGTTCTAAATTCTCTTTTCCCAAAGCTCCACGTTTTGAATGTCCAAATCGTTGGGAATCAGCTGCATGTCATTTGTGTGTAACATGCATTGAGCTCCTGTCAGTTTCATGTGCACTCTAAACCAGAATGAGAGCTTATGGTGAAACATTCAGAACAAGAGGTCACGCTAGCATTCCATTTTATTTCCTCATTTGTCCTTTACCTTCAGTGTGCTCATTTTCATTCTCTCCATGTTTTCCTGATATTGCAGACTTGGCTTTAAAAAGCTTTGGAAAAACATAATTATCAAATCTGCGGAAACAGCTAGCTAAGATGAAGTAAGGCCTGACATCTTACACCACTGTATTAAATACACAATGGTTGGCGAAGTGAAAATGTCAAATGGAATGGGACATCCTAGTCAATGGTTTGGTTGCTATACTATGTCATCCTAAAAGCAATAGGACCTACTGAATTAGACTCCTTGTTCGAATTGATTCACCAAGTGGCACTGAAAATTTGCTGTTATTTCTGCTCTTTGTCTTACTCCCTCTCTTTTCTAGAGTTAGGAGGACCATTGACAATAATGTAGAAAGATGACCTGAGTTCAGTACTTGGGGAGGGATCCAAGATGCTACTTTTACCTTTCTATACCATCCTGGGATGGTCTCTGTATACTATCTTTGATCAGCCAATTGGATTAGAAATCAGGAGGAGAACTTTCCAGTCTTATAGAGGTAACCTGCCATCCCTCAGATGTGCTGGGACACAACTCCCATAAGATCCAGGCAACATGACTAATGATCAAAAATTATGAATAGTGATAAAAATAGGAAGGGCCAAAGGTTATCTAACCTAAGCGTCAACCTAAGATGTTTTGCTGCCTGTTTTACGTCAACCTAAGATGTTTTGTTTGAGACAAGTAACAAAATGGTGTGCGCGCACACACACATAGAGTTCCACATGCAGGAGTGAACTAGTCTGACAGTTCAATTTTAATTCAGTTCTGGTGATGAGGGTGCTTCTGAGGGCAGTAGGCTTGTGTAGGGGGTAGAGGATAGTCTCTGTGGCACACACATCTCTGTCCTTCAAGCAAATGGAATAGCCAGGCCCACAAAAGGAATGCCAGGGCAAGGGAAGGCCTATGGCTGTCACTCCAGCATCTATAGCCTGAAGTAGTCACCCTTTTCTTCCTAGTAGTAGAGCTGGCCTTGTCCCTGGACTAGAGTTGGTATCAAGTCATATGGTGTTCTCACAAAACTGCTACCTTCGTAAAGACTGGATGACTTTAAGAAGAGAAGAATTTTGCAATCAGAAGGTTTTGATGTGAGATTTGGATGGCATAGTTTCTTATGGTATGAGAAGATTCAAGCTAATAGAGATTTTAATCATCATTATTTGAGAAAGCCTTTATTAAGAATCTGGAATAAATATAAGTGTAGGTTTTGTTCAAGAATGCTTCTGCGGGTTTCTCCTCATGAAGCTTTATTCAAAAGAGGAATTACATTTGTGGATAAATGGATAACTTACAAAGATATTTTGACTTAAGAAAATGTGCAATGGCATATGAAAACTAGTGATATTTTGACAAATGAAGGAATAAATATTAGTTGGTTTGCTTGTAGACAAATGTTTGAATGGTTTAAGATGGATAAAGACTTGTTTGGTTTTGAAACATCTAAATCAAAATTTGAAACATTGTTATGTGCAGATGATGATCATTTAATTGGTAAAAGGTATAAATATTTGTGGAGAATTGAAATAGAAGATGAACCAACTAAAGAGCATATGATTGAATGGACCTGAAATGTGGGACACAACATTAATTTGTAAGAATGTGAAAAAAGTGGACAAAGGGTCTGAAATTTACATTGAGTTATGACTTATAGATGGTATCTTACACCAGAAAAATTGTCAAAAATGTATAAAGGTTCACCAAATATCTGTTGGAAGGTGTTTGTTTCTTTCTTCGTTTGTTTGTTTTACTATGATTCACTCTGTGATGGAGGACATTTTGAAAATTAAATCCAAATTAACACTGGAGTTGTGCTTACTAGGCATGACTGAAGATAAAATGGATTTTTATGAACAGAGACTTTTGCAGTGTACAACTACCATGGTGAGACTTCTCTTTGTGAAGAAGTAGAAGGAAATAGAGATTCCAGCACAGGAAGAATGGATGATGACGTTTCTTGATTTATTGGAAATGGATATGCTAACCATAATGTTAAAAGATGGTTTGATGTCTGAATATACAAAGAACTGGAAAAAAATTTAAAAATTGCTAAAAAATTTTAAGAAGTTTCTTTTAGAATTACCATTTAATAGAAACAGAGATAAGGCATACTAACCGATAGCAAAAGTAAAAAATCGTAGACATTGGTAGCGGAAATATATATTTTAACAGTTTAAAGCAGTTTAAGCGATTAGTCTTTTACCTATTTTAGATGAAGTTGGTTTCACATTTTACATTTCAACCATCAGCTGAGGTGTTGGAAGTTAAAATTATTGTCATTGCCAATTTTGTGTTTAGTTATAGTTTAGTTCTGTAGTTTTGTAGCTGATTATGTATATTATTTTTGTGTGTGTGTGTGATATTTGTTGTTTGTTGTCTAATGTTTGTTTACTGATGTAGTTCTTTTTTAAAATAGACCCTTATGTGTTGTTTTATATAGATAAACATTTGGGGACCAATAAAAATTGTTTTTTAAAAAAACTGATACCCTATCATTTCCTCTTGCAAACCAACAAGGCAGATGACTTAAACGCTGACAACTGTAATGTCAGCAGTTGGACATCCTAGCATGTTTTGTAATAATAGTTTTAAGAAGGATAGCCCACTCCCTCCCTTCAGATTATATACTGTTACATGCTCTGCAGGCTTTGAGACATTCCAGGAGCATTATTTAAAAGGATTCAGGGCAGGGAAAGGTTACAACTCCCAGAATTCCCTCAGCTGTAGTTTAAAAAAAATCTTTCCCAAATTCTATCAAGATTTGACTTTCTTCTTGAGGGGAGACAGTTGGAGATTTATACTGCATTTGTAAAATTTGGCTTTCTTACAAATCTAGGGAGATAAGCAACATGCACGCTAGTGCCAGGATACAAAACTACTGACCCACATCAGATTTCCAGAGTCTAAAATATACCTTATGCTTCTAGCTGACAGCACAGCTTCTTCTTGTTCTTATTCCCTTATTCTGCCCCTCTTCTTCTCTCTCTTTTCCAGAACCTCAGATTCTTTTATTCACAGATGTGAAGACCCATTCTTAGTTGGGGGCAAGAAGGGGATGGAGGAGCTGAGAGCCCTTCCCCAAAGGTCTCTCATGTGACAGGGCTGATTTCTGTTCATCTCAGCCATAGATCTTGCTGAGGAAACATCATTTATTCCTTCTTAAGCATTATTAGCTAAGGTAATTTTCTTAATAAAAGACTTGGCTGGCTTGATGTTTCAACATTCATAACTTAACACTTGGTACAGACTGACCCAGCACTGGGTTTGGGTGGGAATGTCCTAGGAACAAAATGAACCTGATCAATGCCTGGGAGCTCCATGTCAGATCCTCCAGTAATATTAAGTAAAAATCAATTAATTAATTTTGTTTACTTAATTGATTTCCTGCCTGTCTCCTTGCACACGAATCAAGGCAGCTACTCCCTCAAAAGGCAATAAATAAAAAACAAAGGAACTTGTCCCTTTGGGGGAGGAGTATAAAATCCACATTACAGTAACATTTTTATTAAGATGAAAAGTTATGAACAAGCTTTCAAGTGCTTTTGATCAGATTGGTTGTTACATGAAACAGGGATGGTGGAACTGGCCTAGTATTTTAGCCATAAAACAGGATGGGGAAAATGGGGCTTTTCAGATATTGTTGGACAGCATTTATCATCAGGTTTAAGTAGCCCAGCCAATGGTGAGGAATGCTGGGAACTGCAGTTGAACAACATCTGGAGGGCCACACATTTCCCACCCTTGCTGTAAAGTCCACTCTTGCTGTAAAGTTCAGTATCTTGAAGTGAACATAGAAAAATACAGTGAACTGAGTTGGATTAGTTTTTCCAAAGAGCCACACGAGTTTTAGATTGCTTGTAACAATGGCAAAATTCCAATTTTTGCAAAAATAAAATTAAGCACCTGGATATAAAGTAAAATACATTGGATCCTTGTTAAGTAAAAATGAGAAGAAGTTTTTATATTAATAAATATGGAGATTGGTTTTAAGCAATTTACTAATGTCCTGGGCCCAGTGCTATTCAACATCTTCATCAGGGACTTGGATGAAGGAGTGGAGGGCATGCTGATCAAATTTGTAGATGATACCAAACTGGGAGGGGTTGCTAACACACCAGAGGATAGGATCAAATTTCAATACGACCTTGACAGACTGGAGAGCTGGGCCAACGCTAACAAAATGAATTTCAACAGAGAGAAATGTAGGGTCCTGCACTTGGGCAGAAAAAATGAAAGTCATAAGTATAGGATGGGGGACGTGTGGCTGGATAGCAGTACATGTGAAAAGGATCTAGAAGTCTTGGTAGGTCACTGTCAAGGTCAGAGATCTGGGCAGCGAGACAGCCCGGAGAAGAGCGTGGGAGAGCCAGCAAAGTCCAGCCAGGAGGAGACAAGCACGCACTTACTCAAGGAAGTTCATTTACCAGAGCGCCAAGCAAAGTCATAGTCAGAGTTCCAAAGCCAAGGGTCCAGAGATCAATTCAAGGTATCAGGAACCAGGTGCCAGGAGCAAGGTACAGGCAAGAGGAGGGCTTGTAAGAAGTTTATCACAAGCAAAGGGAAGCTTCCAGGCAGGCAGTTATATAGCCCCAGGCACAGGTGTGTCCGGTCACCACCTCTTAAACTTAGCCAAGGAAGCCTCCCTTTGCACAGCCTTCTTGAGTCTTTGCCTTGATTGGGGGCTTATTGAACCAGGCTACAGAGCCTCTTCAGAATTGGATCCCTGTTGCTCCAAAGGAGCAGGCACAGAATCGGATCCCTGTTGCTCTAAAGGAGCAGGCAGAGGGACGTCTGCACCTGCTTGGTCCATGGCAGCAGGGGGAGCTCTTGAGCTGCAGGACTCATCTCCACCCTGAGCAACAGGGGCCAACAGCTGCTGCTCGTCATCAGCAGCTCTGACAGGGGCTTCAGTTATCACAATCACAATCTGAACATGAATCAGCAGTGTGACACGGCAGCCAAGAAAACCAACGCGATTCTTGGTTGCATCAATAGGAGTATGGTGTCTAGATTGAGGGAGGTAATGGTACCATTCTATTCTGCATTGGTTAGGCCTCATTTGGAATACTGTGGCCAATTCTGGGCACCTCAGTTCAGGAGGGATGTCGACAAGCTGGAACGTGTCCAGAGGAGGGCGACCAAAATGGTGAAGGGTCTGGAAGCCATGCCCTATGAAGAACACCTTAGGGAGCTGGGTATGTTTAGTCTGTGGAAGAGAAGGTTAAGAGGGGACATGATAGCCATGTTTAAATATTTGAAGGGATGTCATGTTGAGGAGGGAGCAGGCTTGTTCTCTACCACTCCAGAGACTAGGACAAGGAGCAATGAATTCAAGCTGCAGGAAAGGAGATTCCACTTGAACCTCAGGAAGAACTTCCTGACGGTCAGAACTGTCTGGCAGTGGAATCTGCTGCCTTGGAGTGTGGTAGAGTCTCCTTCTTTGGAGGTTTTTAAGCAGAGGCTGGATGGCCATCTGTTGGGAATGCTTTGATGGGTGTTCCTGCATAGCAGGGAGCTGGACTCGATGGCCCCTGGGGTCTCTTCCAACTCTATGATTCTACTAGATTACAAAGAGAGAGAGAAAGAGAGAAAGAAAGAGAGAGAGAGAGAGAGAGAGAGAGAGAGAAGTCAATAGTATATTGAAGTGAACAACTTTACCTAATAGTTGGAGGATCTGTACTCTCAAAGAGTACATCTTTAGGTGGTGCAAAGTATTCTATATTCTCCAGTTTTGCTATGTTGTCAAGGCATTCTGTGAATCTTTTCTTACCTTACCTTCCTTTCCCTTCCCTGGATGCTCTTTTCTCACCTGCTTTCATATTAAAACAAAAAACAAGGCAAAGCAGAAATGAGTGTTATCTGGAATTAGCATGAATAATATAAATTGGAACAAATCCATGCAAACATATTTAATCTACATGATATGATTTTGAGGTATGCATTTTGGTTGCAGAATTTGGATGGGGGGCTACAAGGCATCTTAAATAAGGATAGGATGAGTGGTAGAAACTACATTGTTAAAAAGCTCTTTGGATCTGAATGGCCAAAGCAGGGCATTTGCTGACAAAGTACTGTGAAAATGTGCTGTTCAGTTGTCCTCAGTCTTGCATGAGGAGTGAAATTGTTAATAATATCAGCCTTGGCATCATCATCTCTGAGCATCTGTATTAACCCTATTATGGAGATGAATGGGGCAGCTTATGCCCAGAGATATTGCAACAGACTCATTGAGGACACACACATTCTAGGTCAAGCCCATTAAAGTAAATCACCTCTTTTAGCTTTGGTTTGCAAGGTGGAAGTGATGGAAAATCTGTTCTTTTGCTGTGCCACTGCTTAAGCAGCTGTTCTGAAATTGAGAAATAGGAAGAAGGGTGGGCAATTGGGCCAAATTCTCTTGGCAAGAGGTTTTCTAATACTTGGGAGGCTCATGAGACTTCATGGGAATATTACCAGGCTCACACTGTGCTTCATATTACAATGTACCCACTTAATCTGCAGATCTTGTTTCATTTTATTTCAGCTCTCTTACTACCAAATGCTCCCATCCTGCCCCCAGGCTCTTCTAAACCTTCATCAAGTCACACTTGACCTTATTTTTGGAGAAACTAAACCAGCTTAATTAAATGTTCTCCAGCCTTCATGTTGTTCTTGTATCTCTTCTTTATATTCTTCACAAATGACCAACTAATCCTGCTTTTAAACTAAAACACTAACTGAGAACAGAATTCCACAATATCCATTTGTGGAAAAATGATTTTCTCCATGAACTCGTGATAACATATCAGGCATTTCTGCTGCAGTCCCTCATGGGTGGTGGTGGTGGTTCATGTCCATAGCCTGGAAACATTACTTTTTAAGGCTATGTCTCCCAGAGCTCCCCAGCTAGTATGGCCAATGGCCATGTTGGTTAAGGGATTTTGAGAGTTTAGCCCCCCCCCCCCAGTAACTAGTAAAAAAAAAAGATCAAACTCTGCTCATGTTTGACTGAGTGTCCAGTTAGGCATTGTAATACATTTTCAGGATCGGTGGCTTTCTATATGAAGCTATTGCAGTCACTTAACTCTGGGCTATATCTTAATTTCTGAATCCCTATTCTGATTTAAAAAAAAACAAAACTCCTGTCTGAGTTTGAGTTCCTTTGTACAAAAGGCAAGGGAACGATTTCTTCCTGATGGTTTTCCAAAAGCATACAGCTTTGGAAATCCTTGTATGTTGGAACCCTGATTTCTTTTTACCTTAAAAAACACATAAAAGCATACATTTAAAAGAATAGCCTACACGATACTGTAAAGCAGTGCTTCTTAGGCTGATGGGCGGGAGAGGATAACTGTCAATTATTATTTTCCAATATATCAGGCACCAATAGTAAATTTGTGCACACTGGGAACAGTTGTTTCTTTCTTTCTTGGAAACTTGTTGGGGACCAGCAGCCAATGGCTCAGGGACTAGCACAGATCCAGGGCACCAGCCACTGCTGTAGAGGTTGGACCTTCCTTATGTTAATTATCTCCTTTATTTTCAATTCTATGTATTGGGTGCATGTGTGATGTTGACAGAAGCTGCATCTATGACCAAATGTTCTTTAATCACAGAATAAGGTTTGATATAACTGAAATAACATTATTAAAAGCATGTGACTGTGGATTTTTAATTGAAACATATAAAGGGCAAGGAGCACAATTACAGGTGAACAAGGTCGCCCAGCAGACAGGTGCCAGAGCCAGAAATAGAATCCAGCTGTTTCATCTGGGAAGCTCCCATGCTATTAATTGGACACCCGCAGAGCTCTTTCTTTACTCTTTTATGGAAACTCTCATGGCTCCTGATTCTGCCTACAGTTTGTATTACTAAAAGCCTAGAGTACTGGCTGAAGGTTAGACAGATGCAGCCCCACACAGACAGATCTCTAGGTGTGTGCACAGCACCCATAAATAAAGGGAATGCCACTGGATGTGATCATTGTTGTGCCCCAGGGAGGTAACAGCTATTAGAGCACTTACCGACATAGCAGTGTGTTACCTTGATAAGCCTGCTGGAGCTAGTGGTGGCTACAAGAACCAGAAAATTGCTGATTACTTCTTTCCCGCTGGGGCTGTTTGGAATTACCTGCCAATGCATCCTTGCAGTGCACAGAGAGAGGGAGGGAGGGAGGGAGAGCAAGTGAGAGAGCTGCTCAGCATGGGGAAGGAGGGACATGGCAGAAAGACAGTGTGGTGGTGCTCCTGTATGTGCTGTGATGGATTGCAGAAGATTTGTCCTTGCTGATCACTTGGGCACAAAGGCATGGCTTTTTCCTAGTGGGGCATCGCAGCTTACCAGCTTTAGAGGCAAGGAGCATGTTGAGACTCACTTAAGAAGCCGCTGATAGAATCCTGTTAAGGGTATTCCCTCATTATTACAAAGAAAAAAGAAAATATATCTAGATATGTAGTTTCCAGCAACGATACTCTTGAAAACCCCAGTCCATCAATGACAGAATATCCTGTCCTGAGGTAAAGAACGGAGATAATAAAATGAATGGCCTTAGAAGCAAAAATTCAACAAGTAGCTTTCAGGAAAACATGGTTCTGGGCCATTTCATTGGCATGGGAGTGTGAGAGATATGCTGATTTCTTCAATAGGAATCCAATACGACATAGGTGAAGGTCGCTGATAAGTATGTGAAGTAGATTTGCATGAAGCCTAACGACTGAGCTGAATTAGATCCCTTTTGACTAGTTTTTGTGCTTGTTGGGGTAAAGCAGGCTTTCCTCTGAAGGTAACAGTACTGGAGCTGGGTCTGCCTATGGGTTCACAGATCTTTCAGTTTTCAGAAATGCCATATGGGGGGGAGTAAATTTTTCACTTTGTTTTGGGGAAAAGGCACAGAGGAAGGCAGGAGGGGAGAAGTGGGGTTGAGTGACTGATAGGTTCATCTTCTAATCCTAGAATACTTTTTAGGAGGGATACTCCAAACTAAGTGCTTTGAGCTGGGAAAAGAATGTGAATGTGAGATAGTCAAGACATTTTTCCAACGTTAACATGGTTCCTTATTCTGAATGCTTTCAAGTGATTTCCAAGCACCACAAATGTCTTGGCTGTGCATGTATCCTTTTGAAAATGCAGCTTTCTTGGCTAGGAATATTTGCATGTTGTCCAGAATTTTCATACAAATCCCTCTCCCACCCAAAGGGCATGATGGGAATGAAGGAGAAGTGAATAGCCACATTACCACTTTATTAGGACCCCCTGTCTATATAATCCACTGCACCTACCCTACTAATCCTTGAGAGGAAGACGAATACATCCCCCACTTTTTTATTTTTTATTTTTTTGAAGTCTTGTATACTGCAAAGATAGATTTTGCACAAAGGCATCATTTTCTTTTGACACTTAATAATCTTGATTCCCTTAGAATGGCTGACTGTATCTGCAAATTTCATCCAATTCCATGTGGAAATTTTTTAAAAAAATTACTAGTGGTATCACTTGAAATTATCAAAGAAAATAGTTATTCTCATTTTCGGGGTGGGTAGGTGGGTGGGTGGGAATCCACAGTTGAATATAGCCTGTATCTATTTGTGTGCAATGTGGCAGTTTCAGTGTCCTCCTAAGAGACTAGTATGCTTGTTAATTTCATCTGATTCTGACAAAAACAAAAACAAAATAAAACAAAAGGGTCATTTCTGAATCTCATTTTAAGGCCTGAGGCCCCTCCCTAAACTGCAACCCCAGGATTCCATACGATGTTGAAAGTGGAATATTAGCTCTATAAGAATCTAGTGCAGAAATGGCCTAAGTTTGTAACCCAGGTTAAAGTGAACTAAGTCCAATCTACTCAGAGAAGAAGGAAGCTGTTTTTCAAAGCACTGAATCAGCGTCTGAACGGAATCTTGGAATTAATATGCATATCGCTGCTAATAAGCTCCTCTGAATTAATGGCACCAGTGTTTTTAGGATCTTTTTGAAGTAAAGTTGAAACTGGATATTATGATACATGCATAACTGTCACTAAACCACAGTGGCTGTGTCTCTAGTTCTCTTTTGCTCCTGCTGCTACATACGTGCTTACCCTTTCTTGACATATTGGCCATAAATATGTTGGCCAGGATAATTATGCCAGCATAGGGGGAGCTGGCAACAAACAGCAGGGGTAAAATGACCATGGAAGCCAGTGAGGCAGGGGATGATGACATAGGTATTTGTTTCTGTCAGGAGACAAATTCATCCTGCCAGCCCCTGAGCTGCTCGAGACCCTGTATGACAGTTTCTTCTGGTGACAGAGAGAACTTTCTCTGCTGGCCACACACACACACACACACACACACACTATTGCTGCATGCCACTCCAGAAAGTGCTTTACATGGATGTAACAGAGTGTTATTTTGGCATAAGTCACCAAGTTGACTTTGACCATTGTCATTATGCTTTTTTGCATGCCCATGCCAGATTAACTGACGGCCTCTTGTCTAAGGGGAGGGGAGGGGAAGGGAAGGGAAGGGAAGGGAGAAGGAAAAGAAGGAAGGAAGGAACGAAGGAAAGATAAACCATCTAGTCATAAGAAGGTCATAGAATAAATTACTGAAGGTATTGCATGAGTGGCATGTTTTATATCTATCACAGCAGCCAGTTATTTCTTTTTTGAAATTCACCTTCTGCAGACTACAAGACAAAAGTTTCACAGACAGATCGTAAAGAATGCAGCCACACTCCTCCTCCTCTTCCTCCTGCAGAAGAGAAGGTTAGGAGGGGACATGATAGCCATGTTTAAATATTTGAAGGGATGTCATGTCAAGGAGGGAGCGGGCTTGTTTTCCGCTGCTCCAGAGACTAGGACAAGGAGCAATGGATTCAAGCTGCAGGAAACGAAATTCCATTTGAACCCCAGGAAGAACTTCCTGATGGTCAGATCTGTCTGGCAGTGGAATATGCTGCCTCGGAGTGTGGCAAAGTCTCCTTCTTTGGAGGTTTTTAAGCAGAGGCTGGATGGCCATCTGTTGGGAGTACTTTGATGGGTGTTCCTGCATAGCAGGGGGTTGGACTCGATGGCCCTAGTTGTCTCTTCCAACTCTATGATTCTGTGCTTCCTCCTCCTCCTGCTCCCTTTGCCACCACCTCCTCTTTCTCTTCTCACTAAAACCTCTTGATACTGCTACATTATGATAATAGAGATACAGGGAAAAAAGCATTTGCTGGAAGGATGGAAGAAAAGTGCTAGTGAATTCTGTTGTAACTTTACTTCCAGTTCAGTTGAATGAAAAGCATCTTGGAGAGACACTTGGAAAGCAAAGAATTTAGATAAGGAGCAACTGCAGTGCTATGAAATTGAAGCCAACTAGGGAAGAACAGGTGGCTATGTATGGAAGCAGCAGGAGAGGCTCACCTTTGGAAAGGGTATCCACCACTGAACAGTAAATTTACATGAAACTTTTACTAGGAAGACTTGAAAGCTGACCATAAAAGACAAGGAAAAGGATGTAGAACAAGCCTGATGTCCACTTCCCCCTCCTGCCTGTCAACTCATCAAGCCAAGTGTCACTTTACAGACAACTTAATCTGTAATTGGTCATGCTTCTCACTTAAGGCAGGGCCACTTGGGCTATAACTGAAGTTTTGACAGCTCTGGCTACTTCAGCATCACATCTTGCACAGACATTGGCCCTAGGGATGGGTGAACGACCTCCAACCTGAGACGCCTGCACCTGGACTTCTCCTAGGCCTCCGTGCTCCAGACACATGTTTTGATCTCTGTAAGGGTTGCTTTCTTCAAGCTTGTCCCCTGCCTCAGACAAGATCAACCTGATTTCATATGGAAAGCTTGCACCCTGGCAGGCACCGCTGCTGGATTTTGAGAAATGTTGTCAGTGTGGATTGTAAAAGTAAATAAAATAAATATACAGCAAAGTAAGTTTTCCTACCTATTCTTTCTGCCTCTGTATCACTTCCTGGTCTGGGCCCCTCCACCAATACCATAACTCTGAAGCCAGCAGCTGTCTGCATTTACCTAGATGAGGTTAAGTCCAGCAGGAAATGCCATCACACCAAGCCTTTATTGGTGACTTTACAAAACCACCGCACCCTGCAGCGATCAATGTGATGTCGGCATCACTTTCCTAGAGCCCAGCTGCATACCGATGGCTAAGAATGGCCTTAACTGCCCTGACCAGACGGACCTGGACCGCCAACCAGGCGCGCTCAGAAATAGAAGTTAGGCTGGGTGAACAGATTGAGTGACAGCCATCATTCTTCGGAGCTTGGGCAGCTGGCACCCCCAACTGCGCGGCAGCCGCCGGTCACATGTCTGCACATGATTCCCATAGAATTGGAGCCACTGGATGGAAAGTTGCAACATGACACAAATCTCTTTGACCTTGGCAGTGGGAACAGCACAACAGTGATGGGTTCTGGTGCTGTTCTAGAATGGATCCTTCACATGGCTGCATGGGGGCACATCTGCTATCAATACTATGCTACTCTTAGCAAGAGGAAAAGCTGGAAGGCATAAATACAAGATGGGGGGATTGGTAAAGCTGCAACACTGCAGTAACGGTCCAGCAAAGAGTCAACTGTAGCGGATTACCAACAGAAGGCTATACAAGGTCACAAATGTACTATGAGGGAGTCAAACCCCATCACAGGAATGTCCTGGAATGTAACCAAAGAGCATGTCACATTTACTCATTTACTCATTATGACAAGCCTAGAGGCCTCCCAGTGGCATTATTCTCTAAGTGGCTCACAAATCGTAAAACAGTAAAATGCAAAATGCAACATTATAAAACAACCATTTGCCACGTTAGGAAAAAAAAAAAAGCAGAAAAAAGAGAACTCCGACTATGCTTTTTAATCCAATCATGATTAAAAATACTGGGCATGTAATAGAATTTGTATAATTCATGTAATTCATGATGTTATGATAAGAAGTTTTAAGTGGTCTAAGAGAACTGGGAAAATCCACACATGGAGCCAAAAAGGCTACAGAGAGGATGCCAGGTGACATGCTCAGGGGAAGGCATGTCACAACTACATAGAGAAGGGCCATTTTATGATCATTTCCCTTTCCTTAGCAGGGGCAGCTAGGATATGCAGGCTTCTGACTGGGGGTTAAAGGGTGAGTCTATTTATCTAGGAGATAAACAGCAGTGTGTAATTTTATTTCTTTTAATAAGCAGGGGCTAGGCCTCTTTTTCAAGTGAAAAAGAGGCCTAGCCCCTGCTTATTAAAACAAATAAAATTACACATTGCTGGGCCTTAACGTTTCAGAACAATGTCTCTTCAGAGGCAGAGTCCAGAAGACTTTACTCTTTTAGGCCACAAATCTCAGCATTTCTCTGGCCATGTTGGCTGGAATATTTTGAGTTTTTTTAATCCACTGCCCTTGTACGCTGAGAGATTTTAGGAACTGAAGTCCAAAAAAATTACTTTCTGAAGTGAGAAGGTCTAGTTCAGAGGACAGCACCCAGGAAAAGGGTTCACATTAAAGAAAAGTGAGGAAATCTTGAAGGAACTTGGAAGAAGGTGACTATAAAAGAAGGTTCCAAATATGTAAAGTTGCATCAGGGAAAGTAGCAGTAACTCTTTTACCTCAAGCTCCTGAGGGAAGCCATTATTCACAGAGGTTTCTGCTTATTTAATGGGAAAACCAAAGGTTTCAATTTAGTTAGCACCAGATAGAATAAGGAACCACCAAAGACAATAAGCCTTAAACATTCTCCCATCCGTTTTTGAATCTGCTGTTTCCTAACTTGCTTCTCTGGAGACTGACTGGTAAAATGTTCCTAAAGACCTGCTCCATTGCACAAGGCTGAGGTTACAGTCTCAAAAGTATGCATACATATGTACAACATCTGAGAAGCAAGCCCACTGTGAAATCAAGTGAACAGCATTCTGTTTAGAGCTATCATCCTATCTCCTGGACCAAGCTTACAAAACAGACATAGTTCTTTGTATGAGTATGGTATACTAGTTATATTGGGTATACAAGGATGACATATTAAACTACACACAGTGCTGCTTATTATGAATTGGCTGGAAATTGGTGACACCTCTAACATATCACTCCTCTCTAACCTGATGCAGTTAAACAGATTTTAAAGGATGTATTTCAGATGTATGACAAAGGATGATGGTGGTGGGTTTGAACTTCTGGAAAAAGTAAAAAGCACCACTCCTGATTTGCATAATACTTGCATACAACAATGATTTGCATATACTATATCTTTGACCCCTCTTCTGTTGGTTACCCCTTTGAACCTCAGAGAGACTTCTGTGTTTCTTCTGCAAAGAAATTGCTATAGAACAGTTTCCTACACTTGCATGAAGTTATACTGGCAGTTAGCAGTCTCCTTAGAAAATTAATTTCCTGCTTGCCATGATCCCAGACTGAAGCTCTTTCCTCTTTGCCTTGGAGACCTTAATGCTAAGTTATGGAGCTTGTCCTTTAATTCACTGAAGTGCACTTTCAAGTCAAGACTGTTTTTCATTTATATCTGGCAAGCCGCACATGAATCAAAAAGATTTGAAGAGTGATATACAGTAGTGTATCTAAGTTCTGTGTAGTAGGTTCCAGCCTTATTTCCCTTGCTACATTACTTCCTCAAGTTGGTGTCCTTCAAATGTGTTGGATTACAACTCCCATCATTCCCAGCCAGTATGGTGGGAATCATGTTTTGAAGGAGAAGATCCCAGATCCAGGGATTCCTGGGTGAGACAAATGATCTTGATCAGTGTCAATCTGTCTTAAGGCCTGGCTATAGGAGAAAGACAGGTATGGTCCACTTGCCTGATGACCTGCATTGGGAACTGGATGGGGGACTGTGTCCTTCTTGGTTCTGATGCATGTGTTGGTGGCCTTCAGTACCATTGACCATGGTATCTTTCTGGACTGCCTCCCTGAGATGGGATTTGAGGCTACCATTTTACTATGTTTATGTTCCTTCTTGGAAAGGTGAAGTCAGAAAGTGGTACAAGAGGATTTTTGTTTGACACCCTGTCTATTCCCAGATCAGGAATCTGTGCTGGATGCACTTACCTTCTCCCTGAATCTTCAGGCTTGTGCCTTGGGAGTACTCCTGGAATGACTCCTGATTCTGGATGCCCAGGTGTCAAAGATGTCAGGAATGCATTTGTACACTTCAAGCTAGTGTGCAAGCTGCACCCATTCCTGGAGAAGTAAGGTGTGGCTGACCCATGCCTTGCTTACATCCTATTTGTATTATTCTGATGCACTCCATGTGAGGCTGCCTTTGGAAAATGTTCAGAAACTTCAGCAGGTCCAAAATGCTACAGATAGCATGCTCACTGAGTCTCGTTACAGGAAGCATATAACTTCTCTATTAAAACAGCTTCACTGGCTATGGATTCATTTCCAGGCACAATTCAAAGAGTTAGTTATGATGTATAAAGGTTTAAATGACTTAGGTCCAGGCTATCTGAAAGACCATATCTCCCTATAGGAGCCTGCCTGTGTTTCAAGACCCTTGGGTGAGGGATTTCTGTCAATCGCACCACAGTCACATGCCTGTCTGGGGAGAATACATGGGAGATCCTTCTAACAGAAGGCTAGGTTGGAACCCTCTGTGTTTCCCTTCCACTGACAGGTAAATACCTTTCCATATAAACAGGCAGGTGGTGTTTTAGGGTCATTTAATGGTGTGTGTGCTGTACTCTTTGTCCTTATTGTCATGTTTTTATGTGATTCTATACTGTTTTAAATTAGTGGTGTTTTAATATGGTTTAACTGTTTTTAACTTCTGTATCATTGGAAGTTTTTCCCCAAACTTGTTGCAAGCTGTCTTGGGTCTCTTACCAGAAAAAAATGGTATTATATAAAAAGGAAAAAAGAAGGGAAGGAAGTTTGGACTAAAACCCAGAACAGGATCGTCATACCACAGGCACTGGAACTCCCAGTTACCACCATGCCCAGTGGGTGTCTGTGCAGCCTCTAGTTACACACCTTTCACAAGGGAATGCTGATCATTCCTTTAGGTAATTGGCTTCTTTCCCTGACTGCTCTTACCACTAAAGTTTTCTCTACAATACTCAACTGAAATGTGTTTGCTGCAACATAAACCCATTAGCTTAATGGGTTCTGGGGTACCAGAGATTGTCTCTGCCCCTTTCTATGTGGCAGGCCCATTCTTTAGATATCTGAAGATAGTTATTATTGTCGTGTTTACACAGAAGCAATCTGCCTTCTTACGATTCCTTTCTCCACCACTGCTGTCCAATTTTCGTAACTCAGAACAAAAGTGATTGGGATCCAACTAACTTTGCCATCTTTTAGTTGTTACTAACTTGATTTCAGTGGGGTTAAAGAATGACTAATTTAGCCTAGATCTTACCCAGTGTACATAATCAGCCAAGCATGCTTTCCTGGCTTATCCTTTTGTTCTAGTAGTTGTGGTTAGTCCTTATTGTGTTGCACAAATTGGCATCAGAAATTTATTGAAATGTTTAAAAAAAGGGGAATGGATGATTATGGATTCCCTTATTTTTTATTTTTTATTTTTTAAAAAGGAGAAAAAGAGGTCAACCAATGAAAATTACAAAGCAGCACAATTTATGTGTTCCTAGTGCAGCCCGGTTACTTTACTCCAAATAGCACATAGTGATTATTAGAAAAGAAAATGTCTGTTAAATAGGAGGGCAGGCACAATATATTTATAACTGATTGTGTCTATAACAAATTAAAGTTATAATCCTAAACATATTGGCCTAAATCCCATTGATTAGTCCCAAACAGAGCAGATCTATTAAATCAATTGTTGAAAAGTGAGTCAATAGCTAGATAAATCCCACATGATTCAATGAGACTACTCCATAGTGACATTAGGACATTTTTATTCTTCCAGGTAAACATTCCAGGATGGGAATATTGGTAGGCAAAAGTGTACTGTAGTCTTTATCTCCTCAATCCCAATAACAATAACATTATATGGTGGGCCTTTATTATTCCCATTTTATAGGCAAATAATTGAGGAAAAGGCATTTTTGGCTTGTTCAGTATCACTCACAATTTTGATTGCCATCCCCACTGAACCCAAACCCAACACCAACACTCTGTCCTTCCATATCAAATTGATGAAGATGCTGTGAGCAAGCAATAAGAGCAGTAAGCAAACAAACTGTGGTGTAGGTGAACCGTAAATCCACTCCATAGCACACCATGCACTAGGGCAGGGGTGGACAAGATGTGGGCCACAAGCAGCTCCTACACCCATTGTTGCCATCACTGGACTCCCCCCCTCCCATTTTTGTTGTTGAGAACACTCTAGAAAGTGCAATCCTTTTTTAAACTAAAGAAAATGATCACTGAAACTAAAAGGCAGAGTCAAGTGTGCCACACAACTTGTCCAGAGCATCCTAAGCTAAACTGCTGCCTTCTAATGTCACTGAGATAGGGCCTTTCTGCCCGACACTGTTATAGTGCTATTATTCTAGTTTCAACATCCTATACAATCCTGGGGCTTGCATTTTAGGGAGGGGTCTTTAGAATTCTTAGCCAGAGAGCTCTTTGGCCTCAGTAAACTACAAACTCCAGGATTCCATAGGATGTTGAAACTGGAATAATAGCACTATAACAATGTAGTGTGGAAAGGCCCATAGTCTCCTATTGCTAATTGACCTCACTGCATTCATTTCCTGTACATGGACTGGGGCTCAGGCAGAAAAATGTCTTGGGCGAGTCCACTTTTCTCATGGTATGTGACCATGGAGGAATTTAGCGTGCAAGTCAGCCCTTAGAAACCATTTGCTTTCCTCAAACCAAGACTGTGAAAGGGCCAGTCTTTAAGTCCGGTTAATTACTATTACTGTCAAAATGCATCTGGTAAACCTAATGAGGAAACCGCAAAGCTTTAAAACTAATCCCATTCCTTCTTACCATGCAGGTATTTCCTCCCCAAAATGATCATTCCATTCCTTGCTTTGTGTGTTGTCTCTAAAGTCACTGGGGATAATTCAGGCAGCAGGATGGCTGCATGCGCCTCCAGTTTCAGCCCTCCCAGAATTCCTGCCCTTTGACCTTCCATGTCAATTGATCTCACAGCTGCCCGACATGTTTAATGCCAATTGTTTTTCCTAACCTGTTACTAAGCCTTCAAGTGGAGGGAACTGACGAACACACATGTTCATTTTTAGCAGACGTGGATTGCTCAAGGGGTGGACGAGAGAAGGAAAAGAACAGGAGAGAGCATGAAAACCAGCAGCCGTGCTTTCTTTGGAGGCCTACTAAAATCTAATACCCAAGCAAAGCATTTGGGGAATTCCAAGACATTATATAGACCCGAAGGCTACAATTCTGGGAGAAAGTCCCACGGAACACACGAGAGCCATTGTGTGGTATTGTGCTTACAATTTTAAACTAGGATTTAGGAGAACTGGGTTCTAGTTCCTACTGGTTGACCTGAAGCTACTCACTCCCTCCCTCTCTCAACCTGACCTACCTCAAAGGATTGTTGTGAGGATAAAATGCTGCCACAGGAAAGGTGTCATGCAGATGTAACAAAACAGAAAATATAGAGAGCTTACTTCTGAATAGATGTGTATAAAATTGAACTCTAAGAGAGCTAAGAACAGAATCATTATTTAAGTCTGTCTGCCATTCTTTCCTCTGAAAAGGTCCTGAAAATGTCAGTGTTGATGAGGCTGCCTCAGCCCCCATTGTTCCCACTCCCCTGGCGTCTAGGTCATTCTCAGTTCCTTCCCGATGTGACCTCTCTAAAAATGAGATTTTTCTACTACATGGATGAGTTGATAGAAGAAGATATTCTCCCCCATCCCTGAGGCTTGCTGTACTCACGCCTTGGTGTTTCATTTTTATGTGTTTAACCTACATATTAAACAGCCCGAGTGTGGCAAGGATGGTGTCTTAGGGAGGTCCTGGGTAGGCAGGCAGACACATACAGAGGCTCTTGAGGGCTCAGTCTGCTCTACATGCAGTGGCGGAGCTTGGAGTATGTGGAGGGGGGGTGGGAGGGGGCGGGGCTATGGGGCGTGGGGGCATGCGCGCAGTGTGTGGGGGTGTGGCCATGGGGTGTGGCCGCAGTGTGTGGGGCGTGGCCAGGGCATGCGGGTGCGTGGCTACGAGCCGGGGCGCCCCAAAAACATTGCTGCCCAGGGCGAAGCACCCCCTCTGCCCCCCCATTCCAACACAATTGTCTACATGTGCAGTTCCAAATCTTCCCACCACCCTCTTGCCCTTGGAGGGTCTCCTGTTGCTATTGCTTACTGGTAGGGAGAAAGTGAAGAGGCGATGCAGCTGGTCTCAGCTTGGTGGAAGAGAAGACACACTCTCAACTGGAGCATACCCACCTTTTCCTTCTCCCAAAAGCCCAGAGCAGCCATATCTTCATGATCTGAATTGCTTTCCCTTCCCTTTCCCATCAGTAAGAGACAACAGACGGGGCCCCTGCCTGGGCTTGGCAGCTTCTGGGTGGTTTTTCGATGGAGTCAAGGACAATGGTATAGCCCTCTGCACCCCATCCAAAGAGGGGCTCACATGCAGGTAAGCTGCACTCATGCACATCTAAATCTCTAATAGGATGCTAGGCACTGTGATTGGCTGTAAGCCTGGCCTTGCCTGACTGGTGGCTTCAGTATTTTGCTCAGAAGTTGGAAGATTTCCCTTTTGAATTGCAACTTCCAGGATTCACAGTGGCCATGCTGCCCAAGGGAATCTGAGAGTTTTGTTCATCCAATGAACACACAACCTAGATAAGAACGCTACTTTTAGCATATGCCCACATCCACACTTCTGTCAAAATGTGCATATCTTCTGGTGCTAAATTTCTATATTGAATGCTCCAAAAGCTCACATAAGTACAGATTAAGGTTTGTGATAAGGAGACAAAGTAGGTGTCTTCTCCATTAATTATTAGGAACAATTATTAGGAGCATAAAGAAAGATTTCTAATAGGTATGGGAAAGAAGGAAAACGGGAAAGAAGGAAATGGGGCTAAAGAGCTGCCATTTCTGAAATTACTTGTGTAATATTCTGGGAAAATTCAGGAAAAAAAATCCACTAACAAAGAACCTATATTAAGTGCAGAGTTAAAGAGAGAAAAAAATTATAGCATTACAAAGTAGGAATGCCCGAATTTATGACTGCAGTCCTATATACTTAACTGAAAAGTAAGTCTCATTGTACCAAGGAGAGCTTGTGTTCGAGTAAGCGTGCATAAAGGAAGGAATAAGGAACTCTTGAGTTCACTGGCAAACAAAAAAAGAGACATAACTGTGCCAAAGAGGAGTAATCATAGCTCTGCTTTTTTTCTTAAGGAGAAACTACTTTAAGGTCTGAAATATATTAATGAAGTTTTATATCTATTAGTCTTGGCCACAAACCTCTGGCCTTTCACATTAAACCCACCACAGAATGAAGGTTGTTTTTTTTCCAAAGGAAGTCAGTGCAGATCTGATTCCTTCCAGTAGGTGGCAGCAGTGACATTCTAAGACCTCCCAATGAGTCTGCATTGTGCCCCACAGCATGATACCTATGCCATTACAGTGCCATCTTGTGGAAAGGCGATGAACTCATTCTGAATACCTCAATGCTTTTGTTGTTGAACTGTAGTATACGTGTTATTATAACATCAAAAAAACACCCTTATGCTCATTGCTGGATATAAGTGCTTTATGGAATTCAGCTGTGCTCTTAAAAGCATTTGCAGTTGAATCCACAAGGGAAAAGGTAAGAGAGAGAAAGAGAGAGGGAGAAAATGACCCCACAAACATTCCATTGCTAAAGTCAGAGTCTTTCAAGGTATCCAGAATAATGTTTAAATTGGTTGATCAGCAGGCAAGTATAAAAGATACAATCCAACATCTAAGGAACAGTGCATATATCTCAGGTCTTCTGTTATAGTTAGGCACCTCACCATGCATGTGGCCTTCTATATGGTTTTAAAGAGATAGGGATCTTAGTCTGTTTCCAGATAAAATGAGAGGAAGAGGAGAAGTGAAGGGATCCAGCAGCACCATTGGGACTAACTGGTTTGTTTTAGCAGCAGCTTTCATGCATATGCATCTACTTTTTTCAGATCTGCTGAAAAAAGTACAGTCACAGGTTTCTAATGTACAGTCACAAGTTTCTAATATCTCATCTAATATACCATCTAATGTACAGTTACAGGTTTCTAATGTACCATCTGAAGAACTGGATCAGTATCCACAAAAGCTCATGCTAAAATAAACCAGTTATTCTCATTTCATGCTTCCATATGAATATGAACCAAAGTGCAGCTGTATAAATAATTTTGCAACTTGACAAAGGATCTGTGTACTGGAGAACAGGGGTAAGCATGGCACTTAAAAGCACATGTATATGTGTGCATCTTCAAGTTATCTGTCCGCTTATGGTGACCCCATGAATGTTATAAGGTGTTCTTAAGCAAGGAATATTCAGGTGTGGTTTTCCCAGTTCCTTCCTTGGAAATATAGCCTACAGCACCTGGTGTTCATTGGCAGTCTTCCATCCACATACTAACCAGATCTGACACTGCTCAGCTTCCAAGATCAAACAGGATCTGGTGCCATTAGGATATTAAGGCACTATTGCAAGTTGCCAAATTCCAGGGGGCTATTCACAAGATGCGATTACAGCAATTTTATTCCACTTTAACTGCCATGGTTCCATCTATAAAATTCTGGGATTTGCAGTTTGCATAGAGGAGCATTTAGAGGCATTTGGAACTCTCAACTAGAGAGTTTTCATGCCTTACCAGACTACGGCCCTTTTCGCACAGCATTCACCATGCAAAAGAGCCTCTGGAGCATCGCGCAATTGCGAGGAGCCATCCACATGACGTCCTCGCAATTGCGTGACACTACCGGGGCTGGCAGGCACCAATCGCGCACTATTTCATTTTGCGCATCTCTCCGGGGCCCTGTGCGCACTTACCGTGCATGTGGAGCCTTCAGAGCTGCAGCGCTCGTGCTTCCTGCCCCACTGCAGTCTGGGAAAATCCCAGGCTGCACTGCAGAAGGAAGAAGAGGAGCCCTCATGCTGCCTGCTTACTAGCAGGGAGCAGCTGCAGAGGCAAAGCAGTGGGGACGCGAGAGCCTCTTGCAAGAGGCTGCTCACACGATCTCCGCGCCCCAGTGCTGTGAAAAAGTAAGGTGTGAAAAGGGCCTACAAGTCCCAGGATTCCATAGCTATGGCAGCTAAAGTGGAATAATAGTGCTGTAACTGCATAGAGTGAATGGCCCCAAGTCAGATTGCTTTTCCATCTACCCTAATCTGTTCTTCACTCTAACTGGTAGTGGGTCTCCAGGGTTTCAGGGAGAGATCTTTGATATTATTTGCTATATGGTCCTTTTGTCTAGGTATATTAAGGACTGAACTTGGGGCCTTCTGCTTGAGAAACCTGTACCCTGCCAAGGATGGATGTCCCTTTTCTTGTGAGCTCTGGTCAACCTAGAGGTAGTGATCATAACTGGGTTTTTTTTCATTCCTCTACATCCTGACTTTTTGCCAATACTGGGACTTAAGGCAGCTTATAAGCTGACTTCAGTAAATATGTGTGTGTGTTTTATTTCAAAAAATAGTTAATAAACAGAGTTAAAACTATTTAGAATTCATTAAAAAGCGGAATACAAAAATCAGCAAAACAGCACACCATTAAAAGTCCTTCACAGTTAATCCCTAAAAGCCTGATACAGGAAACGGGTGGCTCCAGAGCCTAACTTTGCCCCACCAAACCTGGTCTGCGCTGCACAGCAGGTGCCATACCACTGATTTTATATTGTTGCTGAATTTCAGTGGAAAAATAGAGAAAGCTATTAAATCAAAAAAGAAAATTCTCATTTTCATGGGATTTTCTAAGTTTACCACCAAATTCATGAAAACCCTTCTGCTTACTGCTTGCTTTAGTGGCTTTTTGAGGTTTGCCATCAAAATTCTGCTGCTGAATTTTGATGAATTGGTTTTTATGGAAGCTATGGGAATGCAAAAATGAGTTTGAGGGCTACATGCAGTGCATGGGTCATGACTCACCCACTTCTGGGCTCTTCTCTTATTTGAATGGGCTCTGTTCTGTGTAGTCAATCACATTATCTAGTGAGTCCCCACTTTCCTGCAAATCTGATAGCTTTTAAAGTTGCCAGATGGGCAAACAGAAGACATCAAGTGCTTTGCATGAAAACTGTGGCAATCCAGTTAGGCTACCACATGCCTGTCAATGGCTGGGACTGTATTCATGCATAGAAGTATTTTATAATGGCTTTGCCCATTCAAGTCTGAGAGGTATCTTAGAATACACCCTGCTTCATTAAAAGGGGCTGCTATTTTATTCTATATTGATTTCTATGAAATAACAACCACACCTGCAATACTGTTCTCAGAATTAAAACTGGAGATTATAACCCCAGTTTAAGAATAAACATGCACCAAAAGAATAGGAAATTTCTGTGGACCTAACAAAGTTTATTTGCAGAATTCTGTCCAGAAGGTTCAATAGAATATGGATTAAAAAAAAAACATTCCTCCATCTAAACACAGCAGTTCTACTTAACTCTAGTTCAAAGCACATCAAAGGATAACAAATTCATAATCGATTAATTTTACATATGGGCCCTCTTAGAGGTTTGATAAATAGTGTTTGTATATGTTTGCAAACTAAATGTGGTCTTATTCAGCGCAAAGAGAATTCTGTGAATATTTTCATGCTCTTGGAATGCATACTTCTCAGTTTGGGTTATTTTTAGGTGTGTGGTTAAGAGAGTGTATGTGTTCATAGAAAGAAGAAGGACCACATTTCTGTTACATTGGTCAACTGGGTTGATGATCCCTGCTTGCCCAACAGTGAAACTACCACAGCACAATAGTGTACAGCAAGGCAATCAGGAAGAATTGGTCTGGATGCACATATAATCATAGAATCACAGAGTTGGAAGAGATCCTAGGAGCCACTGAGTCCAACCCCCAGCCATCCAGGAACACCCATCAAAGCATTCCCAACAGATGGCTATCCAGCCTCTGCTTAAAAATCTCCAAAGAGGGAGACTGCAGCACACTCCAAGGCAGCATGTTCCACTGCCAGACAGCTCTGACTGTCAGGAAGTTCTTCCTGAGGTTCAGGTGGAATCTCCTTTCCTGCAGCTTGAATCCATTGCTCCTTGTCCTAGTCTCTGGAACAGTGGGAAAAAAGCCCGCTTCCTCCTCGACATGACACCCCTTCAAATATACACATTTGAAAATGTATATTGCACATCTGCACTATATTGCACATTCCAATGTACAACCACATATGTGTTCTGGCACAACTAGAACAAGACTGGGGCCTCAGAGTAAAGATGGTGCTGGCTTGTAACTGAGTTGTGATTTGGGGCCTTTCTGCACTATACTGTTATAGTGCTATTATTCCACTTTCAACATTCCATGGAATTCTGGGGTTTGTAGTTTACTGAGGCCAAAGAGCTCTTTGGCTAAGAATTCTAAAGGCCCCTCCCTAAACCACAAACCCTAGGATTCCATAGGATGTTGAAAGTGGAATAATAGCACTATAACAGTGCAGGGCGGAAGGGCCCTTTGTGATATCCTTCTAGCATGTCATGTCCTTATTTTCTGGAATCTTAAAGTGAAGGCAAAAATATAATTGCTGTTAAAGTTTTAAAATGATGTTGAAGCGGCAGAAGATGGGGAGCATCCGTGGTTGTAGACAGGCATGTAAAGGAGAAAATAAAAACTAACAGTACTGTGGGTGGCTTTAGAGCTCTTCTCACCTTGAAAACATCCAAGGGCAAAAACCTAGCACAGTCTCTGTTATATACGCAATATCTTCACTCCCCACCACACCTATCTGTTGAAGTTGGCTCCAAAACACACATGCCACACTAAATGTGTCGCTCCTCTTCTACAGTTGTGGCTGGTGGGTGCCCTATTCTTACTTCATTTATACCGATCTTTGCTCTTCCCCATGGACTAGCAGCAGAGTGGTGAGAGTCACCTACAAATAGTCTCTCCCCATGAGGATGAGGCTGCCACGGTGCATGTCAGAGATGATTTAATCAGCCAGAGAGAGATGGAAACCTCCAGCAATGACGTTAGGGGACAGGTAGAGGAGAGTGTAAACAAAGTGAGAGGCAAAGGAAGATAGTCTAACCTTCTCCAAACCTGTGTGTGTCTTATGTGCTGAAATGCAGATTTCATCATTCCCAGTCAGCTTGGCATTCTCACTGGGGATGATGGCTATTGTAATTAGCACATTTGGAGACTTTTGGGATTTAGGAAGGTTGGTGTTGATTCTAAGGGCCTTACCATGCCATACCTTGATATCACATTCCTAGCATTGCCATTTCTGTAATGCTATCAGATTATGAATGCTCTCTACCGCACCCTTTCAACTTAAGCGGATGAGTAGCACTATTGGCACTGGTGTTCCCACTGCATTACAGCATCATTGACGAGTCCTTTTCATCACCAGTGGCAAAGCTTGGACTGTGTGGAGGGGTGGGTGAGAGGGGGCGGGGCTACGGTGTGAGGGGCGTGGTCACTGTGTGGGGGTGTGTGGCCAGGGTGCATGGGGGTGTGGCTACGGGCTGGGATGCCCCCAAAGTATTGCTGCCCGGGGTGAACCATCCTTCCCCCTGCCCACGGTCTCTATGTGAATGTTCATCACCCCAAAACTTGTGATTGGTTGGGCTTTTTTTTATTTTTTAAGCTGTACTAGCACAGCAACATTATAATGTTATGACACGCTGGTACACTATTGCGTTTTTGTGCTATAACTCTAAAAAGGTATTAAAAATAAACAATTTCAACTCAAAGGAGAAATTTAAAATAAACACAGAGAGGTGATAGATTTTGAACCTACCATGCCATGAGAGTAGCTGAGGGAGGGAAAACCTAGGAACACCCACACCGCGCCCATTCCTGGAATGGCTATGGAAGGAAACACTATCAAACACTATTGCAAAACCACACTCCCACAGGTAATGGAATTGCTGTGGGAAAGGAGACATTAACGGATTATTTCCAGCATTGGAAAAGATTTCGAATGGATTGCCACACGATACCTGCTGGTTAGCAATGATGTTGTATGATAGCACTGATCCTGAACCGGCAATAATGTGTTGCTATGGTGGTATGACACCTTCGTGTGGTAAGCCCCAAGGAATGAGAGCTAAGTTGGGGACAAAGAACAGGGGATATGCAACTGTTTGAGTAACAGCATGTGTGCTTTCAAGTCACCTGTCAACTTATGGTGATTCCATGAACTTCACAGGGTTTTCTTAGGCAAGGAATACTCAGAAGTGGTTTTGCCAGTTCCTTGCTCTGAAATATAGCTTACAACACCTGGTAATAATTGGCAGTGTGCTATCCAAGTACGAACCAGGGCTGAACCCTTTTAGCTTCCAAGATTAGACAGGATATGGTGCCTTTAGGGTATTTACTGTTTAGGGATGTGGAGAGAATTTCAAATCCAGGCAAGTTAAGTCCCATGAATTTGATACAAATACCTTTTGTTAAAAAAACAGTGTGAAAAACTTCTGAAACTTTCCTCCCCTCATATACAGGTATCTATGCATAAAAATACAATGAATGCTAGTCGTAAACACAGTTCAGTTACATGCGTAGTTATTTTTATTCATGGAAGACATCTAAGGCTACAGTCCTATATCCCCCCACCTGGGCATAAGAACCACTAAACTTACTGGGTTGCTGTTTCCAAATAAACATGTATAAGATCACACTGTCTGAGTTGTAGAATGGGAAAAAAAATGCCCTCTTAATGTACAATCTTATTAAGAATTAAAATGGAATGTGAAGATCTATTAAGAAAAAAAAAAGGATGAAATATCAGCCATATCAAAATATCCCAATATAGGCATCGATTTTTGTCTTCTTGAAAAACAATAAAAGAAAAAAAATCCACTAACCGAAAGATGTACAGATTGACACTAAAAGTAAGTAGTCTTATAGGAAGATTAGGACAAGAAGTTACCTGAGCTAAGAAAAGTTTGGCAAGGGAGAGATACAGTAGAACTATATACAGAAATATGATGGGCTTTTCTTTGAAATACAGTAGGACCCCCGTATCCATGGGGGATTGGTTCTAGGGCCTCCCGCGCATACCGAAATCCATGGATAGTACTGAACACCCTGACCTGCCACCCACCCTGGGCCAATCATGGTGGCATGGGTGAGAAAATAGCGGGAAGCATGGGATCCCGCACTCCCTGCTGTTTTCCAGCCAGCCGCTGCCGTGATCAGGCCTGCGGTCTGCAGCAGGAGATGGGAAAACAGCAAAGAGTGCAATCCCATGCTTCCTGCTGTTTCCCCGCCGGCCGCCGCCACAATCGGGCCCGGGGCCTGTGGTTGGAGGTGGGAAAACAGCGAGGCATGCGATCACGCAATCCCCACTCTTTTCCTGCCAGCTGCTGCCACGATCAGGCCCAGGGTTGGCAGCTGGAGGTGGAAAACAGTGAAGAGCGCGATCCCAACCTCCAGTCCAACCTCCATCTGCCAGCCCCAGACCCGATTGTGGTGGCGCCTGGTGGGAAAACAGCAGGGAGCATGGAATCATGCTCCTCGCCACTTCCTGCTGCCCGCCCCGGGGCCAGTCCCGGACAACTGCAGATAACTGACTCTGTGGTCATGAATCCGTGGATACAGGGGTCTTACTGTACAGTGGAAATAAATATTAATACTTATGATATGTCCTGTTAGGGGGGAAAAAAAGACATGATGTATTTTCTCAGGAAAAGCATATTGGTATTGTCCTAAAGAGGCAAGCGAAATTAAAACAGAGAGACAACTTACATGCCTGGAACCCTCACTGGTTTATGAAATACACACACATAGTTGTGGCTGAGGATAGATATCCTGAGATATATGTGTGCATTCTGATTGTTTGGATGCAAAACATTCAATGTTAAGCATACACACACCCTACATTTGCATTGTAGATATGGATGATGCTCTTTTTTTATTGCCACTATAGCTTGCACAACTAGGGTTGTGTGTGTAGGAGCATATCTGGATCTGGACTCAAGTGTGTATCTTCCCCATCTGTAAAAATTATTCATATAAAGAGCGGAGGGGTCAAATATTTGGTTTTTCATGAAGTATGTTCTTTTTGCTGTTACTACACTTTTACCTCAGTTACCAAAATCGTTGTGTTCCTAGGCATTACTTCTTCAACAGAAGCTTTGGTACCAGAGGCAGAAATGACATGGAAAGAATAGGGATGGGTTCCTACACTACAAAAAAGACAAGTAGCTTGAACATGTTTCAACAGACTTCTTACTCAGAACTGAAAATAAGCACATGTGAAATGAAACAACCAGGTCAGGTCAACTGTATATGAGTAAACAAATACATTTGGCATCCTCCAGAGACCACTTCAAGGCTACTTCTTCCCAAATGAATCCAGGGATGACCTTTTTTTAAAAAAATAAATTTGCCTCCATTTTTCTAATAAATTCTATTTTGGTGTCCAAATGTAGGGCCTTTCCACATTACATAACTATTGCATGATGATTCCACTTTAACTACCATGGCTGCCTCCTGTGGAATCCTGTGGTTTGTAGTCTTAGGAGGTACTGGAACTCTCTGGCTGAGAATTCTAAATATCCCTCCCTAAACTGCAAATCCCATGATGCACAGAACAGAACCATGGCAGTTAAAGTGGAATCATAGTGCAATAGTTATGTAGTGCAGAAAGGCCCTTATAGATCCGTGCTTTTTAACATGCTGAAGGAAGCTGTGGAGGCTTATCTTCTCTCTCCTTTTCTTTATGTGTTGCTGTTTGTGTATGCTTAGTAAGGATTCCAGTAGCAGCTGCTCTTTAACCTTGCCTGTTGTAAGGAGGCACAGATGGCTACAGCTGTATTGGCTAAAGCAGAATCCTGCTCTTTCCCTGCTCAAGACTTACTGCATTGTATACAACAGACATGCTTCTGCAATCCAACACTAAAAGTTTCTGTTTCTCCAGCCCTCCTTTCCAGTACAAATACAAAACAACCCCTCTCCCTTCTAGCTAGATGGAGAAAAAGGAAGAAAAAGGGGCTGGACAGACATTAAAAAACTTTGGCCATTTCTGTCAGTAACACAATAAGGATCCAAAAAGAAATGCACAAAACTACAGAAAACTGTGTACTAGGCCAGAGAGGCCATTGGTCCACCTAGCTCAGTATTGTTTTGGTTGACTAATGCAATAACATTTAAGAATTTTTTGGCAGTGCCATTTTATAGCTGCTGGTACATTGGTAAATTTTGAAGTGGAGGCCCTCATCATGACAATTCCTATAGCAGTACCCCTAAGGAGAGTCCAGCTGTGTCTGTCTGTCTGTCTGCCTGCCTGCCTGCCTGCCTGCCTATCTATCTATCTATCTATCTATCTATCTATCTATCTATCTATCTATCTATCTATCAATCATCTTCTAGTAGCTGTCATCTCCACTAGAACCATCTCTTTTATAAAGCTAATGGTCTTGCCTATTCAAAACCATCCTACCCTCAAATACTTTGGATAACAACTTAGATAAACTCAGAACAAACAGGAGAGTCAGATGACATCATAACCCTTGTTCATCAAAAAGTCCTGGGGCTTCAGCCCTGTGAATCCTGACTGTACTACATCTATTTTCCCCACAGCTTACAACAAAAACCTTATTGTATCTATTCAGAAGAAAGGGCCAGATAAACTGTATCCAAAAGTACTAAATGAATTGGCAGATGTAATCTCAGAGTCACTGTCAATAATCTTTAAGAATTCTTGGAGAACAGGAGAGCTCCTAGTAGAGTGAAAGAGGGCAAATGTCCCCATCTTCAAAAACAGCACAAAAGAGGACTCAAGCAGCTACTGACCAGTCAGCTTGACACTGATACTAGGAAAGGTTGTCAAACAGATCATTAAACAGTCAGACTGTACACATTTATTAAAGAATGCTGTGATTGCTAAGAGCCAGCATGAGTTTCTCAAGAACAGATCATGCCAAACTAATCTTATCTCTTTTGTTTTGTTTGAATTACAAACTTGGTAGATCAGGGGAGTGCTGTGTATGTAGTATATCTTGATTTCAGTCAGGCTTTTGACAAAGTCCTGCATGATATTCCTGTAGGCAGACTAGTGAGCTGTGGGCTAGACAGTGCTACTGTTAGCTGATTCAGAACTGGTTAACTGACCAAACACAGAGCGTTCTCCCCTAGGGTTGATTTTGTCATGCCCTGCTTCCAGAGGATGGACTCTGACTCAGAATCTGAAACAGAGGACATACCAGAGGCTGAGTCAGTTCTGCTTTTGGCAGATGGGACGGAGGAGATCCTGGACTCTCGGAGGCATCAGGGGCACCTGCAGTACCTTGTTGATTGGCTAGGGTATGGTTCCTGGGAGGACGCTTTGGACATTCATGCCCCTGACCTGGTTCGGCGCTTCCATCATTGTTACCCCAACAAGCCAGGTCCTCTTCATTCAGAGTGAAGGGATGATGGGGGGGGGGAGTGTGGTGTCATGCCCTGCTTCCAGAGCATGGACTATGACTCAGAGTCTGAAACAGAGGGCATACCAGAGGCTGAGACAGTGGCCATGCCAGTACCTGCTGTACAGAGAGAGGTTACAGTGCCAGAAACAGAACCAGGGGCAGTGCCTCTTCAGGTATAGAAGAACACTTGTCTAGACCCAACTTTGCAGAGCACAGGCAGCAAAGAGAGACCCAGCGTCGCTCTCTCAGAATTTATTACTGGCAACAATCAATCAAGTCACAGCTGTGCTAGGCCTCAGACCTATTTAGCTGATGTCTTTCCCCTCCAGGGGTTGTCAGAGCTTATCTGACCCACTGGATGCCTTGACAAATGCTTGGACTAACCTTGGGCACTCCCTTGCCGTAAAACTTTGCTGGACTTTATTTGTGGTGGACTTTACTTATGTCTCTGTGCTTACTGCCTGGAAGTAAGTAACAAACTGGGAGATATTCAGTTTGTTTTGCATGTTTTATCAGCTGTGCTGGAACTGAGATAAGACAGATAGTCATCTTGGAGAAAAATGACTAATGGGGTACCTCAGGGTTCTCTCCTGGGCCCAGTGTTGTTCAACATCTTTATATATGACTTAGATGATGAAACAGAAGGAATGCTTATAAACTTTTCAGATTATGCCAAATGGGAAGGGATAGCAAATACTGCAGAGGACAGAAATAGAATTCAAAATGACCTTGACAGATTTGAAAGCTGGGCCAAAACTAACAATATTAGTTTCAACAGAGATAATTGTAAGGTACTACATCTAAGCAAAAAAGATAAAATCCACAAATATAGGATGGATACTGATACATGGCTTGAAAGCAGTTCAGTGAAAGGGATCTAGGGGTGTTAGTAGACCATAAGCCGAACATGAGTCAAGAGTGTGATGCAGGGTTCAACAAGGCCAATGCAATTTTAGGCTGCATTAATAGGAGCATAATATCCAAATCAAGGGAAGTAGTAGTGACACTCTATTCTGCATTGGTCAGACCTCACTTGGAAAGCTGAGTCCAATTCTGAGTACCACAGATCAAGAAGGCAATTTACCAGCAGGAATGTGTCCAGGGAAGGGCAACCGAGATAATCAAAGGTCTGGAAATCAAGCCTTATCAGGAATGACTGAGGGAGCTGAGTATATTTAGCTTGGAGAAGACTAAGAGGTGACATGAGAGCTATCTTTGAATATCTGAAAGGATGCCATGCAGAAGGTGGAAAAAGCTTGTTTTCTTTTGCTCCAGAAACTAGAACATGAACCAATGAATCAAATTACAAGAAAAGAGATTCCACCTAAACATTAGGAAGAACTTCTTTACTGTGAGGCCTGATTAGCAGTGGAATAGATTTCCCTGGCAGAGGATTCTCCTTTTTAGAGGTTTTTAAGCAAAGGTTGGATAGACATCTTTCAGGAGTCCTTTAGTTATGTGTTCTTGCATGGCAAGTGGTTGGACTAGATGACCCTTACAGCCTCTTCCAACTCTAAGATTCTATGATTTCAAGGGGACTTATCTCCAGGTAAGTAATCATGGAAGTTTAGTTGAAAATAGTCAAGGTTCTGAGAATGTATATTAATTTCAGAATTTTACAAACTGGAAGGACCTGAGTTTTCCATTAGCAGCCTGCTCAGTTATTTTCTTGCTGCTAAGCATGTAGATACTGACGTTGTAGGAAGTGAGAAAGGAAGCTAGCAGGTCACCAGTGAAAACTCTTGGTCCTAATGGCCCAGTATTTGCGAAAGAGGGACACAGTAGGAGGAAAAACAGAAAAAAGGATGTTCAGTATGCATCGGCCTTCAATGAAGGCACTTGGATCTCCTTCTTTACTCCCTCTCCTCCCTTTACATTTTTTTATTTCCTCTGGAAACATAATTCCCCCCTCTTTTTATTCCAAGGGCAGATTTAGTTGTGTGGCCTTGAGGAGGTTAACCTCTTTTAGCCTCTGATTTAAAAAAAGAAAGAAAGAAAATAAAGAGGTGAGCGCACACAATGCACAACAAACCAGAAATTCCCTAGAGGGCTGGAAACCGGTATATTAATCTCCCCCCCCGCACCCGTGCATGTGCATGCGTACACCCACCCGCGTTGTCTCTCTGTCAAGTTCCTTTTGTGCAGTTCTCACTCATCCTTCCACCTATTCTCTGTCTCCTTGCCTTTATTTATACTAAAACTGCTGCCAGAATAAAACATCCATGTAAAATCCAATTTCCTCTGAATCTCTCTCAGAGACGAAGCCTTCAGAATGAGTAGGTAACCTCTACAGTAATTGCCTGAACCACTCCTGTTTGCTGGAAAGGTGAGATCCATTTTTCAATTATCTATCTGCTGTGACAGCAGCCAGCCACCCAGCTAAGAAGAAAGGGGAGAGAGAGAGAATCCAGCCAAACAAGAGCCGTCTGTGTCAATCCTAGCAAACGGGAGGTAGGATAGATGCGGTCACAGCTCCCACCATCAATATCCTCTAATATAAATGTCAGCGGTGCCATTTTACCCACACTCATTTCCCACACTGCTGATTACATTATCGTCTAATAGAGGGGGCGCCCGGTCTCACTGCTTTCTCTCCTAACCCTCCTCGCGGTAATGTGTCAATAGCCTGCCTCCATGAAACAAGTCAATTTTCTGCAGGCTTGGCAGAGGAATAAATCTGACGGATATCTAGAGAGCTGGAGATATTTATACACGCCTGCCTTTTGCTCTCCCCCCCTCACTGCCCCCAATATGTGTATGTGTGTGCGTGTGTGTGTGCATGCGCAAACGCATATCCGTGTCCTCAGCAGAATTGAATGATTTTCAGCCCAGACTCAATAAGAAGAGAATTTAAAGCAGTCCCACAGCTTGGCTTCCAGTAACAGCCATACACGTTTATTTTCTTTCGCTTAACAGGATAGAGAGAATTATGGTGGGATTTATATGACAAGGGCCATACTGCTACCAAAATGGTTTTTCTCTGAGCTTTGCAGGAAGAAAAAGGAGAAAACCAAGAATGTATTGGACATAAAGGGGTAGGAGGAAGAAGGAGATATGGGGAGGATAGGGTTTTTTTAAAAAAAAAATGTTTGCAGAACACAGCAAAAAGACTGTAGAGACTGTACAAAGGCTACCTTATAAAGAAACAAAAGCTAGAACAAATCCAAGGCTAGTTATGGATTAGCCTTGATGACCACTTAATATAGTCACAAGTTTGATAAGTTGGGTGAGGTTAGTAATAATGTAGTTGAAGGACACATTGTGAAAATTGCTTTAAATCACCCCATATGGCGTTATGTGATATGAGTTTCTTGTGCATAGTGGTGGTGGATTGTGTACCTTTTTTCCCCATAGGTACCAAAAAAAGACATACATAGAGGTTTATGTTATCCATGAGAAAGTTATCCCAACTAAATGCTGGATTGGAGCATATGAATGTTTGTTTGGTTTTTTTATAAGGGTGGCGAACCTTTGATCCTCCGGATGTTTTGGACCCATGAGGACCAAGTGGCTCCCAGAATTCCTTACCATTGGCCATGCTGATGCAGGCTTGTGGGCACTTAAGTCCAAAACATTTGGATGAACAAAAGTCCCTCAGCCTTGGTTTATCTTAGAATCCTATTGGTAGTTCCAACTAGAGTTCACCCATTGAATCAATGGTATTTGCATTTGTGCTAACTCATTCAACAGACTATTCAATAGGTCTCCTCTACTTGGAATTACTAATGGGATTCAGGTTGATAATCACAGCCACACATAACAATTTAGAGTAGCCTCTGCATGGAAAACATAATTCAAAAACTGACTCTGATTTTCCAGCTGGCTCATCCACAACAGAATCTTCCTGTTTTTACCAGAAGAAGCTTCATAGCATGTTGCCATCAGGGCCAGCCCTATGTTTAGGCACACCGAGGGAGCTGGCCTAGGCAGCAGATTTATGGAGTCATGAAAGGGCAGCAAAATTATTTATTGTTTTATTTGTCACTGTTTATTTTAACTGTCCAAGGCTGAACTCTCACTACTAGCCAAAATAACTAAACTGAGGCTATCAAGCTTTGGACATGTCATGAGACTGCATGACTCACTGGAAATAAGGATGATGGGGAAGCCAGCAGAAAAAAAGGAAGACCATTTTGTAGGCAGAGAGGCTCAATTGGGGAAACCATGACCTGAGTTTGCACCATCTGAGTAGGACTGTTAATGACAAGAGCTCATGGAGGTCCTTCAGTCATAGGCCATTTCTGTACTAGACTGTTATAGCACTATGATTCCACTTCCAACGTCCTATGGAATCCTGGGGTTTGCAGTTTCAGGAGGGGCCAGCCGGTCCCTCCTGAAACTACAAACCTCAGGATTCCATAGGATGTTGAAAGTGGAATCATAGCGCTATAACAGTCTATTGCGGAAATGGCCATAGAGTTGCCGTAAGTTGAAGCAACTTGATAGCAAATAACAACAGCATTTTTCACTCTCAAGGATGGGAAGGGGGGGATTTTTGTCTCCCTCATGTGCCAAAATAACTGGGTTTGGATCCTATCCCCTTTGAACTTACTAGGCAAGGGGCACCCTTTCTTGAACTGTATCAGCCAGTCAAATATCTAGGGCTGGCCCTGACTTCCAAACTTGGATTTGCCTTCCACTTGGCTTAAAGCTTCAGAGGCAAGTGGGTACTTTTGTTCCCTGGAATCTATTTTAAACTTATTTTCATTTCATTGTAAGGTAATTGTTCAAATGTGTGTCTAACTTCCTCTCTTAAAGGGAAAGTTTGCCCATTAAACACAGAGTATGAAGTCAGAGGTGCTTTATATATTCTGATTTTTGTCTGGGAGATGATTTCAAGTATTAAACCCATGCCCATACCTTGTGTGAAGGACTGTGCTCTTCACTTCCTCTCATATAGTGTGTGGTTGGCTCAGTCACTTTGGTCTCCTAAAACCACACTTTGTTTCAGGCAACATGAGAGCAAAGGAAGACTGTTTCTCCATCTGTCCCCAAATTGTGCTGTGTATTAGTGCATTTGACTATTTGGTCCTCCAGATGTTTTGGACTTCAACTCCCAAAACCCTTCACAGAGTATGTCAAGTAGTCAGGGTTACAAGGAGTTGACGTCCAAAACATCTGGAGGGCCAAAGGATGAGAAGAACCACTGCTTTATATCTAGGTTCCAAAGGCACTCAACCTGTTGCCTTCCAGAGGTTTGGATTATTTCTCATCTGCCCCAGTTAGCTATGGATGAAGATTATGGAGTTATAGTGTAAAGGTATATACTGCATGGTATCTGGCTGCCTAAATACCTGCAAAGCATTAGATTCCATGTGATCTTGGAAGCTAAGCAGGGTCAGCCCTGGTTAGTACTTGAATGGGAGATTGCCAATGAATACCAGTTGCTCTAGGCTGTATTTCAGAGGCAGGAACTGGCAAAAGCACCTCTGAGTATTCCTTCTCTAGGAAAACTGTTTTGAATTCATATGGTTGCCGTAAGTGGACAGGTAACTTGAAGGCACACAAGTACACACTTCAGGTTACTTGGCTGTGCTCTTTTCTGATGAACAGAAGCTCTTCTGAGTTTCAGACTGTGATCTTTCCCTCCTCTGCTTCATGATCCTTTTGTCTGAGGATACCAAAGATTGAACTTGAAACTTTGTGCTTGCGCTCTGCTTTCCTTCTTTCTCCTCTTTAGTGCTCCTCTGTGAACCTTCTCTCAGCACGTGTTTGGTTGGAATGTGTGGACTCTGTAGATTGCATAATGTGGGTGTGGCTCTGACTCAGTGCCCTTTCCAAGGGTATCAGAAATGTTGTCAGGAAAATATTGTTAGGTTGGGTGCTGGCAAAATTATTGATCATTTCACTTGTGCACTTGGAGCAGTGACCGTCCAAGATTACCTGGTCAAGTAAACCATACGTGTGTTGACGGTAGACATCTAATAACACTTCTTTCCCTCCCTCCCACTTCCACACCTCCCCTCTCCAGTGTTTCAGCCTGCAGGATGAAAGATGCTACTGAAGTTGGTAGTCCAAGCTTCTAACAAAGTGCTACACCATAAAAGATTACAAAAAGCTGGTGTGTATAAACATGTGCACCCATGTCTTGGAATTATGCAACTGTAGTAATCTCTGCTTTTATGTAACTAATACATCAAACTGCAAACTAACCTGGTAACAAAGAATTATCAAGATGGATCGTGTGTGACCATTGAACAGCTGTTGTTATGTGTGTTTTCTTATCTCCATTTAAAAGAATACATCTTACTGGACTTGCGAAAATATGGTTTCCTTAGCAAAACAAGAGAAAAGGAGGGAGGAATATTTACTGTTGGAATGTTTCTTTGGTTGGGAATATTTGCCCCTTCATCTATAGCAATGCATCAATTCAAGGATGACCCAAGAGGTTTTGCTGTCTGAGGCAAACCAGCAAGTCCTCGTCCAAGTCAAGATGTATTTTAGCCAAATTTAAGCAAGTCATTTTGACAAAGGAAGCAGAAAATTCCACAAGCACCTTTCCTTCTTGCTGGTAATAAGTGGTTGTCCATTCTTGCCAATGTGTTAAGTGATCAAAAGAGTGTCTTTAACTGTTTCATGACACCCTAGGCCTCCTGCCTGAGGCATCCATACTGATCTGCCTAAGGATAAGGTCGGTCCTGACGTGTGTTAAGAGTGTGGACTTCACACTTCACCTGTGTGTGTTGAAAAAGGATGATCTAAGGAGAGAAAGAAGAGATTGGTTCTTTTCCCAGTTGCATCCAGGTGAAAGATGAGCAGGGTTAGCCTCTTGCTCTGTCATCTCTAGTTCTAGTACACAAAATGAGAAAAAGAGAGGCTGGCCAAGATGAAAGAAGTGCCTACAAACTGGTACACCAAGGCAATCAGCTATCAATTAACCTTGATTGAGTTCTACAATCATAGAGAAACATTACCTAAGCCTGACTTGCCAAGCCATTCAGTGCTTATGTTTGTTTTGATACTCTAGCAGGAAACGTGCAGTGTTTCATCAGCTTAGCACTGACAGGTTGCCCGGACATAAATTGGATTTTTCTTGATGTGGGAGCAACCAGCACAATGCAATGAGAGGACATGTGGTGAATGAGTAGCTGTGAAATAAGAAGAGGTTTTTTTATTATTATTTTTAGTTTTCAAAAACATTTGTTAACTTCCATTGGCACTATATAGTAGCTGGAAGGTTGGGGATCAAAGTATTTGGCCAATTTTTCAAAAAGTAGGGACATTCAAAACTGCTTCATTTGTTATACCTCCCACACCCCTACCTCAGTATAGAAAGTATCTTTGTGTAGGAGAAATTATAAGCATCATCAAGTATGAACTAAGTGGGAGCATTTCCTTCCCTGAAACAGTATGATCCAACATTTGGAAAATTTTCTTTTTGGAGTACAGTTCCCAGAATCCCCCACTCACTGGGCTTGCTTGGTGGGAGATTGTGGGGGCCATATATCAAAAAGGATAACCATTCCAAGGACCTAGCAGCTGTTCAAAGTGCTGAACTTATTTGGACAATAGGGTTCAGTACCTTGGATAGCTTTTATGAAGTTGAAAGTAAAATTTTGAATGGATTCACCACCAAAGTGACATGGAAGTCACCAACAACCACAACTCCTTCCTAGCCTGACTTAAAGGCAAGTCTGCATTCCCTGGTGGAACTTCTCCTTAGCTCAAAGCAGTTTTGCCAGATAATTTTGTCCATTTTATATCCCACATCCAGCATTTTCCTGGCCCTTGTATGCCAAGCTTCTGTGGGTCAGCTGATTTTCTTTGCTTCAGCTCATTACCTTTAAAGTCACATGGCACCTCTTGAAGATCATGAATCAGTCTCACGTCTGAAACTAAAAGGACTTTTGTATTTAAAAAGAAAAAAGAAAAAGGAATGTACTCAGGGGTGTAGCTACGGGGTGAGGTGAGATGTAAAATGAGGGCAGTGCTTCTCAAATAGGAATTTTGCATCTCCAGTGAAATTCTCATTCAGTCCTCCAAGTTCTCACACTGTAGTAACTTAAAACTTCAGCTGAGCATTTAGGAATACAGTTTTGGCATCCAAAGAAGAAGAGCAGGCAAAGTTACCATGAGAAAGAGAATACAGCAAATAGAAGTGTTCTGGATGTGATTTTAAGTGTCCCACTCTCTGTAATGCTAGAAATTGGAGAACTGAAAGAAAATTTTATTTTAGGAGCAGAATTTTTATTGGGGGGGGGTGCCCTCATGCCTACAGCACTAGCTGCCTTTGAGTCCTTTGTTAGAAGCAACAAAATACCCTGGGTTCAGTGCAGTTTCCTGACCACAGGGAGGATTTGAAGTAGGTTCAACCAAGTATTTCTCCTTTGAGTGGGCAAGTGGAGCTGGTGGGATGAGCACATCCATATGGGATACAGCTGTCATGTGTGGCCCTGTCACCACCTTTGAAATCAGTGGTACCACCAAAATTGGCACGAGCACAAACCCCAATATTCTTATCCCTCTCTTCCAGATGGGGATATTCTGCCCTGTGAGTTTTCAGGGCTATATGATGCAGGAAGGTGTTGTTGAATGTTGATAGCAACTGTGGCAGCTGGCAGAATCGTGGCAGAAGCTGCCAAAGTGTAGTCCCTGGTGGGTGAGGTGGGGGGAGAAGAAGCTGCCTATCCCTGCCTTAAAGGACCAGGTCCATAGTTTGGGAATACTCTTGGATCTATCACTGTCATTAGAGGCTGGTAATTGGACTCCAAGCTATCATTTCAGCGACTGTGAAAAATAGTTGAATTTGCCTTACTTCACTGTTAATTTATAACCATTGCTTTTATTCATTGTTATGTTACTGCCCTTTAAGAAAATGTGAACACAACTCTGGGAAAAGAGAAGGAAAAGACTAGACCCAGATCAGTTGTGCTGGGTTTCTCTGAAACTGTGGCAGCCCTCTTAGGCGTCTGGTGTGTTGTTCAGCATGTCATCCTCAATAAAATTGAATTTACCTTGACATTTCTGGACTGGAGTGAAACATTATTGTCCTACCTGGAGGTAGACGAGGCAGGTTCAGTGTTTCATGCTTTGGTAACTTCCCTCTTGGATTATTATAATGTACCATACATGTATCCTCAAACACTTCACAGATGAAAACAAGGACACATGTAGCCAAGCAACATCAGACTGTTGCCAAGATGGCAAAGGTTATTAATGAGAAAAAACATACAAGTTCAGACAAACTGTAGCAGCTTGCTTTTGCCTGAGCCTACTGGGAAAGGCAAGATTCTATCCTCTCCTCTCCTCCTACTAAGTTAATTGGATGTAAATTACTTTTGCACTTTGAACTCAGTTTGCAGCAATGTAAGTAAGCTGAGGACAAAGGTGGAAAGCGAGAGAAGGAGTGAGAAGTTGGGACATTTTACAAGCAACTGAAAAAGTGGGAGAACAGAAGATGAATCAGCGCCATCCCTGAAAAACTGGGACAATTGAAGGGTATGCAAACATTGAGCTGGCTTCGAAGACAGTCTATTTCAGTTGGTCAATGTAGAGCAGCAATCATGCTAACCTGAGCATTGGTTCTTTCTCACCTTTACTGTCTTTCAGTTTGTTTCCAGGCCAAGTTCAAATTGTCAGACTTGACCTAGAAAGCAAGACATGCTTGGGGATCCCAGTCCCTGAAAGATCACTTTAGGATTGACTATGAAGGCCTTTCTCTGAGCCATCTATCAGTCTGAAGAATAGAAGGTGGCTACAAGGGTGAAGGCCTTTGTAACCATGTGCCACCTGCCCATAGTAGACCATCCCTATAGATGCCGATCACCTAGTGACAATATTGCTGCTTTTTAAGCATCTGGGAAAATCTTGTTTTTAAAAATTCTCCCAGAGCTTTAAACCTTTTTTAGAAAACATTTTAAACATCATTTTGACAACAACTGAGGAATCTGAGATTTTTATAGGCTGATATTAATATTATTGAGGGCATTTGGTTGCTTCTTTTAGCATTTTATGGGGTGTTTTTCATTCTCCTGTGTTAAAATGATCTGCCACAGTTGGCCTTGGTTTTAATCTCTTGTGCTGGTTTTGGATTTCAGCATGGAGCCTGAGTGTATCACTGTTCTGTTTTGCATTTATTTTATATAAATGTATCCTGCATCACCTATCGAATTTGCATCAGGAGGTGACTAATAAATATAAACACCATTAAAACAAAACAAAACAAAAAAACAAATGCTGCATCTTCTTTTGGGGACAAAAGAGCGGGCCAGCTGCCCCCTCCCTGGCTAGTCCAGTCTGGCCTAGGCTGTCTGTGTAGAGAAAGGCAACAATTTTGAACATTAGGGCAGAAGGCAATGGTGACAGAAATCTGCCAGCAATTCTCACCCTGCCTCCCAGCACACAGAATGCTGACATCTCCTTTTTGTTCAGGCTGACAGCAAGCACCTGGCATGCTGTGTGCAATATTGCTGCTGCTGTGGCTGCTCTTCTTTCTCATCCACCCCTTCCACCCTCTTTACTTCAAACACACACACACGCATGCATGCATGCACATGCACGTGCATGCGCGTGCGCGCGGACACTTCCCCGCAGGTTTAAATAAATGCAAACATATGCTGCCATTAATGGGAGAATCACTCCTGTAAACACGAGTTTCTTTTTATTCACGGCTTCCTCTCCTCTCCCTTCTCAAGTCCTCGGGGAGAGAAGAGGTCAAGTAGGGACTACTCTCCTCCTTTTATTTAAACCCTCCCTCCCCTGCTCAGGCTCTGAACAGGCAAGAGGAAAAATGAATTAAGCTAATTGGTGCGAGGGGGAGCTGGGACAATAGCTGGCCAGATCCTTCTGGGAATTCTCTGGCTATCAGGAGCGGCATCGATTCAGCCAGGCAGGGTTTCATTTTCCCTGACTGATCCCTTCTGAATTGCCTTTCTGGGTCCAAGAGAGGAAAAGGCACTGTTCACTGGGAAGTTTTCTTGCACAAGCATCATTTCAGTGGAAAGAAACTGAGCAACAGCTTGGTCTGGCTGCCAGTCAGCAGGAATGTGTGTTCTACGGACTGAAAAAAATTATTTGGTTTGCATATTTATTTGGTTTGCATTTCACATCTTCTGAAACAGGCAACAGAACAAAGCACATCCTGTCTTGGAAATCCATACATTACCAAGCTTTGTAATAGATTTCAGTGAAGAAAAGGATGCGCAGAAACCTCTGCATGCATTTGAAAAATGTGCATGTTTTTAAAATGCATACATTGAAAAAGTCTATTGAAGGAAAGGCATGCAAAAACACAAAATTTAGGAAAAACGTGTACCCAAATATGTAAACTTTTTCATGTGGGAAGGAAAAACAGATCTCACAGACCAATATTGAACTCTGATAGGATGAAATTCCAATAAGATTTTTTTTAAAAAAAATGCAATTAACATTAAACTAACAGATTTTGACATCCAAAGTATTAGAGCAGTAGTTCCAGTTTTATTATTCAGTTTTGTTATACTTTTGTACTGAAAAGTATTTAGCCTGAAACCAATTTTCCTAATTAGACATTGTCTTACTTTTGCTCCAAAACCTATGTGCTGATGGATCACCCAAATCAGCAACAGGAAACTTGAAGAAATTAATGGAATGAATGCCAAGATATACAACTTCTGTTGATCATTGCACTGCGAACTGTGAGAAATAGGTGGTTTGCTAACACTTTGAATCTGGAATAGATGTACAAACCCATTAGGGTGGTCGCTGATGCCAAGAAATAATCTAGTTACCAATATGCTGAAGTCAAATCAGATGCCAAGAGTACTACCTGGCATTCCTAAGTCTCCATGTGCCAAGGTAAAAAAAGTCCTGGCATCTTGATCATACAGTCAAAAGATTCCTAACCCCCACTTGTTAATCCTAACTATGATTGTTAGTGGAATCAATTTAAATCAACAAAATCCAGACTGTTACAGATGCTGGAGCCTCTATGCGTTTGGATGATGATTCTTGAAGGAGTTAGTAAGATTTCCTAGAAAAAGTTCCCAAGGCCATCTCCAAAGAGCCTAATGACCCACCAACTAAAGCTCAGCAGGCTAGTGACCTCATCAACCCACATTACATGCCAAGTGGGGGCCCACTGAACCATTACAAGGATTTACCCTGACCTAGGGTTCCCAGACATTAGGTCCTGGTGTTGAGTCTCACAGCCTTGACCTTTGGTTTGCAGGGGCAGGGGGAGGAAGCTTAGGGCAAGATCAGTGCCTTGAAAAGTGTTTGTATATGTTGGCTTTTTGGGTAGTTACAAAAGGGTAACCTAAAGTTATGCACTTGTGACTGTTTTGTATTCATGATCCCTATGTAGCTCCTAATTTAGGAGAAATGTAGAGACTGTGAAAGGCCTCCAGTTCCCACTTACTGAGGAGCTACCACTGTGATTGATGGAGGTCTGTTTCCCTGTCACTTGGAAAGTAGCTGGCTGGTAGTCCCACCTTCACTTCATGTGTGTGAATTCCAACTTAAGGGGTAATGGCAACAGGTACCCTACTTCTGCCTGTCTCAACAGAAATTGCTCAGATAAGGGGACAGAAATGTCAGATAGCTGCTTCAGAAATCAGCAGGGAAACAGATCCCCATCAACCTCTGTGGGGGCTGCCTGCTAAGTAGGGATTGGGGGGATCAGGTTGGGAGTCACTGTGTAGCACTATAAATATGGTGCTTACACATTCATAACTCCCCAACAGGATTCTGCCCATATTTTCCACATTTGGAGCATCTGGTGTTTTCATACTGAATTGTATTCTCTATGGTAGATGTTTAATGTATCACACTTAAGGACATCACCAGGACCACCCTTTGTAACACTACCTTTGTAACAACATGAAACCCCACCTGCCATGACAGCACAAGGAATCATCCCTCGGTCTCAGGGTTTGGTGCTGAAATAGGAACTGAGATAATCCTAACCTGCCAACTCTACATCATCTCCTTCTTGGCAGCAGCCAGGCTTCAGCAGGCCCAAGGAAGGCTTATGCTGAATGAGCCAATGAAGGTTAGTGATGTTGTTGACTCACATTACTGTGCCTGAGCCTAGTGAGGCCCAGCATATAATTATTGCTTCCTGACAGATACCAGTTCCACAGCAGCTTTGGTAAAACTAACAATAACCTTACTAGGTCTAGGCCTACTGGATTTATGCACAAGCTAAGTACATTGCAGTTTAAGACCTGAGATGATGAGAAGCCTCTAAATACAGAAAAAGTACCCCTGCCATATGTTGGAAGAATACACATTTTGGGGTTCCAATTCTGGAAGAAGTAGAATATAAATAAAACAAAACATTTTGGTAATGCTATGGACTCCCTCCTGAACTTGATATATTTTCAGGCCTCAGCATGTCTTAATCCAGTCTTGCTGCTGCCCTGAACAATCTAGGTTTAGACTAGGGACAGGTGATAAGAAACAATTCTGGCATATTGATGCCCTGTGAATTCTAGATTGGGCTGTCCCTAACCTCTGTCCGTTGTTTGAGAAATACTATCCTAGAAAACTCTTGTTCTAGAATCCAGATGCTGAAGAAGTGTTGGTTATTCGTTACAATGGTGATCCTAAGGTACTGATCTAATATTTGGGAATAAAGTTTTGTTCTGACACAGGAACGAGGAGGAGGAGGAGGAGGAGGAGAAAGGGGGAAAAGAAGAAAACTGTTATGTAGGCTGTTTCCACACCTTACCTTTTCACACAGACATCTGGTGGGGATCCCAGCATTGATTCTGCTGGGAGAAGAGTGCAACGGGAGCACTCCCCTCTGCACTGGCTGGCTGCATGGTGAAGGAAGTGCCATGGCCACGCTTCTTCCTTCCTACGTTCCCAGGCTGCGCTGGGACAGGAAGTGCAGCCATTGTGCTTCCTGGACTTCCACAGAACAGGCAAGTCCACAATGTGGCATAATTGCAGGTCATTGACATGGAAAACCCATCAATGATTTAATCCGTGATTGTTCCAACTGGGGATGGGAGAAGGCCGCGGCCATGATGATGTCATGTAGAAGCATCGTCATGGTCCTGTCTTTCTCCCATTCTCATGGTGCGTTGGGAGAATTATGTGGAAAGGGCTTCAGTTTTTTTCTCCTTCTAAGCATAAATAAAACATCACTGGATTACAATGCTCAAGATGAAAATATTGGCATTTTTAGCAAACGTATTTTAAGGCTGGACTCCTTCAGCTTGCATGATGCCACTATATAGAGATCTTGTATAAACTCAGCAGCAAGAAAATGTAACCAGTGGCCAGCCTGATCTACTTAGGGTAATCTCAAAGTGGCTCTCGTGATTTCAGTGGCATTTACTCCCCAGTAAGTGTGTTTAGGACAGCAATACGAAGCCATGATCAATTGGACAAGTGTAGGGTATGGAAGCAATGCATCCTATTTCACAAAGAATAGTCAGCTGCTTAAAGGAAGGAATCCTCTATTAGGACTGCCAAGTCAATAGCATTCCATTCAAGACCAAAACCTGAGACCAGAAACTAGGCACTTGTGATATTACAGCAGGAGGTCCTGGTCACAGAGTGTGGTCCATGTGTTGTTGTCAAGGTAAGGCAGACAAAGATTGGAGAGGCAGCTGGAACTGTTTCTGCGCTAGCTCATTGCAGAAATGAGCATGTGGGGAACCTGGATGAATGGGCTCAGAATTGGGCAAAACCCAGCTAACTAGGCAGTATATCAACCCAGAATCAGGAGCAGGAAAAACATTTTTTTGATGGCTAGGCAGGTAGGAAAAATGTGCCTGTGGCTGCCAAGGTTCACATCCCACATAGCCCTTCCTAGAAAACACATGACACATGGGGAATTTTTCCAGGCCTTGTGTGCTGCTGGACATTGTGGATGGCTCACCTGTAGCCACTGGGGAGTGGTGTTTTTTTTTTTTTTTGTAAAGCTGAGCAACACTGCTTCCAGGATTGATGCATCAAAATGGCTTTCAAGTCATGATATGCTGACTCTTTCTGCCTTGATCCAAATGGCCTGATGGGCCCAGGTATCTGCTCTGACTAGATCTTTTTCCAGGCTCCACCCATCATCCTTGCTTTTTGATATGGTAATGTCTGCAGAAGTGCAACACACACAAACACTTGAATGAAGGGCCAGTGAATCCTCACACTAGCTGGGAATGGGTGGAGATTAAAGCCACCTATCTCACACAGTCAAACTTTCTTCTTCTCCGGTGCCGCTTGCTCTGAGTTTTGTCTCCCACTTGGATGCCAGAGACTTTGGGTGGGGCCTTCAGGCCTGGCAGTCCTAATCGGGAGGTCAGTCTAGTCCATGCTTGATTTCAAGGTTAGTGCTTAGATGGTTGATTGAACAGGAATACAGGTCACTTGGTCACAGTCTTCTCCACTGCCAAGAGAAGGACTTATTTCTTCTAAAATTATAGCAATAATTTCTGCATTTGCTTTCTTATACGAATGACTATGTGCACATTTTGTGCAAATCATGTATCCTGTTTTCTCTTCTGTTTTGATGGAGAATTTCCCCTTTTTGAACCATTGCTGAGGTTGCTGCCCTAGACAAATGGGGAGCTCTTTGTTGAACCAAGGCACTAATTAACAGCCATTGATACCTCTGCCTTCATAAATTTGTAATCTTTTATGTAAGCCACTTATATGATTGGTGAACTCCAGAGACCAATACCAGGCTCTGCAAAAAAACAAAACAAAAAAAACCACTTCAGTTTTAAACTCGTTAGTTTGTTGATTTTACTAGTGCCTTCCTAGGATAGCATTGTGTGAAGCAAATGTTTTTCACTCATGTTTTCTCATCTTGAATAAAAAGGAAAGAACATATTACATTACATTACATTATATTATATTATATTATATTATATTATATTATATTATATTATATATAAGAACTATTTTATATCTCTCAAATTTGAATGTCCATTCTTTACTGTACCACATTTTGTATCTTTTCTAACAGAATGGTGAGGTAGATCGAGGTAGCTAATTAGTCTGTTAATTAATCCCACACTTTCTACCCAGCAAAGGGCAGGCATGTGCAAGCCAAGTGTATGTCACAATAGCAGCTGCCACAAACCACAAATGGGGCCAGAGGGAGACTATGGCCTCTTTTACTACACACTTGCCACGGGGAACATCATAAGAACATAACAAGAGCCTTGCAGGATCAGGCTAAGAGCTTGTCTAATTCACTATCTTGCTCAGAGTTTTGAAAACTCACTATTTTGGATGACAATTCCAAGAAGACTTCAGTAGCATAGCTTATTGATAGATTCTGAGAGCTGTAGTCAAAAAACTTTCTCAAGCTCTGTTCCTAGTCGGATATCTCTTGGCATCCTATGAATAAAATGCGAACACAAGAGCTTTTCCTGGGTATCTCGCTGCAGGATCTGGTCTTCAGAGATGTACAGGCACACCTCTGTTAACAAAGCCTCTGGCAAAACTCCTTTTGATGTGCACATATTCTCCATCTTGCCCTCCTTATCCTCTACCTAGCTAGATTTTTTTAAAGTAGCATTGCCACTGGGAAAATAGAGAAGGAAGGCTGGAGAAACACAGACATCCGGGCTGCAGCAGGTTGTCTGCAGCAAACAATGCAATAAAGGCTAAGCTGTGAAAAGAAAGGTTTCTGTTCCAGCTAATGTACAGTAGCCCTGTGTGCCTGCCTTCACAGGGAAGGTAAACAGGAACTGCCTCCAGAATCCTTTACTGAGCATGTGTGAACTGCAAAACAGAGAGAAAAGTGGAAAATAGATACGCCTGTCTCAACATGTTAAAAAAGCATAGATCTGTGTTGTACTACTCCTCTTTTCAGCGGTATAGGAAACTGTTCCTATTCTTTCCATGTTATTTCTGTTTCTGGTACCAAATTTTCTGTTAAAGAAGTCATTCCCAGGAACACATCTGCTTTGCTAGCTAAGGCAGGTCTGTATTGTCTCTGAACAAGCTTGATTGCTGCCGATAGACTTTGTTTTTATGAATTTGCCTATTAAAATAATCTTAGGCAGTAGCTATCACCATATCTTGCCATGGTGAATTCTATTAGCTTCTCATGTATTGTGTGCAATTTTTTTGCAGGGGGAGGGGGTTGTTCTAAATCTGTGGCCAATCAATTTCTGTTTGTATAATTTCAAATGATATGATAATGCTTGTAGTGATGAGAGGGAGAAAAAGTCCTATGTGTTCTATCTTTCGTTATTTTATACACCTTTATCATTTTCCCTCACTATTTGAGCTACATCTTGTGTTGGACCTGTGTGCAAGAGAATTTCCACCTTCATTGCATAATTACACCCTTCTTCTTTTCCTCTCTCTCTCTGCCCCCTATAATACCCACTGCAAGCCTGTCCTCTAACCACGTGCAGCAAATTATGGGAGGAGTGCCAGGGAGATGGGATTGTCACTATTATTCCTTGCTCCTCTGACAGAAGACTGCTCTTTGTGAGTCATTCAAACTCACTCATTCTCTTTTATTAAAGCAATAATCAACCAATTTAAAGCAATATCCAAATACTTTATTTTTTAAAATTTTATAGAAGATGGATATGGCTTGATAATTTTGATTCCCACTTACCATACTCTTTGCTGGGATCTCTTTTTGAAGACAGGAAAACCGGAACCGTACCCAGATTTATACAAAGGTATTGGGATTCTAGCATTTATTTTTATTGTCTAATAATTTTCATCATTAAGTTGGTCTCCTCTCCCACCACCGCTGCTGCATACTGAGTTTATGTCTAAGATGAGCCATGATGTCAAGAGCTCTTTCGATTGTATCTCACTGTATAGATACTTAGGATTTTTTAAAATTAAAATTAAAAAATTTTTTTGCTGCACACACTGAAGGCGATGATGTCTGGACTTCCTGTAAACTTCTGCAAAGGAGCCTGTATGGTGGCAGAGGCACAGCCTCATCTGAAGCACTCATTGTCATCTTGTTGTTGTTACTGTTGCTACATGCCTTCAAGCTGACTCCAGCTTATCATGGTCGTACCACAGGGTTTTCTTGGCAGCATCTATCCTGAGGAGGTTTTCTATTGTGTTCCTCTAAAGTCTGAGAGAAGGTGACTTGCCTCAGGTCACATAGTGGGTTTCCATGGCTGAATGGAGATTCAAACCCAGAGTCGTATTCCAACACTCAAACCATTACCTCATGCTTTCTTGACCATTGTTGTTCTGTTATCTTGGCCCTTTTTAAATTCTTGACTGAAGCAGGGTGCACAATAAAACCTTTGTCTGAAAGCACCTTGACATTTGTTAGTCTGTTCACGCGCTTCTAAAACATTGTGACATTCCTCACATGCTCCTTTGTCTACCATCATCCTGAATAATTTTACGTCAGCCACAAATTTGGCTCCTTTCCCCTACTGTGAATACTCTCTACGTATTGCCACTAACTCCCTTTTCCTCTTATTTAAGGCCATTTCCACATGGGGTTTTTAAAACGGGGCAGAATGTCCTCCAGGGAGGATGTCTGCACCTGGGAGCGGACTGGGTCGGACCTACTTAACGTAGATCCGCACCCCAGCCCACTCCGGAACGACCCCAAGTGGTCGTCCAGCGTGCTTTTGAAAGACCGCTAAAAACAGTTCTTTCAAAAGCATGGAGAGCGCCACTGCAAGCCTGCTCCCTTATGCAGATTCGCAGGCTTGCATTGGTGCAAGCCTGCGATCTGCTGGGGCTGGGCTTTAGGCTGGCGAGCTTCAGCAGTTGGTCGAGACCCTCGACCAACTAGAAGCCGCCATTTTCGACGCCGGAGCAGTGTGGAGCGATGGCCACGCACTGCTCCGGAGCAGCCTGGACCAGACCGGGGAGCCTTAAAATCTGGTAAGTAGTGTCACGGGGCGATTCCCTCGCCCCGTGCGGAAATGGCCTAAGTTAGCCTGTTACCAATCCATAACAGGAGGTGTTGTCTTGGTCCTGCAACTTCTTCACTGATATATAGGCTCTTTGTATCCAGGTGGTTCCATTCCAAAACAAGCAGGGAAACGTCAAAAACTGAAGGGACAGGAAAGCTAATATCGAAACATTCTTCTTGATCTTCAGGACTGAAAGAGGTGTGCTCATGTTGTACAGACTGCAGAGCAGATGGATTGGGGTCTGGAGACAGTTCAAAATAAATATGTCTTTCATTGACGCCTAGATATGCAATCCAGGCAAGGGAAGCTTGTTGTTTTCCATGTTTAGGCCTAGAGGAACAACTCCAAACATACCTATATATAAATGTCTGTAAGAGTCTCTGACCTTAGTTTATTTGTGATTCCTTCCCATACTCTGTTTTCTTCACAATGAAGTTGGTCAGTGTGGGTTGCCTCAAAGCAAAATCTTTCTAAAAGTGTAGGATTCAAGAGACTGGCACTTCACAGCAGATATTAATGCCACTAAGTTTTCTGTGATGGCTATAAGCCATGTGAAATCCACCAATAACTTTGAAAATGGCTTCTCTGATCTTTGCTGTAGGAAGTCATTTACTGCTTTATGGTTTCAAACTATGCCCACAGTCCATTTGGAAGGGAGCTGCTTAAGAACAAGCTATGAATCCTGTTTCTGTCTTTGCAGGGTCAGATCAAATTGAAGATCTTCTGCCTTATTTATTATATGATTGGTTCTGTGTCAAGTTAAGAAATGATGTATTGGTAACAGTTTTGGGCAGGATTGCTGTTGCTTCTACGTCTCTAAATATTTGATATCCAAAAATGCATGGAAAAGAATATTGCTGCTTGTAAACCTAGAAAATCATGGAGAGCAGTTTTGCAAAAGTGAGTGATCTCTATTTGTAACATCTATTTGTCTTTATATACCTGGATGAGTACAGGTATATATGAGTGTGTAGGGGTGCCATTTGCTCTTCTGCCTTGCACAATGAAAAGTCATAGTCTTGGATTGGCACCATGAGTGTATACACTTTCTTGCCAGGTTTCATATTATTTGTTAATTATGGCTGGACTTCTCTGTTGCAATCTGTGTTGCATAACTTTATTCATACTTAGCTATACAGCAGAGGCATTAAGGAACTTAATTAGTGAACGGTGAAGATACATAATGGGATACCAGCAAGAGTGTCCCAGTGCTCACCAGGTTCTACTAATGCACATTGGCACTGCCTCACCAGTGTCCTGTTGTACATCAGTGTCCTGTTTAGAAAGCCAGCCATGGTTCACAGACTTTAAACAGAATCTATAGTAGCAGCCATTGTCAAGGTTTACCGAAGCTTATCAGTCAATTGCCATTCTTGTTTCAGCTGTCCAGGTCAGCAATAAATTCAGTGTCAGTTCAAGAGAGTATCCAATAGCATAGTCAGCACACAAAGCGAGGGTCAAGGATTTTCAGGAGCATGAACCAAGGATCAAAAGAAGAACATGGTGCTTCCACCATAAATCACAGTTGTCTGCAATGGACTTCTCCCCACCCCATCTCTTGTATTTATTGGCCAGCAGTGTCCCTCAGCTGTTTGCCTGATCAATGTGTCTTTCCTGTATAAGTGCTCTGAATCTTAAGGGCTCTCTCTTTCTTGTCTATGCTGGGCTGCAGTAAGGATTGTCCTGTTCAGGTCTGTGTGTTGTAGCTATTGGGGAAGATCCTGTCTGTGTTTGCTTCTGAGTCCTGGGACTGGGGAATGACAATCAGTCCTGATGCATCGTCACTTTGCTGCCTCCCTTGTACAGTAACTTAAAAGAAGCCCCTTACTGCATGTAGACATAGTAAAACTGCTCAGTTCTATTTCCCAAGGTTGTAAGTTCACTTACAAAAACGTAAGTCCCTAAGTGAATGCTGGCCAACATTTATGTCCTGCTTTTCCTCCAGTGAGGTTAGGAGAATCTGGTTCACCCTGATCTTTTATCCTGATGACAATCCTGTGAAATAGGTCAGGTTGAGAGTAGGGATCTGAAACTGGATTTCCAAAGTCCTACATCTTAACCGTTATAGTACATCACACTGCCTCTACTTTTTCCGAGATTAAGTGAGCATCAAAGTTTAGCAGTTGGTTAAGCTCTCCTATGTAGAACATCCGTATTTTGCCCAGCATGTATATATGGTACATTCTATGCACACAAGGGTATACAGCTGGAAGATAACATATTGGTCCCCACAGTAAGGATCAATGCGTGGACTCTAGACACTTTGGGTCTGACCCTGATGGAACCTAAAGACATTGAGAAGAGACAAAGACCATTTCCACACCAGGCTATTAAAACGGCGCAGAGCAACCTCCGACGGAGGTCTTCTGCACCGTGGAGTGGACTGGGTTGGACTACTTTTCGTAGTTCCGCACCTCATTCCATCTCGGAGTGACCGGAACTGGTCGCGCAGCGTGCTTTTTAAAAACCTCTTTTAAGAGGTTTTTCAAAAGCACGGAGCACCCGATTCCATGTCGCTCCGTCGCCGCACTCTGGTGCAGGTTTGCAGGCATGCACTAGTGCGTGCCTGCAGATCTGCCAGGGGCGGGCTTTAGGCTGGCGAGCTTCTCCGGTTGGTGGCGAGCCTCCACCAACCGGAAGCCACCACTTTGGATGCCGGAGCAGTGCGGAGAGACGAGCTCGCACTGCTCCTTGTCCTGACGGACTCATCCGGACGGAGAAGAAATCCGGTGAGTCCTGTTTCTGCCCGATTCACGCCCCACGTGTGGAAAGGGCCAAAGTCTCAAGTGTTAAAAAAGATTATTAGATTGTTCCAATTGGCCCAACACGTTTTGGCTTAGTAATGTTTAATGGGCTTCTTCAGAGGCTGATAAAAGATAAAAGAAAGAAAAGGAACAATGCACAGACAACAAAAATTGTAACAGGAAACACATTACAATTTGCTATATCAATTATGTGTACATATGTCTTAGATAAAAATGCATGTAAAATGTCTCAGTTTTAAAAACACCTTTTAACCCAAATAAACCTATACAAAAATAAAATATAGCTTACAATGCAACTTTAAAACCACCTGCAGGGATTCTAAAAAGAATGTTTTCCCAACTTAAAGTTGCATTATAAGTTAGAATCATAGAATCATAGAATTGGAAGAGACCTCGGGGCCATCGAGTCCAACCTTCTGCTATGCAGGAACACCCATCAAAGCATTCCCAGCAGATGGCCACCCAGCCTCTGCTTAAAAACCTCCAAAGAAGGAGACTCTCCCACACTCCAAGGCAGCATATTACACTGCCGGACAGCTCTGACTGTCAGGAAGTTCTTCCTGAGGTTCAAGTGGAATCTCCTTTCCTGCAGCTTGAATCCATTGCTCCTTGTCCTAGTCTCTGGAGTGGTAGAGATTGTTTATTGTTTATTAAAGTTATTGCTTTCGTACAGGTTAATCTGAGTGAATAGGTGTTTGTAAAACTGAGACATTTTAAATGCATTTTTATGTAAGATGTATGTACACATACTCAGTGCAAGAGAGCTGGCGTGGTGCAGTTGTTTGAGCATTGCGCTACAACCCTGGAGACCCTGGCTGGATTCCCCGTTTAGCCACAGAAACTTACTGGGGCTGAGCGTGTGATCATATGCTCAGCCCCAGAAAATCCTGTGATAGGTTTGCCTTAAGGTCACCGTAAGTCAGAAACAACTTGAAGGCACACAATGACAACAAATTGATACAACCAATTGTAACTTGTCTTCTGTTACAATTTTTGTTGTGTACATATTGTCCCTTTTCTTTCTTTTATCAGCCCCTGAAGAAGAATATTATGTATTACTAAGCCAAAATGTGTTGGGCTAATTGGAAGAATAAAATCGTCCTTTTTTAAACACCCTGAGACTTTGTCTCTTCTCTACATAATTTTTATTGGGTGTTACTGGTCCTTGTTGCTTCTTAGTAGAACCTAAAACCGTGCAGAAAAGATGGCTGAAATGAAATGCATGCCCCTGCCCTGGGAGGCCTGGACCATCTCACAGAGAAAGCATGGATGCCACGGAGATGAAATGCCACTTCTCCTTTCAGGTGGAGTGGGACCTGTTTCCCCACACCACTGTTTAGTCATGCTTTCTTTATGCAAACTCTGCCTCCACCACCCCTCCCATTTTCCACAGTGAACCCTGCTTTCTCCTCTCGTCTTGAGACGTGCTGCAGGCCTGTCAGCCTGGGATGCCCGTCTCCAGCTGCGAGCAGTTTGGGAGGCTAGCCTGTCGGAGGGTGTTCAGATGCATAACTCCAGATCCTAAATGACACTTTGGCACAATTTCCCTGATGTTCTGCCTTCTCCTTCCCTGGGTTTTTTATAATGTGTCTTTGCACTGATGGCTGCTGGTAATGAGACCCCACCTAATTGCCATTCAGTAAACTCCAGTTAAATTAACAGCTTCATCAGATGAGCATCAACATCTGCTCTGTGACAGTCTTAGTTCTCCCCCCACCATTTCCTGATCTTGATACTCAGGACATTTAATCCATTGACTGATAGTCAGCAAACCAAAACCTTGTGTGGCTGTCTGTGGATTGAACTGTCATCCAGCATGTCTCCATGTCAGTACATATAAATAAATAAACGACTCCATATGCATGGAGACAGAGGTGTGAGGATGTGTTAATCAGATCTTGGAAATGTTACTTCTGGGGACTACAGCTCAAAATCTGGAAAATCTGTGAGCTGCAGCCTAAAACGTTTCCAAAATGGCTGGGAGATTTTGAGAGCTGAAGTCCAAAAAGTGAATATGCTGGATGGAGGATTCTGGGCATTGCAGTCCATGAGTAGCTTTTCTAAGTTCTAGTTTGAAGGTATGTGAAACTCTCAATATTATAGGACATAGGGTAGGGTCAACATACAATGCTTAGGTAGGAAAGTAGGTGCACACTTTGTAGGAAAATGTGTACACATCAAGTTGATTTCAGATGTAACACATATAAATTTCTCCCAGTGTCTCCTTCCAATCTAAAACAGCCACAGTTCACAAGTAGGCCAAGTCAAGGTCAGGAGACTACAGTTTAAAGAGAGGAATCATTAGGTGAAGGGAACTGTAATTTCTGCTTCTGCTTTTTAAAAGTTCTTTTTCTTAGAACCATTCCTTTAGGACTTTTCTCCATTAAGGAAAAATATGAGGTTTTGTATTCAATACCTCTCTGCAGATAGAAAAGCAGCTGTTGAGTAAGTGTAATGTGTCCCATGATCAAACACAACATGTTCCCCATCATATGCTCTACATAGGCATGAGTAAGAATGTCATTTCAGTTTTTGATAACACTTTACCAAAAGTGACAAAATTCTTCACAATCAGGATGTTAAAAAATTGAGGTTCTTTTGTTAAAAAAAAAAAAAAATTGGGAGAAGTAAGACTGACAGATTCATCCAAACGGGCCCAGAACTTGGAATATTGAATGAATAGAGGTCTAGTTTGCAATTTGTTTGTAAATCAGTATGTTAGTGTTAAAACTGTGTTGTCACCTCTTTTTTTCCTGAGAGGTCCCTCATTTTTAATGCCTATAGACCAGTCAGGTACAACATTCTTCTGTTGGAAGTAGCAGTATCTATTGAATTTGTTGAGTGGAAATGGAGGAGATTTTTTTTCAGCTGGTTTTTGAAGAATGTACAAATTATTTTTGCTTCATAGTCATGGTGAAAAGAACATGCTCATTATTTTTTTAATGAAAAAAAAACCTGCAGGAAAAAGTGAATGAGACAGATCTTCCCATCCATAGGACAGTGTTGGTGTGAACTGTGACCCATGTTAGATCAGTGTGGGCTGGTGGCTTCCATGTCACCAAGGTAGTGAGTCTTCTCTAGGTTCTACTAAAAACATTACAGGAGCAATCCAAGCTATCCTCCAATAGGTTCAGCACCTTGGGAAGCTCCTTTAAAGTTTGAAGTAAAGTTTCAAGTGGATTGACTGCCCCACTGACATGAAAGTCACAGAAAGTGGAACAGTCTGCTGTGTTGGAGGCAAGCCCAGGGCTGGTTGGAGCTGCTCCATCAAAGAAGAAAACTCCATATGAACCAGTCCCAAATGTTGCTTCTCTCACCTCTCGGAACAGAGAATGTGGTCCACTTTAATTAACAGTAGTATATTCCACACACTTGTAAATAAACATCAGCTAATATTAAGAGACCATTTTGTGCCTAGGAAGGCCAAGTAAGCCATTTGAAAAGGTCACCTACATTATCAACTCAAAATCTAATTAGTCACTACTTATCTGTAATGAAGGCTGGTTCCTGAAGAGCTATCAGGAAAAAAGGAGGCAACGTGAAGCAATGAGAAAAGACATTTCTTGGGATTCAGCAAGGGAGTTGAATTGGAGTTAACATTTTCAGTGGAGATGTGATCTTGGTAGAAAATAGTTCTTTTCAAACATAGTAATCTTTTTCCATAATATTTATTAACCTACACTTTTTTAAAAAATAAAAAAGATAGGGGTATCTGAGGTTATAGTAAAAGAGAAGGTGTGGGAAAACTGTCCCTCCTATTTCTTCAGTAGCTAGCAGGTCAAATTCACAGTCTGAAGGTTCCAGGTACCCAGCAGTCTTTAGATATATTTAATAAAAAGTTTTGGGAGCTCAAGAAGGCCATCATGTTTAGGGCCAAGCTATCTGTTGGGCATTATACCAGGTAATGTAAAATAAAATAAAAATTATATGGATCCATAAATATTAGTTATTTTTTCTGATTTTCTGCATTGACATTGCCCTCTTCCCTCAGGAAAGAAGACATAACATATAAATGGGTTTAAAGGGCCAACTTTATTGATATACCGAAGCCTACAAGGATGAAACACCTCTGCTATAAACAAACATACCAGTAGGGGTGAGGTCTTCCACTCCAGTGCTTGATAAAGAGACAGAAGCTAAGTAAATTACAGTTCAAGGCCTCAGATTATGAAGGGCTTCTAAATTTCAAGTTTTGATAATGCTATGGGGCCTCTTAAAGTCAATTTAGGGCCTGAGCTTAGCTCTGACTCCTAGGGAATGTTGTGAGAAGCCCACTCCTACTGTCAGCCCAAACTGAATGGTTCCATCCTGATTATAAACACTAGGTTAGTGGGCTAAGTAATCTGCCCCAAGGTAACTTTGTGCCTGAGGCAAACAACAAGATAGAACACCTTCCCTTTCCAAGAAGCAAGGCCCACCAGATTGGCAAATGAATCATTCGTGAACACTGGCAGTAGGAAAGCATCCTCCACTGCACCTGAAGGAAGCTGGCTAGATTTGGGGGTGCAATGCCTTGCTGTCACCTGCCAGCATCTGCCATTTGAGGCAAGCCCCTCACTCTCCCTTTTGACTTAGGCCCAGCCTTGTTACTTATGCTCTTCTGCTCACTCAAAAATTGTCTAGCAAGCAAAAACTTCACTGAGAGCCAGTGTGGTTTAGTGGTTTGGGTATGGACTCAGATTCTGGAAAGCAGGGTCTGAATACCCATTCAGCCACAGAAACCACTGGGTGACCTTGGGCAAGTCACACTCCTTCAGCCTCAGAGGAAGGCAAAGGCAAATCCCCTCTGAACAAATCTTGCCAAGAAAACCCGGTGATAGACTCACCTTAGGGCCCCATAAGTTGGAAATGACTTGAAGGCACACAACAACAAACCCCCTATGTGGTATGAGAACCAAAATCCAAAGGCAGCTTCGTTTCTAACCACCACCCCTCCATTGGTAATAGGATGGTTGCACAAGGGACCATTGGATGGGTGCTTAGTCTGTTTTTAACAAATTGGTAATGCTGAGCTGTCTAATTCCCAAGACCTCGACACCACTTCATCACCAGGAGTTCTGTGGGTCAGTACCCTAATACTCCATTAGATGGTGGTGGTAGGGAATACTTTCTCATCATATTCCTTTGGAGGAAGCCACTACCCACCATGTAACCTTCCATCAGGCTTCTCTTCTCCAAGTGGAGTAATTGATGGTGAGGCTCCAGCCTCTGATATTGGGAGTGCATGTGAGGGGGCATCCAGAGCAAGCAAACCAGGTAGATCCCCTACCCTTTTTAACAACAGAATATAAGGATCTCCACTCATCCACGTAGGCTAAATGTTTTTCTTTTTTCCTCAAATAGTTCTGCTTGTTTTAATTTGTTAATCTACTGCATATCTATTTAGCTTTGCAAGAAATGCACCAGCATCTTGGCCCTTTCACCCACTAGCCTACAACTTTGGAGGGATAGTGGGGTTCAAAAATCTGTGTGTGTTTGCATGTGCTCTGTCTATATTCCTCAGAGCGCACTGGCATGTCAGGGAATTTATCCTCCCCATGTTTATACTATACTGTACTTCCTAAACTGGCTTTGCATGGAGGGTGCATGGTCATGTGTGGGAGCATCTGTGGAAGCACACCAGCACCAAATCACCGTCCTTCCCTGCCCAAGGGAAGGTGCTACATTTCCCCTATGCTACATCACCAATTTACTTCCTTGCTTTTGGTTCATTGCTATGTGTGGCCCTCTGTCTCACATTGATTTCTCTGGCAGATAGTGGCTTGCCCAATCATACAGCCATGGTTACTCTGGCAGTCCACTTGGCTGAACACAGGAAAAAGAAAGCATGAAAGAATGTGGGAGACAATGGTGACCATTTGAGTGAGCATTCCACTGCTCAGATAAGGAGAAGGAAGGAAAAAGGTACCTTGACCGTGGGAGGATGGAGGAGGAGCATGCCAGCGGAGATCAAGACATGCTTACCATGTGTGCATTGAGAAGCAGACTGCACTCCTGTGTAACATTTTCAAATGCATGGAGGAATCACACAATAGGGGCAAGGTAAAGCATGGTTGTGATCAACTGTTTAGGCATAGGTCTTTGCCCCAGGGAGATGTTTCAGAATTGCCACAGAACCATCAGAACCTGGAAAATGATCCACCCACCCCCTTTTGCTGTAGCATGGATAGGTAAGTTCTACAGTCTGCTTGCTCTAGGCAAACCTCTACACCACTGACACATCTGTAAAGGCTGTAAAGCAGGCATCCAATCCCGTACTCCTGCTAACATACATCTCCCCATTGGAACTGGGAAGTTGTTTTCTTTACGTTGTTAATCCGAGCTCTGTAGAAATGTGGCTATTTTTTTTGTGCATGTTCTTGTTAGATTTTTCTGGTTTGTCACAAGATAGACTACTTCTTCTGCAAAGCATTCCACTTGTCCTGCTTCTTTCTGTGCTAGCCCTTCCACTGGACTCCAGTGCTTTTTGCAGTGCCACTAGCCAGCCCTGCCCACATAGGTTGTTGTATATTCTGGGCGATTGGTGGATACACAATCAGCCTTAAAATGACAGGACCCCGGATGCTGCAAAACAGTTATATTTACAAATATTTTACATATTTGCATCTGGTCCTGCTGTTCCAAGAGCAAGGTCTTAATGTTTTGGATGGAGCACTCTTGTTGGAAGATGCACTGCTCCACTGTGATGACTCTCCTCTCCAGACGTCATGCTGAAAAGCAATGAGGATGGAATGGAGGGTGGTCAATGGCTGGTTAGATTTGCTCGCATGCAGTCCACATTTTAAGATGATGAACCACGTGACATAATAAGCCATCAAAGCTGGATTGGTAATGTGAGACCATGATGCCCGGTGCCATCATTAATATAACCACCTCACACTCTTGACACCTTTTTAAACATGCCTCACAGTTACAAAGAAATTACTTGGCCTCCTCTCCTCTCTATGTACACTTATGAGGAGGCAATAAAGGATGTGGGAACTTCTCCTGGCTCCCTTCTACCCTTTTCAGTCCTCTCCCTCTGGGGGCATTTGCCGTGGGCTCCATCATCTGCAGGGTAAAATGCAAAAAGATCAATGAAGACATGCCAATGGGTATACCCCAAACAAGCAAGACAAAATGCCACTCCAGCTGTGGATTGTGAGAGCTGCAATACAAGTGACATGCACTTCATTTAGTTGTGCCTTACTGCAGCTCCCAGTCTTAGACATGTATGGCAGGAGGCAAAGGGAAATGTATTGATAGGAGGCATGTGTTTTGTCTTGTGCAGGGCCTTCCACCACTTCCTTCTCCACAGCAGCACTCTCCTCCTCCTCCTCCTCCTCCTCCTCCTCATTGGAGCAGCTGGACCCCTCTGGCCTCCAACTCCTGTGAAAACATAACAGTGAGCCTATATGTTGCTATATGTGAATTGTGGGAGCTATTTGTTTGTTTCCCACTCCAAACAATTTCTACATCAATAAAACACACTGTGAAATCTATGGTGCCCTATATAAGGATGGAGTAAGTGTGCTTTCTGTTTATGAATTCTCTGCCTTGTCTAATTGGAGAGAAAAAATGGCAATAGCACCCATTAACCACCGCCACTCCCTGCAGAAAGCCCAAAAGGGAGAAGCCATCCATTATCTGCAAAGATGAAAGGGGAGGGATGTAAAAGAAAAAAAAATGACAACGTACATGCATATGTGAATCTGTATAATCAGAATGGAAATGTTGCTCTTCCAACACATCTCTCCAGTATTTTGCAGGAAAATGGTCCAAGACAGAAGCACCAGTTCCATAGCCAAACATACTTCTATAAAAAATTTCTGCAGCTGTTGAGCAACCAAGGCCAAACTGATTGGGTGCAAGCTGATAATGACAATGATTTGCAAGCATCCAAACTGTGAGGGTGACTCTTTTTCCCACAGGGGAAAAAAATATTATTCCTGTTTCTATATGGTTGGACAAAGGATAGCCACAATGGCAAAAAAGGTGGATTGAGGCATGCAGAAATTGTCCAACTGTTTCTCATCTGACCGGATCAACACTGCAAAAACCTCACACCACTCCTCCCTGCGTGGTAAATCCACCAGCACACACACACACACAAAACTGGGATCCCAATGAATGGCCCCAGCTACCACTCCTGATACTGGTCCCAAAAAAGCATTTAGGTAACCACTAACACACAAAAGCCTGGCATAAGTCAAGGAGATGTATCACATGGGCTGTTGCTTGGCTACAAAGGGCTTTGTCCAGCTGCTCACATTCCACAACAGTCTTTTGGAATAAGGCAAATACTGAAAAGAAGAACTCTTGTGGAATCTCAATTTCAATTCCATAGAAAGAGACAATGAATGTGTCTGAAGATGATCAAGGCAATTACATCCACCATTACAGAGGCTGGAAGGAACATATGTGAGGGCTAAGGTAACTGTCCAGGTTTGGCTCCAGTAACCACCCAGAAACACATACAATCTAATAGCGGTGTAGATGGGTGGTAAATATGATGGGGCCAAAAAAAAAAAGAGTGGTTATTGATTTATGTGGCTATGCACATGCATGGCATGAACAACGACAACAAAAAAACCCCTGAGGTCACTTATGATTGTGTGACCTAAAATAATCCAGTACAGCAAACCCATGATCACAATAGAAACACCCTTTTCTACCAGTGTGACTGAAGGATGTGAGAACTATGTGACTTTCAAGACTCATTTGAGTCTGGATTAAAATAATGAGTGGGCATCAATGGGGTCAAACTGCAGCGGGATACTGCACACTGGAACTAGGATACACCCCTTGTGTAGACAGAGCCCCAATCAGCCAAAAATAGTACAATGAGAGTCTAGGCTGGTGAGTACATGAGGCAGAGCTTTCTCTGTAATTACACTGAAGCTGTGGAACTGTGTCCCAAGAAAAGTTAGGTTGGCTGTATCCTTTTTTTAAACCTCTGACAGGTTTGGCTGTTTTGCACAGCTTTGTAATCATTAAAACTAGGTTGGCTCTTCTCGTTGTTTCAATAACGTGTTTATGTTCTTCTTTTTTAAAACTGTTCTTAAATAGTTGTTTTAGGGTGCACCCAGATTTTTTAAAAAGACAAGAAAATCCCAGATTTTGTTCCTGCTTTGGAAATCCGTACATGTTTTGTTTATCCCAGAATATTTTCTGTCAGCTCCTGGCATGATCAGAGACTTTTTATAGCAGCTCCTCAGGTCAGTTTATTTTAATTCCGTATAAAACCGGAAAAAACAGGAATAAAATCTGTGACTTTTCAATCAGTCTGGATGCGTCCTTTGTCTGTTTTAAACAGTGCTTTTGTTTATTCTGTTTTTATTTGCTGTATATCATTTCAGGATCCCTGGAGGACTGAGGGACAATAAATGCACATTTAAGTAAGAAAAAATAAAGAAATAAAACACATAGGGTAAGGAAAAACAACATGAATATTGTACTGTATTTGATGAGGCACTTCAGGGGAAAGCAGCAAAAATGTGAGAAATGTAGAAGTGGGTCTTTGATTGACAAAAAAGAGATGGGCATGCCCAGGACCACCCAGGGTACTTCATGGCTTAATGAGGCTTTTGGACTCAATCCAAAGACTCACTAGAACTGCTTAACCCAAGGGCTTGTCCCTAGAACTAAGCAGAGCTTGGGAATGTCAGGGTGATTGTGTGTGTGTGTGTGTGTGTGTGTGTGTACTGCAAGTTCTATGATGTCGATGAACCAGGGGATTCTGGAAGTTGTAGTTCAAAAATGGTAACCGTTTCAAGCTCTGGGAAGAACTAACAAAAAGAAAGAAACTGTCTTCTCCCCTTCTCTCACCAATGTCTGTCTGAAAGCAATAGCACAGCTGGGATGAGGGCTACAGTGGGGAAGAAGCTTAACTCGCAAGTGGAGTTGCACTCTCAGCATATCTCAATTTACAGATCAAGTGGTTCCCTAAATGCTTGGAAATTCCCATAGCCTTCCCCCTCCCCAGGCAAGTCTTGGATTCTAAAATCAGTTCAACTGCACCTGGACATACGCTTTAGGCTATGGTAACACGCTCTATTTGGAGCTAGTATATTAAAGAAGGACATTATTTTCAGTTGTTGTGTCTCCTTTGTTACAACAGCTTCACTAGCCAAGGGTCCCTTTCCAGGCACCATTCAAGTGCTGGTTGGCACTTATGAAGTCCTACATAACCTGGGACATTTGAAAGGCTGCCTTTTCCTATGTGAGGCCACTCAAATTTTTAGACCTTCAGAAGAGCACCCTCTGTCTCTTCTGCCACTATCAGGGGTACAATGGGTGGTATATAAGACAGAGCAATCTTGATGGCTGGTCCCAGAGTTCACTGCCAAGGGGGACCATGCTAATTTTGTCTCTGATGTCCTTCTAGCAAAGACATAGGCCATTTCCGCACCAGCCTGTTATAGTGCTATGATTCCACTTTCAACATCCTATGGAATCCTGGGGTTTGCAGTTTCGGGAGGGGCCAGCTGACCCCTCCCAAAACTGCAAACCCCAGGATTCCATAGGCTGTTGAAAGTGGAATCATAGCACTATAACAGGCTGGTGCGGAAATGGCCATATTTTCTTGAGATACGTTTTTGCCATTTAAGTGGGGATTTGCCTATGGAGTAAGTTTTAAACTGGTGGGGACTATTTTTAATTTCTTATTAATATATTTGTATTGGATTTCTTAGAAAGGTTATAAATTCCTTTCTTTTGTTGTATTTTACTGTTAGTCACCTTGAGTACAATCTTTAGTGGAAATAAAGGATAGAAATTTGGTAAACGAACCTTCAGGCTCCTTTCTTTATTTACACAATTTTTTCCTCTTGTCTGGGCAGCTCAGGCTACCTAGCAAAAGCCTGAAATATAGCCTAAAGAGATTATTTTCTCTTCTTTTCAAATACTTGCACTGGATTCTACTTCCCGCTTGCCTTATTCCTTTAATCATCCTCTCATACTTCCTAGTGACCAGCCAAGCAATACGTTCAAGGGACATCTTCCTGTTTTCACTTCTCCTCTTCGGTAGTGTAATTTATGATGCAGGAAACATTCTGCTAGTGTGTTAACATTCTAACATTCCCCTGCTCTTTCTTATTTCCCTTAGCAGGTGGTGTTATCATGAAGGGAAACATGCTTAAATCTCTCACATGGTGTTTTACAATCTCCCATCTGTGGGAAGACACAGGTGGACAGCTTTGCGATAACAGGCTGCGCAGCCCTATGGATTTTCACAGCAATCCATTTCACTGTAATCCAAAAAGGCTGCAATGAGATTCTGTTATGTAGCTTCTGCCTACAGAAGAGAATGAAGGATACACTTTCCAACAGATGTACATCATTCCACAGAGCTGGCTGTTCACCTGGGAATAGCTCTGAGATATACATGTACTTTCTTAGGTGGAGAGCATGAAAAAGATAAAGGATTAATGGAGAAATGGACATCATAAAGAATGATCGGGTGGCTTTATAGAAAGGTTTGTGAAGATTCCATTCCTCATCAGAAGCTGCCTTATATTAGCTCTGACTATTTGCCCACTTAGACCAATAATGTCTATTCTGCCTGGCAGTAGCTCACAAGTTTCAAGCATGGCTCTTCTTCATAACTTGGTATCTGATCTTTTCAAATGGAAAGGCCCAGATACTGAACATGGGACCATCTGCATACAAAACATGGTCTTCTCTACCGCTGAGCTTTTCAGATTCTCAGTAGGAAACAGACCTTGTTATTTCTTCTGAGTAGCTACATGTAAAAATTCTACCACCTGCTTAGTTTTTCCAATCCAAATGTAGCAGATCTCTATGGCAAAATTCTTTGGCTAAATTGCAATTTGTCTGGATATACGGGCTGGCACTTCAGTCTTGCAAGCTTTGGCTCCACTAAAATACTGTTTCTAAATCAGTCCACTTATGGGCACTTCATCATTACAAGATTATTGCAATAACGTAGTAGTTGATTTCCCCAGAAATGAGGTTAAGATTGGGGAGGAGGTAATTTTGGAAGGTCTGGAAAAGAAGACAAAGGGTAACATTTTTTCTTTTGATGTCATTAAAAACGGGATCTTGCTTTTCCATTATTCTTCTTTTTTTAAAAAATCATAACTCTATTCTTAATTCAGGGATGCTTGAATGAAGAGTAGAGTCACATCTCTTCCAGGCCATCTTGAAGGTAAAGTGTAGCCATGAACCATTTTCACTTGTAAAACAAGAGACAGAGGAGGCAGGGGTGGTAAATAGCCCATTAAAACACTGAGTCACTCCATTAACTTCAAAGAGTAAACATCTCTTTTATGTTCCCTCCCACTCTCTCATAGTGGGAATTGTGAGGTTGTGTGCAGTGTCGAGGGCCAGTCTTTGTGGTGAGTAGTGGAAACATGGAGTAGAAGAGGGTCAAAGAAGTCCAATTCTGAATACCAAGATTTCAACATTATTCCACATGAGACCTGAAACCCAAATTGTGAGTTAAAACTGAACATTTGTAGTCCAATCAACAGAACATTGAAATTTGAACTTTAAAGTTTATTTTCCCTAAACTTCACACACACAGTTTGGAGATATGTATGACCCAGAGTTTTGTTGTCGTGTACCTACAAGTCATATCTCACTTATGGTGACCCTAAGGTGACCCTATCACAGGGTTTTCTGCAGGCTGAGAGTATGTAACGCACCAAGGTCACCTAGCCAGTTTCCATGGCTGAGCAGGGAGTTGAACCCTGGTCTCCTGAATCATAGTCCAATGTTCAAACCACTACACAATTTTTGGCTCTCCAGGTGTTTTGGGCTTCAATCCCCAGACCCCCTGACCATTGGTCATGCTGCCTGGAACTTCTGGGATTTTAATTCCAAAATACCTGAGATTCAGCTGTTGACAACCACTGACTTAGAGCATTGTTCTTACTAGAGACCCATCAGGAATACAGTGTCAGAAATACTGGCTCTGTAACTAAGATCCTAGGGTGCTCATAGACGACAGTTCTCATCCCCAGCCTACATTGCCAATAATCAGGATCATGAGAGCCATAGTCTAAAAAGAAGTTAGAGGAAACCTGAGCAACCCAAGCTTGCCAGATCTCTACCAAAAGAACCTAATATATGTACCCAGCTGCAATGGATCATAACCAGACTACTTAACAGCAACATAATAACTAGTATAAATGCTGTCAACCTGTGCTGTGAGTCTTTAGGACAATATTAATTCCAGAGGTTCATTGGAGCCTGAGTGCAGGGAATTCATTGTACCATATAGTTTGGACACTCGTATTACTATATCCAGAGGCAGCTATACCGGTAAGAAGAATAAGGTGGTTGACTCTGTCTGAAGCGTAGGAACATAACCAAGCTGGATGTGCCATGTGGCCTGCCTTCCAATCTTTAAGTTAGCCTGCTGCCCTCAGATGCAGTGTAGGATTCTGTCCTGTCACCATTGTTGAAGTAAGTTTTAACAGTCTGGTCAGGTTTTGTACATGTGATGGAAGATGGAGAAGGGCCTCTTCTGATGACATTGGTCTGTAGGTACAATCAAACAAGGAAGGAAATGTTGCACCTATCTCATTGATAATTCTTGGAAAAGTCAATAATCATGATGGCCCAGGGATTCTTCAAGTTATGGTCTCCAAAAGTAAATTTCCCACCCTTTGTTTATTCATAGAAAATACTTCATCCTCATAATTTCTCTTGAGTGTGAGACATCTGGTTTCTTCTCCATGCTAAGAGCCAATCCATGCAGCTGGAAATAATGTTTATAGGAGTGAGTGAGCACAAAAGTATTTTATGTCATGGTCTTAGAGGTAGAGAGAGATATCCTAATGGACTTCAGCAAGCAAAGAGGTGAGGGAAGAAATACATCTCTGATGTTATCTGCACAAACTTTTAATTCTGACCCTTTGAATTTTCCATAGCAATAAATGGAGAAATAGCAAAAACGGTCATTTTTTGGACTACACATGACAGGACATAAAAACCCCATCCCCTGAGCGTTTCTGCAGAGTGTTTGAGAACCTGATCTGAGGTTTAGGTTTCATGACTTCCCTTGGCAAACGTGACTTTTCACAAGGAAAGTGACAAAATCCCACTTCCCCTTTGTTTCTGTGGGAATTGGCTCATGCTTGGAACCTCTCTCACGCCTTACACTTGTTATCGGATCTGACATGAATGCCTGCAGTACAGCCATTTGATCCCTGCCAATATGGCTAATTTATTCACTGCTGCCCCCCACCCCTTTGTTTGGTGAAATTTATAGGGTTTGGTCCTTTTATGAATACCTGAATGTTACATCAGGGTGGGAATAGATTTATAAAGTCATCTGTTTGGATTAAAAAAATTAAGATGATAAAATAAAATAATAAAGTACTAAAATAAAATTGGAGATGGTTCAGAAGAGTATTACAATAAAGAATTTGAAAGTCAAGAAGAAAAAGTCAGAAAGTGAATGTACTGTTGATTTGAGGAGGGAAATGAAGAAGAGATGTATGACAGCAGTTATCAAATATGTGAGAGAAAAATGTTTTGCCATGAATCTTACAGTTCCTTTTATAAGGTTCACTGAACTTGCACATAAAAGTTTAGGGTGAGTTTTATCAATAGTGCCAACAAACAGAAGTGTCCTGTTTTGTGTCGCAGGAGAAGCCACAGGCAATCAACAAGTATAACTCCTGAAACTAGAAAATGCTGCTGCTGGTCTTCCTCCTCTTCTTCTTTCTCCCAACCATTACGCCCACCCAGGAACAAAGCATTATTCTGTGAAATCCAGCAATGTTTCTCTTTTTTATCTTGGTGACAAATACCTGAAAGGACTTTTACGTGGTTCCTTTGGATTGGCACAACTTCATCATCCCAGCCATTCACACCAGATGTTTATCCACTCTGTTTTCATTAGGATGAGCTGATGTCTTCCATTTCAGGACAACTTAGTAGAGCCTTATTCAGACCATACAGAATGTAACCAAGACTACTATAGTATAATGTATAAAAATTAAATTCAATGACAACTTTTTAAAGTATGTGGCTACTATATTCATGGGTGTTCATTAGTTTAAAGAGGTGCTCTTTAAGCTGGGGTAGTTGTTTGAGTGTTGGACTATGACCCTGGAGACCAGGGTTTGATTCCTGCTCATCCATGGTAACCCACTGGGTGGCCTTGGATGCAATCACACACTCTCAGTCCAAGAAAATGCCATGATAGGTTTGCCTTAAGGTCACCATAAGTCAGAAAGGACTTGAAGGCATACAACAACAAGAAGACAAACCGTGAAGTCATACGGAGTCACTATGCTGAGACATTTCAGGAGCTCTTGAAGGGAATTAGGGGGATGGTGACTTTGAGCAGTCTTGTATCCCGAGGTGGTTTGGAGGATACATCTTCTTGCCCTAACTCTTCAATCAAAAGCTGAGGATCTTTTCTCCTTCTGGTCTTCTGATGGAGTGTTGCTCTAAAATTAGGAGATAAAATGCAGCTGTCAGAACAAAGAGTTCAGGCTATGATGGATAGCCACTGAGATGACTCTGGCTGCTTGTTATCCCCTTCCTTGCCTTGGTGCTCGACAAGGGATGATGCAGTAGATTGCTACCAGCTATGCAAGCAGATCCCAGGGAGAGAACCAACAATAGTTGCAACTAGAGCAGCAACCTTCGTCTGAGATGTTCTCTTGGAAATCTAAGGAGAATTAACCAACAAGTTGACTGCTGTACAAAAAACATCTCAGATTAGGCTTCAGGTTGCCAGGTCAAGACTATCCCAGGTCTGATGGTTTAGCACTAAAATCTGAGTTGCAGGGATGAGCCCTTTTTAAGCATGATACATCAATGACAGTTGCACAGAGCATGCTGTTCAAATGGGGGGGGGGTCCACCAAGCATAACAAATGAGGAAACTATACACACACACATACACACTGTTCAAGGCAGCATTCTTGCCCTGAGATTCTTCTCTATTGTCCTGAGGACTGGAGAAAAAGGGGCCCAGGTCCTGAGGTCTAGCAACTCCAGATAGCATGCCAGTGGATGACATGCTACCAACAGAAACAACGTGAACAAATTCTAATACATTTGATAGAATTTCTTAGAACTTTATGCAGATTGCCCACTATTGTTCAGCTCTAACCTCATTTTTAGATGCATTGTAAATACAGTTTCTTTCAGGGGTGGCTCTATCATTAGCCAGACTGAGGTAGCTAATTCAGTCAGTAGCTTTTAGGTATCATAAAACACCAGCAAACTGATAATTATTTACTTTGTAGTTATTGTATTTCTGTTTCCAGGAATGAAGAGAGGAGTTTACAGAATTTTCTAACTTACGTGTCATAATACTCAGGCTGGCTTGGGATGCTATGAGCAGAAGAAAGCACCATGTGTTCTTCGGCCTTGGGCAGCAAAATATCTTAGGTCACAGACTTGTTCTCTTTATCTTTTTATCCCTCCCACCTTTTATTGGGGAGGGTGGGGAGAAATAATGCTAACAGATACATTAAAGCAGGATATAGAAGGAGGAAGAAGTTGGGATTCTGATAATAACTATGGCCCTTTTCGCATGGCATTTGCCATGCGAAAGGGCCCCTCGAGTGTTGCACGAATGTGAGGAGTGGTCCACACAACACACTCACAATCACACAACGCTCCAGGGGCTGGCAGGTGCTGACCAGGCACTTTTTCATTTTCTGCTGTGAGCCGAAAATGGTGTGCAATCGCACATCGCTCTGGGGCCCCATGTGCACTTGCCATGTGTGTGGAGCTCCGGAGCCGCGGCACTCGCGCTTCCTGCCCCAGTGCAGCCTGGGAAACTCCCAGGCTGCACTGCGGAAGGAAGAGGTGGGGCTCTCGCACGAGCAGGCAGCAGCTGCGGAGCTGAAGGAACCGGGACACGAGAGCCTCTGGCTAGAGGCTGCTCATGCGATCCCCGCACCCCAACTCCACAAAAAGGTGCATTGCGGGAAGGGCCTATGTTCAAAACAATAGGTTAAATCCACTGTTAGCACTTCCTTGTTTTTGTTGTGTCCCTTCAAACAGTTTCAAACTTATGGTCACCCTAAGGTGAACCTGTCACAGGGTTTTCTGAGGTTGAGTGTGTGACACACCTAAGGTCACCCAGGAGGCTTCCATGGCTGAGTGGGGAACTGAACCACTGGTCTCCAAGGTTGTAGTCCAATGCTCAAACCACTACATCATGCTAGCCTTACCTAGTACAGACTAAATCAAATGAACAGGACATACCGGTTGCAACTAACTTATGTTCTGTTGATTTGATGGGTCTGCTATAGGTGATTCTAATGGTGAATTTAGCCCAGTGCTTTAAACCTTCTCTAAAAACGTATAAACAACGTAAACAAACAATCAAGCTCTCTTGCACACCAGAATGGCCCATGAAACTATTCTGCATATGAAATAGCCTAAACCATCTGAACCACAAAATATTGTGAAAAGTAATAAGCATTGATGGATGGTTATTGCAATAAAGGACTTGCCTTTTCCAGACAGGTTCATCATCCTGAAATAGAACCATTTTTAAGTTAAATATTTGTCTAGATATTTTCCCTATAGGGAAATATGACGGCTAGAGGATGTGATAACCATGGGAAAGGTTAGTTCTTCTCCCCACTACCTGACTTAAAAAAAAAACCTTTCTCCAAGTCCTGAAATACTCTGTCTCTGTGGAGGTGGGCGGGCCCTTGGCCTGTTCGTGTTTTCTCCTTCCAGGGCTCTTCCTATGTCACCAACCTTTTCCCCTTACCATTTGATATTTTCCTTCTCTCCTCCTCATTAACTTTTTATCTTGGGTAGAAGGCAGTAGCATCACTATTGATGAGCAAGGCAAGATGTTTACCGAAGTCTTGCCAAAGATGCCAATAAACTTCCCAAAGTAGCTTGGAACTTCCCAGTTGGGGAATATGTACTGTACAAATCTATCAGCTGCATAAACAGACAAATAAACAAATAAACCCACCCCATAGCTAGGGAAATGGTAAGCTGAGAAGAATCATAGCAACAGTATACGTTTGGCTGACAGCCCTATGAAGACCAAACACCCAGGACACATGGCACATCATTCCAAAGGAACAGCTAAAACTAGTCTGAGTCACAGCACCTCAGCAATTGCCAGTTGGAGATAGATATCTTTGGTCACTTGGTGTTGGATTGGTTTCATTTCTGGCAAAGGAAAAGCCTTGTATTTTCTGGCACACCCATCACCCCATATTTCCTATAATAACAGTGGGGTTTATTTTTTGCTACTTTGAGTCAAATAAACCCTCTCCTTTAGATGGATGCTGTTGCTGGTGTATGGATTTGAGAGAAACAGTTTTGTAACAGGCAAGTGTAGGGTGTAGTACAGTTTACATGGTTGTAGAATGAGCAGCCTACAACTCACTGGAATCAGCAGTCCTCACTTAGCTGGCCCCTGCCTTTTCTGTTTGTTTATTATTTATATATGTAAGATGCCTACACGAAGAGATTCTTAAGGTGTCATAGAATTATTCTACAACAGAACAATAATACAACAATATGCAATAGTATGTAACATAGATCAAAAACCACAATACAAAACTAATTAAATAAAAATGCAAATGAAAATAGAAAAGCCAGTCTGACAAAAAGTAGTTTAATAAAAGAGCCAATAATAGCTAAATAGTAAAACACTTTAAAACCTCCATTGTATCATAGAGATGCAAGAATTCTGGAAGAACAAAAAAATGTTAAATTTGTGACAGAAATTAAAGAAGGTTAGCAAAAAGCAAGGTTCCTTGGAGTGGGTGTTCCATACTAGGGAGCCACCACCAAGAAGTCATTTTCACCATTAGCCACCCTCCAACCTTCGGAATTGTGAAGTGCCTCCATAGATGACCTTGGGGCAGGACTGGGAATCACGTGGCCTAGCAGTAGCTGCTAGTTGTAAGCTCCCAACATTCTTCAGTAGCTATTCTGGCTAGAAATTGCAGAACACAATAATCTGGAGAATCACATAATTCCTACCCTTATCTTAGGGCAGTACTATTGAAAGTGATGGCCCCTGACCCAGTGCTGGTTCTTGAGCTATTCCAAGGCGGAAAGAAGAAACTATTGTAACTAATAGACACAAATATGCTTCCAGTCCCTGGCACACTGAGGCCCTTTTTGCACAGCATTTGCCATACGAAAGGGTGCCTGGAGCATTGCACAATTATGAGGAGTGATCTGCACGATGCACTCACAATTGCACCACGCCCCAGGGTAGGGCAGGCACCGCTTGTGCACTGTTTCATTTTTGGCATTCAGCCGAAAATGGTGCAAGATTGCACATTGCTCCAGGGCCCCGCGCGCACTTGCCGTGCGTGCGGAGCCTCTGGAGCCACAGCAGTCACGCTTCCTGCCCCAGTACAGCCCGGGAAACTCCCAGGCTGCGCTGTGGAAGAAAGAGGCGGGGCTCTCGTGCTACCTACTCGAGAACAGGCAGCTCATGCGGAGCTGAAGCAGCTGGGATGCGAGAGCCTCTAGCTGAAGGCTGCTCATGCGATCCCCGCACCCCAGCGCTGAAAAAACGTAAGCTGTGGAAAGGGCTTGAGGGAAAAAAAATTACTTGTCACCAGCATCTGATAGCCTGAGAAGCACTGCCTTAGGGTAAGAGTAGCCACATATGGGAGGAGAAGTAGTTCAACTCTTTCTAACAAAAAACTAGAGCTTGAAGAAGTCATTTTTTTTTTTGGACTATAATTGCTAGAATCCTACGGCCAACATGATAAGTGGCTGCTGGCCATGCTGACTGGGAGACTCTGGGATATGAAATGCAAAAATGTACTTTTCCAAGATCTGCACACAAATATAGTACAAACCTCCAAATCCCACCAACTTTGTGATAAGAATGGCAGTTAAGCCTTTTTTCCCCCTCATTCTTCAGTGCACGATGTACATCGAACACTCCGCTGGCCTTGCAACATAGCAGCATAACAGCAGTCCTCTATAGGATAGGTATGTTGTGAAACCACTCAGTTCTAATTCCCGTGTATGAAGTGCACTTACAGCCCCCTTACATAAGCCCCCAACAGGATTCCAGCCAAAAAATTTTTTAAAAAGTTTTGTTCCTTGTTGGATGAAATTATCAGACTTTTGGTTAATTTTGAATAATTTTTCACATTCCACAACGTTTTTTGGCAAGTTTGTTTTGCATAGAGTAAATGTAAAATACTGAAGAATGCAGAGAACTTTTGTAACATATTGCGATATGTAGAAACACCCTCCCTACTCTTCTATCCATGCACGAGCTTCTGTAAGTCATTCCAGTGGCCATTACAAAGTATTGCTGCATAGCAAGCAGTTTGTACTTTGGAAAGATCTAAGCACAATTGCTACAAACCGTGCATGTTGTATATATACAAAATGAAAGGCTCCTCAAATACTGACATACAAATGGGGTAGTATGAAGACAAATGGGCTAGTATGAAGAGACAAATTGTGACCTGATTATCCGAGTTCTGATAAATATAGCCATACCTCTCCATCTTAGAAGGTCCAGAGAGGAGAGAAAATAGTAATGTCTGTCTTGTGTTTTGACATCTTAACATGAAAGGAAGGAAGAAATGGAGGAATTTAGAATTGATTAGGGAAATGTTAGCCAAGATCCTACACTGGGGTTTCAGAGTATAAATCTTCATGTGGTTACATACAGTTGTGCCTAGAACTGCACACAGTATTCCAGGTGCAGTCTCAGGGCCATATTAAGGTTTTCATAAGGCCTAGCCATTCTTGTATTTCGCTCCCTGCCTTGCCTCGATGTACCACTAGAGATGTTTTCATAGTCCGAAAAATCCTGTTTTTGTATACCTTAAAATTTTCGTAGACCCTAGGCACTGTGCCTAAAGTGCCTAAGGGATAAGGTGGCCCAGTGCAATCTGTACAAATTGGAACAGAGTGGCACAACTACTTCCCATGATCTGGACCCTATGCTGCTGTTGATACAGCCTAGGGTTGAATTGGCTTTTTTTGCCACCTCATCGTTGATTCATTATTTAGCTTGTGGACTATTAAACCCCCTAGAACCTTCTCACATGTACTGCTTTCAAGTCAGGTGTCACCCATTGTATATTTGTACATTTCATTTTTTTTCCTGCCTATACAAAATATATTACATTTATTTCTGTTGAAATTAATTTTGTTCGTTTTGGCCCCACTCTCTGCATTTTGTCAACTCACACAGATATATGACACAAACAGGTTCTGGCAATTGTCTTGGATTGCACAATGAGAATTTTTATGCTTTGGAACTGTGCTTTGAGACTTCTGAAACACTGAATCTGGAGTTGCAGATCTTTCAGGTAATTCCAAGAAAATATGAGTAACTATTGGTTTCCATGGTCTGATCCTGATTTGATTTTATGTAATCTTCAGTTCATCTCCAATAACAAATGTCTTCAGAGACTGGTCTATATCTGAGGCAGAGCCAGTCTGCAAAAGATGGGCCGTTTCTACACTAGATGCCATTAGAACATTGTACCATTATAATCCCAGCATTGCTGCTCACACGGTGGTAGCAGGTTAGGAACACTAACCTTCAGTGCCTTCAGCAGATGAGCAGTAGTATTGCCACCAGTGTTCCTTTCGCACTCCTCTGCCCTGCTTTCATCCCACCCCACTGCTCCTGATCGGTCTTTTTTTTTTCCTTTCAAAGCTGCACTAGCACAACACTGTTGTAACTCTACTACAAGCCAGCATTTTCATGCTATAATGCTTAAAAATATATTTTTTAAAAAATAAAAGGTTTGAACCCAAAGGGGAAATTTAAAATAAACACGGAGAGGTCATAGATTTTGAAGTTACCACACCATGGGAGACAGGGAGGGAGGGAGAAGCTGGGCACATCCACGCCCCACCCACTGTTGGGTCTGCAACAACAGGAACACTAAAGGAGGCACTTAGCAGATTTTTTCTGGAAATAGTATAAAGTGCTTCAGCAACGATTGGGGATGGGATAGCAGCTGGATAGCGATGATGTCATGCAGTAGCACGGCTCCTGGACCTGTAGCAACCCACTACTGTAGTGTCATAGCAATGTCATGCAGAAATGGCCATGAACTTCTCTTCTTCTGCTATGTGAAATCTTTCCCCTAGGCCCTGGCACTACATCTGACATGAATTCATTCACTTGGCTAGGGCTTGGGAAGTTTAGTTTTTTGGATTATAACTCCCAGAATCCCCCCAGCCATCATGGCCACTGGGTTTCTGGGAATTTTCCAAGCCACCTTTGTAGGCTATGTCCCAAACATGGCTGCCTGATTGCTGAGTAAGTGGCTGCACAGCAGGAGAGCTGTGTGTACAGCTAGAGAGTTTGTCTCTTGAGCTATCAAACATTTCATGTGTGGAAGTCCTGGCATCTTGGACACCATCCAGCTTGGGAAATTACCTTCTGCCTCCCTAAATACCCCCTGCAGTTTAAATTGGACACAGTCTTCTTCCCTCTGCCTCTTCCAACTGCTCCACAGGGTTTTTGTGATCCGTAAAACAGCTGCCATGAGAAGGAAGGGAAGCAAGGAGCTGCTGGGACTGGGGAACCTAGGATACGGATGACTGTCACCTGCTGACTTGTCAACACCGTTGCCTGTTACGCCTTTGCCCAGGATGTCTTCTGATGCCAGTATTGACCAGGCCTAATGAATACATTCAGATCTGTTGAGTTTGGGGCTTAGGGAGGTGTAGATTTGTGGAATGGATGTCTTGAATACCATTTGTACAGTTTCTAGTAGAAAGCAATAAATAAATGAATATCCTCAATAGATCTTCTGTACCATTAAGAAAAAGGCCAGGTTTATACTGGATGACAGTAGGAAAAGAACCCTTCTGCAGTATTAGCCAGCGAGCATGAACGTGGATATTCATGTCCTGCTAAATACATTTCAGAACACTTCTGACAGCAGTGATTCCATCCTATATAGGCCATTCTGTACATGACAGAATAAATGAACACAATTCAGACATAAGAAATAGGCCTTTTCTGCACCTTAACTTATTTTGCCAACCTCTGGTTGCAATCCCAGCAGTGTCTTTGGTGGAAAGGGAGTGTGACAGGAACACTCCCCTCTGCGCTGGACTGGCTCCCTGCGGAAGAGAGCATGAGGGAAGTGCCTCTTCCTTCCCCAGTGCAGCCAGGCTCTTCCCCATGCTGCGCTGGGGCAGAAAGTGCCTCCATCGCACTTCAGACTCTTCTGCATGGAAGGTAAGTGTGGGAGCATCAGCAATCGGAGATCATTGATGGAGAAAATCCGTCAGTGATTTACCCTGCAATCACGCTGGCTGGTAATGGGAGAAGGACAGGACCATGACAACGTCTTGCAGAAATGTTGTCACAGTCTCACTCCTCTCCCATCCCCATTCCAGGACACCATGTCCATGTGGAAAGCACCATAGTCTCCTAGAACACTTTGGTCTGTTTTGTACAACACAGTCATAGCACTTAGCTAACTCTTTGACTACCATGACTTCATCCTATGGAATCCTGGGATGTGTAGTTTGGTGAGTCATTACAGTTTTTGGCAGAAAATTGTAAATATCTTAGAAAATTCAAAATATCTCATAAATATCTACAAATCCCAGGATTCCATAGGATGCAGCCATGGTAGTTAAAGCGGTATTACAGTGCTATAGTTGTGTAGTGTAAAAAAGGGGTAGGTCACTGGCCCTTTTCACACCTTACCTAGTTCTGGTGTCATCACAAGGGGATCACACGAGAAGCCTCTTGCGAGAGGCACTCATGTCCCTTCTGCTTCCTCTCCGCACCAGCTCCATGCTGGATGGAAGGAAGTGTGAGGGCTCCACCCCTTCCTTCCACAGTGCAGCCAGGTATTTCCCAGGCTGCGCTGGGGGAGGAAGCACGATGGCCACACATCCGGTGGCTCTGCACACAAGGTAAGTGCGCGTGGGGCACGGGAGGGACGCGCGATCGCTCATCATTTTTGGCAACGAGCCGAAAATGATATAGTGCGTGATCACCACAGAATGGCCTCAGGAGCGTCACGTGATTGTGAGGATGTCATGTGGAACAGTCCTCGCAATCCTGAAGTACTCCTGAGGCCACTTCGCAACAGGACTGGTGTGCGAAAAGGGCCACTGTCTTTAAGGGCCTTTCCACACTACACTGTTCTAGTGCTATTATTCCATTTTCAACATCCTGTGGAATTCTGGGGTTTGTAGTTTACTGAGGCCAAAGAGTTCTCTGGCTGAGAATTCTAAATGCCCCACTCTAAACTGCAAACCCCAGGATTCCATAGGATGTTGAAAGTGGAATAATAGCACTAGAACAGTGTAGGGCAAAAAGGCCCTAAGATGGCCTTAATAGAGCAAAGGAAATTCCAATGAAGATTAGAGTCAGAAACGGCTGATTTTATAAATCAACAAGAGGTTCTAATTTATCTCTGGAGTCTTGAATCAGGATCAAGATTTCCTATCATACCACGTATGTTTATTGCTTTATCTAGTACAAGGATCTTTATGTTAGGCAAGTTTTAATAAGGTAACTGTCATTCTCAATATTGTCTATATTTAATTTCTCTCACTATTTACAACTCCCTCTCCCCAACCCTTTGTACCATAACTCTTGAAGTTCTAGGTAACATTTCATCCATGTGATAAAGTAGACTACTGTTCACAAAAGGGTATGCCTCAGTGTGTGTATTAATCTCTAAGATACCTCAGACCTCTTTGTTGCTTCTGGTCAACATTGTTCTGAATATTAAGATCTAGTTGGCCACCTTTGAAATAGGTTCTTGGAAGCTAGAGTAGATGCAGTGAAGAACTACAAGCATGACTTATAGGATGGAAGATCAGCCTGACAAACAGATATTAATTATTGTTAAAAAGGTGATGACATGATTGGAATGACTTCTCAAAAGATCTATACTTGTTGGTTGGGAGGATGTGTGACTAGTGCTAAGCTTGGCCAATTCCGATGAAAAATAAAAATATGCATTGTACCAGGCAGCTGAATTGCTCTTCCTTGGGAGGAGGTGAATTTTTGAACAATACACAACCTGCTAATTGATACTGGAAACAAAGTCCATTATACGTATATGTTCACCAAAGATAAAGACTGGTGAGATAATTGGCAGATGCTGCATTGACACTGAGGCCCTTTTCGCATGGCCAAAAAACCCTGACCAATCACGAGCCACAGGATGGGGAAAAGGTGGGGGAAAGGACTTGCCAATGATGCTGTAATCCAGTGTGAATAGCAGTGTCAATAATGCTACTCATCAGCTTAAGTTGTAAACATGTAGTAGAGAGCATTCATAACCCTATAGCATGACAGAAATGGCAATGCTGGGATTGAAATGGAAGAAGCTATTGAGGTATGGTGCAGTAAGGGTCCAAGTCTTGTAAAAACTGTTCAACAAAGCTGGAACTTACGAACAGAAGTGACTTCCAGCTGCAATTTGCAGTCAAATTTGTAACCAAAAACAATGTATTACACCTTGCCATGTGTGCCAAAAATTGCCCCTCCTCTTCCTGCCATGGCTGTTCACCTCGGGACTACATAATCTCATGCATTGCTCCTGATGTTTAAATGTGGACTTATCTCCCTCTGTTGGTATAAATGGGAAGCTGTAAAGAGTAAAGTACTCTAATAGGCTGGAGGCAGTCATAAGCAAAAGTGGCACTGAAACAATGGCAAATTGGGAGAACAATGGCAACAAATAGGCAATAAGAATCATGAGATCAAGATAGCTGTTGTTTTTAAGTGGTTGGGGCAGAACCCTAGTTAGCTTTTGCCTCTCAGCACTTTGCCCTCCCAGTTAGCACGCTGGAATAGGATGCTACCTGGAAATTGGTAATATATCTTGAATTCCATTCAGCTGTAGCATATGTTGCATCCCAGAATGTAAATGACATCTTCCTTACTTCTTTAGAAGGTATCACTGTTGATATGTAGGCAGTCTGCAGTGGGAATCGGTGCTGATCGAGACCTTCTTGCTCCAAGGAGCAGAAAGTGGTTGATGTATGCAATATAGTTAATTTTCCCCCCTGTCCTGTGTATGTGCTCCAGTTTACTCGGCAGTCCATAGTTACACATCCAAAGAACACTCCTGAATAGCCTTGCATTGTTGAGATAGTAGCTATTGGGGAACAAAACTATTCCCATGCTGTCACTGAAACCAAGCTGGTTGTGAAGCTGAATAAATACCCTCGCAGTCCTTTGAGAAATGCACTCTATTTACTCTGGACCAATGGCTGAATACAGTCATCACTTTGGCATTCTGATAAGGAAGAAAGAAACATACACTCCACTGCAAAGACAAACTCATTGATATTTATTGATTTATTGAAATATTTGTTTACTACCTCTCAGGCTGCTAGGGCTCCTGAGGTGATCTACAGAAGAGGGGGGAAAAAGCTTTTAAAACAAACCAAAACAATTTTCTTTAAAACCAGTTTTTAAAAAATATGCATACACAGATATCAAAACAGCACAGTCCTCCCTGCTGGCAAGAAGCAAAAAAGGAAACAGAGAAACCCTGACTTCTTGTTGGGAGGGAGGCCTACAGCCAAGGTACAGCTATAAAAAAAAAAAGTCCTGTTCTGTGTATATCAGACTGGTCTAGTACAACAGGTCCTTGGTTGAGGATTTCAAATTCTAAGCAAAGTAATATGGGGGAAGCAGTCCTCCAAATATCCTGATCCCAGCAGTTGTAAGGCCATGCAAGTGAAAGCCAGAACATTATCCCTCTTGTTAACCAATCTGTGGATGAGGACACATTAGTCATTTCCACAGTACACTGTTCTAGTGCTATTATTCCACTTTCAACATCCTATGGAATCCTGGGCTTTGTGGTTTAGGGTGGGGCATTTAGAATTCTCAGCCAAAGAGCCCTTTGGCCTCAGTAAACTACAAACCCCAGAATTCCAAAGGATGTTGAAAGTGGAATAATAGCACTAAAACAGTGTAGTGCAGAAATGTCCATTGTCTACTTTTAATGCAGTGGTCTGGGGGACATGGAGAAATAAAATATAAAAATCAGGATTAGACTGTCTGCTGAAAAAGAAAAAAAATCGCATTCACCATCACCTTTGCCAATCCTTTATACACGGCTAGGTTGAACATTATCTTCTCTCAATGAATTGTAACAAATGGAAGGAGCTGTTGAATGCTGTATGGCTCTTGCATTTAGGTTTTCTATTTTCTCTCCCTCTTCCCAGTTCTTTTTTCTCTCTCTTCACTGCAAGATGACACTCATCCATCATCAGCATTTTAAATACACACACATTGCCGAGTTCATCATCCCCCCCTCCCACTTTCTGCTCGTTGCAGGGCTTGGCCTCACTCAACTGCCTTCTCGCTTTCCATCGCCTGCTGAAGTTCTGTAATCCTCTATTTGGTTTAGTTCCACATGGTTTCCTTGTGTACGGATGAAAGAGTTCAATGAGAGAAGAGTAAATTGCACTAAATAATAACAGGCAGCTTGCTCTGATAATTTTCATGATGGCATAGGCACACTCACACACATAGATTCATACACATCCCGCAGTACACAAGTACCAGATATAACAGTGGAAAAATCCCACAGAAAATGGTGAACCTGACCATTGTATTTTGTTCCCTGGTGGTGGTGGGTCCTAACAGCTAATTACCACAATACAAATCCATAGATCTACCAATTCAGATTTTTATCCAATATATTCATAAGGCGTATAGTTTTCTTCTCTTATTCATCTTTACAACAATCTTTTGTTTTAAAAGTATATTATGATTGTCTTTGCAGACAAGGCAGTGAGGCCTAGAGCTGATGTTGGATTGTTCCAGTACTACACTGTTATAGTGCTATTATTCCACTTTCAATATCCTGTGGAATTCTGCGGTTTGCAGTTTACTAAGGCCAAAGAGCTCTCTGGCTGAGAATTCTAAATGTCCCTCCCTAGACTAGAAACCCTAGAATTCCACAGGATGTTGAAGGTGGAATAATAGCACAATAACAGTGTAGGGTGGAAATGGTCTTAGTTTTCAGCAAAAATGTCCTGTATTCGATCCCTGGTAAACGAGATTTTATTCTGAAAACCTGGAGAGCTGCTGCCCATCAGAAGTGACAGTACAGAATTAGATGAGCCAATGCTTTGACAGCATGAGGCAGCTTATTCTGTTCCTATGAATAGTCCACGGGAATCAGTAGAAGTTACAATTATAACATTCTAATCTAAACTGATAGCAAAGGTTATTTTCAAAAATGTAACTTTTCCAAGTTCTGCTAATCTCAGCCAAACTGAATACAAGCAAGGAGAAAAATCTACAAGTGCTGCTAGGCCTCTTTCTTTCTGATTTCTTCATACACTAATTAGAGAAATCAAGAGGACAGAATGTAATATGGAGATGGCAATTTGTTGCAAACTGTGCCGGTCTGCTGGACCCGTATCAAAAAGACCTGGCTCTCAGATTCTGTTCTCTGATACAACATGCATACATATGCAGTGACCTCCCAACGGAAACCAACGGTCCTGATCTTAGATTCCAGTCCTTGTTACACCAGGTGTAAATCCAAAATAACTCCACTGACTCCTTTGGAATCACTCTGGATTTATGGGAGGTGAAACCGAGCTTGCTATCTACCCTGTCTGATTTACGGGTGTAACCGATCTCTAAAATTCTGGCCCGGTATCTTTCCTAGCTGCATATGGAGATGGGCTGGCTTAGGAAAGTTGGAGCAGAGTGCCAGGGACAAGTCATGTCACTGCCTCACTATCCATTTACCAAAGGGGCAGCATTTTGCTGAACTCCATCCATACTTCGTCTCATCAAATGACTGCCGCTCCATGTCAAACATGTTCCTCAGAAAAGAAATGCCCAGGGAGGTGGGGAATCGGCACGGCACCACTAACTGGAATTTGGCATCTCTTTTCCACCACCCTCTCCCCAATAACGTCCTATTTCCCAAAACATTTGTTAGAGAGAAGTTTCTCCTTTCCTTGAAACCTGGATGCTTGTAAACAGCAACAACAACCACAACCACAACCACAACATGAGGGTGTAAGAAAGGAAAAGAGAGGGAGGGAGAATAGAAGCCATCAGAACAAAATGAGCTGGTGGGTTGGCTTGGCTGCACACATGCCACCTAACTTCTGACACGTCATGCATGGCTACTCGGATTTAAACAGAGCAGCTTATTTTAGCCGCAGTTTGTTTTCTGAGAGTACCCCCTTCAAAATGAAAAGGAGGGGGAGGGTTATTTAAAGGGAAACCCCTGAAGTGGCAGACCTGAACACTACTAATTATAGAAAGCAGAAGGTGCACGGAAGCTAAAGGAGGGAAACTGCTTTTCACAGCTAGCCGTCGGGATTGGCATTTTCTGCAGAGGCAGTGCCTCATTTAAACTAAGTGAGGCTTAATGGAAAAGGGAAGGATTGGCCCTGTCGGGATAGGAGTCAGGCCTACAGAGAATTATCCTTAACCAGTAGCAGGATGGCAGAACCGTGGAGGGCCCAAGGCCTTGGGCTGAGAAGAGCCAGTCAGTTATGTAAATTGGAACTAATGAAATCCAACCCAGGTGGCATCATTAATTAGAGTAAATCAGCCTGTATTGCCCTGGTGCCAAAATAGGGAAGAGATGGTCGGGGGTGGGCAGTCGGGCGCGGGACAGGACTGGAGGAAAGCTGGAGGAGGCCAGCAGCCCAGCACGCCATGACCCTCAGGTACCAATTCAGCATTTAATAGGCACAGTAGAGGCGTGAGAGTTGAGTCAAGGAATACTGTAGAGTTACTTCTGCAGTAATTATGTCTGTGAAAACTTTTAGCCCAAGAACATAAGAACAGCCATTCTGGAAAAGACCAAAGGCCTCCCTAGCCCAAAAATCTCTTTCCTGGTGGGCAAACAGATGCCTGCTGAAAGTCCACAAGTTGGACAGGAGTTCAATAGCACCCTCCTGCCTTTGGTCCCCAGAAATCAGTATTCAGAGGAATACTGTATCAGGTGCTGGAGGCAATATATAATCGTCATAGCTATAGCCCATGGATAGCCTTATTCTCTATGAATTTGTCTAATCTGCCAAAGCTGATGGGTGTCACTACATCCTGGAGCAGTAAATTCCAGAATTTGTCTTCAAGAGGCCCAGAAATCCTACTTTATAGAGGGCAGTCTTCTATTTGACAGACTGTAAAAACAACAGTCATTCGTTTCTGGACAGTCCCTAACTGAAAGGTAGTCCAGACCTACTGGGATGAAGTATATTGCATTTTTCTTTTAGCTTATAGTAATTGTTTCTATATTTGGAGCTATCCCAACAAATTAGCATAGACACACTGAATGCAAAACTCTTTCCTCTTTTTGGTACTACCTCTTTTGTGTCAATATGAAAGTGGCTACCCTACTGTGCTCCACATGAATGTTCTGGTATATGTTGTCCAGAAAAATGGAGCATCTCTTAAAACAGAGGTGGGTAGCTTTGTCTCTCCTGAAGTTGTAGTACTGCGATCCCTATTAGTCCTCACCACTGATTATACTAGCTTGGGATGAGGGGAGTCACAGCCCAACAATATCTGGAAGGCCACAAATCCTGGCTCAATTGGGCTTTAGTGCTCAGCCAGTGCAAGATCTGCCCACACTCAGAATTAGCGACAGATCCAGGGCTTGCAAGATCAAAGCACCAGCACTTTTTGATTGGAAAGGTCTACAATATCATCAGCCAAAACCCCTCTGTGCATGTTGCTGGCATAACTGCAATCTTTAGCAGGAAGTCAAATGAATTTTTCCTAGCAACATTATATTTTTATGAGGTGTCACATTTATTATGTAGAGTAGCTTTGATTGGATTGGATTTGAATAGGCAATAAGACTTGTTGACCTGGTCCTGGTAATGATGGAAAACTACTAGAACTGCTTTGTTGATTTGGATCAACATAGCTCCTTGTATTTTGAGGCTCTCTTGGGTGGTGTATGTGGCTATGGAAACTTTCATGTTGAGTACCTGCATTTCAGAACTTACCACTAACACCCCTGCTGGCTGTGTGGAAAGTATGCACCAGTAATGCATCAAGGCCAAGCCATTTTCAAACCAACCAGTGGACGTGCAGCTATGCAGCTTTATTACAAAATGCCTCTCCTTTCTGTATATGTTCTTCATGGTTATCCCTCTCCTAGTGTGCATCCATCAGCTGTTGGTTCTACCTGCAGATGTTCACAGTGGCCGCTAGAGTTTTGAGTGATGCGATAAATGCCAAATGGAGGATAGATTCCAGTTTCCCTGAGTCTGATGGAAAGAGGAATGGTAGCTGCAACAACAGTGGTGGGAGGCAAAGACTTCTTTTTTCTGTCATGCTATTGAAGTAGTATCCACTTGCTCCTCCCTCCAGTGTACCTACTTCCCCACAGCTTTACATCTCCTGGTCTTCTTAGTTTTACTCCCAGGACTATTAGATGTCACTTATTTTGAGGGAGTGCCCTTATTTTAGAGCTCTCATGCTCTGGAGAGACTCATAAAACACACACCCTGCACACAGAGCACCAAAAGTGTCTTGTGGTTGCAGGATTTCTGTCTGCAAAAATCTAACTGGCTCTTCTATCCCTCCACCCTCCCTGCCCACCCAGTGTGGCTGTATAGGCTTCTATACACTGTCACTGGCCAAACAGATGGAAGCGGGAGCTAATGTGTGTACATCAGCTGCATCCAGCCCAGAAGCTGATCTATAAACTAATCCCACCCTGATCTATAGCCTAATTCACCTAAAACACAATTACAATCTGGAGGAGAAAAATATTGATTTCAAAATTGCTTTGCAGCTGGTGGAATGGAGGTGTGGGGGGGCACAGAATGGTAGTGGGGAAAGGAGGGAGAGGCAGATAAGTACTCAGGAGACTGCAAGCATTCTTGATGGAGGGGAACAATCTGTGACTGGGAGAACATGGCCGCCTAGCTTAAGGAAGGCTGAGGAAGAAGGAAAATTTGGTATCTTTTCAAAAGCCCTTCCTCTAAGAATCAGCAGTCACAGGTCCTTGAGCCACATCTCATCAGTGAGTGTATGGGAGCAGACCGAAGTGTGTTTGAAAGTCGAATAACAGACAGGAGGATCACATTTCTGCTATAGCTGTGCTGCTGGAAGGAGAGAAAGTAATGGAGGCAGGAATAGGTGTGGCAGCAGAGAGAAAAAAGGGCTATGGGCACTGCAGTGATGGGGAGGGGGTAGCGTCCAACCATCCCAGGAAACAGAAAGGGAGTTTTATTTCTGATAAGGACAGCTTTCATTGCCATCTTCTGCTGCCACTACATGCCCTCCAACATTTCACAGATAAAAGTGGGACACGTATGGCCAAGGAACATCAGTGTGTGGTCAGGGTGGCAAAAGTTATTTATGCAGAAGAACTGACAAGCTAGGAGAGACTGCAGCAGTATGCTTTTGCCTGAGCCTGCTGGGAAGGATAGGACTTCACCTGTGCCTTTCCTCTACCCTCTACTGAATTAATTGAGTGTGAACTATTTTTGCACCTTGAGCTCATTTAGTGGCAACTGAAGTAAGATGAGGACAAAAGGGGAAGGTGTGAAGAGGACAGAGAAACAGGGACATTTTTAAAGCTTGTGAAAAAGTGGAATGATAGATGTTTGATCAAGACTATCCCTGCCCAGCCAGAACACTCTGAAGAGACATCACTATGCCCAGGTGAAGAAAGTGACATATTTGCCAGTGACAGTTGCCCTTACACTGGTTCAAATCACCAAGAGGATTCAAGCCAGAAGCAGAACGGAGCAATGGATTCCATTCGCAGCAACCATGTAACGGAGAGAAGGCTGCAGATAGGAACTGGGAAAGAACAGCAGTGAATTGTGGTTCAAAGGCTGAGCAGTAGTTCGGGCAGTGGGAGGTTCGGCCAGTCTGAAAGCAGGTGTGTCTGAAGTGTGAATCTCACATTTGTTGGGGAAGCCCTGCCTTCAAAGGCAGAATTATTCCTAAAACTGGTGTCAGAGCTTTGAAAATTTCCTTTTTTATATTTCAGAAACATTCTGGCTGAGTTGCAATCCAAAAATTGAATTTTCCAGCATCTTAATAGGATGCATTCATTCCAGCTCCCCTATGTGCAAGCGGATTATGTTGCCACATTTCACTGTCCTGGTCATTTCCTAGAGACCTCTGTAAAGATCATTGCATCACTGTGTCTAAACTCTGTCCACCTAATACATACTTCCTGACCTGAATCATGAGAAAGGGAATGTATTTAAGGTGCCAACAGATACAGTAGAGCCCATCCTGCCCCTGCTCTTCTAAGCAGAACCAAGGTCAGAGCATATCATCAAATTGACTTGTTTAATTGTCCTGCAACTGACAATATTTCTACATTATGAAATAATTCTCATGCAGTTCAAATTCCACTTATTTTGCTCAGAAGTAAGCCTGACTTTGTGTAGTTTGGCTTCCATGTTATGCTAAATGTTCCTAGTAGGGGTTTTATCACATGCTGGTTTGTTGCACAACTGCACTGGCTTACTTCCGTTTTTGATATCTCCTTATCACATGATGTTGTCACTCTCCTGTTGTTGAATTGTGTTCCCATCATTATTGGGTTCTTTTTATTCATTCAGGGGAAAGACCTGTGAACGGTTCCAATAATGCTGCATATCCACTATTGTGTGCGATAGTGTCATTCTGCTGCAGTTCTGATATTGTGACAATCATGTGGTGTCAGTGGGTGTTTTCTTCCCCTTTCCCCTTCCCTATCCCCAAGCAGGGTGAGGTCATTGCACTTCTACTGTCTGGACAAAGAGGACATCATGCTGTAGGTGAACAATGTTGCTTTCATTCCATTCCCCAGTACATTTTTAACTTTTTCACTTTTGATGTAATTGCATACTTGCACTGCCCTGGTAGTCACCAGCGTGCAACAATTACACCGTTATGGCAAAACAGCGAACCACAACTCTGGAAGAGCGAAATGCCAAAGTGGCAGCACAACAGGAAAACACAATGCTGAAATGACAGAGAGGAAGTCTCCTGAGATGTTGAAATTGTGTAAAGAAAAAAAAAATACAGCACATGCAATAAGTAGTATGGACAGGGGAAGGGAGGCAGGATCAGTGGACTGGTGCAGAAGACCAACTGCAGGAATGTGCATCACCAAACCAGCAGCATAGCATTATTGCAGAGATGGTGTGATAGTGACTGTTTCTATACTGATATGTTTTCATTTCCTTAAATAATGCCATTTCTACGAGACAACAGGCTGGTGTGATAAAGCCTTAGGTTTTCAGCTTTGAGAGCTTGTCCTACAAGACAGGCAAATCATAATTACAGCAGGATAATAGTATCTTTGGCAGAGTCATTCCTCTTCTGTTGTTCTCCCAGTGGGAGACTGTTTAGAAAGTGTTTCTTTTATATACAATAGGGCCAACTTCATGTAATAAGTCCCAGCCAAAGATGCTATTATCTTGCTATAATTGCAATTCACCTTCCTTGCATGATGAGGTCCTAAACTTCTGCTGTTTCAGTTGTTAAGCCACATTGGCTATACCTTCAGTTTGTGTGCATGGAGAATGTTATACCTTGAAAATCTTATAATTTTATTTGTGCAGGTATTCTACCCAGCAAAGCAGATTGCAAATGTTTCACCTTGTCTATGTCATAGTTCATAGCTGCTGTGGCCAACTCAACAACTGCTGATGACTCTCTTCATACTTAGCTAGGCTGGTCTTCAGATGGCAGGCATGCAGTCTACCACTGAGGCTGTACTCAAAGCCTTACCAGCCTGCAAGAGCCCAGGGTCATCTCCACAATATGATGAAGCAGCATAGTAAGATGCTGATGAGGATGCATCCAAAAACATATGAAGAAATGTAGCTTTCTTCAGCTTTGAGTTGCTTTATGGATCTCACTAAGATGAAAAATAGTTGAAAACTGGGTTGTATGTTGACATCTTCTGCAACTAGGTTAAGCCAAAACCACAAGTTTTGATGAAAGCTTGAGATTTTTGTTCTCCTGTAGTCGTCTAAGACTTTACTTCCTTTGCTTTCTTCAGAATGCAGTTAGTTGTCCTTGGTGGATCTTAAGCAGTAATAGCTGGTCAGCAGTTTTCTCATCATCCTGCAAGATGTCTCTTGATCATATATCCCAAGTTCAGATCAGAGATTACAACTCACAGAACCTCTTCCCCCATATCCCGTATGGCCACTGGAGAGGTTGGCTGGGTGATTCTGAGAGTTACAGTCTGTAGTGAACTTAGCTTGTACCACCAGGTAGATGGGTTTTGGAGTCCTACTGAGCATCATGGCCAAATGCTAACAGCTGTCCAGTAGTGTGAAAAAGCTAACTTGTATTAATGACCTTGCTCAATACTTTTTGCATGCACTTTGCAGTTTGAGGCTGGGAAAGATATGAAGGCTGGGAACCAGCTGTGGGAGAGAATTTTTCACTGTTGCTAATGTACTTGTACAGTTCTCATAACTTTTGGGGAGAGGCGAGTCATGCTTCTGTACTTTGATTTTCTTTGTTTGCTTCTATATTATATAACCTTTGGGTATCCATCTTGCACTTGTTTCAGCCTGTGAGGGCACCGCAACCTAGATATTCAGTGAAAAGGATTTGATCTGATTGTTGACTGAAGAGATAAGTCTGAGTAGAATTTGTTTGGAGGCCCAGTTCTACCATGAGTTGTGGGGGGTGCTGGATCCCACTGGTGAAAGGGCTGGAATACTTCTCTGCTGTGTACCATCTGCTACATCATTTGCCATCAAGAAAGCTTATCCTATAGCACTAGTGTGTACCACTGTCAGGCACCAAAAAACCCTTGGAGAGTCTAGAACTACACTCAATTCCAGAGCAAGACACAGTCCACAAAAGGAACATTTCCAAGCTCTGAATTTGCTGCCTAGGCTGTATGACCCTGATCCATTGGGTAATGCATTTCAGTATGCAACTGAAAAGTGACTTTACTTGTGGAAATGTTATACATTTCTGATTGTTTTATGTACTGATGCTAGATTCTGTCAGCAAGGATGCCACTATCATTAACTAACCAAATTATTCTGCAGCATTTGAAAAACACTTCTGTAGTCAGCCCACTCTAGGCTGATTTCTCTCTCCTGGCAGCAGCATTTGAAAGGATGATATATGGCATGCAAAGGGAGGAAGGATATATTTAATGGCAGATGGAAGTGTTCGATCGATTACACAGACAAGACATGAAATACTATCATAGATGGCCTGTTACAGAATTTACTAAACATTTATGGAGAGCAATGGTATAGTTACTGGGCCAACACTCAAATACTCTCTCTCCCTAGGACAGTATTTCATTCTATTCCCTGCCCCAGCCAGACTACAAAGCAGAGTTGCTGGATCTGTGGCCCTCCAGAAGTTTTAGGCTTCAATTCCTAGAAGCTCCAGCCAGCATGGCCAATAATAAAGGGTTGTTGGAGTTCAAGTCCACAACATCTGGAGAGCCAAAGTTTCTATGCTTCTGCTACAATGCTTCTCTCCTGGCTGTTCCTGATTGTTCAGTTCAGATTCTGATTGACCGGATATGGTTTAAGAAGGCTGCCTGTTCTCAGCCTAGATCTTCCTATACATTTATTTTTGCTTTTCTATTCAGTACCACATTCCCTTGTAGATAATCTGTCAGGAACTACATGCCACAGTGGGCAAAGGATGAAGCCTAGAGTTTATCCATTTCCTCCTGTCTTCATCCAAACTGTTGAAGGAAGGGTCGAATTGTTCTTGGATCATTTTGCATAGGACTTTTGGAATTAGATCAAGGGCCACATGTGGTCAACACAAGGGTTGCAGGCAGCAACAGGACTTTGGGCAGCAACAGTGCTTCACTCCTTTCCAGTGTGTTCCAGAAGCCCTCCCAAATCCTAAATTTAGGATTTCTGCTGCCTGCACACTCTGGTGAATAGTACTGGTGAATAACTTTAACCCCATGTAATTGTTTTGTTACCTTTGGTTGTCTTACTGATCCTTACCATCTGTTTCTTTATGACAATGAGTTTCACAGGTCAACTATTAATGATGCATTTGGTTTTTTGGTATCTTGCTGCTGTTGAATTATTCCAATAATTCCTAATTCTTGAATTATGACCATTTCCTCACTAGACTATTATAGTGCTATTATTCTACTTTCAACATCCTATGGAATCCTGGGGTTTGGAGTCTAGGGAGGGGCCTGGACTGCAAACCTCAGGATTCCATAGGATGTTGAAAGTGGAATAATAACACTATAACAGTCTAGGGCAAAAAGACAGCAAGTATGTAAGACATCCAAACTACTTTGGTTCACAGTGGTTGTGATATAATTGTAGTATCATTTACTGAGTGGTGCAGGCTTAGAAACCCAGATATGTTGCCAGATGAAGCGCCTAGCTGTTCTTATTGCCGATCGTGCTCCCACTTGTCTTATGCTTCTTATCATGCCCATCAGTATGGTATCAGTTCATTTGGCACAAAGACTGAAATCTGGAAAAGGGTAGTACAAGGGTGGCAGCTGTTGAGACAACAGCATCAGATGCATATAATTTCTTTCAAAATTAGATTTATTGAAGTCCTGTCTGGTGGAAATCACTGTACCATGAAACACTCAGCATATGGATTTGATCATTGACTTATGCCTGACTACATTTTTCATTAGGGAAAATATTGGCTGTGAATGGTCTGACCTCATAATCTCTGTATTTTAAACAATAACCAGTGGAAAACAAACAAAACAGGGGTGGGAGTGGGGAGCAGGACGATTCATCTCAAGTGCTCTATTGTGCTAGGAGTAAGTCTCCACCCCCATTGATGAAATGGTTTCTCTTACCTATATTTTTTTTAAAAAAAATGGAAGCTAGAATTGATATGAAAGAACTCTTTCTCTGCCTTATTTCAGACAAATGCAGGGAGAAGACTGAGAAACCCTATTTTCTTTTCTGGCTAAGCTAAACGAAGGATGCCCTTGCTGTTATGCACAGTGATTTGTTTTTTTGTAGCTATGTAAATAGTAGTGCATGGTATTATAGCTTGCAGTGGCTCTTCAAAGCTGCTACAGATCGCAGTGTGAATGGCACAGGGACAAAGTGTTGAAAGCATGGTTAGTTGTTGTAAGACTTCAAGTCAACTCCAATTTATAGTGATCCTCTCATAGGGTTTTCTTGGCAAGATTTATTCAAATGAGGTTTACCATTGCTTTCCTCTTAGGCTGAGCAAATATAATTTGCTCAAGGTCACTTGGTGGGCTTCCATGGGTGAACAGGAATTTGAACTCTGGTTGTAGTCCAAGATGCAAACCACTTCACCACACAGGCTCTCCATGGTATGCGTAGATACTTCAACCGGCAAATGAAAAGTCCATTGGGACTAGCTGCACATTCTAGCACGTGCAGCTTGAAATATGCTGTCCCCAGAGAGAGTCAGGACCAAGCTGTTAGTCTCTCAGTTTGTATTTGTCCGTGCTTGAGTTGAGGGCAGGATATGAAAAACACACTGGCCTGAATCCAATTACTAATCCCAAATAGTCTAGATCTAATGAATCAATGCGATTTACCTAGATGTTGAGTCAACATTCAACAACAGATGCAGTGGATCTACTCCTATTGGGTCAAACCAATAGGTTTCAGACTGTAGTCACAACTGTGTTGAGTCTTTTCAAGGTCTGCCTATATTCTCAACCAATTCTTTGTTTGGATTCAGTTTTGTGAGACGCTGGGTTTTTTTCTTCTCACCTGGAAATTTGAATATATTTTCCTCACACATTCCCCATGCCACTACTCCATTTTTAAACTGATTTTTCCATTGACTAAAATGTGTGTACGTACATTTTCCCCCAGCTCTATGCATTTTAGTCATCCACATTTTTTATAATGTATTCATGATTTGGGCTGTGTTTTTCCAAGATAAACAGTAAGTATTGCAAGTGTGAAAATTATGTAAGGTTTATTTCAAGAGGTACGAGCTGGATATTTTCATCTGGTATTTCAACTCCTAGAAATTCTTTTTGATCCTCATTCTGGTGTGGAAGAAGCTTGAACTGGCATAAACAGGGGATCCAGTCAGCTAACGGAGAGAAAGAAATGGGTACCTTAGTACAATAAGTTGAAATTCCACAAGTGTGTTCAGAGCTACTTCTGATCACGTTTAATTTCATAATTAGCAAAATGACCACTTGTATAATAATATAACTATGTATATCCATGATAATGCATATACACACACACACACGCTATCAACAAGATATAATGAATATGGATGCATAATCCATCATAGATCTTTGAAAATGCCAAGCATTTACATTAACTATAGTTCTTTGTATCTTATATTGTCATAGCATATTAAATATTTACTTCCTGTGCCAGCTGGTGGATGTATGTGAGGATATTCTTCAGACTGTAGATAACATGTTTTTCCTTCCGCTCCTGCTTTTGGAATTACTCCATTGTCATCAAATGCAGTACCTGTAGTATGTGATGGTGGTTAGAAGTTAGAAAAGTTACTTTTTTGGCTTAAAACTCCAAGAATACCAATCCAGCATGTTGAAGATTCTGGGAGTTGTGGGAATTAAAGCATAGTCTACAACGCACCAGAGCCATGCGTGGCAGACCAATGCCTTTTGGAGTTCCATTCTGTAGCGTCATCCAGTAATATAACATCCAGATCTCAGAACAATCATAGGAACATAGATATGGGAAGGATTAAGAGAACCATTTAAAAATCTTAATAAAGTGTATCTGAAAATTCACATGCATAGAAAAAGTTGAAAGATCATATTGGGCTCATGTTTCCACTGGCTGTGAGGATGAAACTGCCAGAGGTCACATCAAAATTGGTCATTAAAATAAAAGTCACTCAGAGATCTGCCCTGTCTAACCCTGAGGTGACGATTTTAGGTTGCTAAGGGCAGAGAAAGTACACAGCAAAAGGATTTGCTGTCCAAGTTCCACACAATGTAGGGTCTGATTAATTTGATTGTGAGAGATTTATGCTTAATCCTGACAAAGATCTGAGGGTTTCTCAAAGAACTTAATAGTATCAGCTGAAGAAAAGACCAAGGTCAACATTTTGGTTCCAGGACCAAATGACCATGACTGAATACAATTTTTACAGCATCAAGAGGAAGTGAGATACATATCATGCCATCTATTTTGCAACACCAAAGCACATAAGAGACAGTTTTATAGCAATGGCAGCGAGGTTAATAAAACTTGCTTTATATTGTACCAGATCTTTCTGCTTTTCCTTGTGAGCATTCATTTGATATGACTGAAGAAATCTTCAGTCCATGTCTCACTTTTGTCAACTTTGGTTTGCTTTCCATGTTTTGTTATAAGCCATAAGTTACCAAGAGGAATTATTTCTGTTGTTGTTGTTAGATCATTTTTTAAAAATTGGCTCCAGGCAGCATCACAGAACAAAGAAACCAAATACCCGTGAAAAGAGCTAATCACAAGTGGCTAATTATTTCCCCCCTCCTTCTCCTCCCTCCCCAAATCATGAAATATTATCCCCATGAAAAAAGGAAAACGTATCTTCACTCATGATCTTTTCATGGATTTTATGCACCTAATTCATCAAACTAGAAACACTTCTGCTTATCTCCCATCAGTTAAGAATAAAGCAAGTGATCCCACTGATTACAGTGCGTGGGGGGGTGGAGGTTCTAATTTATAGCTCTTGGGACATGCCCCAAAATAATAGCCCTCCTCACTCTGGACAGAACTTTATGGTACAATTCCAAACTCAGATACCTAATGTCCTACTAGTTTGATGGGTGTTTATTTATTACCTACATTTATACCCCAGCTTTTCTTCAAAGAACTCGTAGTAGTATATTTTTAGCCTCACAACAATCCTGAGAGGTTGCTCAGGCTGAAAGAAGGTAACTGGTCCAAGGTCACCAAGGCTCAGTGGGGACTTGCACCTGGATCTCTCAAGACCCAGTCCAACACAGTAAATGCTACACCACATTAGCTCTTCTTGGGAACAAGGCCCGTGTTTGACCTTGAATGGTGTTCTTGGGCTTTTCATAACTTTACATCAGAACAGACTTTGTTCTATGAAGCTGTCTCTGATACATTCTTCCCATTTAAGCAACTGTTTAAAACAAACAAGCCAAGAATTAACAAGGATGTACAATATTTTCAGATCATCATCAGATACCTGAATAGCCTTGGCATTTGGTCTCCATTTTCCAGCTGGGTGAGTGGGTAGACAGTGCTGCCTCCCTCTCCCTGGCAGATCTTACCAAAGTATGAATATTTCTTCCAAGCTAAACAACATCTTAAAAACAAACATGCAGTCACTAGAGGTGTACAGAGATCTCGCTGCACTCTTTCTTTTTCTGAATGAAATGTATCATCTCAACAAAACTGAAATATTCAACTAAGTTCTGTACAAAATATAAAGACCTGGTCTGAGACGCCCCTGGGTCATCCTAACTAGAGTTGACCCATTGAATCAACAAAGTCTATGTATGTATATCAGTTGACTCAATGCATCTATTCTAGTTGGAAGTAACACATAGGATTCAGGCCAGCTGTCTTTCTGGATCAAAGTCCACCAGTGATATAGACTCGAGTCGATTGACTCAGACTCAAGTCAGACTTAAATCGTTTCAGTGACTCAACTCAGACTGGACTCTGCCATAAAGGATGCACTGACTCGACTCGACTCGACTCAACTTGACTCGAGACTTGTATATTTTTAGGGATCGACTTGCTGCCTTTGGTTCAGTAATATAATATATTCATCTAGAAATCTTACAGCTTTGAACAATACTTCCATCTCTTTTTGCCTACTTGTCACATGACAATCTCTCTCAAGCCCAAAGTGTGGGTGCATTTCTCAGAGGGGAACAGCAAATGGGTTAGGCAATGGGCTTGAGGCAGGCTTGAGATCTGCTCAGCACTCTGACTTTGCTGCATATTGGAGGAGCCTTCTAAAACATTTCCAAAGAGGTGTATTTCTCAGAGGGGAACATCAAATGTGTTAGACAGTGGGATTGAGGAGGAAGGATCCTTCCTTCTAAAGCTTTTGAAGCTTCTGTAGTGGGGAGTAAGAAAAATCCTATTCCCCACTTCTGAAAAAGCCTCCAGCTTCGGAAGTGGGAAGTAAGAAGAATTCTATTCCCCACTTCTGAAGTTGCAGACTCTTTTATGCCCATTAGCACAAAAGTCTCCAGCTTTGGAAAGGTGGGGGGGGGGTAAGAAGGATCCTACTCTCCACTTCTGAAGCTGCAGATGGCAAAATCACAAATGTGGAGGGCCAATTCTGCTTAAATTATTAAAATTGACTTTATTTGACTCTGTCCTGAAATTCTGGAATATGGGTTGCGGTATAACGTTGGCTCCCAGACTTGAGACTTGACTTGAAAATATCTTCAAGGACTTGAGACTTGACTTGAGACTTGGAGTGAAAGAGATCACTGTAAAAGACATCACATACATCACTGTCTTTTTCCAACAGTGATTAGCTAGATGCTCCCGGACGCTTGCTGGTGACTTTCAGGCCCTTTTCGCATGGCAATTGCGAGGAGCTGTTCACATGACATCCTCGCAATCATGCAACGCTGCTGATCGTGCACTATTTCATTTTCGGCTTGTAGCCGAAAATGGTGCACGATAGCGCATTGCTCCAGGGCCCCGCGCGCACTTACTGTGTGTGCGGAGCTTCTGGAGCCGCAGCACTCGCACTTCCTGCATCAGAGCAGCCTGGGAAAATCCCAGGCTGTGCTGTGGAAGGAAGAGGTGGAGCTTTTATGTTGCCTGCCAGCAGGCAGGCAACAACTGCAGAGCCAAAGCAGTGGGGACGCGAGAGCCCCAGCACTGAGAAAAGGTAAGTTGCAGAAAGCGCCCCACTCCTTCTCCCTTTTTCTTTCTCATTCAGCATGCAATATTAGGCTCTTCCAGGCTAGTTTTAAAAAGCATGAGTTCTTGTATACATTTTCTTGGGTTTTGCTGGCTTTTGCCAGTTGTTTTCACTTTGTCCTTGTCCACTCATTCCATTCTTATTTAGGACTGTTTATAACAATTACTTGGATCTGCACTACCTGTCTTCCAAAAGTTTTTCTAGAACTGAGGGATAGTTTGGTGAAGTTTTCCTGTGGTTAATTTTCTCTCCTCTGGATTTTTTTTTAAATCTTAGAGTTATATAATCATAATGCAAAAGTGCCATTGCACTGATGCACTATAACTCTTTAAAAATGATACTAAAAAGTGAGAAAAGAGGAGAAATGTAGGGTGTCTTTTTGTTTCAATATTTTTCAAAATTAAAAAAAAAAACCAGTTGTAAGTGGGAATGAAAGTGGGAAAGTAGGAAGCAGGTGCAACGAACAGCAGCTGATTCCCCAACAGAAATGCTATTTGGTTATTTTTGTTTTAGGGCAAAAAGTAGAAATATGTCTCCAAGTGCTCAGTGGATGGTTTTTAATTTTTTACTTATTTTGAAACAAGTCTAATGCATTTTGGCCCATAGGCCAAGCACAGAACTGTGTTGGGCTTGTTTCAAAATAATTTTTTTAAAAAATCCACTGAGCGCCTGGAGACGTATCTCCCTCTTTTCCCCAAGGATTCTGTGGGTGCTCTCCAGTATTTCCCTTTTCTTTTCTTTTTTCAAACAAAAACTATAGTAACAAATAAAGCAACCTCCAGCAACCTCCTGACACATTTTCTCCATCTGACAGAGCCCACTGAGAGGTGTACGTCATCTGTTCATGGAGGTTGCATTTAACTATCAGGGCTTGAGAGATCTAGACAGACCTATCCTCTCTGAATCTATCACACTCTTTTCTTTTTAAAGCCATTCTGTCTTAAATCTTACTTATTTATTTTACCAGTTTAGCATATTACTAAATTGCTCCCTCAGGGAACTGAATGTGATGATGTATCTTACAGATAAAACATCAATCAACAAACCAGAAATAAGGATTATATAATATAACAGTAGGAGTAAACATGGGGGAGAGAGAAAGGCAGAGGCAGACAGAGGCCTATTCCTTTCTGCACCCTACCTTTTCACAGTGGCATCCAGTGGGGATCCCAGCATTGGCGTTGCTGCGAGGGGAGTGTGATGGGAGCACTCTCCTCCACACTGGCTATCTCCGTGATGAAGAAAGCACAGTGGCTCCACCTCTTCCTTCTGCTGCACAGCCAGGTACTTTCCCAGGCTGCGCTGGGACAGGAAGTGCAGCCATTGAGCTTCTGGGTCTTCCACAGACCAGGTAAGTCTTAGGATGGTGGTGTGGTCATGGGTTATTGATGGGGAAAACCCATCAATGATTTAATTTGTTCTTGCACCACCTAGGGATGGGAGAAGGACGGGACTGCAACAACGTCATGCAAAAGTGTCATTGCAGTCCTGTCCTTCTTCTGTCTCTATGGCCAGTTGGGAGGGTGGTGCACAAAGGGCCAGAGAGGAGAGAAACACCATTCCGTGCAATCAAAAAGGTTAGAGACCAAGCCTTTAAAAACTGCTGAAAGCGTTACAGAACAACATAGTGTTCCACTAGTCATCTGAAGCAGTAGAAGACCAGCAGAGGGCCAGTCTGACCACTCTAGGAAGGGAGTGCCAGAATTGGGCTACTCTCAGGGAAAAGACCCTTTTCTAGAGAATGGGACAAGCCTTCAATGACAACTGAAATTATGGGCAGGTTCATATGGGAGAAGACAATCCTTCAGATATCCTGACCCCCAGCCATTTAGCACTTTATGGGTAAAAACTGGAGATATTGGTTATTTGGGCATTGCCCCTCAAATAAAACTCTTGTCCTCCCAATGAAATTTTCCTTTAGTCTTCAGATTTCTAATATTGCAGAGGATGAGACACTGAAAATCATTCACACCTGGCATTCTTTCTATTTGCTGTGTTTGTCTTTCCTTGGTAACTTTACCTGCACCTTTTCCTTGGCTTCCCAACTGTATTTCTAAATGCCCAACTGAAGTTTTGAATTACTGAAATGCTAAAAATTTGAGGACTGAAGGAAAGTTTCATGGAGGGGGCAGAATTCTTATTTAGCTGGCAATTCTCCCATTTTGCCCCCTCTAGCTATACCCCTGGCTGAAAAACAAACTGGAAGCAAGCAAAGTTTTCCAAGACTGTTATCATATGATCTGTAAACTTATGTCTGATAGCGGTTTGCCCACCATGTTTTACATTATTTCTAAAGACAGACCCATTTGGGATATGTTGCAATAATTCAGGAGAGAAATGGTAAAGGCATAGATCACAGTGATTTTCCATCCCTGCATCCTTGTGGTGACAAACTCAACATATTTTCTAAGCTTGTTGCATTGTTGGATACTGCACACCCTATGAGGTAATTAGAACTTTAACTAAGTATAAGTACAATCCTATACATGTTTACCTGAGATTAAGTCCCATTGAATACAATAAAGTTTATGACTATATAGCATTGCACTAGAGTGAGAAAAAGCTGCCTATTGGCCACGCTGACTAGGAGATGCTGGGAGTTGTAGTTCATAAAATAACTTTTCCAAGCTCTGGTTAATACATTGTTATGTTGTGGTAAGAAGTATTGCTATGTAAATGTTGAAATGTCAAGAAACATGCTGGGATGTAAGCAAAAATCTTGCAATCTTATGGTTTATAGAATTTTTTAAAAAGGTTTACTGCAGAAACTTTAGCAAGCCTGCCAAAGAGCTACAGCCCAGGAAACGAGCACTAGAATGTCAATATGGTGGCATTTTAACAGCTTTTATTAATGTTTGAAAGCAAACAGCAGGTGTGGAATGGGCCAGGAACAGCAATTGCATCAACCGAATCATATAGCTTGTCATCTGCATACCTATAACCCACTGACCTTTGGGGTTTCTTTCTGCATTCAGGAGTTATGTTCTCATTTATTTGTTCCATTCTGCATTCAAAATGTGGTCTTAAAAGAGAAAGAAAGAGAATGCAGAAGCATGAAAAGTTGGAGGGCAGAGTCCTGGTGGATTTCCAAGCGAAGCCTTGTTATATATTGCTTCCAGCCAAAGCCTTTTTTGTGAAAAAGCAAATGCAAAAGGGGACCATCTGGGGGAATGAAAGCACATTTGAATCAATAGGATAAAGTTAACAGAATGAAAAAAAGATAAAATAGAATGAACCAAATGGGATAAAAATTCCTGTGGATATATTAAAGCTCAATAACAGATTTCACGGCAGCTGTGGCATCATACTACAGGCCAAAACCTCTTCTAGTGTAACTCTGGATAGCTTTCATCACTGATGCTTTACAGTAGGTTGGATAATCTGGGTACTGAAGCAACCCTAAGGTGAACCTATCATGGTGTTTTCTTGGCAAACTTTTGCGTTTGCCTTGCGCAAGCTCACCCAGTGGGTTTCCATGGCTGAGTGGGGATTTCAACCCTGGTGTCCAAGAATCCTGGTCCAATGTCCAAACCCTACACCGTGATGACACTCTATAATATGTACAGCATATAGTAACTATAGTACTTTTCTAAATTTCCATGGTAATTGAGCTTGGAAATTACCAGGTACAAATATTGAGTCGATTGAAATTAATTCCTTTCCCAGTAATTAAGACACAATGTGGAGTTTTGGAACTGTATTTCTTTTTAAGATTACTAACTGCAGCCCTTTTTGATTCTTACAACTGGGACAAATCATTGGTTTCTCAGACTCATTCCTAACTATTCCCACTCTCTCCATGATCTTAGTTAAAGCTGTCTCCCCAGGTTTATTACTACACATCGTTTGGCTGGAGGTTCCAAGAATTAACTGATGCAAGTGTAAACAGTTCACTCCATCACCAGACTCTGACCTTTTCTGATTCTGGATGTTTCCAGATAGACGCTTTCTAGTCAAAAGACATTGTGCGGCTTGCCTGTTTCCCTCTTGTTAGAGATTTTCTGCAGTAAGAAAAAATGTGATAAACAAAATCTACCAGAAACATGGAAGAGTTACACACAGAATGTAGCTGGGCATGTGCACAACAAAGTAACCTCATCTAATAGTATCTCCCCCCCCCCAGCCCCCCCGTCCAAACTAACCCAACTACTATGATCATGCTCAGGGCCACTGTTTAAAGTTAAGCAAGGTGGGTGGCAGCCAAAAACAGTCTTTTGTGCTGTGTCACCTCAGCTCCCAAATCTTCTATCCATTTGTTGGCTTCTATCCTTGATGATCTTTTCAAAGAGACTGAAAAAGCTTTCATCTGAAATGTACTGCTGCCATTTAGTCTACCATTTATTATCTGTTTCAATGGTTACCTTTGTTCTTAAGTGCTTTCTTATCTTGTTTTACTGTAATTTTTTTTAATCTGTATTGTGAATCAATAGACAGGATGTGTTTCTTCCTTCCCTCCCCTTTATGTTAATAAGTATAGCCTGCCTTTCTGCCAGTGTGGCTTGCAGTGTAAGGTTAAAATAAAATATTGCTAATACAACTCTTCAGACAAATATTCATATAAATAAAAATAATAAAAGCTAAGAAGAGAGTGTTCCTTGTCTTTTAACCTGAACCACAGAAGACTCTGCTAGGTGCTCCAGACTGAGCACCTTAAGTTCCAAGCATGTATTAATTCATTCAGCCGATTTCCCACTGCCCCAGGATATTCCCACCCTAAAACTGACCTTGGAACGTTACTGCTCAGCTTGGGAGATCTGTTTAGAGCAATGGCTGCCAGACATCAGCTAAAATACTCACTTGTCAGCATCTCCTTTGTCCAGAAAATACTTTGACATACTACTCTCAAACTGTTTCAATGGGGATATTTTTATATACTGATCTGAATGGCTGGTGGCAGCTTCTTCACCTCTTAGCACTGATATTTTGTTTTATATTCCTGTATTTCTTTTCCTCCTGGGTATTAGCTACAGCCCAAAAGCTGCCCTGTCGTTAGTGAATCAATATGGTTAAATAATTGATATGCCAAACCAAAAATATTTAAACATTAATATTTTATTTTTTACAGTTGGGCTGGACTTTTCCCAGTGTTCGGCACTGGTGGCATTGTTGTAAACAATTGATGTACAGCAATTGATTCAAGGCAATGATTTGCCAGACAATGAATGGTTGGCCTCTGAAACTATTTTCATTAAAAGATCACGAGGCAATATCACCTGTACTGAAATGATGTAGTATTTCTCTGAGCCAGTTAAGTAATCAATTAATGAGTAAAAAGCAGGACAGTTAATTGGGCATATACCTCATTTGGGTTGCTTCCTCTTATATTCCTCCATCCTTGTATTTTCCCTCCTCCCCTATCATCCCATGATGATGTCTCCAAAAATAGTTGTTGTGGAAGGGAGAATATATGTTTCCACCATTCCTGTGATGTGAAATGCTACTATTTTCCACTCACAGCACATCAAAAGCAACAGTGTGGCTCTGAGGATAATCTGAACTTACTGTACCTTTCCTGAATCATGTGCATGCTGTACCAGGTTAGAACTAAGAACTCAGAAGTAACTATGTATAGAAGCTTATACAGACACTCTGGCTTCAATTGGACTTTTCCTGTGTAGGGAGATGTTCAGTTTCATGACAGAATGTTTAGTTCTACTGAAACGCTTAACATGTTTAGAAGCTACATGTGGAAGCTTTGACTGAACAGCTGAGTACAGATATCTCCATCCACACAACAGATTTGGATCCATTCTATAATAACTGTTGTGACTTGCTTTCCGCAAAGTACCCTGGTAACCAGGGCCGTCTCAAGGCACTTTGCTGACTGAGATGAAGGGCAAGATGGTATTTTTACCCAGTTCCAAATAGGAAGTCTTGACTGTCTGTGAAATGTTGCTTCGGCAATGGTAATGCTATACTCTACCACAGAGCTTTCCAAACTTTTCATGTTGGTGATACACTTTTTGGACATGCATCATTTTGCGACACACTAATTCAGTAAATAATTCAGTAAGTGGAGGCAGCCCCTCCACCCAAGCTTGGCCCACCGCTGCCCTCACTGGGATCTTCCTCAGCCTGGGGCGGCAGGAGAGGCAGCCCCTCCACCCGGACCTGGCCCACTGCTTCTGCCTTCACCAGAGTCTTCCTCAGCCCAGGGTGGCGGCGGCAGAGGCAGCCCCTTCACCTGGGCCTGGCCCACTGCAGCAGCAGGAAAGGCAACCTCTCCACTTGTTACATTCACGCAACACACCTACACACTGCAGCCGACATACTAACCTGTCGTGGCACACGGTTTGGAAAATTCTGCTCTATCATCTTGAGGATGGCAAACTAAGTTGGTTGGGAGTTTTGCAGGGGTAAATTTTGAAGCCCAGGCACTCAGCAGGACAATTCCTGCAGCATCACACCCATAAAGAGTCTAAAAATGCAGGCAACTGTGTTGATCTAAAACAATTACTAGGAGTTTCCTCTCTGTAAGTAACAGGTCTTTTGTAAAACTGATGGCTAACTCTGATGGTCATGCCAAGTCAACTGATGAGCATACTAACTCAGGACCAAGCCAACTCAAAAAATTTTGGATTACAATAAGAATGATTCATAACAAAATACTATTGCTGTGAAAATCCATTCCTCCTCCTGCTACTGTGGGTATGCATCTAAACTTAGAGGGAACAGGGGAGTCCAAGCGAGATGGCAGATAATGTCAACATCTCTCTTCATCGAAAAGTCCTGAGTCTTCAACCCTTAAAGCCCTGGCTCCACTCCATCATTGTCCATGGCACACACATCATTGTCCTCTAACAGAGGTGAAGTGCTGGGGAGCTCATGAGAAACAGAAGAGGTGGATGTTACCTGCTGCTTGCTGACCATGAGCATCAGCTGCCTGATACAGTTGCCTCACTTTGCTTAATGGAGGGAGCATTGCTGTGGATTGCTCTGTGTCTTGAATATTTTCCCTTGCAGTTTTCTAACTACTTCATGACATTACAGTTCCTAGGATTTCCTGGAGAGAAAGAATGACTCTTAAGCTGCTTTATGTCTCATAGTGTACATCACAGGTGGGTGACTGCAGCAAGCCAACTTTCTGCCCTTCAACACTTTGAGGGCCACACAAATGATCAAAAAGACAAAACAAAAACAAAAAACAAAAAAACAAACGAAGTAGCAGGAGGCTCACTTTTTGAGAGAGGGAAATAAGTATTTTTATGTTGAATGGTGGGGGAGCTCTCAACCTATTTAAAAGCTTCTAATAGTGGTTTTTAAAAGGCAATTCACTCCTTCTATGGCCAGAAATGGGGTGTTCCAGGAGAGTTTTGTGGCTGCAGGAGCCACAAAAACACATATGGGGGCTGCATGTGGCCTGAGGACAATAGTTTGTCCATCCCATGAGCAGAGAAAGGCCCCTTGGTTTTTTTTGCTAGTTGGATCAAAAGCTGAGACTTTTGCTTTGTTTTTAACCTCAAAGAGAGGCAGGGTGTGCTTTCAGGCAAAAAGGCATGACATGCTTAAATCAAGTTCACTCAACATCTATTTGGCTTGACGGTTTTCAAACTATTGAGTTTGAAGATGCAGCCAGTCACTGAGGGAGATGCTAATCTTTCCCTGATTTGTCTCTTATCCCAGGTTTCATGTTTGTTCTGACTGGGCCTGAAAGCAGAAGGCTGGACAGCAATTTCTCTGCATAACCCAATCACTGCTTTGTGTGCCATGATAGCTGGGAACGAGCAGATATTTTGCCTCAGGTCAAACAGATATGCATGCCTAGGCTGCCCCACCCCCCCCTTTTTTTTTGGTGCCAGCCGGCAGCACGGTGCGCTTGCTCTGGACATCTGGATGCATTTTCACAAAATATATCCCTTGCCTTTTGAAAGAGTTTTGTGACACTTTAACAGCCAACAAATGGAGAAAACCTGTTGAGGCTGAAGTCATGGTTCCTTGGCCGTTTCTGCACTAGACTGTTATAATGCTGTTATTCCACTTTCAACATCCTATGGAATCCTGGGGTTTGCAGTTTGTGGAGGGGCCTCAAAGGCCCCTCCCAAAACTGCAAATCCCAGGATTCTATAGGATGTCGAAAATGGAATAATAGCACAATAACAATCTAGTGCAGAAATGGCCCTTGTCTTGAGATGTAATGAGCAGTAATCGCTGGCAGCTTCCATTTTAATGGGGTGGTGAATCTTTTCTAGATTTTAGCCCAAATTTTAAAGGACCTGTTCAAAGTACTGTTAGAAATAGGATTTAGCACCAAGGTTTACTTCTATAAAATTAATACTAAAAATGAGAGTGGATTTCACAGCTCCACAATTGTGGAAACTCCCACTGAGAATGAGGGAGAAGGGGATTGCTGACATTCATACACAGTTTTAAGTGACGTTTTTTAGGTTGACCAAGAGAACGCCTTAGGCTCATAGTATGAAAATGTAAAATCTTCCCTACTATAGCCACCCAAGGACTGAAGTCATCAAGACTCTATGGGTGGGAAGAGTTTACTGTGTGACAGAATCGGATTGTCCTGTTTGTGGAATGTCGTCTCCTTGGAGGTCCAGTTGATGCTGATGTGGCTTCATTCCACTGTCAGGTTCAAATCATCCCTTTTTATTGAATCCTTTGGGTCCTGACTGATTCCCCTGTCTAAAATGTACATATTCTTGGTTTTAAACTATTTTACTCCTTTAACTTGATTTAACTTGTTAACTTCATTTAACTTGTTAACTTGTTTAATACCTCTTTAGTTTGTTTAAACTATTTTTATTGTTTTAAATTTTATAGTTTTAAACTCTATATTTTTTTAAAATTGTTTAAACTGATTTAATTTTATGTTACCCTGAGATCTCATGATAAAAGTTGAGATATAAATATTTTAATAAAATCCATCAGTCAATAAATAAAGACTCAGAGATATGTAAGGCATAAGCTTTGGTTGACTACAGATCACTTCATCAGATGTATCCTTACTTGGGAGGGAGAGGAAATGAGAGCAAGGGAGAAAGAGGCAGCATAGACACATCATTATCATTGTTATTTTTATATGCTTTCAAGTCAGCTCTGGCTTATGGGAGCCACATCATAGGGTCTTGTTGGCAAGGTTTACTAAGAAGTGTTACCCTGTGTACTGGGGGTCCCGGGAGGGACACCAAAATGTGCTCAACTAAAGGTGGGGAAAATTAGCTCAGAGCACTGCTTAGCGTTACGAGAGGCAGGGTAACGTAGCGAGATCTTGAACCCTATGTCTACGGGGTCAGGTCGAGTCAAGGAGCACACAGAAGTTGAAACAATAAATGATGTTTTATTAAACAAACACAAGCAAAACTGTGTATGCAACACACTCATACAAGATAAATAAAGAAAATAAAGGTTGGAGTGGAATAGAGGGATTTTAGAGGGGTTGCTGGTTTGGGTGATACTTCACCTGTCCTGAAGCCCGGAAAAATGGAGAGGGAGGCTGGGGTGCGATGTAGCTCAGCACGTGGAGCTGAGGGGAGGCTCGCCAAGCAAAGCGGCAGCAAGGCAGGATGAAACTCGGGAGCGATCCGAGGAAAGTCTCGGAATCAAGGGTTTTTATAAGGAGAATTGTGACTGCAGGCTATGCCGTACTTGGGGGAAAACAATAGATTTGGAGTTGGAGACAAAGCCTCCGAAAGGTCAGAATCTAAATGATTGAGTTATCGTAGAGGTTCTCAATAGAGTAGCCAGTATGCAAACGCAGAGTACTTGGTTATTGCATAGTTCACCCATCAAGCTGCCATCGTGGGGCAGAGGCTCTTTTGTAAGTTGCATGCATACCTAATTAGAGTACTTGCCTGGAGGTCTCCTAAAGCAGCGAGTCAGCTATTCCTGGCCTGCCTATATTGTTGGTTGAATATTACGGCAATTAACAGCCGAGCTTGTTTACGTGTTTGTCCGGAGGCCTGGCAAGCACGTGGAGGGGAATAGAGAAGTGAAGCCGAATTGTGATATCAAAAGGATATCTTTTAATATCTCCAAAGCTCGGACTAGCCATGGCAGTAACAGAAGAGATTTGCCGTTGCCTTCCTCTAAGGCTGAGAGAGTGTAACTTGCCCAAGGTCACTGTGAAGGGAGGAGCTGAGCAAGTCTGGCTGAAGTTAGCCAATCACAGCTCAGGGAAGGAAATGTTACAAAACTGAAGCTTGTCTCTGGCCATTTCCGCATGAGACTGTTATAGCGTTATGATTCCACTTGCAACATCCTATGGAATCCTGGGGTTTGCAGTTTCGGGAGGGGCCAGCCGGCCCCTCCCGAAACTGCAAACCCCAGCATTCCAAAGGATGTTGCAAGTGGAATCATAGCACTATAACAGCCTTGTGCGGAAATGGCCTCTGACTGAAGGCAGATAGGGGAAAAACGGCCTAGAGATAGGGAAGAGCTGATACAGATGTAACAGATTTCAAAGAGACAGATGTAAATAGAGTAGAAACAGAAGAGTCAGAGAGAGGGAAGAACTGACACGGGTTTGGGGGGGCTATGAATGATTAAGGGCCATTCTGCACTACACTGTTATAGTGCTATTATTTCACTTTCAACATCTTATGAAATTCTGGGGGTTGCAGTTTAGGGAGGTGCCTTCAGCCAGAGAGCTTTTTGGCTTTAGTAAACTACAAACCTTGGAATTCCGGGTGATGTTGAAAGTGGAGTAATAGCACTATAACTGTGTAGTACAGAAAGGCCCTTAGAAGTTCAAGAGTTAATGTATTATTTTATGTGTCTTACTAAACCTCCAATTGTTACTCTTTGTTGAAACTATTTCTGACTGTCTCTATCAAGTCTAATAAAGAGTCAAGTCACACTTACCACTACAAGCCCACAAAACAACACAGACACTAGACCACAATAGAGGTGTCACCTTGAGGCCCTAGTACGCAATCCAGGAAGGTGTTAGTAGGGGAAAAAGGACAAGATGAATGACAGGAACCCAGAGTTGGAACTATAGGGCAACCTGGCAAAGAGGTCTGTCACATGGCTTTGCAAGGTCAAATGCCAATGGGTTTGCCAATGGGTTTGCATGGTCAAGTGGAGATTCAGACCCTTGTCTTCCAGGATCTTAGTCCAACACTCAGACCACTACACCATACTACAGATCAAACAATCACCATAATCCTGGGGTTGTGCACTTGTGCACACACATTGGCCTACCTCCTGCAGTAGAAGCACACTCATCACAGCTTGGCCAGGTATACAATTTTCGCCATGGGCTGCACTCAGGGAAAGATCCTACTTGCCACCCAAGGGGTTCTGCACACTACTGATTGATGGCCACTGTGAAAATCTCAAGGGCACTTCCCTCTCCTCTAGTAGCAAATCACTTTTTCATTTTTAAAGGATATACTGAATAAGTATTTATTTAAACAGATAAATATGCAAAGCATTTAGAAGAGCACAATACTGTCCCCATCCTACCTGTCCATCCTACCTGATGATAGCAGCTTTGGATGCATATCTATGCAATTTCAGTTTGGAGAATGGTGAGGATAAATGGGCTAAATAGCTCTTCACCCCTTCAAAAGAATTAAAGTCAACATGTCTAGTCACATGGCCACCATGGCTTACTGGTGTGAATGTTGGACTAGGACTTTGGGACACTGCAGTGCAAATCCCTACTAAGCACTGAGTGAATTTGGCAAGTCACACTCTCAGCCCCTAAGAGGAAGGCAGTGGTAAATCTTTTCTAAATAAATCTTGCCAAGAAACCCCTAAGAAAGTGTTATCATAAGTCAGGGTTGACTTGAAGGCACATAATAACAATATCTAATCACAGATATTCCTCATTATTTTTGTTTTAGTTCTTTGAAGCAAGAGATTTCACTGAATTAGAACTTCTCCAACCTAATGTGGTCCAGATATGTTGTACCACAATGGCGACCCACCATCGTCCAACATATCCGGAGGTACCAGTTTGAGGAAGGCTGAACTTGGGGTTTTATCCCACTTTTTCCATGCCAAAACTCTATAAAATTGATTTACTTAAGCAATGTCTTGAATGATAAGTATGACTCAGAACTTATGGAACTGGGATCAAATACATAATGGAGCCCAACAGAAGGAATTCCAGCCTCTTTGGCTTTTGCTACTCACTTCTAGCCCTATGTCTGATCCCTCAAAGCCTGCAGGAGATAGACACCAGCAAGCTGTGTTTCCTGCCAAAAATGTCAGCAAGTCCTGTCCTTCCAGTTAAAGGTGAATTGTTACTCTGAAAATATTTCATCCTTAATGCCGGCAGCATGAGCCGGAGCATGCATCTCCATGGGGTTATGCTCTTTCTAATTTATCTGCTGTTCCAGTGTCCAGGTCAGAAGTCTCCATTGCTCTCCACCACCACCCCTGCCCTCCTCTCAGTTTTCAGAGACACTCCATCTCCGCTTACGCCCTCTTTCTTTCTTTTCTCTCCCATCAGCAGGACATTACTCACCTAGCTGATGAATGAGGTCAGGAACAGCCTGACAGCCATGTTGAATTTGGGATCAGTCTGGGAGAGAACTTGGAAATCAGGGACATGCTTCTCAAATGTCCCTCAGCTCATTAGGATGAGTTCCAGTGTTCTCTGTTTATCTCACCTTTTAAAATAATGTTGCTGTTGTTTTATGTGGCTAAAAAGTAACAAATCAAGAATCAGACAAGTGAGGTGATAGAAGGTGCAGACAACAAACAATTTTTAAAAGTATCAGTTCAAGTTTGAACTGTTTGAGACAGAGCATGCATAAATTTAGGTTTTATTTTGTATGTCTTGATGCATTTTGGACAAAATGATTTCCCATGATGACATGCTGAAGTCATGCATAACTGAACATTAGCAGGATGATGTTCTGAGTCTCAGAGCATCATCTGCCCATTTCTTTGTTATAGATGGCTTTGGTGTGTCTTCATAATTCCTCCTCTTAGAGGTATGTTCCCAAGCTTCACACAGGAATTATCAAAAAACCCCGGTGTACATAAGTTGTGCCATGTACTAGAAGGGAAAGGAGAAGAGGACAGATATGTGATATTGACAGGCCATGTGTTCGAAACAGACAAAAGTAGATCACACTTTACTCTTGTGATTTATCATCACTGGATGGCGTAAATGAAGCATTGTAACTGTTCTATCTGTCTCTCTGTTTCTTTAAAGACAAAAATTGGTAAAGAAGGTCACATCTCCCAGTATCTTGTGCAAAAATAAAGGAAAAATGAATCCCTGGATTTGTAGTACCCATGCGGTGAGGGCAAACAAACCTGCTTTTGTTACCTGAAAATATAATGACATTAGAAGATTAGCACAAACGTCTGCAATCAGCTCTCCTCAAGATGGATGGGATCATAGCTCTCATTAGCCCGAGCCAGTGGCTCTTTTGGATGAGAAAAATAGGGGTTATAATCCTACACATTTGACCAAGTTGAAATTTATATACAAGTTCTTGGACACTCATTTAATCTTGATACAGCCTCTATAGTTAGTACAAAACTGAACTATGTTTTTTTGTGTGTGTGTTTTTAAATGAACATTGTTTAAAAGACTATTCTGCATAAATTAATTGTTTCTCATTGAGAGGAGTTCTTATCCAACTATGAGTCAAATCTAATGCCAACAGCCTGTGTTCTTCTACATGAAATCTATTTGTGTTTTTCTAGCACTGGAGAAACTGAGGGTGACAATGTGCATTATCTTTTTACCTTCTCTATTGCCATCTGAAAATCTGATTTCTTCCCCAGCTGTGGGCAGCTGAGGAAAACTGGATAGACTCTCAGAAGATTGACTTCCTATTAGCAAACAGATCATCAAAGGAGTGTTAATGCAAGTCAGCAGTTTATGCCTTACCATAATCTAATTCTTATACTGCTTTTCTTGAGTCTCATGTTGTAAGCAACTGTTGTTGTTGTATTCATTATAATGATTATTGGTTGATTTACCTCTTGCCTGTTGTAATAACCTGTAAGATATAAGTTCTGATGCTGAACATTTTAACAGTTGTAGTAAGTCTTGCGGTGCTATATATAGTTTATTTACCTTAACGTTACCTTTGTTTACCTTAACATAAAGATCTTTTGGACTGATCTGCCTAAGGAAAACCTTATGAAATTCATGGGGTCACCATAAGTCAATAGGTGACTCAAAGGCATGCAGACATAGACACGCACATTACATTATTCCTGTAGTTTGTTGTTCTATGACTGATAACACAAAACCATATAGTTTGACCCACCTGATGCCAGTTAATAAAAATTGGCAGCAGCAAATATTACATAGTACTACAAGAGAAACTGAAAGCAAAACTTACATACAGAAGAATGAAGTACAAAATAAAAACTGAGCAACTAAAGCCTCTAGGAAAATTGTGCAGGAGATAACGAAGTCTAACAACTTTCTGTGCTCCATTCCATTTACTATGCAATACTGTTCTAATCCTTGTTTCCACCTTCTCCATTTCTCTGCAGCATTTCCTTCAGATAACTGAAGGACATGGAAACAAGGAGCTGAACTATCTCCAACTGGTTGCAACTGGTTGCAACTCCAACAGGTTGCAAAGGTGCTAGACTACAGGCAGCACTATTCTTTCCAGTTGCAGGTAAAGAAACCAGATCATTATTTAGTAATTTTCAGTTTGATGACACTTCAGTTAATGGATGCATGAGAATCAAATTTTGACTAATGTGTTTCAAGCATACTGTGAACTTTGACAAAATCTTGATATATGAAACTCAGAGAAAAGAGGTCTCATATAGAGTGTTGTTACTGCCCTGGCTAGTCCGAGCTTTGGGGATATTAAAAGATATCCTCTTGATATCATAATTCGGCTTCCCTTCTCTATTCCTCTACACGTGCTTGCGACGCAACCGGACAAGCACGTAAACAAGCTCGGCCATTAATTGCCGTAATATTCAAACTACAATATAGGCAGGCCAGAAATAGCTGACTCACTGCTTTAGGAGACCTCCAGGCAAGTACTCTAATTAAGTATGCACGCCACTTACAAAAGAGCCTCTGCCCCGCGATGGCAGCTTGATGGGTGAACTATGCAATACCCAAGTACTCTGCGTTTGCATACTGGCTACTCTATTGAGAACTGCTACAATAACTCAATCATTCAGATTCTGACCTTTCGGAGGCTTTGTCTCCAACTCCAAATCTATTGTTTTCCCCCAAGTACAGCATAGCCTGCAGTCACAATTCTCCTTATAAAAACCCTTGATTCCGAGACCTTCCTCGGATCGCTCCCGAGTTTCATCCCTCCTTGCTGCCGCTTTGCTTGGCGAGCCTCCCCTCAGCTCCACGTGCTGAGCTACATCACACCCCAGCTTCACTGTCTATTTGTCCTTGGCTTCAGGACAGGTGAAGTATCACCCAAACCAGCAATCCCTCTAAAAATCCCTCTATACCACTCCAACCTTTATTTTCTTTAGTTATCTTGTGTGAGTGTGTCGCATACACAGTTTTGCTTGTATTTAATAAACATCATTTATTATTTCAACTTTGGTGTTCTCCTTGACTCGACCCAACCCCGTAGACATAGGGTTCAAGATCTCGCTACGTTACCCTGCCTCTCGTAACGCTAAGCAGTGCTCTGAGCTAATTTTCCCCACTTTTAGTTGGGCATGTTTTGGTGTCCCTCCCGGGACCCCCAGTTCACAGGGCAACAGAGTTAACTGACTAATTTAAAGCAGTTGGCACAAACTGGCAAAATTGAGGAGCAGTGTCAAATTGCTTGTCAGAGACTGCATGGCATGAAGCATAATCTCTGAGATGGACTGGGGCCATTTCCACCCTATTATTCCACTTGCAACATCCTATGGAATCCTGGGGTTTGCAGCTTTTGCAAACCCCAAGATTCCATGGGATGTTGCAAGTGGAATAATAGTGCTATAACAGTGTTACTGCGGTAGATTGGCCCTCTCCCAGGTTCTACAATGTAATATCTAATATTAAATATATTTCCACATGCCTGAGAGGGTCCCCCGGACGAGCACGCAGGCAGGCATGGCCAAATGGCCGAAATCAGGAAAAACCCGGTCAGGCCAGTAAATAATTTGTCACGTAGCCCCAGGAGCCCTCCAGACATGCACACATTAAACTACACAAAGGGTCCTCTGCCCCGAGAAGCAGCTTGACAGGATTAGCGCTCCTGACAAACAGCCCATCAAGCGAGGATGATTTGCATACCGCCACGGCTTTTGACAACCCCAGCAAATCTAATTACGCCAGGAACTTTGACATTTTTGGGGCTTTGTTCTCCCAATCATGCAAAGGACGTGAACATTTTGGGGCTTTGTTTTAGCTCCTCAACCTATTGTTCTCCTCAGGAAAGGGTTAGCCCTCCAGGTACATTTTCTCCTATAAAAAGACCCAGTTTTTGAGCGGTTCCTCGGATTGCTCCTGATCGCTCTCGGCTCCACATCACTCTGTCCGGCTAGCCTCTTAGCCCTCCACATGCTGAGTCTCTTCTCTCACTCCGCTGCTGTCTCTGACTCCGGACTTCAGGACCAGGTACAGTATACCCCAACAATAACCCTCCAAAAACCCCTATCAAATTTCCTCTCTTTTATTTCTCACAAGGTCCTGAGTGAATATGTAAGTGCGAATGTGCACAAGGACTTATTATTATTATTATTATTATTATTATTATTATTATTATTTTCAAAAAATAAAATCAATTTATTAGACAATTCTGCTTGGTTTTCGGCTCAGCCTGACCCTGTAAAAATTGGGTTTAAAGATCTCGCTAGGTTGCTCTGTCTCTTGTATTGCTGCAGCTTGTACTCTGGCTAGTTCTCATCCCCCATTGATTGGAGCACATTGAGGTGTCCCCCACGGGACTCCAGAAATCAGGGTAACAACAATCTAGTGCAGAAATGGACTGAGAGTCAGATTACAGAGATGACTTTTTATCTAGCCAGCAGACCACTACTTGTTGCAGGTCTCCACCTTCAACTCTTGCCATGGATTTCCAGAAGTGGAATCCTAAGCACGGCCCCTCCAGGTCTACCTGCAACCATCTATCTCCTAGACTGACTCAGTCACACATTATGTTTGTGACTCACCAAGCCTTACAGTAAAGTTCCCAGATCTTGGAGTGCAGATTCTCTTCTTTATTCCTCAGGATGATGGAGAGCAATTTCAGAGTCAAAGCACTTATGTAATGTTGTTGTGTGCCTTCAAGTAACTTCTGACCTGCAGAGATCCTAAGGTGAATCTATCACAGGCAGTGATGTAGACTTAAGTCAATTTACTTGTACTCAAGTCAAACTTAAGTTATTTCAGTGAATTGACTTGGACTTGACTTGGAAAAAATTACACACTGACTCAGTTCGACTTGAGACTTGCATATTTTGAGTGACTTGCTGCCCTTGGTTCAGTAACATAATACATTCATTCAGAAACCTTACAACTTACTGGTCACATGACGATCTGTCTCAAGCCCAAAATGTGGACACATTTCTCAGACAGAACAGCAAATGGGTTAGGCAACGGGCTTGAGGTGGTGTTGAGGTCTGCTCAGCAGCCTTTCTCTGCTACATATAGGAGGAGTTCTCTAAAACTTTTCCTAAAAGAAGAAGGCAAGACTCATGCCCAGAGTGCAGGGCACGTATCTTAGAGGGGAACACTAAATGTGTTAGGCAATGGGCTTGAGGAGGAAATATCCTTCCTTCTAAAGCTCTTGAAGCTTCAGTAATGGAGAATAAGAAGGATCCTATTCCTCACTTCTGAAAAAGCCTCCAGCTTTGCAAATGGGAAATAAGAAGGATTCTATTGCCCACTTCCAAAGCTGAAGATGGCAAAATCACAGAAGAGGAAGGCGGACCCTACTTAAATTGTTAAAAGTGACTTTATTTGACTCTGTCCAGAAATTCTGAAAAACAGGTTGAGGTATAAAGTTGGTTCCCAGACTCAAGACTTGACTTGAGACCTAACTTGCAAGTATCTTCAAGGACTTGAGACTCCACTTGAGACTTGAAGTTAGAGACTTGAGACTTGAGTTGATACTTGGAGTAAAAGACTTAAATACATCACTGATTAGACTGAGGCCTTTCTACATCACATTGTTCTGGTGCTATTATTCCACTTTCAATCTCCTGTGGAATTCTGGGGTTTGTAGTTTACTGAGTCCAAAGAGCTCTCTGGCTGAGAATTCTGAATGCCCTTCCCTAAACTCCAAACCCCAGGATTCCATGGGACGTTGATAGTGGAATAATAGCACTATAAGAGTGTAAGTGCGGAAATGGCCCTGAGAGTGTGTGATAGCCCAAAGTCACTCAGTGGGTTTCCATGACTGAGCTAGAAACTGAACCTTGGGCCCTTTTCACAAGGCATTTGTCATGCAAAAGAGCCTTCGAAGCATTGTGCAATTGCGAGGGGCATTTCACATGACATCCTCTCAATTGTGCTATGCTGCTGGGGCCAGTAGGCGCCGATCGTGGAATATTTCATTTTCGGCTTTTGGCCGAAAATGATGCATAATCACGAATCACTCTGGGGCCCCACATGCACTTACTGTCTGTGCGGAGCCTCTGGAGCCACAGCCCTCACACTTCCTCCCCCAGCGCAGCCTGGGAAAATGCCTGGCTGCACTGTGGAAGGAAGAGGCAGAGCCTTCATGCTGCCGGCTGCCTGGCCGGCAACAACGGCTGCAGAGCAGGAGCAGAGGGGACACGAGAGCCTCATGGAAGAGGCTGCTCATGTGATCCCCGTGCGACCGCACTGGACACAGGTAAGCTGCAGCAAGGGCCTTGGTCTCCAGGATTGTAGTCTAACGCACAACTCCTATACCACAATGGCTTTCTAACCTTACCTACTAGCCATATATTATAGCCAGCCAGGCTAACACCTCCCACTCATTTTTTTCAAGCCCAGGAAATCGAGGCCTTGTTGAACTCCCACAAATGGACTATGTTCAGCTTGTGGGTCAAAAGTATTTATTGGATTTATATCCCACCTTTCTCAAAGCAGCTCACAGCAATATTAAACAAAAAGTGCAATTATGTTTCACAACATGATCAAACATTAAGACAGATTTAAGGGTTCAGTTTAAAACATAATTTTACAGTTTATCACTAAGGAACATATAACACCAAACTGGCAACAAGTCCCTTGGTCAGTTGCAACAGGCTACTTGAATGTTAAAAAATGTTCTCTGTTTGCCAACAGAAGGACAACAGGGCCGGGACCAGAGCAGTCTGTCTTGATAGGAAATTCCAGAGCCCAGGAGCAACCATGCCGAGACAAAACCTTTGAGAAAGAAGTTTGCATGTCTGTAAAAAAATTCTTTACAATCTTTTCATGTGTTTGTTGTTCCTTGCCTTCATTCACTGCAACCATCTTGACCAGCCAGTCCTTCCTAAATTCTTTATGCAACATAATAGCAAATCACACAGAGGAAAATACTTCTTTGGTACAGTATTTTTCAAAAGGCTTTCTCAGAACAGAGAGGCTGTGAGAGAGAGAGAAGGAAAATGAGAGCTATCCACTGATGATCAGGGCATGTGCTGAAATATCTGAATGGATCTGACACCATTCCAAAAAGTTATCATAGGGTAGACATGCAAACAAAGAGAGGCACAGAGTAAGGCCTTGCTTGGCTCTGACAATTCACTGGGAAGGCTGGCTCCAACAGCCCTGTGCAGATGCTTAAGCTTTTAAAAGGCCAAGACAACCTGCTACAGCCATTTTGTGAAACATCAAATTTTTACTCCTCTGTTGGCAGCTTCTCTTCTCATAAACGAGTTAATTTCCCTTTTCCCCTTATGCCTGCCAGTTTAAAGTGATCGGGTGTTAATGGTTCAGGCCAATGCACATTTTTTTAATTTTCCAAATAGTGGTTGCTCTTCTCTTCTCTTCCAGCCATTATTCCTGACCAAAACCCAGCATGAGGTTGTTTGCACTGACGTATTTCTAATCCCATCCTCCTCGTTTCCCCAGTTTTCACATGGCAGCCGACCACATTAGCCTGTGTAAAAGCTTTTTTTCCTCTGGATTGCTGGCAGCTAGGCTTCCAAGCCCAGCTTGCCGTTTTCCCCCAGAGTGGCTGGATTGATTGGCTACAGGCAGAATGGGCACGGTTCTCCACTGCTTGGACTGAAACGGAACCATCTGTTACACCTCTAGTTAAAAGTACATAAAGTTGAGCATTTGCGTGTAGACAATACCACCCCTGATACACTCCCCACCGCACATCTCGCTCGCACTTTGGCAGGATCTCACACCATGATGGGGCCCAGTACAGGAAAACCGGCACTTCAGCTCTGCTGGAATTAGGCAAAGCAGCAACTCTGGCACATAAATCAAGCATTGCTTGTTTCATTCCAGTCTTCATCACTGACAGACCCACTAATGGGGGGCGGGGGGTGGATGAGCGAGGCTGGGTATCACGTGAGCGAAGTCTGTCAGTAGGTAGTACTCTTGGGACTAGGCCAGTTAGAGTTGTATTCCCAGCTTGAATTCGATGTATAAACAAAGCCACTTCAAACCATTGCTACTGCCTCCACTTTAAGCAGTTTTGATTGGCCCGCAAAAACACAGCTCTGTCTCTGAAAGCTACCATGTGGGTCTTCTTTATGAATTCTTTGGGCGTGCATGATCCAATGTTATGTTCCATGGGCCTCAGTGGATAGGTTAAAAGAGTGCTTAAAACTCTCCAATTGAAAGCAATGAGCCTTCTGTGGCAGCATAGTGCCCACATTTTTTTTTCCAATTTCAAATCTTGGGAAATTTATTTATTTATTTGCTACTCTATATTGTAAGATTTTTGGGAGGTCCACAATAAAACCAATTTATACAATTTATTTTTTTAAAAAAGTTAAACATTCTAAAAACATATTAAACCACTGAATTTATTTTTTTTAAAAAAAATCAAAACAGTTAAAAACCATGTATGAACCAGGTAAAATCAATAAGCCCTGCAGGCTAAAGCCAAGTTTTGACAGTACCAGGATGAAACTATAGCTGGAATCCTGTTGGTGACATATGTGCAGGGTTAGCTCCCTGCACAACCATTTGCTGTCAACTTTCTCTGGAGATTATACAGAGAGATCTCATTTGTCTTCTCTAGCTGAGAAGAATGCTGTCTGGTTGTCTGGCCTTCCCTTTTCCTACACCAGTAAACAGTCATGGCGGCATCCCTGCTGTTTGAAATCTCCTACCCAGGGGTGGGACTACAGAATTGCCCATGAGGAACATTATGCTCTGCAGGCTCTGATGCAGGAGCTTGGTATGTACATATGTCTATTTACTTTGCATCATTTATTCTGCTTCAGTTTGTCATCTGGAAGACATACAAGGCACTAGAGCTTTCTATCTAAGTGACCAGAATTTCTGTTGACCCCAGAGAGTTTGCCTAAGCATTCCCATGCAGATTTATCTTTGCCACCAAAAGGGATACAAACTTGGGGAATGAGATAGCAAAAATAGAAAATTCGTTTTCAGTTCAAGAAATTTAAACAAGTTCTAAAATACATGGCATTTAAAATGCTTTTGGATCTTGTCAATGTATCTTTTATAAAATGAAAACAGTTATTTTTGAGAGCTATTGTCAACCTACAATATATTTTTGATAAAGAACACTTGAAGGCAATGCCACTGACTTTTCCAGCCTATACTGGCGAAGTATCTAAATGCCCAATACAAAAAAAAAAAAAGAACCAATACAAAACATGTAAGACTGAGGCCATTTCCACACCGGGGTATTAAAACGGTGCAGAGCGACCTCCCACGGAGGTCGTCTACACCGTAGAGTGGACTGGCGTGGACTACTTTTTGTAGTTCCACACCAGAATCCACTCAGGAGCGGCCAGAACTAGCCGCGCTGTGTGTTTTTTAAAAACCTCTTTTTCGAGGTTTTTAAAAAGCACGGAGTGCGCAGCCCCGTGCTGCTCCATCGCCCGGCTCCGACCCGGATTTGCGGGCGCGCACAAATGTGTGCCTGCAGATCTGCCAGGGGCGGGCTTCCAGCTGGCGAGCTTCTCTGGTTGGCGGAGAGCCTCCACCAACTGGAAGCCGCCATTTGGGATGCCGGAGGACTGTGGAGCAGCGAACTCGCGCTGCTCCACATCGCGACGGACTTACCCGCCTGCCGGTAAGCTCCGTTTTTGGGCGTTTTCACCCGTTCCCCCCCACACACATGTGGAAAGGGCCTGAATTAGTATGTTGGCCAAGAAAGTTGCTGAGCTGTCAGCTTTACTTATTACTTATCTAAATAAAACTTTTTAACTGTCCATGAACTTATTTTCCTCCATTCTTACCACTTCTCATCATTAAAATGTCTTCAGTTAAATTATTCTCTAGTTTCATGCTGAGCTAGAATATCCATTATATTTGAAATTCTATATATATGTATATGTATGTATATGTATGTTCAGGATTCAGATCAAAATTTCTGGAAAGCCTTAAAAATGTGAATCCTGCTGAATGTTGGATCTTGCTAACCAGTTTTAGCTACCAATGCCTAAAACCCACCACTAAAACATGTGTTTCAAAGTTATGTTTTCATTTTTCAAATTTTATTTGTACGACATTTCAAATACAGGAACAAATGAGGCTACTTTATAGGGAATCAAAACATTAGTCCATCTAACTCAATATTAACTGTGATTGGCAGTAGCTCTCCAGGATTTGAGGCAGGATTCTGCTCTAGCCCCACCTCAGACCCTTTCATAACAGCACTATGATTCCGCTTTAACAGCCATGGTAACATTTTAAGGAATCTTGGGGTTTGTAGTTTGCTGAGGCACAAGAGCTCTCTGGGTCAGAATTCTGAATATCTCTTCCTAAACTGCAGATCCCAAGATTTCATAGGATGGAATCATGGCATTTAAAGTGGAATCACAGTGCTATAATTGTGTAGTGTGAAAGGGCTCTGGAGATCCCTGGTATTGCCTGGCAGCATCTCAAATAAAACCAGTCCTACTTGTCTTCCAAACTCAAATGAGAAAAGATGCATTCAGTGTGGTTTCATAAGGTAATCTATTCTTCTGTTTCTCCAATCCAATTTTTACTTTAACTCAGTGCATAATCAAGACTCCAGCTATTCTTTGAATTGGGTACTCTAGAGGTCTAATGTCTACAATGTTTTTAACGTGTCTAATATCTAATTTGAATGTGTAAGGTTATTTTTCAGTCATTTGCTTTTATGCTGTTGTAAACATTTTTATAAGAGAAATCAGTATTTGTCAAAACAGCTTCCTTAGTCCCCATGTCTTTATATCTTTGATGGTCTCTGGGGTAAATTTTCCATAATAATACTGAACTCACTCTTTGAGTGTGGCCAAAATGGCACCATATCAAGTTTAAGCCTGCTTGGCGGCCACAGAATGCTGCCTGACTGTTGAAGTGCAATTCGTTAAGTGACATGTGTTTGCATGTTACTTTACTGCTGGAGCAAGAAACACTTTTTAGTTATTTTCCGTTGTTATTTTTAAGGACATTTGAAGAGGCATTTTAGCAGGAAGGTTTCATGTTTTGTTACATTTTCCCTCTCCCACTCCCAGCCAAATAACAGAAATAACAGAAAAGCAGTGCAACATATAACATTAACAAATTAACTTTGCCATGATCGCAATGTGCAACAGGAATTAAGTGGTTTAAAAACATTGCAGTGGTTCATATTTTAAAAAATTACCTTTGGAAAGTAACATTCCCAGCTTTGTTTAACCTGTAATGATTTTTTCACACTGATGCACAGAAGAGGAAGAAAGAGATCCTAGTCATTAAGGTTGTACAGATTCCAAAGGGTAACCATGCTAGTTTGCTCTAGCGAAAACTAAAAAAGGCATTTGTTGTTGTTGTGTCAGATTGTTTCTGACTTATCACCAACCTAAGATGAACCTATGGCAGGGTTTTCTGGGGCTATTTCTGCACTAGACTGTTAATAGTGCTATGATTCCACTTTCCCTCCCGAAACTGCAAACCCCAAGATTCCATAGGATGTTGAAAGTGGAATCATAGCACTATTAACAGTCTAGTGCGGCAATGGCCTGGGACTGAAAGTAAGTGAACCTCCCAAGGTCACCCAGTGGGTTTCCATGGCAGAGTGGAGAATTGAACCCTGGACTCCTAGATCATAGACCAATGCTCAAACCACTACACCACACAAAAGGACATAGCCCTAACGATGACAACAACAACAAGAAAGGCAGATCAATATTATAACTGCCTACAAAGGGAGACAAGGAAGAGTATAGGCTCGGCTTTCTAGACTCAGCAACCTGTGCGTGCCTATGCTTACTAAGAGCTGTTTTGTATATTTGCTGATTTCATGCTTATTTGCTTTTTCACACCCACTCTCTTCCTGCATCACCCTAATTTACACCCATTTTCTTCTTCCCTCTCTTACGTCTCTTAGCTCATATATTTGATTGTGAACAAGCATAATAAGTAAAGATATTTTGGAAGGTTTTATGGAGAAGGAAACGTTTATTTCTTTTGTCTTTTGGACACGATGGGTGTATGGGAGGACCAGCTGTTGTTCAGCTTCTGCTTAAACAATTTCATTGCTCTGTTTGTGAGATCCACTACTATAGCTCACACTTCCCAACAAGATTAGTCCCTTCCCACTTGACCCTTCACTGGCTTTTTAACTGAGGGAGGCATTTGGCAGTTAAGCCATATTGCTATAATTTTTTAAAATCTGAATTTGCGCTATCTTTTAAAGAAATAAAAGTGAACGATTTTAATTTATTTTGACCTTAGTTGTTTTAAATAGTCTCTTTTTTGTTTTTTTTATCTTATGTTTGTTTCATTCATTTTATTCCTAACTCTCATTTTTTGTGAGAAAGACAATAAAGTATAACAGTAAAATACCCAGTACCCAGTAAAAATACCAATGTCATCTGAAACACTGCCACCTTTATTTTGTCATGGGCACTTGCATAAAAATGTGGAGAGTCGACCTGTTAACTTAAAGACAGAGTCTGTGCCTTTTCTACCATATGATTCATATTTACTCCTTGGCAATTCCATCTGAAAGACTGTAGATTGCAGTGTTGGGAATGACTCTCGCCTAAGACCCTGAAAAGCCATTGCCAATTCTGGTGAGTGAAGTGGAGAGTGAAGTGGAGATGAAGTGGAAATCCTGGGGTTTGCAGGTTAGGGAGGGGCCGGGCCCTCCCTAAACTGCAAACCCCAGGATTCCATAGGATGTTGAAAGTGGAATAATCGCACTGTAAGAGTGTAGTGTGGAAATGGCTGCAGTAAGACAGGCAAAATGGTCTGGCTTAGTATAAGGCAACTTCTTATGTTGAAAGGCACAATCAAATGAAAGGGATAAGTAAGTTTCACAAAGGCAGAATTAACCACAAAACACAGAATGCTCCCCCTAGCAGCTAGCCTAGGCCTATGCTCTCCCAAACATTGCAGGACATGCCAATCTATCTTTACACTTGGAAATTTGTTGTTGTGTTAATGGCACTTGGTGGCTTCTGTGTCAGTGGAGTAGTGAACCCACTCCAAATTTTACTGCTTTAAAGGAGCCATGCAAGTACTGAAACCTATCCTCCAAACAGGTTCAGAATCTTGAACAGGAACCTTTAAAACTCAGACTAGAGCCTAGAGCAGATTCACCACTGACCTGATTGTAGACTAATTAACATTACAATTGCTGTTAAGTGGTCAGATCTGAATATTTGTTTCACAGCATCCTAGGCTTATGTATCTGGTCTTCCAGCATCTGCAAAAGCAAGTGCTTTCCTCTTTGCACAGGAGTTGCAAAAGTTCTGCAGGCTTAAAACTGGATGGTGGGAAGGAAAGCTACTTTTTGGACTACTGCCTCCAGAATCCCATCATAGCAGAATTTTGGAATTTTAGTCCAAAAAATAACATTTCCAAGTTCCTGAAATCATTTCTCTGTGAGAGCATATATAATTTTCAAGATGTTAATAATGATGGCACTCGCCTCCAATTTCCCCTTTGAAAATGAGCTTTTATCTCCCATTTCGATACACCATGTACTGATTGCACAGCTAGGCCATGAACCCAACCAATGTGTGAGTCCAAGGCTAATTGCTTTCTAGTGGATGCTGACATGCAAGTTTTTTTCTGTGATTGCTTGACTATTGTATCTGAGTGACAGCTACATACACTGGCCCAAGAACCTACAGTAGGATTTCAATCTCACCTTTTCACTCTCCAAGTGCTGTGATTTCTTTTGAGCCGCTTCGCTCCTGTTTCCTGTGCGCTGCTATAGGTCATGGAGAAGGGAGGTCATTGGCTTGAATTTTAGTAAGCATCAATAGTGTTTGCCTTTCTCTCTCCCTCTCCCTCTCCCCCCCCCCCCCCCGCCATGTACTAGACAGCTCATCCCTTTCTCTTGAATAAAGCCACCATTCAGGCTTTGTGCACACATTTTCCATTTCTACCTTGGACATTTTTCAAAGAGGATAGACTTTTATTACAGTTTCTACAACTTTTGCTTGGCCATTTCTTGTTCTTATGCCAACCGCAATGCCAGGGGGCTCCTGTCTCTGATTGGGACTCTTTATCTTTTGCTGCTTACAGCTCCTCCATTTTTCCTTACATGTTTAGTGCTTTCAGTTGTTTGTTCTGTGCTATTGCTTGCAGCAGACATGTATATCCAGCTATGTCCATGGCTTGCTTCTGTTATTACAGTCTTGAATGATATACCCAGCAGAGCTCAGAGAACGTACCTTTTGGACTATAGCTGCCATAATCCCCAGCCACCGTGGCCAGTGGCCATCCTGACTGGGGATTCTGGAGATTATTATCAAAAAATTTTTTTTTTCAAAGTACTGTGGCATTTGTACTATAAAGAATGCATAATTACAGTATGACCTCATAGTCAGACAACATTAGTTTGCCCTGCATTCAGAAAACACAAGTACAAGCCAACTAAGCTATAAACATACTGGAAAGTTTTGCATGAGCTGCTATTTTTATCATTCCACCTTAGTAAAATAGGTGTTATGAAGTCTACGTTACAGGGTTGGCATGAGGAACGATATGATTTCATGGTAAAAAGTAGAATCAATATGAAGTTCCTTGTTACAATTAAGAATGTGTTTCTACTCCCAGTAACTGGGAAGGAAAACATGCAGATCTGAACCAAGCATTATGAATTGAGAACAGTTTGCTGTCTCCAGACCTGTGGGCTTGTGTGCCCATCCAGTGTTTGACCTGTATAGCTTGACACTTTGATAAGTATTCAGGGCTACTACATCATCCAGAGGGGATTATCACTTGCTGAAGTATTCGGGTTTAACCAGAGACAGCTCACAAGTGCGGTAGAGAGTGACATACACTTCTTTTTCCTGATTCTGTCCCAATAGGACAATAGGGTATCACTGCAAACAAGACCTATGTTTTCAGAATGCCTGAAGCAACAGCAAGGGGTTGTATTTCCATATTCTGTCTTTCTTTTCCCTTTGATCCTAGCAGGAGTTTCCACTCTATAATCACATATACCAGGATAGCAAAACTATTCCAATTAGAGCACCAGGCTGCTGTTGAATTGTTCCAAATCAGAGCTGCAGTATAGTGCAGGAAAAATAAGAAAAAAATAGGAATAGGAAAAAATAAATCTTAGATGTAAATTTAATTTGCTTCACCCATTTCCTTCAAGGAACTCTGAGGAGAGATTTGTTTTATCAGCTCTGAAAGATAGTGCTTTTCCCAATGTTTCCCATAAATATTCCTAGTTTTAGCCCCAGGGCCACCAAAAGTGCTGTCCACAGATACACCCCCCGCCCCCCCATGATGAGGTGGCTTCCATGTCAGTGAGACAGAAAGCCTGCTGTGAGTTTTCATCCACTCTGGGTTTTCATCTAAACCTTCAAAGAGCTCTCTAAGTTGTTGAGCCTGTTTTAAGAATAGGGATCAGAACCTTGGATAGTTCCTTTAAAGTTCAAACTAAAACCCGGAGTGGATTCACTATCCTAAAAATATGCAGATCTGAACCACTATATGGTTCCCACCAGGTTTCCTTTCCCTCTTGATCTGGGCAGGTTAAGAATTAATAATTATTGGAAGTCTGGTGTACAACGGACTGAAGCACCAGCATCCAGTGACATCTGCCTTTCCTGGAATGCCCTTTGGTCCCATGTGGGCGCCAGGAATACACCTCAAAAATAAAAATGATGAGCAGCAACACCCTGGTATTGATTTTGAAAAAAGAGAAGGGAAGGGAAGGGAAAAGACAAGCCAAGGCAAGGCAAGGCTGAGTAGGTTGGAATTGGAAAGGCTGGACAGCCCAAGTGAGCTATGTATGCTTAGTGTACTGTGGTGTCTGGATGAGGATGATGGTGATAATGACAATGAAGTTGTTGTTGATGATGATTAAGGCCATTTCTGCACGGGCTAATAGAAATGGTGCAGAGCGTCCTCCAGGGAGGACGTCTCCAGCTGGGAACGGACAGGGTCGGACCTACTTAATGTAGATCCGCACCTCAGCCCACTCCGGAATGACCCCAAGTGGTCGTCAAGCGTGCTTTTGAAAGACCGCTTAAAACAGGTCTTTCAAAAGCACGGAGCGCACCACTCCATGCCCGCTCTCCGGTGCAGATTTGCTTTAGGCTGGCAAGCTTCAGTGGTTGGTCAAGACCCTCGACCAACCGGAAGCCGCCATTTTCGTCCCCGGAGCAGTGCGGAGCGACGAGCACGCACTGCTCCGGAGCAGCACGGACCAGGCCGTGGAGCCAAGAAGTCCGGTAAGTAGCAGCACAGGGCGATTCCCTCGCCCCATGCAGAAATGGCCTAAGATTAGCTTGCTTGCTTGCTTACCTGTATTAACCATACTCATTTGTGAAATGGATATTTTCAGACTAGCACTGTCACTCCAGGTCAGCTATTTTGTGAAGGTGCTCATGAGGACTTTTTCAAATTTACAAATGTGCTCACCAACCTAACAAAGGTGGGAGATGCTTTTCCAGCTGCTTTAGCAGACTGACTCCAATTGATCATCATTACTGTCCAGTCATTTCTAAACAAGTAGTCACCATTTCCATCTTCGAACTGTCTGCTATAACAAGTTAGAAGAAAATATATCTCCTAACCGTCTTAATTGATTATTGTAGATAGTGTCATCTATCTTCCATTAATTTGCCTTGTCCATCAGATATTCCAGTGGGGCCACTGGATCCAGATGTATTCCATGACCTTTCAGATATTTTTTGACCGCAGCAGCCACACTACTTGCTATCTGGCTAGAGATGATGGGAGTTGTAGGGCAAAACCATCTGGAAAGTCAGAGTCTAACCATTTTTAAAATCTGGGTTTATCTTGCTTGTCATCATGTGGAATGATGTGATGAGTGATGCCACCATCCTTGGGCCAATTTTCTTCTAATGGGACAGATCTTCCTCTCATTCAGCAAAGATCACTCTTGAAAGCTAAAATGGCAAGGAGGAAGAGCAGCACCGCAAAGCATCTGTGCCAACAGAGCTTCTGCCTAAGCTGATGGTTTTCATCATAAGGCATCAGGAAATCTATAAAAGTGCTGCACATGGCTTTATTTCGCAGCATGCCTTTTCTTGGCCCACACTTACTTTGGCCAGTGCAACCACCAGCCATTTTTAATAGGAACATTAACTTAAGAATAGCTAACTGTACTATTCCTGGCTGTGCAGCGGGGGTGGGGGTGAGGGAGAAATCGTTTTGTGAATTGCTTTACCCATTTTTTTCTTTATATAATAAAGATGAATATATTATATCCTACTCCTCTCCTTGAGAGAAACAATAATAGAAATGTTTTTTTTAAAAAAAGAAGGCACAAACAAACAATAAAGTGAAGCATAAATAGAACATAATGGCTGTACTGGTGAACTGCACTGACTATATAACATCTGCCTTGTGAACGTAAACATGAGCGCCTGCAAAGAAGAATGTTCATTAGCTTAATTTTTCTCCCCTACTCCCACTGCAAGCAATCAGTACTGGTACCCTAACGAGTCTGTTTGTGAGTACAAAGGATGACTTGCAAATTATTTTGGAAGAGTACATTCCATTTCCCATTGCCTTTATTTGCTGAGTCATCCTCAGAAGCCATTGCCCGCTATCCAGTCTCCCAAGCTTTTGATCTTCCAGCCCATGCACTGAATATTCAGCATGGAATGAATTATCCCTAATGCATAATTTCATATTCAGGGGGCAATCAAAAGTTCAAAAGTTCCTTTGGAGGATGGTAGTTCACAGATTTTTTTGGCCCCTGCATGTGAAATTTTACAGCTCAACAGATTTGGGGAGCTGTTGTAAAATGAAGGAATTTTCCCAAGCTCTTCTGATTGCTACGTGTAAGAAAAACTGTTCATGGATGTAGTGTCAGACTTGGTTAGTGGAATCTCAGCCAGATTTGGAACCCCACTTAGCCATGAAGCTCACTAGGACATCTACACCCAGTGATGATACCTTAGCTTAACCTACATCAGAGGATCATAGTTATGAAGCACTGGTGTCAGGAAGCCTAATGTATTCTGACTTGAATTCTGTGGAGAAAAAATGGGATCAGCATGCAATTAATGATAACCAAAATGTATCATGAGCTGGGGGAATTCTGTAGGGTCCACTGCACTATTTTCCCTGGGCTTTTCAGCACTTCTGAAGGACTTGCAATGGAGTTCTGTTAACTCAATGTCAGGATCAGGAGGGACTGATCACGTCGCAATAATATTCATTAAACTGTATTTATAGACCAGACCTCACTGCTGGTTATCCTGGCTGATGGATTCTGGGGATTGCAATCCAAAAAGCAGGTTTTCCAAGCTCTGAAATAGATCCATGTAATCCCCATAGATCTTCTAATTGTACACAGAAATGTTAACAGTTTTACTTTCTTCATCTGTTGCAGTGGTGACACTGCAAAGACTTCTTTAACAACCTGTTTCAAGAAACTGCCGCCCATTTTGCAGTATTCTGTCAGGGTCTATATAGAGGAAAGACCCTCGTTGCTCTGACTTGATATAAGCTTTTCAGGTTGACCTTGTAACCAACATATCTGATGGTGAAGAGAGGTATATAGCTCACACACTGAATTTCCTCAGAGAACAAATACAACCAAAGGTGGGTTTGGATGTGAATACTGAAAGTGCTAAAATGCCTTTATCTTGGGGATTTGAAAACTGTTCACATTTTCACCTCTCCCATTTGTCATGTTCCTTGAGAACTCTTGATCCCTGCTTGTAGTTTATTTGTGCAGTAAATTGTCCATATTGTTAATTACACTAGTGTGAAGTCCCAAGGGGCTTTTGGCCACAGGGTGTCTGATATTTATTATTCATTATTTCTCCTTATTAATTATTATTTATGATCATGATTAGTTTTGCAAACAGCCCTGTGCCTAGGATGATAAGGATGCTGTTTCAAGAACTACACACTGTATCTGTTTCAAGAACTGGGTTGTCAGGGAAATTGTTGGGCCGTAGTTACTCGATTTTTTTGAGTGGCTAGAAATTAGAGATTGACCCATTATGTGAGCCTGGAAAAGCACTGGCATTCTATAGACAGCTACATATGTTGTACTGATACTCAGGAATTCAGCAAGTTGTTGTGTGGAGATAATGAATCATAGAAGAAGCATTTTATGGGAGACCTGTGAACAAGAGCACAAAGTTTGCCATACTGCTAAAGTCTGCAGCCAAGGAGACAAAGTGGGAAGAGCTGGTAGACAGCTATTTTGGGTTTTTTTCTCAACATCTAGACCTGAACGAGATAGTACCAAATTTTTGAGGTTGTGGCATCTATCTCTGTGCAATTTCCGCCCACACTAGGGGCCCCCAAAAGGGGTGGGTGGGATTCTTAGTATTGGAGAATACATTTATTTATTTCGTTTATATCCTACCCTTCTCCCCAAGTGGAACTCAACTCGAAGTGGTTAAAGCAAAGTAGCTAAAGCAATATTAGATACAAAAATTAAAAAGCATTAAACAATCAGATTATAATGTTACTTTACAACATTAATACAAAACAATTAAATATGTAAAATGCATATTACATATTAAAATAACTGCAGCCTTGTTGTACATCCTTATACCTTAATCTGTTAAAGGCTTAAACAGGAAGATCTTTGGCTTCTGTCGACACAAAGGAGGTTGGTAGTTTCCATGTTAGTGCAGTGATGAGTCCGCTCTCAGTTTTAGTCTGAACTTTATAGGAGTTATCCAAGGCACTGAATTCTACGCCACAAATGGGTTCAGCACTTGGACAGGTCCTTAAAGTTCAGACTGAACCAAAGTGGTTTCACTGTCCCACTGACATCTACACCACCAGCCACCCTGACATCTGCATACAGAATAGTGTTCCATTCCTTTTCTGTTCCCAGAGGCAGGTTAAAAGTGATTGCTGCCAGATAAACTCTCTAATTTGTCTTTGTTATCCTTGGGGAGGCTTAGAAAGATTTTTTTTTTCCTTGAAAGAAGGCACTCACTGTTATAAAGGACGAGAACTTCTGTTTCAGCTCATCTTCTCCCTTGCCATTAAAACCAGAAAGTATGAGAGTTAAACACGAATACCAGTGGGAGAGCAAAACTGTGCAAATTAAGGTCAGAGCTAAATCCTGCAGGTAATGAGATGTCAATATAAGGAGGACAAGCAGCTGAGGGATGCTCATTACTGGACTGCTTAAAAGGAAAGGAGGAATAATAAGCCAGATATATACAAAAGAGAATAACCACCAAGGTCTGTATCTAACTGTAAAGGGATGATGCTTTTTAATCTATCAATGGGTGGGGAATAGGAGAGAAACAAAAGGGAAAAGGTGACAGAAAGGTTGCATATAGGCTTCTGAGCATCGCTGCGGTGGGTCTAATGGAGCTGCCACGTTTGAATGGATCCATTTTTTTATTCTGTGCTGCTTTTCTTTTAAAACTGCAACTGTCTTTTCACTATTAAAAACTTCCTCAACAGAATGCACATTCAGAAATATAGCTACTTATGCTTGTATAGGTATGTTCACTCAGATGTCAGCCTCTGTGCATTCAGTGGGGTTTCTTCTCAATGGGGTGCTTACACTGAAAGCTTAATTCCACAAAGATACTAAATATAATATTATTAAAACAATACTATAATCAGAATCTAATAGAATGAAACAGCTTTACTGTATTTCAGTGAGTTTATGTGCCTGTCTCTGTGTTGAATTGTTTAAAAAAATTCTGAATCAAAAATTCTCAATTTAGTATAAGGGTAACAGTGCTTAGAAAGTTATTATAAAAGAAGTGCAGTCAGCCTTCCACATTTGCAGGTTTCACTTTCATGGATTTGATCATTTGTGAGTTGCTCCAACCTCTACCTCCCCAAGTGTTTCTTTTCCAGGGGATTCTTCCCTCTTGGTGGCTTCAATGAGGACATGCAGCCCTTTTAAAACCTACCTCTGCTTCTCCTTCTCTTCCACCAGTCGCTGCCTGGTCAGCTAAGGATAGATCACAGTCTGATTTCTCAGTACCAAAAACCCTCTCCCAATGTCCCCCTCACACCCAAGGAAGGAGATCAGCATAAGAGAGGAAGTATAGGGCCACCATGCCAACCTACTCCCTTTCCCTGACCTGGTTTAGACCTTGGGTGCCTGTTCTCTCCCCCCCACTCCGCCGGTTTGGCCCCCTTCCCACAGACACACGCAGACATTTGGATATTAGCAGTTTTTCCACTTTTGCAGTGGTTCTGTGCCCCTAACCCTAGTGAATGAGGAGTACCAACTATAGTTACAATTATAGTTCCAATACCTCTCAAATAGTTGCCACAATATCTACTGGGGTGTACCTTCAAGCTAATTCTGACATATCATCAGATTTTCTTGGCAAAATTTATTCAGAGGAGGTTTGCCATTTCCTTAATCTAAGGATGAGAGAGGGTGACTTGCCCAAGGTCACCTAGTGGGTTTCTGTGATCAAGTGAGGATTCAAACCCTGGTGTTCCACATGCTGGGTCTACCACAATAACCACATTTTTTAAAAAAGCCAAATCTCCAAAGCAATGAGATGTCAATATAAGAAGTACAATAAGCAGAGGATCTAATATAGTTTGTGTGTGTTTGTGTATAAATATGTGTGTGTGTGTGTGTGTGTATGCCACTATAATTATAATTTTAAAAGCTCTCTACTTTCATGTACAGTAGAGTCTCGATTATCCGACATAAACGGGCAGGCTGATAGTCGGATAACCGAAAATGTTGGATAATCCGGAGGGTCTAAGAAAAGCCTTGAAATCACTATGAATTGCAAATTGCAAATGTTTTGGGGTCTGGAGGTACTCGCCCTGCTCGCTGCCGCCGCCGCCACCGCGCTTGGGGCCGTGTTTTGGGGCAAGGCTTCATTCGCCCTTCTCTCCTTGCTCATCGCGGCCACCATGTTTGGGGGCGTGTCTGGGGGCGCGGAAATGCCTACAGCCACACCCCCAAGCAGCCGCGACGTCGGATAATCCGGAATGTCGGATGACCGAAGGACGGATAATCGAGACTCTACTGTATCTCCAAAATAACTAAATAGTTAGTTAGACTTTGCAAGCTGCTGGCCTTTGGATGTCTTCACAAAACGGCTGGACATCTACCTGCTGGAGACAACTTAGCTGAAGATCCTGCGTTGATCAAGGGATTGGACTAGATGGCCCATGGGTCCCCTTCCAACTCAATGATTCTGTGACTCTTTGACTCCGTAACTTGCCTGTTCTTCACCCTGGTGTTACCTCACAAAGAGATCATGAAGCAGCAGCAAGAGGCACAGCACAAGCCACCAGTTGAACCATGTGATATTCCTCCTCCACTAGGTAGTGAGGCTACAGACCTGTAACTGTTACAGAGTATCCTTTATTATTTGCAGTTGTTCCATAAAAGGAATGAAATTATCTCTTGTTTATAGCAGAGTATGATGTAATGGTAATGTAATGGAGTTATATTTTTGTTATTGGGGAAAAATCAACACAAATAATAGTTTGTTTGAAAGCTACTTACTTCCCAGCTCTGATTTGTGTACAATTTCACTATACAAAGCATCAGGGAAGGGAGTTAAGTTTGTTTGTTTGTTTGTTTGTTCTAAAACTACCTTGAAATGGCGGGGGGGCTTCTCTGGAGAAAGTATTTCACAGAATTGGTCCCATAAGAGGAAAGACCTCAACTTGGTGTCCTCCAGATATCTTAGATGAGAATGTCCATCAGTCCCAGCAGGACGGACAATGGTCAGGAATAGTAGGAGCTGTAGTACAAATCATTTTGAGACTTCAGCTTGAAGAAGGCTGCCTTGTTCCTATCCATCCCCCTTGCCCCCTTCTAAGAGAAAATGCTTCCTTTGGTGAGGAGAACCAGAGCAGACCTCCTCTGCTGATCTCACCTGGGATGCAGCAGCTGATAATGAAAAAAATCTAATTCCTCCAAGGAAACCAAAATCTGGCCCCTCCCTGAACTGTAAACTCCAGGATTCCATAGGATGTTGAAAGTGGAATAATAGCACTATAACAATCTAGTGTGGAAATGGCCCTGATTTCCCTGGGAAGCTGGGCATGGTGGTATCCTTTGAATGGATGTGGCTTTTGGTGTCCCATTGGGTTGATAAAGACATGCTGTTTTATCTTGTGAACACGTATTCAGAAGTAAACCTAATTGAATGAAATGGGGCAGAAAACGTGCGCAGGACTTCAGCCTTTGCAAAGCTAAAATGTTAGCCATATTGATATATGATGCTGGTGCTTCTGAGTTGAGCTTCTTGGAGGCAAGCTGGGATACTAATGTGATAAATAAATTCTCAGATTATATTGCAGTAAACCATATGGCATCACAGAAAGGATGTGATCATTATTATGTATAAATACAAAGTTTCGAGGAATGGCATTTGTAATGACAAAATAGCTTTTGGCATATTTTTGTACCTTCCCAACCCACAGTGGGCCCTACTCTGTTTGAAAAAAACAAACAAACCAATCCTGCAACATCCCAAGATTTGCTTAATGTATAAGCAAACTCAAGAGGGCATTGCTCATTTATCATAGCACCTTCACAATACGGAACACTGCACTGTTCCTTGATGTATTAGTTTGCCCATCCATTCAGAGGGAGATAGACACACAGATTTGGTGAACTATGGCCATTTCTGCACTACCCTGTTATAGTGCTATTATTCCACTTTCAATAGCCCTTGGAATTCTGAGGTTTGTAGTTTACTGAGGCCAAAGAGCTCTCTGGCTGAGAATTCTAATTGCCCCTCCCTAAACTGCAAACCCCAGGATTCCAGAGGATGTTGCAAGTGGAATAACAGCACTATAACAGTATAGTGTGGAAACAGCCTATAGTTTGCTTTATTTAACTATTTACAAGATCTGAAGGAGACAAACAGTATGGTCCTAGGAGTACTGCCCCCCCAGATCTCACACACACACACACACACACACCTATGCCAAGGACAAAGCAACTGGAGCACCATATCCAAACCACCTTTCTAGCAATGCTAGAAAGGGAATGCTTGGCTACCCTCAAGTCCTCGAGCCCCAAAACTCAAAAGAAGCCAACTGGCCTTGCAGGGAGAAGGCAAATTATTTTTCTCATCTATTATCATTCAAATATCTTCAAATATGACGACTCATACAAGCACAAAGTGTACACAGAAGTGCTCGCTGTGTTTTCAGTGTAGCTTGTTGTCGTGTGCCTTCAAGTCATTTTGAATTTACAGTGACCCTAAGGCAAACTTATCTTGGGGTTTTCCTGGCAAGGTCTGTTCAGAGGGGGGGTTGCCTTTGCCTTCCTCTAAGGCTGAGAAAGTGTGACTTGCCCAAGGTCACCCAGTGGGTTTCCATGGCTGAGTGGGGATTCAAACGCTAGTTTCCAGAGTCATAGTCCAACACGCAAACCACTACACCACAGTGGGTCTCAGTGTAGCTTATTCCCAAATAAGTGTGTACAGGATTGATTGCAGGCAGCCGTTATTATTCCTGAGAGGGCACAATGACAACTGCTGTCTTAATATTTCTTGATGCTTGATCATTTAGTTCACTTCTGATTCATAATTCTTGAGGAGGCCCAATTCTGTAGGAGTCTCCAGTTTTATCAGATCATTTCAGGAAGGGTTCAGCTCCCCCCAACCTAATCTTGGGGGTGGGTTGATTCTCCTCCCCTTGCTCTGGGGTCCAAGCTTGAGGTGCTAAGAGCAAACAGAAGATGCTTCTTTCATTCCAATGGCATTTCATGGTATTTACCGTTGCTTATAATATCAAGTCCTACACACACACACACACACACACACACACACACACACACATCACCGGCCAGTGGCCAAACTATTAATAGCACCTTCGGTCTAGTCAGTCTCAGGATTTACCTAAGTACGGGCAGGGGGATGCAAAAAATAAACATCACTCTAAAACTGATTGGCAAGAGGGCGGAAATGTCTACACAGCTACAAATTGACGAGAGGATGGTGGTATTAACTCTGCTGCTAGAGGGTGGGCCAAGCTAAATATGAAAGAGGGAGAAGAGGGAATTGTGTTGGCTTATATATTGGCAAATTCTGCAAAACCATTAAAGCAGAGCTTTCCAAACTTTTCATGTTGGTTACATACTTTTTAAACATGCATCTTTTCACAACACAGTAGTTCGGTTTTACTAGCAAACGAGAGGTTAAACTAACCCCTTATAAGAGATACAGACACATACATAAATTATAATAACAAAATGTATAGGGACACAACATATCTCCTGAAAACCTTTCATAGATTTTTAAAAATATATGATTTATAAATAATAACATACATTTCCAAGATTGTAGGCGACACACCCACATACTTCAGGTGACGCACTAATGTGTCACGGCACACCATTTGAAAAGCCCTGCATTAAAGGGACAAGAGCCCAGTCTCTTATTTAACTTGGCCACCCTATTGTGGCCATTACTCCATAAAGAGAATAATCCTCCTGGGGAGAACAGAGATTTTTCCTCTCTCTGGAGGTTGATGTCATATACTGTTCAACCCAGCCCCATTTCCCAGCTACAGAACCAGTGAAGAGGTAGGTAGTGCATTGCAGCCAATGAAATTCTGGGCTGGGTTGCAGCAGTTGAGAGGCTGGCAGGGTGATGTCTAGAGATATCCCTCCATTGGCCTGAAACAGGCTGATCCTGACCCTTGGAAAGATTCCTCTAAGCCCAGCAGATCACCAAACTGATCATCCATGGTGCAAACTGGTTTTCCGACGAGGAAGCTCTTCTTCAAGCACAAAGGGGTGTGGTTGTTTTTGGAGCTGGCCTTGAGTCCGAACCACTTTAACTCAGCCTTACCTTCTCCAAAATTGTGTTATCGTGACACTGATGGCATGATGTCCCCTCTGTCTTCCTTTCCACCAAAGAGTGAAAATGGTGCCCCCCCCCAAAAAAAAAAGCCTGCAAAGGCTGGTACATCACACACCAATTATAGCAAGCTGTTTTCCAAAACAGTAGCACAGAGTAGTCTGCTAGACCCATAGCTTGTTTGTTTTCTAGCATTCTACTTTGTGGAACACTTGGCATTGTGCAGTGATTGTAATGCTTGTTGGGCATTAAGGAGATCCAGACGCAAGTCCATGTTGAGCCATGAAACTCACTGGATGAGCCAGTCACACTCTCTCAGCTTGCCCTGCTTCACAGAGTTGTTGTGAGTATAAAATGGGAAGCAGGGGACCATACTGAACTCATCTGAATAAAGGTAGAACATAAGTGTAACTAAAAATAAATAAACCAACACATCCACCATGGAACTACTACACACTGCAATGAATTTTGGACCACAGTCAGTGTGTTCCTCCTCCTGTCCAGTATTCTTGACCCCCACTGGGCACCATGAAAAGTGTGTTGTAGGGTCTTCCAACATTTCCTTGCAGTTGAGTGTTTCAGGAGCATAAAAGCATGAGTGGTGGGTAGCCTGTTACCCACCACATCTTGTGCATCATGCCTGAGCTCCTGTCCAGAACTGAATGTGAAAACCAATGTATTAAGATGGAGTGTTTAGCTATAGATGAACCATACTATCTCATCTTTCGGTAGGCATCTTCTGAGGTCCAGTTATTACAGCATCATTCTCATAAGACAGTCTATAACCGTTGTGAAGCAATGACCTTACTCTCTCACGTAGAGTTGCAAAACTTGGAAGTGTTACCTTTTCGCATGCCACCTGCTGAATCCCCCATCTAGCTAGCCATGGTAGCTGAGGGATTTGGGGCATTACAGTCCAAGATAGTAACTTTTCCAAGCTTTGGAGAATAGCAGGAGGAAGAAATGGTCTAGACTGAAGTGTTCTCCCTTGCATTAGAAGAATTTGTCTTTAATATTTATCTGTTGCTAAATGTTAGATTCACAGTCACAGTTTGGCATGTCTTTCTATTAGGATGAAGACTTCCACCATAAGCACTTGGAAGAAAGGGCCACAGACAAAGGCTATTTCTGCACTAGACTGTTCTAGCGCTATTATTCCACTTTCAACATCCTATGGAATCCTGGGGTTTACAGTTTCGGGGGGGGGGGGCCGGCTGGATTCCATCCCAGGATTCCATAGGATGTTGAAAGTGGAATAATAGTGCTAGAACAGTCTAGTGTGGAAAATGCAAAAGTCACCTTAGTTCCTTAACTCATCACCTGCTGGGAAACAAACTCATATGTGGACTTTCTTTGGAACCTCCTGAGATGGCCCCAGCTGCAAGGAGACCTATTTGCACGCATTCTTGATCTGGTTGCCCTTCTTAAGTCCAAATCCCTGTCAACATTATCTGTGCCTAAAGTAAATAACAATGGGCTCAGGGCTTCCAGAGGAGATTAGCAACAGCTGTATTTTCCTTTAAGGGAATAAGTGCATCAAGGGACAGAGAAGAGGTTTACTTTCCCCTAAGATTTTTAGAGGAGGAAACTACAGTCTCTTCTGAATGTCTAGAAATGCGTTCTGGCTTTTTGTGTATTAAAAAACCCATGAAAAAAAGATAAAAATAGAGAGAATCACAATCATATATAAACTCTTATCTTCTGGAGTGGTTATTCCTTTATTTATCCCAAGGTACTGTGCACATATCTTGAGTTTGCAACAAATTCTTGTGAAAGTGTCTCTTGAGCATATAGTTAAGAGGTAGTTATAGAAGAAAGAACGTAACCCATTATTTTTATATTAATTCAAAGCGCATCCAATTGTTTAAAGAAACGTGAAATTCTAGATTCTAAGAATTGATTCTACAACCTTATTTTGTTCAAGTGTGCTGACAAGGATTAGGGCTAGAAAAGATTTTGCCTGCTAGACTGATTAAATTCCTTCATTTGGTTTATGTAAGGAATTTCTTTGCCCTTTCTTTTCATGGTTTAAAATAGTAAAAGCTTTGAATTTCAAAACCATCAGATCGCAGTGTTTTAATGGCTCAGAACCTATGGACAACATAGATATATCCATGGAATTATTTTCCATTTCTCTTATTTTGGAAATGATTGGCCATAAAACTCTTCAGGAAACTTATCAACCAGCCCTAATTAGGGGTCATATGCTTTACTAAAGCAAACCAAAGCAGGGGTGCAGGGTTTAAGCTCCCTGGGTCTTTTTTTTTTTTCAAAAGATCCTGAAACCTAACATCCAGGGCATTTCCACACTAGACTGTTACAGTGCTATTATTCCACTTTCAACATCCTGTGGAATCCTGGGGTTTGCAGTTTAGGGAGGGGCCTTTGATATTTTTCCAATCCTTTGAGGCCCCTCCCTAAACTGCAAACCCCAGGATTCCATAGGATGTTGAAAGTGGAATAATAGCACTATAACAGTCTAGTGTGGAACCAGAGTCTGGTGTAAAACGTGTGTGCTCAGATCAAAGAATTTTGAACCCAGTCCCCAAAGCGCTCACAACCCTTCAGCACAAAACCACACTTCTGACCAGCCTCCAGAGCAACTTTTTTTATATGTATCCAAAACATCATTTAGAAGGAGGCCACTTTTGCCATTCCTGCTGCTAAAACAATGAGAAGAAATACTTTCCATTTTCCTAAAGAGATCTATCATTCAATTCTTTGTGCCCATTCCTGAGGTAAATAGTACGCACCCTTAAAGGCAAAGAACACCATTTTTGTGATCTAAGCCAACAGAGAAAGAAGTACATTTGCAAAAATAGCCAGTGAAGTACCCCCTCAGAATTTACTTGTAATCCTAAATTGTAATTATAATAGACTATATGAAATATTTAATTCTGAATAGACCCATAAGATCAATGACAATTTAGTAAGTCAACATTTATATAAGTTCCATTGCCAACTTTTTTAAAAAAGTAAATCTACCTTTATTATTTCCCTTGATTCCTGTAAACACATTCATACTCTAAAAACGTAGCCCTAGATCTGAAGTATAATATGAGACTGTAATGGAAAAATGCATCTCTGCCCCAACCCTCTTTATGTTAACTTCCACATTTTCTTAAAAACTGGTAAGTGGCTAACTGCTTACTACAGATTTTAACTGTATGCACGTGTCCAAGGGCCTTTACCATAAGAGGCCTTCCTGTGAAATACTAACAAGGTATTTCAGCAACAACTTACTAAAAGCCTGACTAATTTAACCCCTATTTTTTAAAAAGCAGATTCTGGCCTGTAACCTATTGTCACTCCTGACTAGAGTAAACCCATTGAATCGATGGGATTTGCTTGCATTTTGACTTATCATTCAACAGTTGATTCAGTGTGTCTACTCTGGTTGGGACAAAGCCATAGCTTTGTGTTTCATATACTTCCCAAATATAAGACTCTGTACACTTGCAAATTATGATTTTATTGGTTATAGTAAGCCTGCAGTTAGGACTGGGAGCCTTAATAGGAAATATTTGCAGAACAACAACAATACTCCTAGTCTCAAAAAATAGATTAAGAGGCTGGAGGGGGGGGAGTAAGGAAAATGAAAAGGAGCTAAGAAGGGGAAGGACCAAACCTGGGCCTGTTCTTGGCATTAGGATCCACAAAGTTTTCTCTTTCTATTATTAAGTCTGGAGTAAATTTTGACAGTTAATTCCATTTCCTCCATCTTGCCTTTATTTCTGCGGGGAAGAAAAATATTACTTTTTAATTAATTTCATCACCACAGTTGTTAGAACTGCAAAAAAGAAAATTAACAGAAAGGGGGAGGGAGGAAGTTGCCTCCCTGTGAACTGAGCAGTATGAAGAGCTACTTGAAGGGAGAACTTTTTCCTGGGATAATTTATTGGAAGGTGAAATAAAATATTATTGCCCTGTCTGTCCGGATTGCCACTGAAATGCATCAATTCTCATATTGTGCTATAATCCAATGATTTGTTTATTTGGGAGTTCTGAATTATTAACGCCAGCTGTTTTATTATAAGAAGGTTTGGCTGGATTATTTCTTTGATTTCCTACCCCCCACCCCCCGTTTATTAAGTTTCCATTGATCCCTAACACATCTTCCTGCTCCCTAAAACAAAAGAAAATGAATAAAAATCAGAACATTCCATACACCAAACTCCTTAATTTCTTCAAGAAATGCTAGTTGCATTTGGCACTCGGAATAAATTATTCACGCGTCCTCGCAGTCGCCGAAGGAAGCAGATATTAAAGGTCTCAGAAATGAAATGCTAGTTTTGCATTTCGATCTATGTTTGAATAACCAGGCTGAACGCAAGAACTTCATCCCCTCTCCCCGAGAAGAAGTGATAAAAAGCCCGTATGGAACGTCTTCAGGTAACACCGAGAGAAACAGTCCCAAGTGAAAACGAGGTTTCTCTATTTCTTGCTTTACAGATTTCGGGGGGAAATTCGTGTTTTGGACTACAGCTCCCAGAATGTGCCAGACGGCCGGAGATTCTGGGTGCTGCAGTCCAAAAGAGTGATTCCCCCGACCCCCCGGTTTGCTTCGGTACAATCGTCTAAAGTCTCTTTTCTTTTCAAGTAGGGAAAATTCCCCTTATTTTCAAATTATTTTCTCCCACACCGACATATGATTGTCTGGACAATCCCTCCCTCATTAATAAGTTCACAGCTTTTGTGGATTTATTATCTAATGTAAAAAAGATTGGGGGGAATTTTCAAACGGTATTTGCAAGCGAAGATGATCAGAATTTTTGGCTGAGAAGAGCTGGAAAGAGATAATATTGCAGTAAGAGGACGCCAGTTCGGAGTCTTCCGTCTTTCGACGGTGGGAACTTGTCCTGAAAAAGGGGTTGGATGCGATTCAACAACCGGTACGTCTGATCCGACCTAATGCCTTTTCGTATTACAAACCTGTAGGACTTTTATACCACTTTGACTGCCACAGCTCCATCCAATGGAATCCTGAGATTCGTCGTTCGGCAAGACGTTAGAGCTCTCTGGGAAAGAACTCTGAAAACTGTATGAAACTATAAATCGCAGGATTCCACGGGATGGAGTCAGGGCAGTTAAAATGGTATCAGTTGTTGTGTACCTTCAAGTGATTTCAGTTAAGGCGACCCCAAGGGACAGCTATCTCGGCTGCTTCTTGGCAACCTTTGTTCTGAGAAGGTTTGCCATTTATTTCCTCTTATGCTGCGAGGGGTGTGACTTGCCCAAGGCCAGCCAAGTGGGTTTCCTTGGACGATCGGGGGACTCGAACTCAAGACCGAACCGCAGACCAGGATTGCATAGGATGTTGAAAGCGGAATAATAACGCTATAACAGTCTAGTGCAGAAATGGCCTATATCACAGCTGCCACTCTTCAAAGCAGTCTCCAAGGGTCACGTGTCACGCAGAGGCAAGAAAGTTATTCAGCTTGGCGAGGACGTGCCAATAAACCCAAAAGGCTAGTGGTCTCCTTCTGGCCCAGCTCCCTTTCCGCGTGGAACCCCCAGGGTAGGACTTGGGGGCGAATTCTGGGGCCATTTCGGCAGAAGCGGAGGCAAACACAGCAGGTCTGACTTGCCGCGTTGGGAAATTAAGTGAACTGATAGGCGTTATCGTTCAAAGGCCTCTCCCATAAGAACATTAAATCCAGGGTTTAAAACTATGCAAGTAGGTCACAATACACACATACACAACTCTTCTCTCTCATACCCTCAGTCTCCCGCCCTAACATCTCCAAGAAAGCGAGCTCGTCAAAGAGAAAAGGGTTTTCCTTTCTCTAAACAAAGTTTGCAGGAGAAGTATTAATAATTTCCTGCTTGTAGCCAGCCTAAATGTCCTAAAAGCCTCCAATCCTGTTTGATCTTGGAGCTAAGCAGGGTCAGGCCTGGTTAGTACTTGGATGGGAGACTGCAAAAGGGTACCAGGTTCCCTAGACTCTATTTCAGAGAGAAAACTACTTCTGTGTATTCCTTGCTTAAGAAAACTATGACATTCATGGGACCGCCACAAGCTTGAAGGCACATACGCACAGCCACTAGCAGAATAGAAGATCTAGATCCTAGAAAAGCGTATCTTTCTCCGCCGTGCTTTCATAGAATATTCCTTCCTCCAACGTTCATCTAAAATAAAATAAAAATATTGAAAATTCCCCTAAGGACCAAAGGAATGAGAACTTGAGTCACAGTGGCCCATACTTCGAGGAGACCCACTGAAACCGAAGGGGCTTAGTGTGTCTATAGTGAATTTAGATCTCATGAGTTTGAGTGGGGCTTCTCTAAATAGAGTTAAACCCGAATCCAGCCGTCCGCTGGCAAATCATGACCACCAAAGGAAAGCTGAGAACAGCCCGGAGAAGGAGTCACGTCCATCTTCGGCTCCTTAACCTTGAGTGCTTCTATCTTTCAGTAGTTTTACGTGAGATTTTAAGCGGGAGCCAGCGAGATGCAGCGGTCCGAGCACTGGGCTGGGCCTCTGGGAGACCGGGGTTCCGATCTTTGCTCAGCCCTGGAAATCCACTGGGCGACCTTGGGCAAGCCACGACCGAGGCAATTCCCGTACTAGACTGTTACAGCGCTATTATTCCACTTTCAACATCCTATGGAATCCTGGGATTTGCAGTTTAGGGAGCGGCCTCAGGCTTCCATAGGATGTTGAAAGTGGAATAATAGCGCTGTAACAGACTAGTGCGGAAATGGCATCAGTCTCAGAGCAAGGCAATGACAAACCTCCTCTATTGTATAATTACAGCACTATGATTCCGCTTTAACTGCCATGGCTGCATCCTGGGGAATGCTGGGCATTGTACTTTGACGAGGCACTAGAGTTCTCTGGCGGAGATTTCTAAATATCCTTGCCCAAATTGCTAATCCCGGGATTCCATAGGATGCAACCATGGCAGTTAAAAGTGGAATCATAGCGCTATAACTGTGTAGTGTGATAGGACCTTAAATCTTGCCAAGAAAATCCTTTTATAGGGTGGCTCAGTCCAAATCAATTTGAAGGCACATAGCAACAAGGTAGGAGGAATTTAGCTTTGGTAACATCCTTAATTAGATCAAACACGTGTACAAGCATCCAGGAAAACTGAGCTATATATTGAAATCACAGGGATTAAATCCGAATAAAATAATGCTCAGGACAGGATTGCAAATATAATCAAGATGTTAAACTAAAAAAACAGGCGAGCCCCAATATGTAAACAAACTTCAAAACACTGCCAGACATTACTGGCTTAGATTACTGAGCCCGCAGCTGTTGTTTGAAAGAGTTAGGGCGTGTTATTCGGAGATGGCCGTCACAAAAGAAGGCAGTTTGTTAATCTACAAGAGGCGGAAACGTTACCCAGCCCTGATCTACTCAAATGTCGGCCATCCGCTCCTTTCTAAGGGACGAAACAGAACGTTTTGGCCGCAGTCCCTGTACTTGTTTGGCTAGAAATAAGGAGCATTGAATTCACTTGAGTTTACTTTTAAGTAGCCTTGTACAGGATAGCCGTTTGTTGTTTTGTGCAAACACATTCAGCGGGGTGACTACCTATTCTACTTTTAGTTTTGAAAGCGTAGCCCAGTGTTAGGAAAACGACAGTAGGTGTTTCTTCTGTTAAGAATACTTTCTTCACATTGTTAAGACATTAAAGAGGCATCGGTTCTTCCTAAAACAATGAAATCTATGTTGCTGCTGGTTCTGCTGTTGTTGTTTTTTTTTAAAAAAAAAAAGCTTTTGAGGTTTCATAACGCATTAGGTATGATTCTGTCATAGATTTAAGTCCCTTTCGTTTCAGCGCATCTACTGAAGGGTGCTCAAGACTTGTTTGAACGTTGCCCACAGCTTTTCTAGACTATATAGTCACGGAATTGTTTGTTCTAAAAGAGAAGCTCACACTTGAAAATAACTCCGGTTTTAATGGCGTTGGAGATTTTAACTGGTGGAATGACTTTTCATCCATCTATCAAAAAACTAAATTTCCAGTATAGTTTGGAATACTACGCAATTATTTGACCTTAACAATCCTTCCATCCGTCTGTCCGTCTTTGCTTAGGAAACTCGGAGAGAGGCACGCTCTGTACAAGCAAAACTAGATTTTGTACTGTTAATACTGGAGTCTGCTATATCTACATATCGTTTCCATCATTAACAAAAACAGTTCAGTAAAGTGGAGCACGGATGGCTGGAATAAAATGTGACACACGTCGGTTGAATCAAGAGATGTAAATGCTGCCACCACAACGGATTTCACCGTTCTGAGCTGAAGAAACCGAGCGCTGTTCCTTCACCAGTGGACACTTCAAGAACCATTCGCCACCGTTTCAACTTCCCACTAAAGAATTTCTCGGTGGGTGGGGGATGATGGAGATTGGAATCCAGTGGCGGGTTGAGGGAACCTTAAGCCTTTCGCTTCACACTTTCGCGTCGCACAGGACAGAGCTGTGGAAAGGTCTTGCCAAACTTTGGTCAACTCTTGGCTCGAATGTGTAGTCAGAAACACAGAGATCCAGAGGGGGGAAAAACGCATCAGGGGTACGGAAACAAGAAGGTCATTGTTGGAGGCTTTTTGTTGCATATATTATAGTAAAATGGGATATGCAAATACAAATTAAATGGCGCCGGGAGGGCGGGGTTTTTTTAAACAATTAGAAACCTAACAAGAAGTAAAAGAATGGGGAGGTCCCCAGAGAAATTTGGCCCCTGCTATGAATTTACTGATTAAGTGGGCCTTCGACAATCCTCGCAACATCTTCCTCTCCCCCATCTGTAATACCACTGGGAGGAAGACATCCCATACCTGATGTTTGACCTGGACTACAACTCCCATCACCCGTTACTAGTCCTGCTGGCGAGGCTGACGGGACGTGTGGTCAAAAACGTCTGGAGAGCCCGTATGGGGGAGACTGCTGTGAAGATTACATCAGAAGAACTCGCAGGATGCAATTTTGAAATCTGGAAGGGATAGGTCGGCGTTCAGTTTGAGTACTAAGGGGAAGGGATGCTAAGGATAACTGTATTCATCTTGTACAGCAAAAGCAATAAGAATTTTGTGGCACCCTGAAGTCTAACCCATTTATTAGGGCATAAACTTTCGCGGACTTAAAGCACGCGATTTATCAGATGCAGACTGCGAAGCAGCATTTGCTGGGCTCTCAGCAATCTGGATTACAATTTCCAGTCTTATGTGTATTTACTCTAATGTAAACTGCATTGAACCTAAAGGAAAAGGAGTACCGTTGCAAGGGGGCAGTTGAAATTCCTTTTTCAAGGAAAAGGAAAGAAAGAATGCTTCCTAAATAACTCCTCTTTTAACACTATTTTCCTTCCGCGAAAAGCTTCGACTTCGTTTTTTCCCCCCAGCCCATTTCTTGGAAGAAAAAAAATAGTTCTAAGGTCGTCTTCACAGACACTTACTACTTTTAGGTTTTACAGTTGCTTAGAAATAAGCACCACTACTCTTGCTAGACTTACTTCGGAGTTAAAATGCATAGGAACGCGTCGCACCTTAGCCTGTTTCCGGCGGGCCTGTTAGGGTGCAAAAATGATTTAAAAAAAAAAAGTCGTTTGACATCGTTTAGGCGGGAAGAACAAATAACATTCACTGAAAGCTTGGAATTTAATGTGCCTGTGAAATGTCCGGCCCTTGTTTCTTATGCTGTCAGGTCCTACAAAACTGGTCAGAAACAAACCAAGGCAAGGCAAAATTATCAGTACTCAAGGAAAGTTAAAATGGCTCGAACGCCACTTGGGGGATTTATACATCGCGATTCTCACCGTAGAGGTTGTGAAAAATCCTTTATTTATTTGGGAGAGGTTCGAGGGTTGCCAATTTTTTTAAAAAAGGCATTTTAAGACGTCTGAAAGTGTGGAAATTAAAACGGTTAATCCACCACATCTTTCTGGATAGATTTTTTGTTTGTTTTGTTTAAGGTTTCCTTTTCTGGCCATCTTTTGCCAAGAGGTTTCAAACGCGCTTCGCCTCGCCCTTGCAGTGTTTGGATTCGGAGAAACAGAGCGGCTCGGCGAAGTTCCGAGCAAAGGGAAAGCGGAGCAGGTCATCTTCCGAGTGCCAAAATGAAACCCGACTTTTCTTCTCTCTGGACCGTCCTCGCGTCCGTATATGGAAACGAAGAATTTCTTCTCTGCTTTTCTTGGTCCCTTACCTCCGAAATCCAACATTCACACCAGGAGGCCTTCGGAAAAGTGCCCTTTCCCATTGAAATCGGAGATTCGGATCCGGATCCTTGCCAATCCGGATTCACCTCCTTAGAAAGGAGCACCGGGACGTTCACAAAATCATTGCAAGGCTCTGGTTCCCCCTGTGACTTCTCCATAGTTTCCTCACGCACTCTTTCCCTGGTGTAATGGCCAGGTTTCCAACCACCTTTCCTCAACTGGTTTCTTGGACGCCCCAAGGAATCGGTTCCCGTGGTTCAGTGGTCGTTTTTTTCCTTTTGGCCGGGCGCGGCGGCTGCCTGTCCAAGGCAGACGAAGGAAAGCGACACAGCCGGCATCCTGAAAAGAAAGGGAAAGCGAATCACCTGGCCATTCAGAAATCCCGCTGAATTGTACCTCTCCCTTTGCCCCTGAAGGGAAACCAGACTTAGGTACGTTGCCTCTCTCACTTGCGCTTTTGTCTGGGAACGCGTCTCCTCCCTTCCCCCATCCCCAAGGTCCGAGGAAAAGTAACTGGAGTGACTCAAGCATTGCGGGGATCAGGCCTGTTATCAGGCTTGAGTGGTATTATTGGTGGTGGTGGTTTATACTCTGGCCTTCCGAATTTAGATTTGTTTCCCATTCTAAGAGCATTCGGGCTTGCCTAAGAACACACTGAGCGTTTCGGGAGCCAGGCCATTTCCTCACTAGACTATTATAGTGAGGTCCTGAGGCGCCTCCCTAAACTGCAAACCCCAGGATTCCATGGGATGTTAAAAGTGGAATAATAGCACTAGAACGGAAATGGCTTTAGATTTGTTTCCGAAACTAAAAGCATTCGGGCTTGCCTAAGCACACACTGGGCATTTCGGGAGTTAGATTCAGGTCCCGCATAAGAAATATGGGGAGGAGGGTGATCTACCAAAAAGTGTTCCTCGGTGGACGGCTGCTGTTTGAGCCTGGATTATAAGCTGGGGGAAGACGGAAAAATGCCTGCTTCCTTCTTTCAAAATTTGTTAGGGAGGCCTTTGCTGATTTGGATGAGATTTCTTTCCTACAAAGTAACAAATGTGCGCTCCTTAGTCGAGAAAACGGCGACCTGCATAGAGAGGAAAAGACTGAGCGCCCCGTCTGGCGGGTACCACTCTGGAGGGCTTTCCTTTCTGCCTTGCCCGAAAACGAGCAGGTTGGTGGCTCTTCGCCTTAAAGGGTGGTTGGTTGTGATCTTGGCGGCTTGGCCCACCTCACTGTGGGGGCCAGAGCCACCAGACTCGGAGGACTCGGCGTCTCCGTTGCCGCTTCGTTATGGATTCCAATCACGTCATGCTCACTTGCAACCCTCCCGTCTCCCAGGGTCTGGAGATCAACCCCCCACCCCAAAACCTGCGGGAGCCCGATTAACGCTGAGGCATAATCCTGTCCATTGTTTACGGAGGAATAAGTCCCACCAAGTTCAATGCCGCCCATTCGCAAGTCAAAGCAACCCTAAAGGCCTTGAGTACACTATCCAGATGGGGTCCCAGTGAAACAACTGAATCCGGATGGCGGAAGCTACTTTATAATGAGTGAGACGACTGGCTCATCCAGCCTAGTACTGTCAGCTCTGACTGGCAGCAGCTGCCTGCGGGGCTTTAGGCAGGATTTTTTCCTAGCCCTGCCTGGTGGTTGCCTTAGGAAGTTTCCGATTTACGGGAACCCTACGTCAAACGCATTACGGTGGGCAAGATTTGTCCAGAGGGGGTTTCCCAGGCCATTGGCTTCCTCTGTGGCTGGGAGAGGGTGACTTGCGCAAGGTCATTCAGTGAGTTTCCGTGGCTAAGGTGGGGTTCGAACTCTAGTCTCCAGAGTTGAGACCCACTGTACCACACTGGCTCTTGGTCCTACCTGGACATTCCTGGTTTCTCCCTAGTGGTCTTCCATCCAGACCTGATCCTCATTAACCTCCAAAATCGATCCAAATATATGCTGATTTCCTTCCCGGGAAATGCCTGGCAGGGCTTTCTGGTAACTTTAAAAATGACTCTCTTTGCACAGCTGAGATCAAAAGTATTGCAAATATCTGAAGACACAGAGAAAGCATGTCATCTTTTTGTAGGTTTGCGAACATAAACTAACTTGGAAAAGGACTCGAGGGCGACGATCCTGCCGTTTGTTTTCTGTTCTGGCCAGGTGTTAATCGTTCTCGGCCTTTGCAATTCCCCCCGCCCGGCTACCAGGAGCACAGTTTGTGTTGTAGGAATGGAACGAAGGATTACAGGGTTTATTGCAAACAGTGTTGACGGAGAATTCAGAAATGGGCTTGCCTGAAAACGCTTGGCTTCCTTTTGTATTTTAAAAGCCCTTTGTCGTCTGGCTGACACTGAGGAGGTTACACGTCTATGACACCCTCCCCATTCGTTTCTTTCAAGGAGAAATATCGTGGCCGTGAGAATAAGAACAGGGCAGCCAATGTGGTCCAGACGCAGCTTTTTGAAAGTTTATCTGTGGCCGAGCTAAAAATCGATCCTGGGCGATGCCAAAGGTCGTAATGGAAACATACCTCTTGCTATCTTCATCTTATTTTTGAACAACGTAGCGAATGCTTCTCTGGAAAGCCTGGTGACTTTTAAATACACACACACACACACACACACACACACGTATGCCTTTGAGCTATCAATCCTGGGTGTTTTTAATCCCTAGCAAAGACGCCTTGGACAAGACCACAGATAGCTTCTCCTCCGCAAGTTCCCTTGCAATGGATCAGGAACTAGATACTTTTGCGTAGTTCTCACTCAGTTCGGCGGAACTTGAGCAGGAGACCTTTTACGGTCGGATCGTTCTCCTTTCCATTTCCTCAGGCACTGTGGGTTAACTGAGATTTTATAAAATATTCGTTGCAAGGGGACTACAACAGGAGATTTTAGATTTTTCCGCGGCCCCCCGTGGTATCCGGTGGATGCGCATATTTTGGACCCGTTGAAACAACTTTTGAGTAACTCTGATGAAACTAGACAAATGTTGTTTCGGTGCATATATTAAAGGAGTTTCTCCTTTTCCAGACTCTCTAAATTATTATTGAGAGCGCACGGAGGAATGGGGGTGGTATTTTAGACGTCTTTACTTTCCATAGAGAGGAATTCTGACCGAACCTCACTCAGGACTGAAAGCAGAAAGAAATATTTCCCAACTTTTTTTTAATCTGACGTAATATTTATCCGGAGATAGGTCTCTTTGAGATTACCTTCTGAATTAACAGCGCTACTGAGAGACCTGAATACCCTAAAGGCATCAGATCCCCTCTGGTCTTGGAAGCTAAGGAGGGTCAGACCTAGTTTGGTAACTGGATGGGAGACTACCAATGAATGCCAGGTACTGTAGGTAATACTTCAGAGGAAGGAACTGGCAAAACCAACTCCGAGTATTCCTTCCCTAAGAAAACACTATGAAATACATGAGGTTGCCATAAGTCCAAAGGCCACTTCAAGGCACTTACACATATAAGAGCCAGCGTGGTGTCGTGGTTTGGGCATTGAACTACGACCCTGGAGGCTAGGATTCGGTTCCCCGCTTCGTCCTAGAAACCCACTGGTGACCTTGGGCGCATCACACACACTCAGCCCCAGAAAACCCGTGATAGGTTCGCCTTAGGTTCGGAAGAAGTCGAAAACGGCTTGAAGGTTGACAACAACAGTAACAACAGCTATACCTAACAGCCCTACCTTTGCGGTTGTACACCATGCACGTGTATTTGGCAGTTCCACTAAAAGCAGACAGCCTGTACAGGATTTCCCACCAAGACACCCCTCCTCTAATTCAATTCACAGCAAATTCAGATCTGTCTAGGTCTGCGTGGAAAGCTGTGCTGAGTGTGGGCCGAGTGGGGGCAGCTTTTACTCCTGAAACCCTCCCGAAACTGTATAGACCGTTTCACATGCAACAGCAAAATAAAACAAAAAACCCGAGGTGGCTGAAGGTCGACACCCTAGCTTTGAAAAAATGGCGTGTTTTGATGTTTAAAATTGTGAAGCTCTATGCAATCTATTTAAAATGAAATCCTGCTCCTAGACTATTCCAGGAGAAGAAATCTACACCCCCTCTCTGAGCCAGGGGAAAAAAAAAAGATGATCAGGAGAGTCTGGAAGAGTCAGTGGCTGTGCAAACAGCCACGCCACCTTATTCTCCACCTGGTCTAGGTAACCTTTCTCCTTTTGATTTAAGGAATTAAGCCAGTCTCTTAGTTCAAATTCCCTGGGATTAAGTGGTATCAATGCATTTTAATTGCATTATTGTAAGGTGCCTTGAATGAACGATAGGGAAAAAAAATGAAAATATTCTCTCCGGCTTATAGAATCATAGAGTTGAAAGAGACCACAGTGGCCATAAGTCCAATCTCTTGCTATTCAGGAACACACACTCAAAGCACCCCCAGCAAATGGCCATCCAGCCTCTCTTTAAAAACCTCTAAAGAAGGTGACTCCACCACACTCCCAAGCAGCATATTTCACTGTCCAACGGCTTTTACTATCAGGAAGTTCTTCCTGAGGTTCAAGTGGAATCTGTTTTCCTGTACTTTTGAATCTGTTGCTCTGTATCCTAGTCTCTGGAACAGCAGAAAACAAGCTTGCTCCCTCTTCAACATGACATCCCTTCAAATGTTTAAACATGGCTATCATGTCACCTCCTAACCTTGTTTTTGTCAGGCTAAACCCACCTACTCCTTGGACTCCTTCACCGTGCCATGACTATGGTTTCTGTCCTTCTTATACCTAATTGTTTGAGAGAAAGCCCCATTGAACAGAATGAGACTTACTTCTGTGGGTGTATCCACATTTACACACTTAAATCAGTTTCATAACACTTTTGATTGTTATTTGTCCTGGCTCTATGCTTTGGAACTACATGATTCATATTTCTGTGGGATGCTTAGAATATTCTACCATAGATATCTAATGCTGTAATTCAAGGAGATGTAGTAGAGAATTCTAAGTTCCTCACTAGACTACAAATCCTCCAATTCTACAGGAAGGAGCCATGGTAATTACAGTGGAATCAAAGTGCTAGAACTGTGCAGTGTGGATGCAGCCTAAGTAAACATCCAGAGTTGCACTGTTTGTCTGAATGCCTACACAAAAAGTCCTGTTTAGAAGCTTATATCTGGCTTTTAGAGAGCCAGCATGATGTAGTGGATTGAGAATTGGACTAATATTCTGGAGACCAGGGTTTGATTCCCCCACTCACCATGGAAACTCACCTAGTGATCTTAGGCAAGTCACACTCTCTCAACCTCAGAGGAAGGCAAAGGCAAAACTCCCTCTGAACAAATCTCGCAAAGATAGGTTCGCCTTAAGTTTCCCCTAAGGACTTGAAGGCACAGAACAAGAAATCTGGCTTCTCCTTGAAGCCGAAACAGATTTATAATGACAGAAGGTTTAGTAAACCAAGGCCCACTTCCCTAGCTGAACTGAGGCTGAAAGGGTAATCACGGAAGGACTGTGGTAGGGTGAGAACCCTCCAGAGATGGTTGGACTGCAATGTTCAGCATTCCTCACTGTGGGCTATGGTGGTTAGGACTGTTGGGACTTGGAATTCCACAGCTTTTGGAGGCCTGAATGATTCCCACACTTACACTATAGATTGAGACTAGACCAGACTAACAAAATATGACATGGTATACAGAACAGAGAAGTAGATCAATGGATATGGGAATTAAATTGCAGGAGGTTATCAATCAGAAGGAGAAGAGAAGTTTTCGTAAAGATGAATGAACATTTCAGAATGTCGGTGAATAGACTACAAGGATTTATTGAAATAACAACAGTAGACTAGAATAACAGATGAGACTATAGTCATGTGCTCTATGTGGGGCTGCTCTGGGGAAGTGTTTGGAAGCTCCATCTAGTGCAAAATCCAACAGTCAGACTAGTGCCAGGTGTGCATTTCAGAGACCATATAACACCCATCTTATATGACCTGCACTGGCTTCAGTTTGCTTCTTAACTAAAATTCACACTGCTAGTTTTAATCTTTAAAGCCGTAAATAGTTTGGAGTCAGGATATTTGAAAGACTGCCTCTTCCTATATAAACCTGTCTAAAATCCAAGATCTTTCTGCAAAGGTTGCATGTCCACATGAGGCTAGGCTGCCTGTATATGTGATAAGGATTTCTCTGTAAGCAGCACTCTGACTGTGGAACTCCCTTCCATATGTTTTGAGCTTCTGGCCAGCAGCTAAAAATCTTGATCTGCATTGCTTTCAATGTTTGAAACCATTTTGTTTTTAAATTATTTTGAGTCAATTTTAGTTTGTTTCCCAAAAAAAGTTTGTAAAGAATATTTTATTTCATTTTATTTTAAAAGATTTTTATTTCTATATTGCTTAAAATGTTTTTACCTGTTGTGTATCACTTCAGGGGTCCTGATGGGCTGGAAGGCAATATATAAAAACTATAAATAAAACAACATACAACCACATCTTAATATAAATCATGGTTCATTTGGAAAATGGAGGTGCTGGAATTTGAACCAATGCCTTTGTACCTGAGAATATTATATTTTGAATAAGTGTTAGCTACCAAAGGATGAGCACTCTGCATGTGGTCAAAGACACTCTCCTCTTTATTGTTAGATCACTTGCTCCAGGGCTGAGCTCTAACATTAGGAATTATGCCTTCAACAAGCAAGGCCTGCATCATAATGTTGCATTGTATCCCTGGCATGGGTCTGTTATTGTACCTATGAGTGGCTGGATAAAACAAAAGTTGGCACTGAAGACAGAAATACTTGTTGGTCTCACATTGGTCTCACTTCATGTGCATATTTTACTTGCACATAATTCTTTAGTTTGGAACACATGTAATTGTGACCAGTGTGCATGCGAGTGCATGGACCATGGATTTCCTGGATGCTATTGAGTGTTTGATTTAGCCCAGGAGGAGGTCTGAGTGGGCAACAGAGGCAGGCTGAATTTGCTGCAACCTAAGAGACAGGGGGAATTTTTCACTGGGACTCTAAACCAACCTCAGCTACATATCAGACCAACAGTATTAATAGCGCACTACACTGCATGGCCTCTATAAGCTATTTGTGCCCCCTTTCTTTTTGTCTCAGCTAGCCCACCATTCGCACTTGTGTAACTATGGATCTAACAGTGAATTCATTTTCAGACGTTGTTGGCTAACCCAAACTGAAAAGTGGGTATAAAATCAATGAATGAGGTTACAGGGCTGTTGTACTCTTTTAGCTTCAACCCAAATCCCAGCCTGCAGTGCCACTGGATGACACTGCAGGGTTGTTGTAAACCACTCAGCACCTGACTTGCAATGTCCAACATAAAAATACACACTCAACAAATCACCTTCCCCAGACCCAACAGCCTCTGTCAGCCTACAGTCAGAGAATTAATCACTTCAAAACTGAAAAGCTTTGCTTTAAAACAGGAGTGGGCAACTACAGTAAGTCCAGGTGCCAGATTTCTGACCCATGACCTTCCTAGGTGTACAGGTTGCCAAAAATGCCTCTTCATCTTAAAATCTACAAACACCTAGAAATCTACTTCTGGTTCTGAAAGAAAAAAAATTAACATTTCTAAACAGTGCAGAGAGTCAGTGTACTGTAGTGGTTTGAATACTGGACTAGGAATGAATCCCCTTCTCAGCCCACCAGGTAAGGCTCGAATAGAGACTAGGCACATTCTCCCAGCTTTAGAGGAAGACAGTGGCAAACTCCCTTTGAAAAAATCTTGCCAAGAAAACCTTCCGATAGGATTGTCATAAGCTGGAGTTCACCTGAAGGCACACAACCACAGCAACTAGTATGAGGGCGTTGCAGCAACTTATTTCAAAGGAGGACTGCAGTTCTTGGAAGTTTTCAAGGAAGAGAATGTACACCCCGTCTCTCTTTCGGCCAAGGAAAGGAAGGTCCTGGGAGCTGAAGAGGTCAAGGGCAGCAAAAGGAGCCTCAACAGCCTTGACGTTCCACATGTTCTGTGCACCCGTGTTTTAAAACCTTAGCAACTGGCCAAATCACTGCATGTGAAATGACCTCTTTCTCCGCGGCCCTGGCTCCCTTCTGCCGTCGTGTGTCCCTTGGGCTGCTTGGCCTGAGGGATCCTGGAACGGGCTGTCCTCTCTCTCTCTCTCTCTCTCTCTTTCTCTCTCTCTCTCCCTCTCCTCCTCTACCTGGCCCTCCCTCTCCCGCCTTCAGCTTGGAGCCGGATTGTGTTGCGGGGGAGGAGGGGCGGGAGGCCAGTTATTTGGCCCTCGGGGCCGAAACAGGAGTGCTTAGCGCCGCGGTCCTGACAGGAGAACTCGCAACGTGTCTGGGTGGCTCAACGAGGCAGACCTAACTAACTGAGAGACAAGCGGGAGGGATCAGCTCCCCGGCTAGGAAAGGAGGTGTCACTTGTACGCAGTCACTTTGGCGATCAACACTTGAATGATTTATGCCTTCGCCTTTAATTATATTCCTGTGACAGGTGGCACCTCCCTGGACAAAAGTGAGCAGAGGTCAGCCAAGATGAAATGTCCGTTTATCAACCCTGAAATACAACAGCGCGCCGGCTGTGAAGGTCCGGCCAGCCCCACAGAAGGCTCGCTTGCCCCCTTTGCTTCTTCTCCAGCTGGCCCCCGCGTTGACAAGGCTCTGGAGTGGGTTTGGGGAAGCGGGGAATCGAAGCCAAGTGTAGGTGGTGGTGTTGTCGCTGTGGTTGTGTGCCTTCAAGTCATTTCCCACTTATGACCAGCCTAAGGAGAACTTATCACGTGGTTTTCTGGGGCTGAGAGCTTGTGACGCGCCCAAGGTCACCATGACCGAGAGGGGAATCGAACCCTGCTCTCCAGGGTCGTAGTCCAGCGCCCCAAGCACTGCACCGTCCTGGCTGTCCCGAGTGCAGGGCCTCTTCCCAAATCAAGGTAACACTTCTTAGCTCCTTGGACATTCTAGCATGATAAATAGAGACACAATAATACGTCGGGAGAAAGACTATTGTGAGAAGGGGAGAGGCGAATGTTTACTAATTAGAGAGCAAGTGAAAGCATCTGTTCTTCACAAGAAAACAAACAGATCTGCTCTTCAGGTTCCTGGGGTGAGGAAATGGTTCAGTGGTGGATTCCTCCCCTAGTTGGACTAGATGGGCCTTGGGTCTCTTCCAGCTCTGTGTCGTTCGACTGCAGCTTCCCTGACCTTTCACCATGGGCTATACTGGTTAGGGCTGCGGGGAGTTGCAGTCTAACAAAGCCACCTTTCTGAGTCCTGTCTTAAACTAATGTGATACACCTCTATAGTTATCAGCCTTAGCCTACCGTACAGTCTCATTTCATCACCAATGCTAAGCACTGTTGTTATTGTGTGCCTTTAAGTCATTTCCAGCTAAGGCAACTCTATGGCTTTTTTAAAAAAGATTTATTCAGGGGGTTTGCCTTTGTCTTCCTCTGAGGCAGAGAGAGTGTGACTTGCCCAAGGTCACCCAGTGGGTTTCCCTGGCTGAGCAGGGATTCCAACCGTGGTTTGCCGGAGTCTTAGTCCAACATTCAAACCACTATACCTTTCTGGGTCTCTAAGTACAGTTGCCCCTCCACATTCGCTAAGGTCAGGGGCGCAGGACTCTCGCAAAAGTGGAAAACCTGCAAATATCAAAATGAATATGTGTGTCTGTGGGAAGGAGGCTGAAGCATGTTGGGAACAATGAACACCCAGGCTTCAAACCAGCTCCAGGAAAGGAGAAGGAAGAGGGGTGGGTTGGCATGGTGGCCCTATATTTCATCTCTCTCACCCACCGGGAAAGGGTTGGTGGTGTAAGAAATTGGGCCGTGAGCCCTCCTTAGCTGACCAAGAAGGAGCGGGTGGAGGAGGAAGAGGAGGACCACAGGCAGGTTTTGAAAGGGCTGCATGACCTAATGGAAGCCTTGGAGTGGGAAGGTTTCCTTGGAAAAGAAGTACCTGAGGTGGGGGGAGGGGCAAAGATTGGAGAAACTCTTGAATAATCAAATCCCTGAAAGTCAAACCCACAAATGTGGAAGGCCGGCAATATAGTTAATTGAGAATGACCCCCTCGAATAGATTGGAACTTTCTTCTCAGTACAAATGCACAGGGCTGCCCCTTTTGTGGGCATAGGACCCATAGAAATCGACGGGGGTAAATCGGCTTTAGATTCAGATGCTTTGAAACTATGGATAGGTTTCAAAAACATAGCTCTGATAGTCGGGATCAGTATGCAAAAGGATGTTGTAGCAGCTTTGAGACGAACCTCGTTCCGTGCATCTGACGAAGTACGGTAGACTCGGCCTAGGAGAGCTTAGGCTACCAACTTCTTTCCCTCAGTTAGCCTCAAAGGTCCTACAAAATCCCTTTGCCTGTTATAGGGGTGTTTGTTGTTAGTACGTCTTACTGAACATTCGCCAGATCCCCAAGCCATGGACTCTCCCGTCCCCGCTCCAATCACAGGGCATCTTTACCGGCCAGTGGTCGTCAGTGGGGGCTTCTGAAAATCCGCTCAAAAGGGACTTGACTCAAGAGTTTCTCCTGGCATTTTAGAAATCATACTGAATCGATTTAGATAAAAGCGGTTGTTTGGAGGCAGCTTACAGCCGAAGGGTCTTAGAGGCCAATTCGTTTGCTGACAAGTTACGGGGGTGAGGGTTACATCATAGTATGGGTGCTTAAGTCAGCGGCCTTAAGATTGTTGCCTTTCACGCTTCTTCTCTGGCTGGGCGATTAGATTTCCTGGCGATCCTTGGGCTCAAGAGGGCTTCCACCAAAACGAGACTGAAGTCAGCGGGATCATTTCAGAGTACATGCCTTGGCAATTGAAGCCCCTGCTCCCAAAGAACTGAGAGGCTTTTTGGAGTGGGAGGGAACACCCGCAATTCCCATGGGAACACAATACAGAGACTTTGTGGCCCTGTCTAGACTTCTAGGCTTGAGAGTCCAGATTGTCTTCATAACCGTACTGTGTCAGAGCGGTGGGCTTGGTTTGTTTCTGTTCCCCAGTCAGATTGTAGCAGTCAGTTTCTCCACTCGCCCTCTATCTGGTTTGCCCTACTGCTTAGAATCATAGAATCATCGAGTTGGAAGAGACCGCAATGGCGATTGAGTCCAACCTCCTGTAATGCAGGAACACACATTCAAAGCACCCCCAGCAAATGGCCATCCAGCCTCTGTTTAAAAACCTCCAAAGAAAGTGACTCCAGAGACTCCACGAGCCTTTGGTTTGTTTTGTTTTGAAAAAAATCTTAGTGCAATAAAAGAGTGGTTCTATCATAAAAGCCTGGGAATCCTGAAAAACACAATAAGGCCCACAAAAGCCTCTATTCCAGGATACCAGAGGAAGTTGTAGCTTGAACGCTCTGTCTTTCTGACTTCCTAGGATTGTGGCCACGGTCTTCTGCAGCCCTGTTAATTTCTAGGTTAACCTACAGCCACTTCAGCCTTTGTTCAACCCGCCTTCCCCAAATTGGTGCTCTCCCGGTCGTTTGGGACGCAAATCCCACCGGACCAATACTTGGAAGCCTGGGATTATTGGAGTTGTGATCCAACACATCTGGAAGGTGCCAAGTTGGGATGGCTGCCCGAACTGAGCCTGCCTCAGGACCATTATTAGAAGGCTGAAGGATTGCTGGTTAAATCTCATGCTGTAAAGACCTAGTTCAACAGACATGGCCAATGGCTGCATATTTGAAATGTCTCTCTCTCCAGCCAGAGGACAGAAACGCAAATACGCAATCGAAATAGTTAAAGACAAAGTCGAATATTCTATCGGATCCAAAGAGTCTAAAATCGAGACAGTGGAAAGATGCCAGAAGAAAAGACATCTTTATAATCATTATGATTTCACAGTCGTTAGCAGTGGAAAAGAGTTTGAAATCACGCAGCTCTCCAGATGTTGTTGGATTGCAAGACTCGGTAGCTCTAGTTTATAGTGAAGTTGCAGGTCACCAACGTCTGTAGGGCTACATGCTTCCCATCCTTCGGTAAAAAGATGAACAAGAAACCAGTTCCAAACAATCTAAGTAAAACCCAAGGACCACAATAACATGTACTGGCTCTTCTCAGTAAGCTTGGTCCCAGAACACGATTGTTCCGTATGCACTCATGTTTCTCCAGTTTCTCAGAATCAAATTCTCCCCAAATGAATCGGCTGTTGTTGTCCCTTCAAGTCGACTCCGACTTATGGGGAGTCTGTCCTAGGGTTTTCTTGCCAAGATCTGTTCGAAGAAGCATTGTCATCGTCTTCTCCTGAGTCTGAGAGAAGCTGATTTGCCCAAGATCCAGATATTCATCCAATGGGTTTCCATGGATGGGATGGGATTCCAACCTTGCCCTCACGGAGTTCTAGGCCATTTCCGCACTAGCCTGTTATATTGCTATTATTCCACTTTCAACATCCTATGGAATCCTGGGGTTTGCAGTTTAGGGAGGGGCCTTTGGGGGGGCCTAAACTGCAAATCCCAGGATTCCATAGGATGTTGAAGGTGGAATAATAGCACTATAACAGTCTGGCGCGGAACAAGACTCAACAGTCTCGCCTGCTTCTTTCCTAACCAGCCAAAAGGGCAGCAGTGAGAAGTCAGGGTATACCTTAGCCCACCCATGGCCTCCAGATTTGTAAGAGTAAAACCAAGTTCCCTTCCCAGAACTCCAAGTATTATCAGTGACGGAAATCGGTGATCCCCTCTATCGCTACTGCAAACCTAGGCATTGACGTTTTCCCCTGATCTCTCTGGGCCCGTCCCTGGCCACTCGTTTCCACCACTGGGTAAAGGCAGCTATAGAGAAACGGACAAGCCGACGGTGGAAAACATGGATGAAATGATCCAAAGGTTTCTAAGCACTCTTTAAAAAATTATTTCTTGCTTGGCCGGTGGGTTGATTTTGAGAGACGCTGTATAGTGTGAGCCTTTGCACAAACAAGACTACATGTTTGTGGGAGAGAACCAGCGACAGGAGATAATACTGATCTGCTTTTATTTTTCACCTTCAAAATTTTATTGAATCTCATCGGGAGCCTCGCCAGAAGGAGATGTTGAGCACGTTCGGAATTTCGCTAATATCCCGACGAACTGTGCCAACGTGGGTATATTTATTCGATGTCTTTTAATTTAATAGGGCGAAGTGTGAGGCTGTGCAAACCCTGTTCCCAAGGTCTGCTGGGCCGAACAAGTTGATCTGGTTATTTCAGAGGCGCGTACGAAGCTCGCAGGCCCTCTGATCCTAAGCACGGTTAAGTGGAAACAAAATTCCCAAGATACTAGCGGGACCGGATTGTCAGGGGCCCGTCTACAGTCTGTGTGTGTGAGTGTGTGTGTATCAAGTCCATTATGCTGCTTTCACCCGTTCTTGTCCTCTATGGTACAGGGGGACAGAGTGAGAGAAGTGGTCCTCCTCGCCCCCTCAACTTCCCCATCCAGTTTTGGGGAGTCTTGGCTCCTTCATTAGAAAAGACAGTCATCGTGCTGGGTAAGGTAGAAAGCAGTAGGAAAAGAGGCAGACAGCCTTATAGGTGGACAGATTCAACCAAGGAATCCACAGCCCTTAGCTTGCCAAGCAGGGCAGCTAGTAACAGGGTGACTTGGAAGGTCTCTCGTTGTATAGAGTACCCATAAATTGAAACCGATTTGATGGCCGTTAAGAACAACAAGGCCTCTCCATCGCACGCCCTCTGGTAACACAAAAACGGTCCGAGGCACAACATACAACCAAAGGGGCTTCCAGCCCAGCCATCCACATAGGAGCCTGAGCCGATGTTTCCGAGGGCCTCTTTCGACGGAAGCGTCGCCATGATGCTCTACATCGAGGGTCTTGCCGCACTACACTGTTATAGTGCTATTATTCCGCTTTCAGCATCTGATGGAATCCTGGGGTTTGCCGTTTCGAGAGGCCCCAGGATTCCATAGGATGTTGAAAGCGGAATAATAGCACTAATAATAATATCACTACAACACTGTAGCCTGGAAATGGCCCCAGTCGCCCTCTGGAAGCTCTCAGGAGGGCGAGTGAACCCCGCAGGCCTCTGCGAGTGCCCGAAAAGCCGTCCGCTCTGTCTCCCCGGCCCGGGACTTTTTTAGTCTAGAGAAATCCACTAGCGATTCCAACGGACTCGCCTCAGTGCGTGCGTGTGTGTGTGTGTGTGTGTGTGTGTGAGAGAGAGAGAGAGAGAGAGAGAGAGAGAGGGAGGGAGGGAGGGAGAGAGGGAGAGAGAGAGAGGAAGAGGGAGAGGGAGTGGGCGCGCGCAGATCAAGAGCGCAATCATTTGTCAAAGTAGAGGAAGGCGAAGGAAAGGGAAACAACCCCTCTCGGCGAAGCTGAGAAAGCAGCCTAACGATTGAGATTCAGGGTAATTTCTCCTCCCGACCCCCCCTAATCTCCTTGCAGTATTTGATATGATGAATAACCCAATATAGGCCTTTAAAAATAGGTCACTGCATAAAAAGACTCCCAGAGAGCAATAAAAAAGGTGTGCGAGGGCGCTTTAAGGAGAGAAACCCTTCGCCTTTCTCGGGGACTGTTGGTGAACAGCGAGAGGGAGAGGACGAGCCGTCAGCAGCAGCTCTGCGGGGGAGGCGTTAGTGGGAGGAGACGTTGGGGTGGGAGGAAAGTGGTGGGTCCATCCGTTCCCCGTGACCCCTCGTTTAGCCCTATGGCACGGAGGGTCCGGGTTGGGGAACCGGGTGGGGAGGTGGAATGGAAAAGGAATCGAGTGCTCCCTTATAGGGGGCGTATTTCGATCTTTAGGGCGCAGCTCCTAAAAAAAAATACGCCTTTCAATCCGCATTACTTAATCCGAAATAACTGTGACACCACAGTTAGGGTCGATTTTCCCCGAAGTGGTCTCCCCGCCCCATTTCACCCCTTCACGGCAGCGGGTGGACACTCTGGGAAATCTTCCACTCAGTCTGATAGTTCAGCCAGAGTTAGAGGGGATGAAATCCTTTTGCGGAGTAACTGATCCGGGTTAAGTGTTGTCTGTCTGCATTCAGCCCCTTGGATTTCACTTCGGGGCGCCTTTCCCTGTCAACACCCCCCCCTCCGCGCGCGCGCGCGCGCTCTTTCTGAGTTCATTTCTTTGTTCCCCCTGGAACGAGTCCAGGGTTGATAGGAGTCCTTAAATATTGACTCTCCCTGTCCAACACAACGGGACTGGGGAGGGGAGGAAACCTCGGCTTTATAAGAGCGGTTTCGTTTATATATATAGTTCGCGCTTCTACTTTTGCTCCTGCTTGCCAGAGGACCGCTTGGAGAGATTTCCGCACTAGCCTGTTATAGCGCGATGATTCCACTTTCAACATCCTCTGGAATCCTGGGGTTTGCAGTTTCGGGAGGGGCCAGGCCCCTCCCGAAACTGCAAACCCCAGGATTCCAGAGGATGTTGAAAGTGGAATCATCGCGCTATAACAGGCTAGTGAGGAAATGGTGAATTTTACCTCTACAGACATGAAGTTTCAGAGACAGAGAATAAATAAGAAGCGATGGGGGGGGGTTGGGGGATTGTATATTTGCTCTGACTCCAGCCTAGTAGTGAAAGGGGGGGGGCCGAAGAGACGAGGGATAGAGAACTAGCGGGGGGAAGATGGAGGGAGACGAGAAGGGGGATCCCAGGTAATCATTTGTGGAAAGCTCTCAGGACAGACAAGCGCTGGATAGCAGACGGAGGAGAGTTTCGTTCCAAATTTGCTGGGAACGGCTCGATTCCACCCCTGCTCATCCTCCTTCCTCCATCACCCCGGCCGAGGTGGGCTCTGGATTCCTCCGGAGGGGTGGCGAGGCTGGCCTGAGTAGGGAAATCAACGCTCTCTTCCAGGTGAATGGGTTTCCATTGCGGGGGGGCAGTCTCCTCTGTTTATAAACAAAGGGCCTCAGAAAGAAACCGGGTTCCTCTCCTTCTCTTGTTTTCCCATTACTCCAACGATCCTCCAGCCCACGCACAAGTTTCCTAAGGTCGCCCGAACGTCATGAAACCCTCCCCAAGATAAGGAGCGGACGTTTCCCTCTTCCCATCCCATTCCGAAACAAGAATCACGACTACAGCGATTTGCGCCTTTGTCCCGCTTACCTCATTTCTCCGTTTAAGTGAGCAGAACCCACACATACACACACACACACACTCTCTCTCTCTCTCTCCCGAGGCTCAGTGGCTTCTCGGCTACCCCCGACTCACTTGGGGAAAACTGAAAATGTCTCAGTCTCGCTGCTTCCCTGCCTCCATGCCCCCCACCCTCCAAAGAGCCGTATTTCTGGTTAAGCTTTTGAGCCAAGCCATCGAAAAAGAGAGGGGAAGAGAAAGAGAGAGAGGGGCGGGGGGCTTCCTTGTCAGGATCATCTGGAGGTTTTAAGGGAAATGAAATATGTCCCTTCCGTTCTTCGGTGGCCCTTTGCTCTTGAGTTATAGAGCAGAAGGATTTAGCTGGAGCTGAAGGGGGACCCTGCGCCGCGTTCGTTCGCTCCCCCTCTGCTCTCCTCTAGGTATTACTAGCGGTGATATATGTTCCTAAGGACTGTGCCCAGCTCTGTGAACGGTCCACCTTATCAGATGTTCGAAACATATCATCATCATCATCATCATCATCATCATTCGCCTAGTGCTTTTACACAAAGGCTGGAAAGAAACAGTGGGAACCAAAAACAGCTGCCGCGTATTTTGTTATACTAATGGAAAAAAGCAGGAGGTCGCCATGTTACTTGGATCAGGGTGCAGACTCCTCCACCAATACATCAAACAATACGTCAATATTTTAAAAGCAGATTATATGTATATAGCCACACATGCGTCTCAGCCACAAATTATTCTAGAGTGAGTTTAACAACTTACACAAACGCACAAACCTCTCTTCACCTATCCCCGTGGATAACTGGACACAATAATCAGTCCTTCTAAAATTTCCTTTCGAAATTCGCAAAGCATCCATAGAAAGTTTATCTCCTAGCTCCTGGTTCTTTGTGGTTCCCTAACGTTTAAATCACACACGTACTGTCTTTCTGTCTGCCTATCCATATTTTCAAGCGCTGAATAAAAGGTCCAGTTTCATAACTTCGAAAAATATCGTGCATATCAATTGAAAGGAAAAGGAAACAAAACCCGCGTCCACAAGATGAAAATTATATTTTCAAGGAAAATAAAATCCCCTTACCTGATGAACTGTTCGTTCCTTCTCTCTCTCTGGTTGGAAATAATAAAAAAATTAAAATGACTAATAATCATCATAATCAAAGACTTCGAGGGTGGGGGGACGAGAAGAGAACCTAGGAAAAGGAAATATTGATGGGGTTTGGGAGGATTATTTAATTTTTTCCCCTCCAACCACACTGTATTATCCTGATGCAATAAAGTCAGGCGGTAATGTAATTTTAAAATATATACGTCCAAGCAAATCGTGGGGACAGAATATGACAAGTGTATTTCGACATGATAATTCAAGTGGGCTCCACCTACCCTCCGCCTCCCAATTAATGGCCTAACCAAGTTGCGAGAGCCTGCATTGGCCAGACTGGAGAGGGAGCGAGCAAGAGACAGGCGGCGGGAGCGAGGGGGCGAAAAGTGTCACGGAGGCGACGGGATCGCCTCCCAATCAACAATAACTTGTTAGCAAGAGTCAATTACCTCGCCTCTGCCTCTCGCCGGCTTTTCTTTCTCCCCCCAGCCCCGGGAAGAGACTCGGGCGGCTCTTGCCTTTTCCCTCGCTCGCTCAAAGGGAAAAGAGCTCCCCCCCTTTCTTTCCTTTTTCCGCCTGGGGAAGAGAGGGGGAGAGAGAGGTAGGGGTGAAAGGCAGATCTGGGACGATTGGGGGGGGCCTCCTAAAATAGGAGCGGGGGGAAGCAGAGAAGCAGCGAGAACCGGCGAGAAATCAAGCGGGACAGGAGGCGCCTCGGCCGCCGCTTTTCTCTGCCGGCGAGACTGCGGAGCCCCGCGGCCGTCGAAGGACGGCTCCCCGTGAGCTTCTTTGGCCCGGCTGCCGCCACCACCGTCCTCTCGGCTTCCCGGCCAGCCGACCTGTTTTCTGAGGGAGTTGAGGTCCCGAAGTTGTTGTCGGGGGGGGAGTGTTTCCCTCCCCGTTTCTCCCACCCCCTCGGCGCCTCATTTTGAGGGGTTTCTGCGTCGGGTGGCGGCTGGAAAGAGCCGAGGAGGAGGCGGCGGGAGGGTCACGCGAGGCGAAGCTGAAGCTGAGCGCGCCAGAGAGAGAGAGAGAGAGAGAGAGAGAGCGGGAGCGAGGGGGTGCCGCGCCGTGGTGCTGGTGGTGGTGGTGGGGAAGGCGAAGGAACCGCCGACGCCGCCCCCTCCCTTTGCCGCCGCCGCCGCCGCCGCCGGCCGCCAAGCATGACTTCCAAAGAGGAAGGCAAAGCTGCTTCGGTGGTGGAGGAGCGCCGGAGAAGCCCGCTGGACCACTTGCCTCCGCCGGCCAACTCCAACAAGCCCCTGACGCCCTTCAGCATCGAGGACATCCTCAACAAGCCCTCGGTGCGGCGAAGTTACACCATCTGCGGGACTGCCCACCTACTCTCCTCGGCCGCCGCCGCCACCGACAAGCACCCGCCGGCCTCCCTGCCCCTCTCCAGCCGGGCGCTGCTCTCGCAGACCTCGCCCCTCTGCGCCCTCGAGGAGCTGGCCAGCAAGACCTTCAAGGGGCTCGAAGTCAGCGTCCTCCAAGCCGCCGAAGGTAAGAGCCCCGCGCGCAGCTCGCCGGCCCGCTCGCCCGCGGGCTCGCCAGGCTTCCCTTCCCGGCTTCCTTCTGGCGCTTGGCGAAGGGGTGGAGGTGGTCGTGGCGGTGGCGGGGATGCGGGGAGGGGGTGGGAGAAAGAGAGAGGGGTGCTTTGGGGAAGAGCATCCGCCGAAGGAACCTCACCTGCCCGCTTGGGGCCAGGAGACCGAGAGACACGCGTTTCTGGCCTGGGGAAAGGACCCACGGGTGGCGTGTGTGTGTATGTGTCCCAACTTGGCCAAGACTTTACCCTGGGTCATTATTTTTAGAGGAATGTTGGAAGACGCCACAAAACCCTTTCTCGTGCTACTCCTGGCCAACACTTCTCCTCCCTCCCTCCCACCCTCCCTCTTGTATTTATAGATTAAGCAACCCACGCATGAAATCTCTGTGCGTACTTTTTCGTAGCGTTCCTGGTGCATCACCGTCGGTTCTCCTGTCCCACCCACCCCCAGCCCACACACACGCACACACATCCGAAGGGTATCTCTGGTTTCCCCTGAGGTCTCCACCGTCCCGACGGCCACGCCGAGGCAACGATTAGGCAGGCCTGTTTTCTAAATCCAAAAGGACTCGCGGGAAGAGAAAGGGCCGGCGCGCACCGGTACTTGACTTGGTTTTTTTTTTAAACGAACAAGCAAACCCTCCATCAAATGCACAAACTGACTTAAAAGATATGGGGGGAGGATGTCGCAAGTATTTGTTTAGGGGCCTGGTGCTGGGTTTTTTTTGGGGGGGGGAGCGCAGGAATGTAGGGCGCCTTCCATCAGTTGGTGGCTCTTTTTGCCCTCTGCTTCGGGGAGAGAGGCGGAGAAGTGGGCTGCGTGCGTCTCTCTGTACGTGTGTGTTCTTGTGTGATGTGGTGTGTGTGTGAGAGAGAGAGAGAGAGAGAGAGTGAGAGAGAGAGGGACTGAAAAGAATTATTCTGCCTATTTGCAGGAAGGGATGGGATGACAATATTTGGCCAGAGACAAACTCCCAAGAAAAGGAGGAAGTCTAGAACAGCCTTTACAAACCACCAGATCTACGAACTGGAAAAGCGGTTTTTGTACCAGAAATACTTGTCTCCCGCTGACCGAGACCAGATCGCCCAGCAGCTGGGCCTGACAAATGCCCAGGTCATAACGTGGTTTCAGAATCGCAGGGCCAAGCTCAAGCGGGACCTCGAAGAGATGAAAGCAGACGTGGAGTCTGCCAAGAAAATGGGACCCAACGGCCAGATGGATCTTGTGGCCATTGCCGACCTGGAGCCAAGCCCCGAAGGGAGAGCGAAGTCCCGCTCCCTTTCCCCCACCGCCGCCCACGCCAAGCATGGACTGGAAGGCAGCGGCCCCCTCCACCTCTCCCCGGCCTCGCCTCTCACGGATCAGCCGGGCAGCAGCAAGGACTGCTCCGAAGACGAAGACGTGGAAATCGACGTGGATGATTGAGTAGAGGCGGCGGCGAGGGTGGCTTCCTCCTCCTCCCTTCTCGCCCGCCCCTCTTTTGCCCCCCGAACAAAAACAAACGAAGAAATTGACAAACCTCCCAGTCCCCCCCCCACTCCCTTCCTCCCACTCCTTTCCACATATTCGCAAGGAGAGAGAACTGTCCCTCCTGGGCCTCCGTTGCAACATCCGCAAAGACGCCGGACTTTAGGGAGAACTGGAACTTCGCGCCCCTGGCAGCTCCAAGGCAGAGCGATTTTTTTAAAAAAGAAAAAAAACGAAAGCAATAAGGAATATTAAATAATCACAATTATGATGACGATAATTAATTAATTAATTGATTATTATTATTATTATTGTTAAGGTAGGAGTATCACAACGGCTGCCAAACCTGGTAGCTGTCTTTCCCCCTTCGGAACGGTGCAATCATGGATAGCTTCTGTATAAATATTTAAGCATATCGACTCGGTACTTCCATTTTTTGAGGGTTTGATTTTAATATATATATATATCTATATATCTATATATAACGATATACTTTTTTGTTTATAAAAGAATTCATAGCCTCTTTGATTCTTTGCTAGTACTTCTGAAAAGGTTTATTATTATCATTATTATTATTATTATTATTATTATTCACCTCATGTGAGATTTAAGTTAGACTGTGGCTACTAGTTGGTTCCTATTTTTTCCTTGCATGTTTCCTATATGCACGTTCTTAATTTTTTTTAATTTCATTGGTTTAGTTGTTTAATTCTTTATTATTATTTTTTCTGGGATACTGTGGGAGTAGGGGTTCTACTGCAAGTTTAAATATATCTTTTCTTGTCCCTTCCAACCCCTCAGCACCTAGGACTTTTGTCTCCAATGAGATTTCTCCCTCGTTTTACCAATTAAAAGCTATTTTTACCATTTCTTGCTATTGTTGTGCTTTTATTGAGGAAAAAAAAAGCTACCTTTCGTATTTTTATATGAAGGTGGTTTTAAGAAAAGAACCTAGACTTATTTTTTACTCTTTTTTAGAATTGTTTTGCATGCTACGGAAATGACTAATACCACTGCTAATAAATAGCAACAATCATAAAAAATAACAGATCAAGCCATCCGTAGATGGGAATATTAACTCTATAAATACAGATGTACAGATTTAAACATGTTTCTCTTTGATCTGTAAAAAAATAAAATTTAAAGGCCTGCTTATTTAAGTTACCACAGGGACAATGTTGCTTTATATCCTGTCGCTTAGAGTTGTACAGATTTTTTTCCGACACAATAAAACCTTTCCAATTTTAATATGTCCTTTTAAAGGTTTTCTTTGGGAATGAAAATCCTTAAGGAGGCCATTTGTCCGTGGTTTCAAAATTGGTTTCTTTCGTCGCTGGAGAAGTTGTACGAATGTGTTTATCATTTTTACATACCGAGGAAAGAGTACAGCGAGTTAGCTATAAAGGGAAGGGGCTGAAGAAGCTTGAATTCCAACTAGGACGTAGAAATCCATCCGGAGCCAACTCTGTTTTGTGTGGGTTAAGTCCTAAAGTAATATTGCCTTTAGGCTAGTTACGTGTGTGCGTTCGCGTGTCTCTCTGTCTGTCTGTCACCAATTGCTCAAGCAGCTGCGGGGGCAAAAAGCTTCCCTTACGAAACAGAAATGGGAACAGGCGAGCGCGCCTAAGAGACATCTATTTGTGTTTCCAAAGTATAGCGGTCCAGCTTTGCTTCCGTAAAACTCAAATGTCATTTCTTACAGAGTACAGTATTTGCATGCAAGTATTCCACGCTTAATTATCATTTAGCACTATGAGTATTAGTACTGTTTTAAAGGGACCCTTCTCTCCTCCAAATCAGGGTGGAATCCTCCATGTGTTAAATAGTATAAAAGAGGCGAAAAAGTTTAAACCACTTGGTTTTGAATGGAGCTGGATGAGCAGGCGGGAAACAGAAAACGGTTGATTTTATGTATTCTTCTGCAGGGAATAATAATAATAACAACAACAACAATAATAATAACAAGAACAACACAAACCGAACACAATCCCCTACAGGTATGGATGACGTTCTTCGTCACCGCGTCTCTACCTGTATAATTTACGCCCCTTCTTTGTGTTCTTTTAAACACAAACACCCACCCGGCCACCCCTCCCCTCCCAATAATAGCGCCTCTTGCCTTTTTGACCCACCAGCGTGTGTTTCCCTTTTCTTGGTAAAATTTATGTGAGAAACACAAATCTGGTGTACAGATAGTGACCGAGTTAAAAGGGCTGGAAGTGAGTGGGGGGGCGAGAAAGGAAGAGAAAGAGCTGGGTTCCAGCTAAGAGCGGAACAGTGTGGGGAGCGGAACAGTGTGACTTGGACGGGGCGGGGGAGGAAAGAGGGTTTTTTTGGGGGGCCAGTTTCTCTGAGGCGAAATCAATCTTTCTCTCTCCCTTTTCCTCTCTCCCTCCCTCCTCCCTCCCCCCCCCGCCTTTTGAAAATGGATGGCGTTGTAATTTTTAGCGTAAAGCATGAAAACTGGGGACAAATGAGGCCTCTTCTGTGAAGTGACAAGCGACAATGGAGCATGCTCTGCCTCCTGCGGCTCGCCATGCTGAAACAAGCGTGCGCCTCCGTCGCGGAAAGGACCAAACCGCTTGGAGACCATATGGTTTTTGAATTTTCCTCACAATTTCCAGACAATTTGATGGATTAGGTTAACCCTCCCTTCCACTGTTTAACTCCACAATAATGGGACCGGAGCTCTCTTTTTTTGCTCCCTCCGCTCGCCCCCCCCTCCAGATCCATCACCCTCCGCCCCCCTCCCGCTTGCAGTGGGGCATCTGTGCCTTTAGATGGGGCTTCCATTCTTCTCCTTTCTCTCTTGGCATTTGGAACAAGTATATGAATTACAATGAAAGGCACTTTCTTTAGTGTTATTGGGAGACCACTTGTCTTTCTTTCCCTCCCTTCTTCCCCTCTCCCCCTCCCTCCCACATTTTCCTTTTAAGGGGCGGTGGGGCTCCGTTTGCCATGGATTTGTTTGACTTCTGTCCAGATATCACGCGAAGCCTTCAATCTTGTCCTTAAGTGTTTTTATGCTAAGCAGGCAAATCGTAAAAGGCTGAGAAACTGTGACATTTATGTGAAGATCTAGTTAAAGGGCTTTATTTGTTTTCTTTATCTGTTCCTTCCCTCCCCTTCCCCTCCCGAGTCGCTCGCGCTCCCCCACCCCCACCCCAAAGGAAAGCTTTTATTCTTTTGTCTTCGAATGAATTTAATGAGGCTACAAAAAACGCGACAATAGAGCGCGAGCAAGAAATGTGCCTTTTGTTTTGTTTGCTTTTTGGAAAGAAAGACAGGGGAGAGGCGGGCGGGCGGGCGGGCGGAGAGTCCAGAGCCCAGAGTTCAGGCGGCCTCCGAAGTGGTGGGCCCCAGTGTGCAAACACAAGAGATGGATGGAAGCAAAGATATCCCGCCCCCGCACCCACTCGCCAGTTTGCCACGCGTGGCTGCCACCGGAGAGCCTTGGGCTCACGGTTTGCAGCGACGGCTTTGGTCTGGGAGGGACACAAAGACCTTTGGGGAGGCGGCGGGGTGCCCGGCACTGTTTGTCAACACGCTACCAAAGAGCGGCACACGACTCCTGGAAAACATCACGGGGCGCCCCGAGTGGGACGTCTTCCCACTGCCTCCAGGGTTCAGGGTCGAGAAAGGGAAGCGTCTAAAGATTTCTATTTAATTTTGGGACGCTCGCGTCCTTTCGATAGCTCTTTGAACCTAACAGAGCCAAGGGTCTCGGTTCTCGGGTGGCGCACCGTCAGAAGAGGAGATTTTATCTTTTTTCTATCAGCGACGGAGGGACAGATCTATTTCTTTTTCTCTCGCGATCTCTCTTTTTTCCCCCTGAAATTCTTTTTTTAAAAATGGAGGAGGAGGAGGTTAAGCACATGCAGAGTTCGAATAGATTCGGCTCGCCGCTAATCAGGCGCGTTCTCGAAACCGGTGATCGAAACTACTCGGCGTGGGTTCTCCAGTCTTCTTGCCCTTGATTCTAGGCGAACTAAACAAATCAGGAAAACTCCAACCACACCATCTAAATAAAAGCGGAAGGGGGACACCTCCAACGAAAACATGTTTCAGTCTCGGAGTATATTGTATCTCTCTCCGCCAGGCCAAACTTGAAGCAGAAGGGTTATATATTTTCCGAGACAGTCGGAGATTGGTGAAAAGGGGTGTTTGAGGCGAAACAAGAGACATCTTGACACCCAGACGTGCCAAAGCGGCGCGGACATTTGATGAAATTACCGCTCGACACAAAGCCCCGAGCAAGGGAGACTTTTATCTCTCGCCAAAAGAGGGGCAGCGGGAAAGGGAGGGGGCGGCGGGGCTGAGTTGGGGCGGGGCGAGAGCGAGCTGGCATTTTCAATGATGCTGAATACACGCGGAAAACACAGTTCCCTACTTCTAAACTGAATACGCATTTCAGTGACCGAGATGTGCGGCAGGCCTATTAAGGAGACGTCTTGCTCAGTTCTTTACACACATCCAGGTTTCTTGCACCACTGCAGTTCTAACAGTGTGCAGACATAAGCGACATACATCCCCCCCCCTTGAAAAACAAAAATCCAGATTAGCACTTTGTGAGTTTAACGCTCCAGCCCTACCCACGCTGTCTCGGGAGGGTGTCCCGGTAAAAATCGGTTGATCTCAAACTTCTGGATAACCGTATTTAGGAAGGGATTGCGTTGTAGAGCACTCAGTCCTGAGAGAACACGTTGGACTGGGGCAACCTCCTGAAAATCCTACAAGTTTTTACATCAGGATCAAGCTGAAGGGTCAGGTTGATGTCAGTGGTGCTCATTGGCAAACGGGGAGCTTCGGACCGCAGCCTATGCGCGCGTATGTGCCTTCAAGTTGCCTTTCGTCTTATGACGACCCCATTAAGTTCATAGGGTTTTCTTAGGCAAGGATTAGTTGGAGGTAGTTTTGCCAGTTCCTCTGAAAATACGGCCTACAGCACCAGGTGTTCATTAGCAGTCTCCTATCCAAGTATTAACCAGTGCTGACGCTGCTTAGCTTCTAAGATCGGACAGAATCTGTTGCCTTTCGAGTATTCAGCCTCCCTCTCAGCTGGTCCAAGGGCCCTAACTCTCCGTGATGCAAACGACGGCGTCATTACAGTTACAGAGAACTCTTCTTTTTATGAGATGTTGTCTAGGCAGGAGTGACTACAGAGCGAAGGGGTAAGAACTCTTCCTAAAACTAATCTCAAGGAGGCCATTGTATTTATTGGGACCTTCCCTTCCTTGCTTGCTTCCTTCCTCGCCCTTCTCACAAATGTTTGTATTGTATTGTGTACCTTCAAGTCGTTTCCGACTGATGGCGGCCCTATCACAGGGTTTTCTTGGCAAGATTTGTTCAGAGGGCTGCCTTTGCCTTCCTCTGAGAGAGCGTGACTTCCCCAGTGGGTTTCCGTGGCTGAGCGGGGTTCCAACCCTGGTCTGTAGAGTGGTAGTCCAGCTCTCGAACCAAGAGGCCAGCACTGGCTCTCTCCTACAAGTAAGGGGAAATTATACACCCCCCTCCCGCAAGTAAGAGGGGAAATGCTCTCCCCCTTATAATTTCATTGAACTTTATCGAACACAGTAGCTGAGACGTGACTTTGCCCCCTGTCATCTTGGCGTCACCCGTCTCCCCCTCCTCACCCCATCAATTCTAATTTGTGGAGGGGCGGCCTGGCCTGAGCCCGGCTTTGGGGAAGGCCAGTGAGGAGGAGAGGCGCCGGCGGAGGGTCACCTGGAATGGCTGAGTCTTCTTCGCTCCTTCCCCCGCCCCTGGCCGTCCCGGCTCGGCGTCTTGGCGGAGCTTCAGTCTGGGGGTCATTGGCTCTTACAGGACGCGCTAGATTAGCTCGGTTCCGTGTTGGGAGAACGTGTTCAGCCAGCGGAAGCCGCGCTGGGTGTTGTTCGCCACCAACAGGCGCGGCTTCTCCGAGCCGCCGGCCCGGGACCGCGCTCCTCCTTGAGGCCGTTTGGGGGGGGGGGGACGAATCTGACACCCGACCCCACCTTCGGGCGCATCGGCAGGCTACAGAAAAGGCGGTCAAACAAAGCCTGCGTGTGCTTATGGCTCCCTCCCTCTCCCGTTTTATCCGGACTCCCTTCCCTGTCCAAGGGGAGGATCTGGTCCGAATCCCCCTAATCATTGGCCTTTCGTTGCTCCTTTCAACTCCTTGGGATATGTGTGCCCGCGCGTGCCCGGGCTTGCGCGCACACGCGCCGCCAAGCTTGGCTGGAAACTCCCTGGTGTATTGGGCTAACGCTTCTCTGAACCTCTCCTGGCCCGGGCAATGCACACGGGTTTGATCTTGGAAGGCCGGCCCTGCCTTCCTTCCTTCCCTCCTTCCCTTTAGGGCCAGAGACTGTGAGTGGGGTCCCTCCTGCCCTTTGCACACACAGAAACACGAGATCCCCCCCCCTCCCGTTCCAACGCCTACATTTTGGGAACCGAAGGCAGACCCGAGGTTGTTCCTGCTGTCTTCGAGACTCGCCTTTGCCGCTCGGCTTCTCTTCACCCCGGGCTCCCAAAGGTAACAGCGAGGCCCCTCTCCTGCTCCCCCTCCCCTCTTTTGCTTTCCTGGTGGGGCTGAGGGAGACGGTTGAGTCAGTGAAATTCAGTTCTTTATTTTATGAGGTGTCAGGGTTGATGTCAGACGTGGCAACGATAACTAATACTACCGTCTGAGAGACCAGAACGTGGTAATTAATCCCAAAGACTTAAGTGTATTTTAGTTCAGGAGGAAAAAAAATCACTAATTCAATCGTCCGGAAAATTGAAGTTTGATGCATGAGTCCCTGTTGAAAGGGAAAGCGCTTCTCTCCACAACCGCGCCCCCCCCCCGCCGCCGCCCTCCCCTCCCTCCCTTCATTCGGATTCTGGGGTTGAGGCTGAAGTCGCATCTCTTCTCTTCCCCCTTCTGGTCACATCTGTGTGTTCACACGCGCAGGCACCCTCTAAATCACGCACCCCTTAATTCACACGGAGGCGGTCCGATCAAACGCTCGCAGTGTCGCCCCATACATGTCTACTCAGCAGTCAGTCCCACTGCATGTAGTCTGTCACTGCAGCCCTATGCATATTTAGAGTGCGAGTAACTCCCCCACTCCGGATCGATTCCGGAGTTTAAAAACTTGGGATGCCACGGAAAGATGCAAACATGCGCGCACCTGCTTGGAAATAACTCAGCTGGAATCTTGTGATGTTTATGATTTACTCGGTTTTTGTGCGGATAGGTGCAGTATAGGCGTGTGGCTTATGGATCTACATATATCCATATGTCTACAAATGAAAAGATATGCATGCTGCATAGCCATTTCTCTCTCTCTCTCTCAATCTCTCTTTCTCACACTTATGCCATTTCCGCACTACACTCTTATAGCGCGATTATTCCACTTTCAACATCCTATCGAATCCTGGGATTTGCAGTTTAGGGAGGGGCCGGCCGGTGTCCACTTACACTATCATCCACCCACAGAGAAGCACATACCCGGACACACCGCGGGAAGATTTAGACATCAGAACGCTGCTCATAGGGGGACACACGACACATTCATCTACACACACGAAGCCAGAATTCCAAAGGGCCTTAATGGCCGGCCTTGGACACTTCCTTCTAGTCGTTACATAATCTCGAGCCTCGGCCTCTCCCCCTTATAGTTGATGCTTGTAAGCAGATGCATAAGTTCCATGACACAACCTTTTACATCTGTTTCAATACATCAAAGGTGTGCCTGTGTGTGTATAAAATCAGCATCCATATATATATATATGTATGTATGTATGTATGTATGCATGTATGTATGGAAGGATGGATATATACGGATGCAGATTTTTGTCGTGCCTACTGTTGCTATTTGGGCTGCCAGAGCAAGAGCAGACTGAGGAGGAATCAAGTTACTCCGGGATCCTTAATCCTTGCTTTCTGTCTCCTTTGATAGATGGACTTAGGCGTTTTGTGTCTAGAGAGAGAGTCGCCATCTACAGAAATCAATCAGGCACATTTTTTAAAAAAAAAAATGAAATCAAAGTTATCCTGGAACAGGTCAGCCCAGTCCTTTGCTCGTGCCAGGGAGTTTTCTGCCTAGGGTTTCAGCAAGACCCCCTTCCCTGGCTGAGTTCCACAAAGGAAGCCCAGCGGCTGCACGGAGCAGAGAATCCAAAGATAATACAGGTCTTTCCCTGGCTTAGTGGGCTGGACCACTTCGATATGGAGGCGGAGATGTTTGTATACTCCCTATTTTCTCTCTCTTCCACTCCTCCTATGTAAAGAAAACCTTACTACGACATGGACTCCGCAGAAAGACGTTCTGCTTAGCCCTCTCCTCTGTAGGTTGGGCTCTTTCGTGGAAGGACGTGGAAAGTACGCTCTACATCCTGAAGTCCTACAATCTCGGAGAAGAATTACCACTTTGGGCCTGACCTGCCCGAGATTCTGGATAAATATTGTAAAATTTGCAGGTGAATACAGGTATGCCAGCAGCATCCTCATCTAGCCTTTTCAGTCCCAAATTTCGTTAACTTATAACTCATAAACTAGGCCTTCTATGGCTTGATAAACTTTTGCTGATGGCCTGGAACACTTCTGCTTAGGAATGGGGGTTTCCAAGATCAAATGGTCCTTCAAGAGGGGAAGGAAAAGATTCCTATGCAATTTAGAGCACGTTTGTTGGGTTTCACTAGAATCCTTCGTCCCTTCTAGAGAGAAACTGTTGTGCAGAACAGCATCCAAGGCTGTGAACGTCTCTGTCCCCCGCCTCCAATCTGATGTGGTATAGCCCAGAAACAAACCCTTCCTCTAGGCTGTAGCTCTTCATATATATTATATATATCCATTTATACCATGCCGTTCTCTCCTGCAAGACCCAAAGCGAATTACAACAAAGGTTAACACAGAATACCGCTAACTGTCAGTAATATTCAATTGAAAACAATTCGATAACCTATATATAAAAATTGATACACTTTTTTTAAAAAAAAGGTTTAAAATATTTAAAACAAAGTTATTAAGTCTCAGTAACATGTGCTTCTCTCCAGATACTTTTAGACTACAAGCCCTCTTACCCCTAACAATTAGCCGTGCTGGCTGGAGTAATAGGAGTTGTAGTCCAATGGCATCTGCAGGATGCCAGGTTGGAGGAGGCTGGTTTAACGGATCACGGAATGACGCAAAGTCTAAATTTGGCCATTTCTGATACCCTTGACGTCGTACCGTTTCTGTCCTGATGACCTTTACGTTGGTGTTATTTTCTCTCTTTTACAAATCTGAATCCAGAAAAACCTCCACCACCTCGTCCTATCCTAAGCAGAGGCCACTATGAAAAGCGAGTCTCGCTGGTTCTGAAGGGGGCGTGCTTCAAAGAACAAGGCCTCCTGAGAAATACATTCAGGGGAAGCCCAAAAGTTGAGAAACTGAGGGAATCTACAGAAAAAGAATAAATATACTGGAGTAGCTAGACGAGAGAGCCACCGTGGTTTGAGCACTGGACTAAGGCCATTTCCGCACTAGACTGTTATGGCGCTATTACTCCACTTTCAACATCCTATGGAATTCTGGAGTTTGCAGTTTCGGCAAACTACAAACCCCAGGACTCCATAGGATGTTGAAAGTGCAGTAATAGCACCGTAACGGTCTACTGCAGAAATGGCCTAAGACCCTGAAGACCCCCGCTCGGCCGTGTGAACCCCTTGGGTGACCTTGGGCGCGTCACACACTCTCAGCCCGAGAAAAACCCATTGATAGATTTGCCTTATGGTCGCCATATGTCGGAAACGACTTGGAGGCGTACAATAGACAGGCGCAGAAAGTAATCTTGCTTTCAATGAATTTTTCTCACGTCGGTATGAAAACAATGAACCATCATTTTCTACAACTAACTACTTCCTCCTCGTTTTTTAATGGCAGCCGAGTGATGTAAACAATCTGTGTGTATCTCTAGGTGCCCTTACAAGGAATTGGACGACGATTTCCCTGAAGAACATGTGATAGCCTATGCTATATTTAGTACGGTAATCGTTGTCTGTGCTGTTAAGATCCTAGAGTATTTTAATCGGTAAACAAAGCAGCATAATCTGTTTCACATCAAGACATTTAGCCTCCTAAAACGACCGTATTCCTTGTCGATCTTATTCACAATTTATCCGACACATCTAACGACGGCCAGCCCAGCCCCGTCACTATCAGGCCCACACAGCCAAACGCGCATGCGTGCGTATTTCTTTGACTCCACTTCTCATTCATTAGCGAAAATCCAGGTCCATTCTGTAAGCACATCTCTCCCATCAACTGATTTCTCAGTCATGATGGCTCAGCATTTTTGGTTTGGCCAAACGATGCCTTTATTTCTTTATTGGATGTATATCCCGCCTTTCTCCCACAGCTAGGACTCAAGGCAGTTCACAATAATTTGATATAAAAGAAGGTTTCAGTGAAGACACGAAGCAAGAACAACTACGAAGGCTTCTAGGACTAGGCAGAGAAAATTTATCCGTCTCAAATACATAAGGATAAATATCGAGCTGGTCATCTGTCCAGTGCCTTGCATCTAGACTTGAATGACCGCATCTAAAACAGGACAGAGCCACCGGGAGTTGTCATGTTGATTTGGAGAGATGCCTGAGCGACGGCTGCATTTCAACGATGCATACAGCTGAGGCCATATTAAGCATTTCTGGTCGGTAGGCAAAAGCCACGTCGGTCTGAGGGCACTGGGGGAATTTGTCGTGTGGTTATGCCGGCTAATACATTAACGCTAAATAAGTTAAACTGGGCGAAAGTTAGTTATCGCTTATTTCACAGGATTATCGGATTTCAGCCATCTGCTCGTTTTGAATAAACGTGTTTAGGATGACTGCAACCTTCCTGGGATGAACGTGCCTCGATTCCAGCTGATTAACTCTTATGCTGCTTTATTCAAAGAGCTGAGACAGTTACGCTGAACTTCACCTGTACGCAGTCTTCCCCAAACCATCGCCTCCCGGAGGTGTTGGAGTACAAGCCCCACCGCGCCCAGCCGAACGTCCCCGCTCCGGTGGGAGATGGCTGGCTTTGTAGTCCAACGCGTTTCGAGGGCACCAAGCTGGCGAAGGCTGCCTCAGTACCGCTGACGTGTGTGGGAAACCAGCGAGGAGCAAGGACTGATTTCAGCCATCCTTGGCAAAATCGTCAGGAAAGGTAAGCAGCATCTGCTCTGGGAACTCCTTTCCGGTTGGGATTTGAGGTTCCTAACTCTGCATTTTAATCTACTGTGAAAAAAACAGGCCATTGTTGCAGTGACCGCTTGACCTAAGCTCCTGGTGTGGTCCGTAGGAACTGTGTCCTGCAGTTTCTTTCTCCTCCAAGTTGGTAAGTTCCACATTTCTTTTATCCATTGAAACTACAATAAATTATCTTCTTCTGCATGTTGTTGAACATCCATGTGGTGAATTAAAGCTTTTTCTTTACCTGTCATTCATCCTCACTTTTTTTTTCCAGATACTGTATGCAGAGTATTCTCCGTTTCCACTTCCGCTGAGAATGGAGGAAATAACCGCTAGTATATTGTCGGTTTTCAAGCTCCACCCCACCTCTACCTCAAGCAGAGTTCTTATCAAATTAAAAAACGGAAGCGTAGGGCCATCTCCTCTAATTTATAACTCTTTGTCTCTGTGTGAGTTTTGTTTATAATCTTGTTCTCCTTCTCACATTCACCTCAGAGCGATAAAAGTCTTGCCCAAGACAACCAGCAGTAGCAGAGGATGCCATTAAATGTAGCTTTCCTACGACTATATTCAGCCTATAGGACTATGTTGGCTCTCCCCACCATGAAAATAAGCAAATGTTCAGTGAATTACAGCATTTCTAAAATCGAGCTGAAGATCTAAAGAAAAAGCATTGTTGTCCCTTACAGAAGTAAGAGGTGTACATACGTATATAATGTTTATAACAAATAGTGATACTTTAACTAACCTGGATCCCAAATAGTGCAGACTTTGAGCATTCTGGCTCCTAGGCTAACATTCTCTATGGTGATGCAATCCAGATGTGTTGTCTGGGGAGGATGGAATTTGTAGTCCAATACATTTGGAGGATACCTGCTTGGTGAAGGTTGAAGAATGTAAGAGAGTCTCCTCTCCTTTGAAAATCTTCACCCATTTCCCCCTTTTCTTTCAAAGTTCAGCAAGGGGAGCGGTGAAGAAGAGGCAGGATTTTTAAAGTTACGGTATTCTTTAACCTGCATCTCCTCTGATATTCTAGTAGAATCATAAGAAAATTCATTTTTTGTCTTCTGGATTCCACCTGGCTAAGAAGTAGAACGCGATGGACAGAAGCTGATGGGCCAAACCTAGAAAGTTTGCCAAAATATTTGATTGGTGAGGTGTTAACATTCCCTTCCGGGAAAGGAACCCGCTCCCCCACACCAATAAAAATGTTTCTCCATAAAATCGGCTTCGAATCGGGAAAAATCAAATGCAAGGTTCAAGAAGTCAACACTTAACTTTGTTCACATCTGAAGGCCTTCCATTCAGATCCATTACTTTCAAATCCCGTTACTGAATACTGCGATTATTGGACCACTGAAGATTTAAAAAGACACACTAAGGATAAGCTCCCACATACGCAATTGAAAAATTTCCCGTCGCACAGAGGTCAGAGCACAGCCACAGCTCAGGTTAACTTTCAGGGAAATTTTTCTAGGGGAAGTTAATGGGAGTCTTCTTCCGGAGGCGGAGCTTTGCGGGAGGGACGTAGCCTATAGGGCCATTAAATCACTGCAGAAGCTGCAGGCCAAACTCCCTAGAATAGGACACTTCGCCTTGCCCAACCAGGTCTAGCCTGGTTCCAAGTATTCTTACACTGCACCTGTCTAAGAATACATGGAAATCAGAACAATATGGCGAATTCTCTTTCTCGCTGGTGAAAAAACGGACTACACTCTGATTTGAGGGGCTTTCCCTTTTTTCTGGAGTAAAACGCTCAGAATCGCCCTACACCATAGTGGCAAGAGATTCTGAGAATTGCTGTCCAGAAAAGGAACTTTGCCAAGCTTTACATATGCTTGCTTTTATAGTTTATGTTCGATTAGTTTATGTGAAGAACCTCCACTTACAGAAACAACTGTTCTCGGTTACGAAGGAGAAGTCTCGGTAACCACGGGAAAAGAATAGGAGGGAAGAGTGGTGATCACCTAGGACGGAACGAAGTACTTGAAACCAGGGCAAGGCCAATGTCTTCTATAATTTGTGAAGCTCCGGATCACACGAAGGAGATGTGGAGTCAATCGATGGGTCTCAGGTCGTGCTCTTGAAGCTCAGCTGAAGAAGAGCCAGCAGTGCATTGAAATTTGGAGTTCCAGGTTCAAGACCCCATCCAGTCATGAAGTTTATTGTGTGACCTCCAGCGGTTACTATCGCCCACTTTAAGCTAGCTCGTAGAATTGTTGGGAAAACGACCATGAACCATGTGTGTCATCTTGAGTTCCCTGGCAAACAGGCAAGATAGAAATAAATAGATCTTGTGAGGGCTTTCCAAGGTTTAGCCTTTGAACCGATTGTTCGCCCTGGAAGAGGAGAAGGAACAATATAATATCTCTGAGCACATGCAAGTTACCTTTCCTTCAAAATTTAACTAACAACGACCAACAGTCCATACAATTAAGAAAGGGTCTCCGTGTTGGGTTGCCTTTCAGCCGAGAAGTTAATCACAAGCAATGAAACCCTGAGACACACTGGCAGTCTCGGCATCTGCAAGGGTGATACAGGGTCTTTGTACCCCTAAGTCAATTCAGTATAAACATAAGAACGGAAATGCGAGGTCAGATCAGTGCCATGTATCCCAGTATTCTGTTTCCAATGTAGTCAGTGCGTTTCTTCTAGAACTTCACAGTCAGGGTGTGAGGGAAGCAAAGAACACAGCCCGCCGATTGCTCCTAGCATCTGAGAAACACCATCCCATTCTTTCCAGTCCCACTGAAAGACCTATCATCACTCGATTTGTCTATCTAGGGGCTTTTTTGAGGGGGGGGTCATAATGGCTGGTACCTGTGGGAATTGCACCAGTACCACAAAGGGTCTGGGCACCAGCTTTCTGTTTTTTCTGTAGCCTGTCAATTTAAGTGAAATGCCATGCTTCCTATTGAGACGTACACGAAGAGACGGACTGCTTTTCTCTTTCACTTCTGTTTCATTGGCTGCTCAAGGTGAAACTGTAACATCTACATAATCCATGCAAATACACCCTTTCCTTTATGTATCAACATCCAAGAGACAGTAATCAGACAATCGATTGCAGTCCAGCTAGGAGCAGAAACAGATATGATGAAGTGGGTCAAAAAAAGGATCTCCTCAGGAAGGTCACAAGGAAGAGGAAGTCATCAGAAGATATATCTCTGTGTTTTATTGCCACAACTGCTCTATATCTCTGTTCCATAAATCTGGGACAAGGAGACTTCACACATATGCAACGGACTATGATCTAAATCCAGTTGTTAGTCCCAATTAGAGCAGACCCACAATCAGTGGAATTTACATAAATAGTGAGTAGCCACTTTGCTCTACTCTACTTGAGATTAACAATTGGATTTAGGAGGCGCTATCTGTACACTAGAGCCCTGAGGTCTGCTAGGTATGGCCAAGTGCTAATCATCATCACCATCATCCTCTTCGTCGTCTTTACACTTGTACCATTCATCGGGATGACTGTCACATAGAAATACCAGGCTATTTCTGAGTTACTACAAACCAGGAAATTGTGTCTTTTTCATACTGCTGTTGCTAAACGATGAAGAGTTTGTGATTTTTGCTGCTCTATTCACCTTGGGTGCATCATACACTCTCACCCGCCCAAAAAACAGTGATAAGTTCACCTTAGGGTCACCATAAGTCCGAAAGACCTGAAGTCACACAACAACAGCAAACTGCAAATCATCTCGCAGTTTACCAGCCAATCTTCATCTATTTTTCAGCCCATCCTGGCTGTAGACATTGCTGCATCCTTAGTTATTTCCTAAAAGTGGGAAATGGATGTACAGACACTGCAAGACACATTTACAATAAAAACACATACATACAGATAACTGCATATATCTTCCGCCAGCTATAGATTGCTACTTCTACCTGCACAGAGGAATAGATAGAGCCAAAAGTGTCCGTGTGTGTAAATATCAGCCTAAATCTTTTGGGTAGCAAGAGTAGGCCCACTGAATGAGTGTAATCTACATAAATAGTGACTCAACATGTAACAGGTGATTAAATACTTCTTCTTTACCTGGGATTTACCACTGAGATTTAGGCTATTGTTTGTAAGGAACGGCAGAGGCACTGAACCATAATATGCATGTTTTTACACAAGCTATATAGGATTGAATCCACATTTAGTCAGAACAAACCCCTGGCACCAATTTACTGAAGTCCCAGTAAGATTAGCCAAGACTAACTATCCTGTTCAGTTCAGTGGACCTGCTTTGACTAAGTCTGGAACAAACCATCTTATTTAAGGGGATAAGAGTTACCCAGATGCCTTCTTGCAAGTGTGTGTGTGTGTGTGTGTGTGTGTAAAATTGTCTTTCATTTTATTGTGTTCTTCATTTTTGTAGCACTTGAGAATGAGAATCATGCTTTCAAAATAATGAGTTCATCTAATCTCCCAATAACTGTGGCAACGATCTACCCATTTCACAGATGGAGGATGAACAATAGCAATTTGCTCATTGCCGCTGCTATTTTCTCAAGGAAACATGTGTGTACAGATAGGCGACAGCACAGGAATATATTTCTCTGTATCACCAGTATCTGTCTATTGCTTTCCCCAGACAATACACCACATTATATATAGTGTCCTAACTGTGAAAGGTACTAAATCTTACGAGGGTTCGCTTTAGGGATGATCCAGTCTAGGGCCACTGTCTTTTAAGGTCCTCTTGGTTCCCTCTCTTCTGCAGTAACCTTTTACTGCACAGTATCTTAGCAGGTATATCCTAAAAGCTAGATTTTCAAGCCGCTTTTATTTCTCTGGCGGAAGAGGCTACATTTGCCTTTTTTGTTTGTTTTCTTGCTGCCAAGTTCCCCTTGAAGGTGCAGGAATAAGGCCAGTTTAAAAGGGACGAATGAAAGTCTTTATTCGATTCACGGTATCCTTTGAACCGAACAGAGCAATTTGTCTTATTACTCCCTAGAAGTAAGGGATGCTTTCAGGAACCGACGGGAGTTGGGATGATGCAGTGGCTAGCTTGTTCCACGCCGCTTCAAATCCCCACTCAGCCACAAAATTCATTCGCTTAGCATGACCTCTTTTCTCAGCCTACTTCGCAGGGACGGTTGTAAAGACAATATGGAGGGGACGACTTAGATGGGACGCCCTAAAGGAAATAGAAGACCTCAAGGAAGAAAGCGT